>JAQSUU010000687.1:2400000-3000000 GCA_038087645.1 Saccharum hybrid cultivar R570 | reverse complement strand
TTGAATAAATTAAAGCTGAAATGACAAACATAAACCCTGGTACATTCTGGGCCGCTGCTGGCTTTTATTCATTCATTCATTCATATATCCATATCCATATCCATTCCTGCTACTAGTCAGGAAACTCAGGATGTTGAAGAAGTTGAACACGTACGTACGTCGTGCCGTAACGCGCAACAGCTGCCAAGCAGCAGCCAAACTTCGACGGCATGCAGCAGCATGGCCCTCGGGGCGTATATAGGGGATAACAAAGTTTGGTGTGTGATGCATCAAGGTCTCATGCGGCAGCAACCGTCTGTGCAGCAGGTCGGGTCTTGTTCACACTCTCTTCTGTCAGCGCAGCACATGCAGTAGACCTGGTCGGCCGCGGTGAGTACTGTGCGTAAATAAACAAACAAAATCAGCAGCGTCGAAACCAAAAGAAAATTAATGGTGAAAAAACACCCGACTACTTACTGTTTTTCAATGTAGTAGTAAATTCTTTCGTATGCATGCATGCTATAAAAGATCAATTCATTACCGTTGGGATGGAGGGCGGCCATGAAGAAGAGCATGGCCACGGCCCAGATGAAGAGCACGAGGATCGCCCTCCTTGTCTTGCTGGCACTGGCAGCCATGTCGGTCGATCGAGCTCCTCGTCTCCACGCACACCTCAGAAATGGCAGCCGCCTATGTGTGTGCGCGCGCTTGCTGCTGGGATTCCCTGGTATGGTGTATCCCTCTCGCGTGCATTTACATATTTATAGGCAGGCAGCCGAGCATCACTTTCATACGCGCGGTGAAACTACAGGTCGAAACATGCATTATTTCCTTGAGCCCGGTCGATCGACGGCTAAACCAATGCCGGCCGGACGTCGTTAATGATGGGCCAAATCCGATCGATGGCAGATAATAAACCTTCCTCGATACATCCCCCGCTAGTGGCAGGCGCCAGGCGGTGGTAAATCGGTTTCATATATTGGGTTTTGTCATTAGTATTGTTGACGTGGATTCAGTTCACACATCAACAAGAGGCTCTTGATCGCCCGAGGCCACACATGGTTAAGACACACAGCGAGGGAAGGTCCAAATGGAGAGGCTGGCCAGCATGCCGACTATGCAGTTCCGACCCTCGTCCTTTTGCCAGAAAAGCCAGCGAACATCTCCTGGAAAGACACATCATCAGTGACGACCACAACGAGCGAGAGTATCTTAGGATCGGCGAGACAACGTAAAACACCGGCAAATCTCGTCGAGAGAGTTACGAACAACAAGGCGTTAGAAAAGCTTAATTGAGGTGTACCAAGGGGTTGCAAAAGCTGGCTGAAGAAACCGGCCTGGGCCAGTTTTGCCTGTTGGCAGACCGTGAATAGCCCTGAGATGGTTTTTGCAGGATTTGCCCAAAATTGCTATTTCGAACCCAGTTTTATCCGAATTTAGTTTCTTCGATCTAATGGCCTGTGTGGTTGGTGTCGTAGGCCCTGCTTGCTTCATGCCGTTGTTTGCCACGCCTCACCTTCAAAAAACTGTGGTTGTCACAAAAAGTGTGATGAGCAAAATCGAAGCCACACTTGTGGCAAAGTTTGGCACAAAAGATGAGTCTACGACGTGGGATAGGGTGCTACGAAAGTGTGGCGTGCTATAGTTGTAACAGTGAATCAACCAGCTGCCGAAAAAACTATGACATGACTAACATTTGTCTCTGGATCATATTTTTGCTATCAACAAGTATATATGTAGAAAAGGAGAAAATGTTTGGCAAACGGAGCGGTGATCTCAGCGTAATGTTCGACATTTGCTATAGCAGAGTGAACTATTGGAAAATTAGAATTTATTTGTTTCTGTAGCACTAGGATCCTGGCCATTTCGGGGCCAAAGTGCAACGACGACTATAATTGTCAAAGGTTAGAAAAAACGAAGCATATCTAGGGTGTTTGGTTTGAGGACCCACTCAATCCAAAACGAGGCCGTGCATCATGAGTTTATTTCTCAAATTTGGTGGAATAACTTTATTTCTCGTACTAGTATTAATTATTAGCTTGTAGGGAATGAGGTGAAGATGCATAACTTATTCTATTCCGCAAACCAAACAAAAAAAAGGTGAGAAATAAGTAGATGGTGGACTACCTTATTCCTCAACTTCCATTCCGCAAACCAAACAAAAAAAAAGGTGAGAAATAAGTAGATGATGAACCACCTTATTCCTCAACCCTGGGTCCGTTTGGTTGAGCTGTGGCTGTAGGCAAAAGCTGATGTGGGCTGTAGGCTATGGAAAAACAGCTGCGAGATGTCAACTATGAGAAAGTTGAAAGCCGTTTGGCTGAAACAGCTGTGGACAAGCTACTATGAGCTATACTCCCTCCGTCCACAAATAAATAACCTTTTATTTGTGGATAGAGGGAGTAAGCTGTGAAAAGTCTATAATACCACTGTCTGGTTTAAACGCTATTTATAAGCAAATTGGTTGTAAAATATTATGTTATTCATTGATTCACTATAAATAGCAATTTTAGAAAAGGGAAATTAATTTTTGTAAGTTTTGCATACCCCATTATCATCTGGTGCACATAAATATATCGATACAGTTTCAAATAAACTAGAAATGCTCGCGGCGTTGCCGCGTATGGCCAGTGTGTGCACCGTTTGTAGCGCTTGATGGACTCTTTTTTCATATGAGTTGTTTTGTCAAGTGTAGTAGGATTAGTATCTATTTCAGTAATACATGTTTGTTCTTAGAGCACGGAGCCTGTATTGCACCATCGTAGTATTATAGTTGATACAGACTTTATTTCATGTGTAGAGTAATAGTAATTGTGTGCAGGTAGATGTACGTTTTTTTTAAGCAACATAGGTAAGGTAAATTCTCGCTTTGTTATTTTCATATAGGTGTCATGGTCTCCAACTCGTTGTTGCACTTGGTCTATATTTTGGAAACTTGTATTATTTAAGTAATATATTGTATTGGTTATCGAAATGGAACTATGACTTTTTTTGCTCTATATATTATGGAGGAAGAGAGGAGCATGATTAGTGTAACACCCTCGGTGTTACCGCGTCAAACAAGTCACTAAACATTTCATGAGCATCATATTTAAAGTATTATTGCATGTAATCACTGGTGTAAATAAGGTCTTGCAACTTAAGGCAATCATTGAAATGTTAAAAATGAAAAGCATACGATTTTGCGTTTTGTGTCAAGTAGAGGTGTAAACCAATTTTTATTGGACGAAAATGCTATAGAACTTAATGTTGGCACCTTAATAAAGTTTGAAGTATGAACTTCATAGATGACCGTGAAAGGTTTGTTTCCGCGGATTGATATCGCGAGCTACTATTTCTAATAGCCTAGAAATGCTACCTGGAGCAAATTTTAGCCTTAGGACTTAGGTTGTTTCCAAGTCTGTTGGCAGCCTGACATGGTCATGTTTAGCCTTTTATTGGGAGGTTTTGGACTAATGGCTGGTGTAGGGTTTTGGCTCAGCTTAGTAGCCTCATGTACCACCTTGACTGTAGTGAAGTCAGTGTAGGGTTAGAAGGGACGGTTTGGTCGTGGTCTATGCTTTAAATTTCGTGCACAGAAGTCGACTTGGACTGTCAGGCCAGTGTTCGCGGTCACCACGTCGGTCGCTCTGCGTGCACGCTGCCGCACCGGGCCGACCGAGCCGCATTGCCTGACCGCCTCTGGTTCGGTCGCGTAGGGCCCCTGCTGCTGCTCGCGCTGCTGTGCATCGCGGCCACCTGCCCGCGCGCTGTCGCGCTACCTACCGAGCGCTGCCCTACCGCACGCCAGGCACAGCCGCTACCGTTGCCCCGCGTCTATGCCCTGTGGCTCTGCGCCGCAGCTCCACGGTCAAGCTGACCCCTGCGCCCCGTCGCTCGCGTTGCCAAGGCCGTCAACCGCGTCTTGTCCGAGGGGATGACTTACAGAGCCGCGCTCCCTTTTTTTTCCTCTGCCATCTTGACCACCGGAGTCGCGCCATCAATTCGGCGTGGAGAAGGCTCCACCGTCCGCGTCGACCCGTCTAGGGCTCCGCCTGCAGGTCGCCTAGCCGTCCGACCCCGCACCGCCTTGACTAGTGACCGGTCGAGCGCCAATTTTGGCGTTGCTCGCCGCCGGCCGATATAAAGCCGCAGTGGCAAGGATCGAGAGCAACCTACCATTCCCATCCCACTCGCGTTAAATTGGCTTCTTCGCAAGCATCGCCTCCACCTTCTCTCCACCCTGCGCACCCTTACCGTGCCCTATCGCCTCGTTGGAGCGGGTGACGCGGTTGTGCCACCGCAGTGCGCCGCCTCACTCCTCGGGCCGCACGTGGCCAGCCTCCTCTGCAATTCCCTGGCTTCAGCGAGCGCTGCGGTTAAGTCTTAGGTATGTCATAGATGCTCTAGCACCTATCGTCCAGCTTCGCGATGGACTTGGGTGGCCGGAACGGCCACGCCACCGCCACGCGCGGTCGCTCGTCGTGGCCACCGGTTCCGGGAGATCCGCTGCTCCTGTGCCGCCGCCTAGGGTAGGCGCTTAGGCTGTCGAGGCTGGTAGGCTCGTTGTCTGGGCCGTTGGGAGCCCGAGGTGGCCGGCGTGGCCGGGCAATGCCGGCCGGTGCTGTGCCGGTGAACTCGGAGCGTCGGGGACCAATCGATTGTGAAGACGAAGTTAGGCGAGGGCCCTTGTGCATAATCGCTGACTGCGGGAATAGGGAGTATAGGGGTTACGAGTTTTTGCTGATCTGTGAGGGCTCTTTTGTGATTTTGCCTGCGCGCCTGCGGGTTTTCCCGCATGGGCCGTGTGGTGGGCTGGCTGTCCGGTCATGGGCCGCCTGTCCCGCGCGCGCGCGTGAAGGCCGAGCTCGCGCTGGGCCGCGCTGTCGGGCCGCGCCGAGAATTGTGTTTTCCCTTTTCTAGTTAATTAAGAAATGTTTGTTTTTTTTAGTGACATGGTATTTGGTGTTATAATAAATCATGTAGGTGTCCTAAAATCATGAAATAAAAGTTTGTTAGACTCCTGGATTTAGGCTCTATTTGTCGGTATAATTAGTTGGTGCTTATATATATGTTGACTTTAGGAACCATCAAATTAATTGAGAATGCTTAATTTTACAAAGGCAGTAATTGTAAGAATTTTTTTGTGGTAAAACCATGATGGCGGTGACCTTATGAATTTTATAGGAGGTTCTTGGAGCTATTATGTACTTGATGTAATTTTTGTAGCCCTAAACAAGACTATTAGGTATGTAGCTATATCTTTTAACAATTAAAAGAAATAAGAGCATAGTAGTGATTTATAAATAAAATGCTTGTATGGTAAGCTTGATCTTAGTTGACAAGGATGATAGATAGTTAATAGTTTGGCCATTAGAGCTAACTTATTAGCATAGTTTATGTGTTCTAATTTTAAGAGTTGTTGTTGCCTATTACTAAATTGTTGCATCATCATCATCGCATGCATGTAGAGAACGAGTTGGTGGAGTTCGTCACCGCGGGAGATCAGGAGTATGAGGAGATTGTCGAGGAGTACGAGGAGGAGATTCTCGTACCGGAGGAGATCCCGGAGCCATCACTGACTGACTTCACTGACACCCCGCCTGTCCAAGGCAAGCCCCGGTGCATAACCCTTATTTTGCAAATCATTATATATACATATGTTGTGCATTACGTTGCATGAGTTTTATGATACCCACATGCATATATCTATATCTACCCATGAGTCTTACTAGTACAGGATCGTGTAGCTGCTTTGCTTAGGTTTATCGGTAGCGTGAGTAACCTGTCGTTACTCACAATAGGTGGTTATTATTATTACACTAATGATGAAATGATGGTAAAGGAAATGGTGACCGGGCAGGAATATGGTATGGGTTTTGGTGGGTGTAACAGGTTGTGTCCCGCGGCCACGGGGCATAGCTTGGTTGCACTATTTCCCTGTCCGTGTCGATTAAGGACCGTTCGTTGCACTGGATCCCCAGTCAAGTCATAGATCTCCTTATCCCGAGCACATACTAGCGGATGGGGGCTGGGAAGACTTGTTACTCTTTTGTCATGGGCTCCGGCTCTTTCCGGACCGACTGATTGGAGGCGGGGATAGGTGGAGGTCTTAGCACCGTATTGAGGCCGGGCCTTAAGTACGGGAGCTAGGAGTCCAAGTTTGGACGGGGACCTAGAAACCTATGACAGGAGGGGAACGGGTTGGTCTTGCTTGTACCTGGGGTACAAGCGAGGCGTGTGTTTTTCGGGGTACCCAGCTGGGCACATTGATTCGCGAATCGCCGTTTCTACGTGACGGTACGGCTTGACTGCACTCTGGCACCGTAGTAAGAACTGGCATATGAAAGATGGAAAAATGATTCTGATTGCTCAACCCTTGCTTGATGATAGAACAGGTGCTTACATAGCAGGTTGGATAATGAATTTAACATGGCTGCTAATAATTTAATGAAATAAGGACTCACTCTTAGTATTGCTTTCCGCAAACAAGAACCCACAAGCCATAAAGCCTATCATAATCCTTGAGAGTTGGGAAATATATTCCCAGTCGGGTAAGTCTTGCGAGTACATTGTATACTCAGGGTTTATTTACCCTTGTTGCAGGTGCTGCTTGAGAAGCTAACTGTTGTGTGGAAGATTCTTCTGGTGGGCACAGACGGATCCTTATATCGTTTCGTTAGATGTTATTCTTTTCCGCTGTTTAATTTATCGCACTCTGAACTTTGGTACTGTAATAAAGAATTTCTGAGACTCTTTATTGTATGAAATGGATTAAGTATTGTAAGCTTGTACTCATTATTGGATCCCGGGTGTAAAATTGTGGAACGCTTCGAGTTCTCCCGTTGGGTGTGCTCGACAGAACTGCTTGACTTGGCTCACTTTTGGGGTGCTTAGTGTCAAGTGGAAGACAGCGCCTCTAATAGTGTGTGAATTCAGGCGGTTCTGCCACAATTAATCGAAAGCTTAATGTTATTGCGATATGAGGAGAATTTGATCTTGAATCATGAAATTTGCAATACATAGACGTGACGGTATTTTGTTTAAGAAAGTATTTTTTATGATCGTAAAGCTGGTAAAATCTTCAATCATTTTATTTTATGCGTGATATGGTTAAGCTACCGTAAAAATTTCATAGCAATTTGAATCAAGAAACTAACTCTATTAATTATTTATAGAAAAATCTTGAGAAATCTAGATCCATATTAATAGCAAGAAAGTTACATTAAAACATGTGATGTTATGTGTTTAAAGTGCTAGTTGTGTAGAGTTGAACAAACTTGTTTGGTATTTTTAAAATTTTTATTTATTTTATTATGTCCTTTACAAAATTCGAACTGTTTTATATAAATAATAAATTCGAACGAAAATAGGAAAACGTAGTCGGGCTGAATTTGGCCCAGTAAGGCCTAGGTCCGCTATATACAGCCCGAGCATGAGGTAGGCCGACCTATTGAAAAGGCCTGGATTGTAGGTTGATTTAGTTAAAGTTCGATGGCTTTTTAACAAAAAAAAAACTGAGAGGAGGCATGAACTGCTGGTTGATTTGCTTGAAGTTCAAGGGCTTTTTTGCAAAAAAAAAAAGGGGGGGGCTCACACCCGGCATGGATTACGGGTTGATTTTGGTAAAGTTCGAGGGCTTTTTTATAAAAAAACCTGAGAGGAGGTATGAGTTGCGAGTTGATTCGACTGAAGTTCGAGGATTTTTTTTGAAAAAAGACCGGGAAAAGAACGATCTGGGCCGCTCATGATACTGATCCGACGGTCGAGAAATACGGGTAACGTGGCCACGCTGGTTGGGCCTCTTTTGGTACAAGAATCCTATTAAGGAGATATGTCGATACAAATGAAGCTCTGAACTTGCACTTGCATCCCAATTGTGTATCAAATTTACCGAGGCTTTATTCGTTTAGCTGAAAAGTCATGGCTAAAAGTATTGTTCGCTAATTCGTCGTGGCTAAAAGTATTGTTCGCTAATTCGTCGTGAGAGAAAAACATTATTCGTTGGCTTAAAAAGTACGGCTTATTAGAAAAGGCGAACATAGGTGCAAACTTTGAAGCTCTAGATCTCCAAAACCGTTGAGAATTAGATTCTGCCCTTGAACCAAACTGGTAGAGCTATATACGGAGAACAAATTTGATTACGTCGACTAAGATTTTTACATGCAAATTTGAGAGAAATTTGGCAAAGAACAGAGGTACTCCATCACTACACACCGGTTCAGTTCAGCACCGGCTGCCTGTTTCAGCAGTTGTAGCAGCGCCGGCCGGACCTGCACAACGGGCGGGGGCGGAGCTCCCCGGGCGACCTGGAGCAGATCTGCGCAGGGCGGGGCGGGGACGGGAAGGACCGGCCGTCAAGGATGCAGGTCAGGGAAGAGGAGACGAGAGGGAGCCGCGGGCCAAGGGGCTCCTGCCGCGGCCAGGGAAGGGAGGAGGGGAGCCGTGAGTGCCTTCGGTGGCCTCTGGCGAGGCCCTCCCGGCCGCCGGCGCGGTAACCCTAGCCGGCAGCGCCGACGGCAGCCGGACGCGCGGCAGGGAAACGTAAGCGCGGGCGGAGCTCCGGTGGCAGGGGATCGACGGATCCGGCCGGCAGATGGCCTGGAACCGCGACTCCTCCGGTCGCGATGGTGGGGCAAGCTGCCATGGGTCGCGATGCTGGGGATTCGCGGCGGAGCGGGCGCCGGGCTTCTTTCTGTCGGTGGGGGGCGGATGGGGGAAGAACGAATCGGTATTTTCCACTTACGAGTGGCACGGGCGGGTCAGTTTTGCGAACTTTCCTCCATCAAAAGGCGCTGAAAGCAGGTCGGGAGGGGCTGCGAAATCTTCGCTGCGTCGGAAGCTGCTTTGTCCCAAAGCTGCTGGGCTGTTCCGTGCCCTCTGGTTGGCTTTTGACTGCTAGGAAGCAAAGCCTGCTCCCAAAAGCCAAATCAAAGGGACCCTTATCACACTAGTTTTGTAATCCGCAGTGTCCGGTTTTGGCAAGTCCGTCATGGTTTTTGTAAGAATTTCAACTTTTTAACGGAATAACACATTAGCATGCTGCATCCCCGCTGTATAATGTGTTCCAGCGTCAGCATACTTTTCCACCACTTTGCTAGGGAAGCCATGGCCGGTGCTATGCTCTCGGCCTCACGCTTACTTTTCTTTCGATAATACAAAGTTACAAACCTTGCAAGTGCTGTGCTTTTTGTTTTTTTCGATACACAAGACTTGCAAATAACCACACTGTGAGGCAAGCAAACAGTACTGGTACTCCAACAAATGTACAAAATCATACTCCCTTCGTCCAAAAATAACTGTCGTCGTTCGTGTACGTGTCACAAGTTTAACTCGATTTATAAAAAAATACATACAACATTTATATCTCCAAATAAATTTATTAAAAAATAGATTTAAAGATCTTTTCAATTATACTAATTATGCACTATAAATATTAATATATATTTAATCAAAATTGTTTCTCGGGAAAACGAAAACGATAGATATTCAAGAGACAGAGAGCATGTAGCTCAGTCGCTCAGAAAACGAAGGCAAGAAGCCAAGAACCAATCCCAATGTTTCGTTTTTGTCTCCGACTGAGGTAGTTAAAAAAATCCTCTTTTTTTGCGAGGAAGAGTTAAAAAAATCCTGACGGCAAGTCGATGACCGTTTATGTGAATGAAGCAAAAAAAAGAGTCAATTTTACTACATCGATTAAACTCACGCATGATCACAATCGATCACATGTATACACCACTGTTGTCAGAAGAAACAATCTACAGTACACATCATCATGCCCTTGCCAGAAGAAAACTCAAGCCCGGATTGGATGTCATTGTTAACCACGCATTTGCATTGCCACGAATCAGAACAATCCAAAGGCGCCAGCAATCCGGAGCTCAGTCACTAGTCCACTCGCTACCCTACCCTTTGCTGTCAGGACCCAGAAATTACAGTCACAATTGCCCTGGGGAGGAAAGGAACACAAAACAAAAGAAACAGAAGGTACCTCGTCTGTACAACAAACTTCTTCCAGCCTTAGCTGTTCCGGCGAAGCAAAACCATAGAGTACAGGAGGTTCAGGCCCTTCTCGAGATCTGGCATGCCGCTCGCTCGCTCGCAAAATGCTTCAAAACAAGCCCACCGCGCTCTGGGAGTTGCATTGCATTGGTCACTCCTCGATGCTGTTCTTTGTGTTCCGGTGCTGGATGGCATAATGCCTCTGCAGCTCTCGGAGCCTCTCCAGAAGCTCTTGGAATGATGGCCGTTGCTGCGGGTCACTGCTCACAGCAGGGGAAATCGTTAACACGAATAGTGAAGTACAGTACTATAGCTTTCTTCTACAGGGACTGTGGCCTGAAGATCATTAGTGCTTAGCCTGAAATTTTATCCTTTACTAAAAGCAGTATAAACAGAAGGGATAAACAGTAAGTACCTTTCCCAACAGCTCAGGATAATTGATTTCCATTGAGGATCTACTTCACTTGGGATATCCAACCTTTGGTTCATAAAACCTACTGCACCAATGACCTACATAGAAACAGACCCTTGACAGTTAATACACAGGGGTTGTCAAAACTACGAAGATAAGCATAATCATAAAAGAATTACTAGGTCAAAGTGTGCTCTGCAAAACCCTGCAATTTGAGAAGTTATAATTTTCAAGTAACCAGTTATACTAGCAGTCGCAATCTAAAAGGAAAAACTAAGCAGTCAACAAGCCCATTGTGTCAGCAGCCAGCCCGAAATGAGAAATAACTCCATTATCATTGCTTGCTTCAAATTTCATTACTTTGTTATTACTCCTAATTATTTTATCCTTGTGTAGAAATTGCTTCAACAAATAATGCTCTTAAGCTCACAGTATCATGGTCACAAGTTGTAAGCATATGTATGGTCAAACTCAAAGATTAATAGCTAACACAAAGCATACAACAGGGATGTACCTGCATCGAGTTCAGATTTTCCCAGGGTATCTTCTGAGTAACAAGTTCCCACAGGATAACCCCATAACTATACACATCAGACCTACATTAGCACCATAAAGAAAATATTAGTAAATATACAGAGGTGATAAGAGGAACTTCCTTCGATTAAGATTGTCCACAGCTTACTTCTCATCGGAAGGTTCACTGCGCAACACCTCTGGCGCCATCCATTGCGGCTGGATAGGAAAGCCACATCAAATAAGTTAAACAGAAAATAACACAGTAAAACTTTAAACCAATCACATTTGATACATCTCAAATTAAGCTTGCTTGAACTTACTGTTCCTTTTCCCGTTTTTGTTGTCAAGAAAGTTTCACGCTTGAGACGTGAAAGACCAAAGTCTGCCACCTGATTGAGTAAGAAGGAATGAGAAGAGCCAAGCAGGGAAATACAAAATATTTGGAAAACAAATAAACTCCAATGTTACCTTCACAGTCCAGTTCTTGTCAACCAACAGATTAGATGATTTTAAATCTCGATGAATGATAGGTGGGCTGGAATGGTGAAGATAATTCATGCCCCTTGCCTGTATAAATACAAAACAATGACTAAGGGATTGCAGTATACATAGACACAAGAAGAAAATTTTGCTAGAGAATTGGCAGTTCCTTGTTCAAATATGAAACACGAACTGGCTGGCCCCAAACTATTCAGTATTCACTGAATCATGTGAAATGGAGTCTAATACCAAGGAAAAAAATACACTTACAATATCTAAAGCCATGTGAACACGTCGTCTCACATCCAACTTGGTAGCGCTCTTTTGAAGTAAGCGAAACAAGCTTCCACTGCATTTGAAAAGATAGAATGAAAAACAGGGAAATGAACCAAAAAAGAAAGGTGTTTGGGGTTTGACAGTGTTTTGAACATGCAACCAAACCAACCCAAGCAAAAGGATCTCATAGATCAGCTGTCATACATCACCTGAAGAATACTCCCTCAGATTCAAAATATATATGACAGTTGGGGCACCGGCATAGTCTACAAGTGACACTTGGACTAGCAATTTCTATGAAAATATCATCTCCAATAAACATAATTAAATATTATGAAAGTAATTTTCATGATAAATCTAGCAACATCTTACATACTAAATCTATGTAATCCTTGACATATCCATGGTCAATGTCAAAAAAGTTTGATCTGTAGGAATCATAAACGGCATATATTTTGAAGTTTGACCAGGGACAGTATCGCCTAGGTTAGACATTATGGTTTTCTATTTCTGTACATGCATCCAGATTCCCTAAGGTTGGGCAAAATACTTTGATTTCTAGAGAGGCATTTTACTACATAACCCTAAAGGGGCAGACCCAGTGCCAGAGGCTCCCACACGAGTGGGGTCTGGGGAAGGGAATAACCGAAGCAAAGTCTTACCCCCGCAGAAATTCTGCAGAGAGACGGCTTCGAACCCAGGACCTGGTGACTCGGCGAGCTAGCACTCACCAACTGCACCAGGCCTGCCCTTCATTTTACTACATAACCCTAGAAAAAAAAGATTTTGCACGATACACCACTTCCAACAGCAAAATGTATGCATATCAATTACTTCTCAACTTAAACCAAGCCTAGGATTTCTGAATTTAAATTTCCTTTTCCTTATGCAACTATTGTCGTTGTAATCAAACCATTCTGATGGATAAGTCTCATGTGTGGTTGGTCTTTGTGGGGCTGTGCTGCTCACATGGTCCTTATGGCTGTTTTTCTGTTTTTAGGACAGCATCTTAGACTAGAGGACAGCATCTTAGACTAGAGGACAGCATCTTAGTTAGGACAGCATCTTAGACTAGAGGACAGCATCTTAGCTAGGACAGCACTTTAGCATCTTAGAATAGCATCTTAGACTAGCATCTTGGCATATGCTTGGCTGGCTAGCAGCCTATAAGTATGTAACCCCAACCCCTCAGGTTGGCATGGCATTGTTTGAGTTTGTGTGAGAAATAAACCAGAAAATTGCCCCAACTCCTAGTGTCATCCTCTCTCGATGAGAGTAAGGATTCAGCTACTACCAAGAGTGCGAATCCAGCGACTAACAAGTGGTATCGGAGCCGTACTATCCTGTAGCCTGAGCATCTCCTGCTCTTCTCCTTCCCCGGCCTCGTAGCAGCCCCAACCGCAGCCGGTAGCAGCAGCAGCTCCGGCTGCCCCTACTCTCCACACAGCAGCCCCCTCGATAGCGCGCCATGTCCGCAGGCCAGTCTCAGGGCTCGGTCGCCTCGAGCGCGCGGCGTCGGCAGGAGGCCGACCTCGCCGCGGCAGAGAAGCGCGAGCGAGCGGCAGCAGACGCCGCTGCAGCAGCGGCAAGGGCATCGAGGCTGGCAGCAGCGGAGCTAGCAGCAGCTAGAGCGGAGGTGGAAGCAGCGGCGGCGGCGGATGCAGCGCGTGCAGCAGCAGCGGAGGTCGAGGTTCTACGCGGCAGCAACAGCAGCTCCATCGCTGCTGATGATAGCGCCGACGCGGACCTCGAGCTGCTGGAGAGGGAGGCATCGCGAGGGCGAGCGGCGCAGTGGGCAGCCGTGCACGCCCACGAGCGCGGCGGCAGCCCAGACAGGCGTAGACACGCCGGCGGCGCTCCTGAAGGAGGCGCGCACGGCGGTGGCGCTCCTGGAGGAGGCGCGCATGGCGGCGGCGGACGGGTCGACGGAGAGCGCGGCCTTCACAGGCAGCGCGGCTCTCTCTCCCCAGTTCGGTACCGTGGTCACCACGAGTACCAGGCTGTCGGCGGACGGGTCGACGGAGAGCGCGGCCTTCACAGGCAGCGCGGCTCTCTCTCCCCAGTTCGGTACCGTGGTCACCACGAGTACCAGGCTGTCGGCGGACGGGTCGACGGAGAGCGCGGCCTTCACAGGCAGCGCGGCTCTCTCTCCCCGGTTCGGTACCGTGGTCACCACGAGTACCAGGCTGTCGTCAGGGACGTCGGCCCCGGCGGCGGGTGGCCTACCCTCACCAAGACCAACTACGTTGAGTGGGCTGCGGTGATGAGGGTGAAGCTCCAGGTGCGGCATATGTGGGATGCAGTCCGGTACGGCGACGTCGACTACGACCAAGATCGACGGGCGCTGGATGCTCTCATTGCTGCAGTCCTGTCCGAGATGCAGTTTTCGCTTACCAGCAAGCGGACTGCCAAGGAGGCTTGGGACGCCATCGCTGCAGCACGCATCGGCAGCGACCGCGCCCGCAAGTCCACACTGCAGGCACTTCGCAAGGAGTGGGAGAACCTGGCCTTCAAGCCAGGTGAGGACGTTGATGACTTTGCTCTCCGTCTCAACACTCTGTTGCAGAAGTTGGTGCAGTTCGGCGACGACACCTACGGCGAGGAGAGAGCTGTTGAGAAGCTCTTCCGCTGCGTCCCCGAGAAGTACAAGCAGATGGCTCGCTCAATCGAGTCTCTGCTGGACCTCTCCACGATGACGATCGAGGAGGCGTTGGGCCGCCTCAAGGTCGTTGACAGCGATGAGCCACAGCGCCTCTCGGGACCCGTCACTATTGGCGGGAAGCTCCTCCTCACTCGGGAGCAGTGGGCTGCCGGCCAAGGTGACAGGAAGAAGGGGGAGCCTTCTTCCACGACAGGCGGCCGCAAGCGTGGCAAGCGTGGCAAGCCACGCAAAGACGCCCCGGCAGGGGCGCGAGGACGTGCCGAGGGTGATGATCGTGGAGGCGCCCAGGGCGGCGCCGCTGGCAAGCAAAAGCCAGCACGAGACGAACCTTGCTACAACTGCGGCAAGCTTGGTCATTGGGCCAAGGATTGTCGACAGCCACGACGCGGCCAGGCCCACGTCGCGCAGGCGGAGGAGGAGGAGCAGCCGGCTCTGTTCATTGCTCATGCGAGCATCGAACTACCTCCAGCGGCACCGGCCGCAACGGCTCTCCTCCACCTTGACGAGCCAAAAGCACACGCCCTCCTCGACGACAGCTCCGGCAACGACAAGACCGACGGGTGGTGCCTTGACACCGGCGCCACCCACCACCACATGACCGGGCGGCGGGAGTTCTTCTCCGAGCTCGACTCAGGCGTTCGAGGCACCGTCAAGTTCGGCGACGCCTCCGCTGTGGAGATCAAGGGCGTCGGCTCTGTCGTCTTCGTCGCCAAGACTGGCGAGCACAGGCTGCTCACCGGTGTCTACTACATCCCCGCGTTGAGGAACTCCATCATCAGCTTGGGACAGCTGGATGAGAGCGGATCGCGCGTGGAGATCGAGCACGGGGTGCTGCGCATCTGGGATCATCGACACCGGCTCCTGGTCAAGGTCAACAGGAGCAACCGCCTCTACGTCCTTCACGCACAGGTGGCGCAACCTCTTTGTCTTGCAGCCCGCCGCGACGACGACGCTTGGAGGTGGCACGAGCGCTTTGGGCACCTCAACTTTGAGGCCCTAAGGCAGCTCGGCAGCAAGGAGATGGTGCGGGGCATGCCGCACATCGACCACGTGGAGCAGTTCTGCGACACCTGCGTCCTCACCAAGCTGCGGCGGCTCCCTTTCCCTCGCCAGGCAAGCTTCCGCGCCAAGGAGAAGCTGGAGCTCGTACACGGTGACCTCTGTGGCCCCGTGACACCGGCTACACCTGGAGGTCGGCGCTACTTCCTCCTCCTCGTCGACGACATGTCCCGCTACATGTGGGCTATCCTGCTCGACGCCAAGGCAGCCGCGGCGGACGCCATCAAGCGTCTTCAAGCTGCTGCGGAGGCGGAGTGCGGCCGCAAGCTTCGGGTCCTACGCACGGACAACGGCGGCGAGTTCACGGCGGCCGAGTTCGCGGCGTACTGCGCCGATGAGGGGATCCACCGCCACTTCTCCGCGCCGTACACTCCGCAGCAGAACGGCGTCGTCGAGCGCCGCAACCAGACGGTGGTGGCCACCGCCCGTGCCCTCCTCAAGCAGAGAGGGATGCCGGCGATCTACTGGGGTGAGGCGGTGATGACTGCCGTCCACTTGCTCAACCGCTCCCCCACCAAGGCCCTCGACGGCAAGACGCCATACGAGGCCTGGCACGGGCGCAAGCCCGCGGTGAGCCACCTTCGCGTCTTCGGCTGCCTGGCCTTCGTCAAGGAGCTCAACCACGTCGGCAAGCTCGACGACCGGAGCACGCCAGGGGTCTTCATCGGCTACGCGGAGGGCGCCAAGGCCTACCGCGTCCTCGACCCTGCGACACGGCGCGTGCGCATCACGCGGGACGTCGCGTTCGACGAGGGGCGAAGCTGGACGTGGGGCAAGATGGTGGATGACGACTCGACTCCGACGACCAGTGATTTCGTCGTCGACTACGTCCACTTCAAGGAGGCGGGGGGAGCTAGCAGCTCGTCCTCACCGAGCTCGCCTACCCCACCACCTCGCTCGCCACCACCTCCGGCGAGTCCTTCACCACCGCCACCACCAGCTCCGGCAAGTCCACAGGCTCCGGCGAGTCCACCACCAGCACCGCCGGCCACGCCTCGCTCTCCTACACCGGACCCTACCTCTTCAGGCTCGGCACCGGCAGCTTCGGCCCACGACGAGCAGCGCACAGTGGAGTTCGCCACTCCGCTGTCCAACGACGAGGATCGCATCGACGCCTACCACGGCGGCGAGCCTCTGCGCTACCGTACCGTGGACAACCTCCTCGGCGAGCAGCCGGTCCCTGGACTGGCACAACACAACTTTGAGGCGGAGCTGCACCTCGCACAGGACGATGGCGAGCCTCGTTCCTTCGCCGAGGCGGAGAGGGACGTGTCATGGCGTGCCGCGATGCAGATGGAGATGGACGCCGTCGAGCGGAACAAGACGTGGGAGCTGGCCGATCTTCCAGCCGGCCACCACGCCATCTCTCTCAAGTGGGTCTTCAAGCTCAAGAAGGACGAGACCGGAGAGGTGATCAAGCACAAGGCACGTCTGGTGGCGCGCGGCTTCGTCCAGCAAGAAGGAATCGACTTTGACGACGTCTTCGCGCCCGTTGCACGGATGGAGTCCGTGCGACTCCTCCTTGCGCTAGCTGCCCAGGAGGGCTGGCGCGTCCATCACATGGATGTCAAGTCGGCGTTCCTTAACGGCGACTTGAAGGAGGAGGTCTACGTGCATCAGCCGCCGGGATTTGCGATTCCCGGCAAGGAGGGCAAGGTGCTTCGCCTGCGCAAGGCCCTCTATGGCTTGCGGCAGGCACCGAGGGCGTGGAATGCCAAGCTGGATTCCACGCTGAAGGGGATGGGTTTCGAGCAAAGCCCGCACGAGGCGGCCATCTACCGACGGGGCAGCGGAGGAAAGGCCCTGCTGGTGGGTGTCTACGTCGACGACTTGGTGATCACCGGCACCAAGGATGCGGAGGTGGCGGCATTCAAGGAAGAGATGAAGGCCACTTTCCAGATGAGTGATCTGGGGTCTCTCTCCTTCTACCTGGGAATCGAGGTGCACCAGGTTGACTCCGGGATCACGCTTCGACAGACCGCCTACGCCAAGCGCATCGTTGAGCTAGCTGGGCTCACCGACTGCAACCCAGCCCTCACTCCGATGGAGGAGAGGCTGAAGCTGAGCCGCGACAGCACGACGGAGGAGGTGGACGCTACGCAGTACCGGCGTCTTGTGGGGAGCCTTCGCTACCTCGCCCACACACGGCCGGACTTGGCATTCTCCGTCGGCTACGTTAGTCGGTTCATGCAGCGACCGACGACGGAGCACCAGCAGGCTGTGAAGAGGATCATCCGCTACGTTGCGGGGACTCTCGACCACGGCCTCTACTACCCGAGGTGCCCTGGGGCGGCACACTTCGTCGGGTACAGCGACAGCGACCACGCCGGCGACATCGACACCAGCAAGAGCACGAGCGGGATCCTCTTCTTCCTCGGCAAGTGCCTCGTTAGCTGGCAGTCGGTAAAGCAGCAGGTGGTGGCCCTGTCCAGCTGCGAGGCCGAGTACATAGCGGCCTCCACCGCTTCGACTCAGGCGCTCTGGCTCGCTCGACTGCTTGGTGATCTCCTTGGCAGAGACACTAGAGCGGTGGAGCTCAGGGTGGACAGCAAGTCCGCTCTGGCCCTAGCAAAGAACCCCGTGTTCCACGAACGCAGCAAGCACATCCGGGTGAGGTACCACTTCATCCGAGGCTGTTTGGAGGAAGGGAGCATCAAGGCGAGCTACATCAACACCAAGGACCAGCTTGCGGACCTGCTCACCAAGCCCCTTGGGAGGATCAAGTTCCTTGAGCTCTGCTCCAGGACCGGGATGGTTCAACTCTCCCACAAGACGACGCACAAGACTTAGGGGGAGAATGATGGATAAGTCTCATGTGTGGTTGGTCTTTGTGGGGCTGTGCTGCTCACATGGTCCTTATGGCTGTTTTTCTGTTTTTAGGACAGCATCTTAGACTAGAGGACAGCATCTTAGACTAGAGGACAGCATCTTAGTTAGGACAGCATCTTAGACTAGAGGACAGCATCTTAGCTAGGACAGCACTTTAGCATCTTAGAATAGCATCTTAGACTAGCATCTTGGCATATGCTTGGCTGGCTAGCAGCCTATAAGTATGTAACCCCAACCCCTCAGGTTGGCATGGCATTGTTTGAGTTTGTGTGAGAAATAAACCAGAAAATTGCCCCAACTCCTAGTGTCATCCTCTCTCGATGAGAGTAAGGATTCAGCTACTACCAAGAGTGCGAATCCAGCGACTAACACATTCAACCAGATGCAAACTTTTTGGCTCAACTCATGTAGATGTGCAACAGTGAGGAAATGCCACAGAATAAGAAACACTTGCAAACATGTACGCTCGTAAAAAAGTAGGGACATACCGAGGGAGAAACTCTGTTACAATACAAAGGCGTTGTGGAGATGTGACCGCACCCATGAAGAGCAGTATGTTAGGATGGCGTAGTTTCTTCATAAGGGATACCTTTACATATGAATGATATCAGTGTAATTTAAGTACACCACCTTTGATATAAAAGTCACAAAATCTGAAGTTAACACAGGCTTCACTACCACTTTCCAGAATCAACTCTAAAGAAACATATATGAAGAACTGTGAGCATGTTATTTTTTTATGTCTATCTACATCAATATATTTGGTGACAATGAAAATGGTAGGTTCGGCAGGAATCCTGAAACTGAAACGCAATTTGTATCTCATTTGTTTCAAGTTTATCTGGATTTTGGTTCATAACTTAATAATTACTCTGCAGCTCCAGGATTAACTGCATAGCCACCTGTTATAAGCTGTACAGAAGTTGTAGCTGGGGATGGATATCTACCTCTTGTCGAAAGGTCAGTATCACTTCTTCTGAATATTCTTGCTTGGAGAAAACTTTAACAGCCACATCCTGCCAGAACATGCCACATAAGATGATGAAGCTAAAACCAAAAGTAAACAAAGATTAGTAATTAATGCAAGAGTCAAGCAACAGAACATACCGAACCATACCACAAAGCATGGTATACTGTCCCACAAGAGCCTGCACGTGTAAAAGTTAAACAGAGGACGATTAAAACACATTCAATATAACAGAAAGCAGTACGCCGTACACCTCAGTGTGCTTTTAGTAGGATGTCTGTCAAGCTTGCACATAAGACGCTCTTTTTAATATGAACCTCAAGTGAAGATTATTCCTATGCTAAGGCTTATTTGGCAAAGTTAAATTCATGGCTTATTAAAAAGAAACACTGAAGATTATATGTATATAAAGTTTCAGGAGCACACTGGTGAATAAAGTTCTCCAGAGGTTCAGACCGTATCAGCATCAAAGCTTGAAATTTCAACCATATATTTCAAGCTAGTTACTCCCCACCACCACCTAAAAAAAGGCTTTAGGACTAGGTTGTCATCATGAGGACATGGTTTCAAATTCTAATAAATTTAGAAAGAGATCTAGGCCAAACAGGGGCAAAGTGGGTATATTCACATCTCCAACTGTAGTGCCTGTCTAGCCCTTTTCTTTAGAAATAGAGAATATGCAAACAAATTTAGAGATAAAGTAGCCACTCGGAAATGAAGGATGTAGACAAGAGCACAATCCAAATGCTGCCAAAGAACAAGTAATAAACGGCACAAAAGAAAAATGAAGTTGCTTTTATTTGAGGCTAAACAAATATGAAACCATGAATAAAAACTTCCATATGATCAACCGACCATTCACAAAAGGAGAAGCAATTACCTTGACCTATTTGTTCTCCAATGACGAGGTCTTCCCACAGGATCTCATAATCCAGACAATCTGCTTCATGATCTACTTTGTAGAGAGCACTGCTATTAGTGCTTCCCGTGCTGCTTGCACTGCTTGTGCTGTTATTGTTGAAAGAGGACCAGGAACCTGATGCCTCATTTTTGTTAGGTTGGTTGTATTCAGCGCCTTGGGCATCTGGAGCTATGCTAGAATCAGAAACCTTTTGATGATTCATACCATTCTCTTGGTCACCGTGCAACCATGGCAATATCACATGATTTCTTTCATCAGGTCCCTCATTTTCGCGCCCTTTCCAAGGCCATGATATCCCTTTCTTGTTCAGTAGTGCCTCTGCCTTTGAACTCAAAATCTTGTGCAGACCTACTTTTCCTTCTGATTCATCGCTGTTTGGGTTCGTTGATTTCCCAGGGGAGTTCTCTTGTGTAGCAAAGGGACCATGTGGTGCATCCCCTCTTGGTGTATTTGTTCCACTAGATGTTGGCTCCTCCTTTGCACCACGATCCGAGCAATGACTCTCACCACTGCCACCTTCCCGCTCTATGCCATTCTCGTCTGTCCTGACCCGAGAACGAACTTTGTTTGTGACCTTGGTAGCCTGTGTTATTATTCTAAAAATCAAAAAGGAATATGCTAGCAACAAATAAGAATATATACTAAAAAGAGATCATATTTGATAACTACACAAGTTATGCCAAAGATATCATTCTAAAATGTAGCAAAACAATCATGGTACATCTAGAAATGACCATGCACATACATTTAAAGTCCATAATAAGTTATAGTTGTTTTGAGATGATGTTAAATTATAGCACACCTGGTAAACGCTATTTGAACTACAAATGGACAATTGAAACAAAAGTCATGTCAATTCGCAGGACAGCTTGATATAAGAACAATATTTGTATAAGCTAGAATACTATGTATTTGGGAAATGAAGTAGTGGTACATCTACAACTTTTGTTTCATATAATATAATGAAAAAAACATCTTACCAAATTCGTTATCTTGGAAGCTAAAGTGCTTTGCAGGGGTAGCTGAGGATCAAAAGGACTTTTGTTCAACAAATTGATTCTGCGACTAGTGTTGCTGCAACTCCCATCACAAGATGTCCTAGATGATTCTGACTGGGGCCTTGCAGAGGTTGGAGGCTTACAAAATATTTGCTCCAAGTGGCGGGAATCACTTGAAACACAAATGATACCCACCAAGTTGCCATCCTCATCATAGAAAGGTGTGTTGGTGGCAAGAGCTGAAAATCTATCTCCTTGCCTGTTCTTAACTGGAAACTTCCCCATCCAACTTTCACCCATAGAAATACGTCGGAAGATGTCATTGACAGCATTGTGGTCACGGGAATCAACCAGAAGCATGAGGGCATCCTGACCAAGGGCTTCTGAGGCAGGATAGCCAAACAGATTCTCCGCAGACTGATTCCTACATAGTAAGTAAATGATAAAAATATGGTGAAAAAGGAAGCACAAACAAGAACAAAATGGGATCAATAACACTTGTGGAGAACCTATTGTGCCTATGTAGCAAAATTAAGAAGCATACACACTTATCAAACCAAAATGTTTATCCGACTAAAGGGCAAAGAAGTAGCATTTCTAGATTCAAAAATGACAAATAGACTGTTATGACATAAACTGCATATTTTGTCAATACTTACATAAGAAATGCAACTCAAAACGAATTTTGATCTTGTAGGAAGCTCCTTGTGCATTTTGTGACTCAATGTTGGCCCTCAAGCAACCAACAACTACAGAGGAAGTGTCTTATCATGTTATTATATAGTTATACCAATATGTTCAATAATGTAGAAGTAGAACTTCAGGGTACAAGCTCGTCACCAGAACCAGCTAAAGTCTAGGAATCCCATCCAGCATTTCATTACTGTGACTTCGCACAGATAATTAACGGCATATCCTTACCGAGCTAGGGTTCTACAGAATGCCATCAGTGTAACAGATTGGCATTTCTACTATCCCACTGCAACTTCTATCATATGTTATTGATAGCTCAAAATGACACAAAAGAATTGTTCAAGAGTCTAGGATTGCTATTGCAAGAGCTTCAAATACATTTCGTTTTGATCACAACTCGTATATGCGGTCACTTACTCCATTGCAGGCACTAGAATGAACATATCTAATCAGCATGACCACCACTGCATTTCCTTGAATGTTTGTCAAGCTCGCAAGTTGAAAGCAAGCAAATCAAAAAACGGAAAGCAGCAGAAATCTAACCAGTATATGATCCTCCCGTCGAGGTCAAGAATGTGGACGGACTGCCCCAGTGACTGCAGCACCCTGGAGTACTGCCTCTCCGGCAGCCTAGCGCTGGTGCTAGCGTCTCCAGCGCCCATGGCGTGGCCCTCCCGCTGCAGCGGCGATGAGTGCGGGAAAGACGCCGACCCACGGGCCCACGCACGCTGCCCGCCCTCAAAACCCCCGGACAGCCGCCAACCTGGCGCCGCCGCCTTCCCCTTGGCCGGCGGTGGCGGCGGCACCGGCACGCCGCGCCGCGGCGAGACGGATTGCGAGCGCCGCCGCTCCCCGGCGCCGGGTATTAGCTTGGACATCTCCTGCTTGAGCTGCGCCTGCCCAACCTCCAGCTCCCGGATCTTCTTCAGGAGTTCCTCCCCGCTGGAGTGCATCCCCGCCGCGGCAGAGGCCGGCTTCCTCAAAACCACCGAGGCCGCCTCGTCCTCAAACCACCGGCATCAACGACCTCCACGAGCGCCCTAGAGCTGACGCCGCCACCGCCGCCGCCGCGTCCCCTCTCGCCTTCTCAGGGACGGCCCCTACGAGCTCGAAAGGCCGCTCCTTTCTCCGCTCCCGAGGCAGATTCGACGAAAACGGAACAGAAACTTCGAGCCTTACGGTTCTCTGAGATCTCCAGCAGCGATTTCCCGGACAGAAACCGGCTGAAAATACGATCTTTTCTGGGGAGCAGTTCTTGGCCTGTGCGTGGAAGAGGAGCAAATTGCTGTGGAATCTGTCTCTCTCACAAGTCACACGCATCCAGATGGAGATTGAATAAAATAATACTTACTAGTAATAATAATGGGTAGAATAAATGATAGAGAGAGAAAAAAAATGTATGCCAAGGGATGGTGACTTGCGCCTTGTTTAGTTTGCCTCAAACCAAGTTTTTTCACTCTGTTTTCATCACATCAATTTTTAACCGTTTGCATGGAGTATTAAATATAGATAAAAAAATAACTAATTATACAGTTTAGTTGGAAATCACGAGATGAATCTTTTGAGCCTAGTTGGTCCATGATTGGACAATATTTACCAAATAAGACGAAAGTGGTATTATTCATCGGGTTGAAATTTTCATCGATCTAAACAGGGGCTTGGTGAGGTGTTCTTGAGTGTTCCCCTCTTGTGATTGGTGGGCTTGGCAATAAAAAAAGTGCCGGGGCTGCTTGCTGGCTTCCTAGTGGCATTTTAAGCATCTGGTCTTAGTTTTTGTTTGATATTTTGGAGCCTTCCCTCAAAATATTTATGCCTATTTTTCTGTTTCAGCAATTTTCAGTTTTTTTTTCTATATTTCCTTGGGTGTTGTGTTGATCCACACAGGGGCTGTCCCTGTCCCTATCCATCTACCTCTGCAAGTGCCAACCTGTCTTGTCATCCTGATAAAAAAAATATTGGGTGTGTTTAGGCTATCCGTACCGCACCACTCTCTAAACACACCTCTAAAGGAATATTCTGTCTTAGTCATCTAGCATTCTCACCTCTATACCAACTCATCCCGCACTCATATTTACTATATATCATACTCTATATCAACAACCATCTCATATCCTCTCTCTCTTTTCTCTTTCTCTCTCCTCTCTCTCTTTCTCTCTTCTCCTTCCCTTTTACAGGCGCTTAGTAACACAGCGGTTGGGGCGTGATAGCGTTCACCGGTGCGTGCGTTCCAACGCTAGATTTGGCGTTGCGTTCATTTTACCGTGCAGCGCTGCTAATAGCCTTAGTTCCCAAATTTGGAGTGACAAAATTCACTGTAGCGACACTGTAGCATTTCGTTTGTATTTGGTAATAATTGTCCAACTGTTGACTAATTAGGCTCAAAATGTTCGTCTCGCAAAGTATAACCAAATTGTGCAATTAGTTTTTAATTTTATCCGCATTTAGTACTCCATGCATGTATCGCAAGTTTGATGTGACGGGAAATCTTTTTTTTGCATAGTACACTTTTCAATGGAACTCAACACAGTCGGCTTGGTTGGTGTACTACTGCACGTTACAAGGCTTTCTGTCGAGAGCGTGTTTAGTTCTCACCCAAAAATTTTACATCTCATCCCATCAAATATTTGGAGACATGCATAGAGCATTAAATATAAATTAAAAAATAATTAATTATATAGTTTGTATATATTTTGCGAGACGAATCTTTTAAACCTAATTAGTCCATGATTAGACACTAATTGCTATAATTACACATATGCTATAGTACCTTGAAAACTTTACCGTCCCTTAACTAATATTATCACCTCCTCTCCTCTACTCACCTGGTGCTGTGTTGCTACGATTTTAGGATAGGATTAGGGTTAGAATCCTTCCTTTTAACTGTCTAGATCTATGACTTTGTGTCGCCAGTTTTGTTTCGGTGCTCATTTATATGATTTGCTTTTGTTTCTGTATATAGGGTCCTTTTGTGGGTGCCTATTGATTAGCACTCAACTGTCCGGAACTGCATGCTTGCATGCCACAATTTTGATCAACTTATTTCACTTGTGTTTGTTATTAGTGTGCACCCAGTTCGCTTGAACTTATTAACCCGGCTTATCAGATATGATACAGTGTTTTTCTCTCACAATAAAACAGCATCAGCCGGCTTATCAGTTGCAGAAACTATCCAGCGAACAGGGTTGATCTTTTTCATGTGTTGTATATATACTTTTGACCAAAACATCTAGCCATGCCCATATCTAACTCTACTAATACCCAAGCAAGATGTAAAAGAAAAAGGAGATATGGCAAAGTTCTAACCAGCTACCTCTTTTCCCACTCCACGTGCCCTTGCTTGAGTTTTAATGCTTAATAATCGGTTAGACTACAGTACACCATAAAAGTATGGAGAGAAAAAGAACATGAAAGACGATTAAAATACTACAGTAGTTAGTAATAACCCTGTGCCCACGCCAAGGAAACTTTCTGCCATCTTCCGTTAATTCCAATTGAGTTTGCAGGTCATGAATATAATTTCAGTCAATGGATTTTTCTCAGAAATGTCAACTGGTTATACATCTTTATTTTTGTTGGTGTTGAGCATTAAGAAATAATATTGTAGCTTTGTAGACCACTTCTAACAAACTATGAGCCTGCTTGGTTGCCAGCCAGAGCACGCCACGATCACCGCCTAAGGTGCGGCGCTATTTTTGGCCACCACACTCAAGCTCAATCACGAAAAGCTATGGCTGCCGCAGTTATTTCACCAACCAAACACGTAACCTTTTGTGTGGCGCTACTTACGCTTTGACGTAGCATCCTGTGGCGAGGAACCAAACACGCTATATGCTTTTTTATATCATCGGTTTGCACCGCCAAAATAACCTGAAATTCCATAGATAATCATGACTGTTTACTCAGACGTCATATACAGTAGTACTGATATTTCTGTTGACAAAATTGCGCCTACTCTGTCCTGGCTAAACTAGTCAAGCGTCACGACCAGGTACAATGAACTGTTCTCAAAACCATTTTCTCAATCCAGATAACATCCAGCAGTAACAGTTTAGACAAAAGAACATCATTTCTCCCAAAATAGTCAATCCGTGGACCAATCTCTTTCAGCTGTCAAGTTTGGTTTGGCATGGTTTCCCAATATTGTCCTCCTCGCACAACCGCATATTCTCTCCAAAAACGTTGGATCACAAGTAATCATTAGCTTTGCATCCATGTGAAGCAAACCCTTTCATGGTAGTGTTTTGCTCCCGGACGCAATTCTATCTTGTATAAAGCGCTTCCATGAAACTTTTGCGGTTCAACTTGAACTTATCATTTTCTCATAAACAGTTATCAAGTGAAAAGAAATGGATTTTTTCCAACTAATTTGAACTGCTGGCTGCCACTATTATGAACTTGATTAATTGTGCTTTTAAAAGTTTGTGGAATAAAATTGTGGTAGTTTTCATTAGACTTTCATTTCCATCAAAAGCGTTTTACGAAAATTTATACTTGTCACAATCTGCATACATATATGTGAAAAAAAGGTAACACTCAAGTTTTGAATAACGAAACAAATAAATGAATTGTATTTGTAAACATATAATTAAGTAGCAGACAGATAGACAGGCTACGATCACCCCTTACCCAGTTAATCGAATACACATACATCAGCTTTTCTTTAGAAAGATACATAAACAAACTAGCAAAAAGGACATTTGCAGATCGCAATTGCATGCCCAACCAATTGGGCACCTGGACCACTGTGTTCTTTTTCTCTGGCCTGGATTGTCACGCAGCAAATGATATTCTTTTTATTATTTCTTTGACCGTGCCCTCGAGCTTGATGTCATTTCAGTGACTTAATAATATCCAAACCGGTGAAGGAAAAGACAATTCTCAGAATTCCAGCTCCAATTTGACCCATTTGCATGGCTCACAAATCCCCCATGTAAAGTATCCATCTCCAAGTCCAATTATGCAGGATGAAATATCAGATATAGGCCACAGCTGCAAATCTGATTCAGCAGAAAACACATTGCACTGCTCTTCACCACTCTTTTCCAGCCTTTACAGCCTCTTGAGCTGTTGCCACACAGAAAGCGCCACAAACCACAAGCTGCTCATGGATGAGAAGATGCTCTTTGTATCTTCAGCAAAGCTGGCATCTCTCAAAGCAGCAAAGCCATCACGAGCCAAAGGGAGAAAGCGATGGATGTGTCACCATCCATGGACAAGTGTAGCTTTCATCAAACAAACCGAAAGAGAGACGAGGCCTTAAGGGCATCACTGACCAAAGGCGTGACAAATCGCCATCCCAAGGTAAGGAGCTTTTCTTTGCAATTAAGGAAGAGAAGCACGGGTCCGAGGTCAGCAGTCATGGAGCTCCTATTGTGAAGAAATTGTACTTTTTATCTTGATGAAAAGAGTTGTAAGGCAGGCTGACAATTTTACAACATTACATCCATGGCTAAAACGGCCTAAAACACTGGGATTTAATAGAGCGAACTATTCCCTGCGCCTATGATACACTACAATCTTATGAACAAAGGTGAATATAAGAACTAGAGTAAAGTTTGTGACAGAACCAACCCTACCAGGGACAACGAGATGAGATCTAGGGGCTACAACTGCAACGCCTGTAACATCGGTACCAGATTGGATGGGTTTGCATGTTGCACTCGATCATTGCAGAGGAGGAGGATGTTAATGGTGCCAGACTCTCTCAACCAGGCAGCCACCAAAGCACTGGGTGACACAAACCTTCCGATGTTGAAGCGCTCGACCTGAAATGGCGCTCCAATTGAAAGGAGCAATGCTTCAATGACATGACGGAGAGTGCTTGAACCAGCTATCTTGCTATGCTTTCCCCAACCTGTCAGAATGCTGCAGAGACAAAAAAAAAAAACATGGTGTCAGTTCAGGCAAAGCCAAGAGATTCCATCCTACAGTTCAAGATTTGCACAACCAAGGATCAAGTACCTTAAAAATTCAGGCATAGCTCGACCTTCAAAGACAATAGAGCGCACATTCAGGAGCCATGCATGTACCATTGCTTGAGCTGCACCACATGACATAAGGTGCAGGTCCAAGCAGAAATCACCCCATGTGTTCTCCCAAACGCGACGGTTTACCCCTTCGAGCACAACTTGCTGAGCTCCTTGCCTCTGAAAATGGCCAGGAACAGAAATCTAATTACTTATTTGGAAAAAGTTTAGGTAACTAATGCAACAAAAAGGGTGGAAGACTGGAAGGTGACAAATAATTGAAGTTTAAAAAAATGAAATAGAATAGTCTTCTTTCTAAAATATAATTTATCAGTGCAAAATAGGATTATCACAAAAAAATTAGTGAACTCATAATCCTAATAAACAATAACTGCACTTGAATCCGAGTATACACTGAGTAAACCTACCTGGCCAAAATGCCATAGCACATCAGTAAGAGCATTATAAAAGGCAGAAGATGTTGGAGAATCCATGCGGCCCAGCTGATTAAAGAGGGACCGTGCTTGAGACCAAGCTTCTTGATGGCCCATCAAAAGCCCATATGCAACCCCATAGACAGAGTTATCAAACAAGCAAAGCTGTTCCAGTAAAAGGGCTGCATCTTCAAAACTATTACAACGACTGCAAGAACAATAACAAGAACAAGAACAAGAACGACGCAAATAGTTAGAACCCACACAGAACTAGAGGCACACTTACATAAATGTGATTTCTAGATAAATTTGCAGTGTCGTCTTTCACTTCTGTGCTATTTGTTTTGAATAACACTAGGACACATTGAATATGGCTTTTTTCTAGTATAAAAAAAGATAGGTTGTAGAATATAGAGTAATCTTGTGTATTCATGAAATACATGAAAGCTGAAGGTTAACCAGTGTAAACATAAATCCCATATTGAAGTTATCTAGTTCAAGGTGTTAAAAACAGTTTAATGTCCAGGTTAACACAGTGGCAATTCTTGAATTTCTGACTGATACAGTGCATGAAAGTGTATTTTTTTTAGAGACACTGGCTCAGTACAAAGAATTAGAACAACATTAGCATTTGAGGGCTCCAATGAAACGATGAAGATGTACCTGCAAGCATTCAGGATCGCAGAAAATGTTACAACATTTGGCCGTACACCCTGCTGGACCATCTTCTGAAACAATTCCAGAATGAAAAATAATTCCTGTGACCTCCGCATCTTAACATCAGTGGCAGAGCGCCCTCCTCTTGCCACTGGATTAGTGGCCCTTACAATCTGACCGCCATAAACCCCAACAATTCCCATGTGCCCAATATCAGGATCCTCCTCAGTAAGAATCTTCGACTTTCCAAATGCATCAATAATTGTGTTGTAGGTTACAACATTTGGCTTGATACCCATCTTCATCATCTCATCAAGCAAAGACAAAGCACACTCAACCAAACCATTCTTGGCCAATGTATCAATAAAAGAGCTGAACAGAACAACGTCTGCTTTTAGACCAGACTCCTTAAAATCCAAATAGACATTAAATGCATCTCCATGCATTCCTGCCTTTGAATAGATATCTATCAAAGTTGAGTATGTCAGCACACTAGGAGCTACACCTTGTGCCCGCATATCTTGAACAAGGAAAGCAACCATGTCCAAGCGTCCTTGCTTTCCGTAGCCATTAATCAAGGAATTGTAAGTAACAGTGTCCTTCTCAATACCCAAATTCTCCATCTCTTCACACACAGTAGCGATTTCATCATACTTCCCTGTCTTCACATATATGGCCAGTAAGGTGTTGTAGCAAACTCGGTCCAGTTGAATTCCCAAAGACTTCATCTTTTCACACAACTTGAGTGCCTCATCATACTTCTCCAGTTTGGAGAATCCATCCATAAGCGTGCTATATGTAACAACATTTGGCTTGATGTTGTTTGCTTCCATATCCAATACAACTTGCATAGCCAGCTCCATGTTGCCAGACTTGCAAATAGCATCGACAAATGTGTTGTAAGTGTAAATGTCACGCCCACTACCAAGATGGATCATTTCATCAAAGACAGTGCGAGCATCTTCCAAATGCCCAGCCCGACTACATGCAGCAAGAAGTGAATTAAACGTTTTACGGTCTGGACACAGCCCATCCTGCAGCATCTGACGAAAATACCCGAGTGTGAACCTAAGGTCAACACCCCCCTTTCCACATGCATCAATCACTGCATTGTATGATACCGTCGTAGGCCGCAAGCCTGCACCTTTCATCGACTCAAGCACCCCCATGGCTTCAGTTGCAAGCCCGCTCCTGGCATAAGCTGAGATGAGCGCAGAGTGTGCAAACACTGTGTTGCCATAGCCCCCTGCAATGCCACTATCAAAAGCCCTCCTGGCGAGGTCTGGCCGGCCCATCTTGCCAAGTGCACCAATGGCGGCAGTAAGAAGTTTTCCCTTGTCAACAGCACCACCCCCAACTAAGGGTAGTGTGGCATAGAACACCTCGAACGCACGGAGTGCAGATTTATCCCTGTCGCCGAGCTCCCGGAGAACCTGGCAGTAGTCCTCAGGACCAAGTAACTCGGCCCGGAAGGACGTGAGGACCGAACCAAGCCCTCGCCTATCTTCAGGCGCGACGCGGAGCAGCTTCTCAACACAGCGACCCGCGGCGGCCGAGGACACGCGCCCGCGGTCCTGCGCGCCCCCGCCGCCGCGGGTGCGCTTGGAGATGGTCTTGGTGGTGCGCGCGCGGCGGAACTCCGGGCCGAGCGCGGCCGCCGCGGCGGCGGCGCGCTGGGGCTGCTGCGCCCACGGCGCGCCGGGGCCGACAAAGATGGGGCCGTGGGCGGGCGGGCACGCCGCGGAGGAGGAGGCGGCCGGGGAAGCTGCCGCGAGGAGGTGCGGCGGGCACAGCGCCGCGGCCGCGGCCGACGCCGAGGCCGGCGGCGCGACGGACGCGTGCAGACGCGCGTTGGCCGTGGCCGTGACCGCCGCCGCCGCCGACGAGTGGTGGTGGTGGTGCGCCGCGTGGTGCGACGCCGCATGCGGCTGCGACGGCGTGAAGTGCGTCGGCATCCCGGCAGCAGCCTCCCACCAGAGCACGCAACCACGCGAGAATCACCTCCTCCCAAACGGCGCGCCCTTCTCACCAAACCCGATCAAAATCCTTGTTCCTCCCACGAAATCCTTCCTCCACGAGACACCACCTGCGCAACCCCTAATCCCTGCCCACCAAATCCTAACCCAGCCAAATCAGCCTAGAGATAGACCGGAATCGAGTCTCCGGGTGCTCGCGCGGCGGCACGATATACTAGCCAAACAGAGCACCAGAAAGAAAGGCGGGATTTTGAGGACTAAACCAGGGTCATTTTGCTGCGGTGCAGCGGCAGGGGCGATGATGAGGGGGCCATCATGCCGGCTGGCGATCGATTTGATGATAAGATGAGGGGATTTGGCGCCGGATTTCGCGAGGCGGGGATTGGGTGGCTGCAAGAACACGCGTAGCGTGGGTAGCGAAGGGCGAAGCGAAGAAGGAAAGAGATAAGGGCCTCGTTCGGGTGGCCGGTGGCCGTGGCTGATTTACCGTAGGAGAAAAATACTGTTCGTTGGCTGATGATAGATGACTGATGTTAAACTGATGTGAGAGAAAAGTACCGCTGGCTGGCTGGCAGCCAGCCGAACAACGCCAAGACGCCAAGGGAAAAAAAAAAGTGAACAAGAATTTGGACTTTTGCGTGGGCCCCGCAGTCACCTCGCAGGATTTCCTCCGCAGGCTACCGCGTTTCGTACAAATTTTTTCTTGAACTGAGCTACTGACATGTCGGACCCACTGTTATGGTGGCCCACCTGCAGTTGGGGAGGTTGCTATGCGCCGCGTGGTTCGAAGGAGGCGCTTTGCTTCGGATAAGCGGACGAAACGTGAGCATGACATGTGGGGCCGGAGGGCAGCGCAGCTGAGCTGGCGCGTTTCGTGGCAGAGGATTGGGTGGCCGCCGAGGCGGCTGCTGAGCTGGCGAACAGCTACGGGCGCTCGTTGATTGCCTGCACTTTCCTCCGTTTGGTCTGGCCTTGTTTACTCAAATTCACCCTCAAATTTCACTATGTAAAAAGTAGATTTCCCATCACATCAAAATGTCGGCAAATGCATGGAGTACTAAATATAGATAAAATCATAAACTAATTGCACAGTTTTGTTGTACTTTGCGAGACGAACATTTTGAGTCTAATTAATCAATTTTTGGATAATTTTTTGCACTAAAAAACAAAAGTTGCTATAGTATTTACTGTACCTACAGTATCCGGATCGGTGTGCCGATTCGGCATCGGCCTTGTTTGGGCAAATTCCGTATGAACTGGTACAAACTCCGCCTTGGAATTCAGAATTGTTGGCTGGGTCATTATTGCAAATGGTGCGTTGTTTGGATACTGCATCTCCAAAGGTTGGGCCTTGTTTAGATACCTAAATTTGGGTGCAAAATCTGCATAGTAAACGTCACGTCACACTGTAACAATTTGTTTTTATTTGGTAATAATTGTCCAAGTATTGATTAATTAGGCTCTAAATATTCGTCTCGCAAAGTACAACAAAACTGTGCAATTAGTTTTTTATTTCATCTACATTTAGTACTCCATATATGTGCCGATATTTTGATGTGACGGGAAATAGGAATTCTGCATAGTAAATTTGGCACCCAAAGTTGGGAATCTAAACAAGGCCTTGATGTCAAATTTATTGCTCAAGAAGAGAAGAAAGAGTAGCGAACGTGCGAAATGCAAATGGTTAGGTGTAACTTTTAAAATTTGTGCTTCTATGACCCTGTTCATCCGGCTTATAATCCGTCTTTTTCAGCTTGTTTTTTCAGTCGGAACAATATTTTTTCTCTCACAACAAATCAGCCAACAGTGTTTTTCAGCCGGCTTATCAGCACAGCCGAACGGGGAATATGACATTGATAAGGTCAAGAAGACTATGACACAACCTAGCAGGATTATAGGGTGGAAACATGAAAATTTGTTGTTAGATCGTCCTCAAAGATATTAGAAGTTTGTTGTGTTGATTTGGTCTTCTGTGAGATGCAAACTAAAGCGACAAAGCGCTAACATATGAAAGTTATAAAACCATGATATGTATAAATACTTTATCTGCTGTAATTTAGATAGCTAATCTTACAAACATGAATCTATACATGTGCGTTATTTCTTTTCTGCTACACAAATATAATGTAAACACAGTGAGTCATATGTCTGCTTTTTCTTCTTTTTAGGTAAGGGCTATCATATTTCAGTTTGTCTAAAAATAAAGTCAACACCCACAAACCACATAATGGAAATAGCTAGCCATAATCCTTGGTTGCATGCACTTATTCATAGGTGCAAAAAAGTTAGCCATGATCCTAAAGTACTTTCACTCCTTAAAGGGAAAGACAAAAAAAACTTACCCTCTAACTTTTTTCTGAAGAATCATCCAAGGTATATAATTCAGGTTTGCTCGCTTTTATTTTAGTATGAAAATATGAGTTAGGGTGTGTTCACTTCGCGAAAAGTAGGCGAAAAGTTACTGTAGCATCTTTCGTTGTTATTTGGCAAAATTTATCCAATCATGGACTAACTAGGCTCAAAAGATTCGTCCCGACATTTACAGACAAACTATGCAATTAGTTATCTTTTTTACCTACATTTAATGATCCATGCATGCGTCGAAAGATTTGATGTGATGGGTGGAAGAGGAAATATTTTGGGTTGGAATAGGGAAGTGAACAAGGCCTTAGTCTTTGTTAGTAAACATGTTTAAATATAGGGAGTTGCTAGCTTCTTTTCATGCTATGGTTATTGCACATGTTTTATGTTAAAATTGCAGTTTTGATTCATCGCAATTTCTGTAGCCAAAATCTGCAATATTCAAGTTCGAGAATAAAAAACCTGCTAGACAAAACTACAAACCTAAAAAAATTTGTTCTGTGTTGGCAAAAGGCCGACAATTAACAATGTGCAATTATTTCTATAGAAAGACATGAACAAAATTTAATATATTATGATACAAAAACAATTAACAAAACAATCAAGCTACTACTAGCCTACTAGTACTACTCATCCTACTAAAATAGTGGAATTTTCCTAGTGTTTTTAAGTAGTAATAAAACACTAGCACATGTGAATCCAAGACATTTGGTAGAAAAAGTTTATACTAAATTTTGAATGGTGGAGAAGCTCACGTCCCTAGTAGAATTAGCAAATTCCGGTTGTGTCAGCACCTTAACCATTAGAGCATCCGAGGAAATCCGCCACGGTTACCTCGTACGTGCTCCATCGCATGTTAGCTTCAGCATTCGTAGGTGCACGCATGCTGCAACAAATTATGCGTGCCCGTCTTTTTTACTTTTTAGCTCTTTTTTCGAAAGATTTTTTTAAATACGTCCCTGACGGAAAGATTTCAGAAAATAGACCCAGGGCTTGGCGCCATCCACGCTGGCGCCAAGGTAACACAGTTTGGCGCCGTTGACGATAGCGTCAAGCTCCCATGCCACTTGGCCGACGACGCTGAGCTGGCGCTGACGTGGCAACGCCTTGACGCCGTTACAATTGGCGCCAAGCTTGGCGCCATCGTTATTGGCGCCAAGCCTGGCGCCATGGAAAACCTTCGTAATGTCTCTAATTTTCACAGCTTCAGACACTGCTTTGCTAGCTTTGTTTCAGCTGTCCGTGGAAACGGTCTCAGACTACTTCCTGTGATAAATGTAACGCTGGATATCCTGGCCGGATTCGAACTGGCAGGGGTGGCGTTTTGTGCCGTGACTTTTTGCTCTTGGTTGTTCACTTGTTCCTCCGGGGTCTGGACGGGAAGCACACGGGGGAGGCCGACGGGGCGGACAGCGACCGGCAACACGCGCGTGGATTGAACGTTCCTTCCTTTTCCATCCCACCTCTCCTCTCATCAACCGCACTGCGTTTGCGTGTGGATTCCGGAGACCCGAGACCCTCCCGTTCCCGTTTCCACTTTTCACGCCTCGTTTTTGGTTCACAAGGAAAAAGACGAGGAAAGAAACCTAGCACTGGAAATAGTGTAGAAAATGTTACTACTGTCCGTTAGTCTGTTCGCTTGAGATTATCAGCCAAATTAATCAGCCAGTTAACCGTGTTTTTCTCTAAAACAAAACTAGCTAGCAGTACTTTCAGCGAGCCAGATCAGCCTGATGAAATGGAGCATAGGAGTATTGTAGGGAATTTTTCTTTGCATGTTATTCTCAAGGATACATATAAAAAAGTTTGCTTTCACCCAGACATTCGGGTAAAAATCCAACAGGAGCACAATTGTGCACAACCAGTTACTCCCTAGCCTCCTGCTCGTGAGGTCGCCGGGAGTCAACTTGAGGGAATTTCCCACGGTCGCGTCGCCCCCTTTCTATTCAGTTGCAGAATTTGACGATGGCTTGGCTGGCCAGTTTACATTTTCACGTTGCTGTCAGATACATTGTGCAAGCAACCATACTACTAACCAGTACTGCTAGATATTCCTAGGAGCCTTTTTCGTCGGACTCGGAGATGACTACGCTCGGCTTGGACTTTTCGGTTCAGGAAACCGTGGGAAATCGCTCTTGCGCCCAGGTAGAATGTGTTCATAGCGAGCTCATCAACCCATCTAGTTTCTTTCTTGCAGACGGAGACGGAGAAGAAGCTAGCCTAAGCCTAGCCGTTGATGGAGCGTGCAACGAAATGGTCAAACGGAACAGAGCACGGGAAAACGATGCAAGCGCTGCCGGTCACCGAGACGACGCGCGCGGCCCAGTAGTAGCACAGCAAGCTACAAGGCGGGAAGGCGCCTGCCGGCCGAGGCCGCTAGGATCCGCCGGCAGCGACAAAAGCAGTCGCCGTCGGCGTTCCAGTTCCCACGCTGCAAATTGGCCACCACGGCGGCCCCATGCCGGCCGGAGCCCGGAGGGAGGCGTGGGAATTATCAGACAGCCAGGCTTGGCGCCATCGTTATTATTGGCGCCAAGCTTGGCGCCAATTGTGATGGCGCCAAGGTGCAGCCAGATCAGCGCCAGCTCGGCGTCGTCGGTCAAGTGGCATGGGGCTTGACGCCATCGTGAATGGCGTTACCTTGGCGTCAACATGGATGGCGCCAAGCTCTGGGTCTATTTTCTAAAAACTTTTCGTCATGGGTGTATTTGAGAAAATCTTTCAAAAAAAAGAGTAAAAAGTAAAAAAGACGGTATGCGTGTTGTCCGTCGCTCCGACCATGCACCAGCTTTTCTAGCACCACGGGACGCACCAGTGATGGCACGACGTCGCCTGAACGAAGTAAAAAAAAAACAGGCAACTATAGATAGGAATTGTGTTAAATATAAACAAGATCATAAAGAGTATATGATCACCGTGCACCAATTTTGTTTGTTAAATTTTCATACAGTATTAGTACCACGAGTTTATATTATGGTTGTTTTATATTGCGACAAACCTGATAATTTGATGATCAAAGACCTATCGTTTTGCTTTGCTGGAAGAATCTGCTGAGCATGTCAAGAGCCTTTCCAAATCTCACTCTCTAAATCATCATATGGAGAGTCATTTGCACAAAAATCGTTTTCTATATCTTTTCACTTTCCAACAGTTTTTCTATATCTCATGCGCACTCTAGAGAGCCATTCTTATCTTCTATTTTTGGCTAACAAAAAATCCGGAATAGAAGATGGCTATATTTGGATGACCATTTAGAAAAGCAGTTGGAGGGTATTTTTTCACCAAAATCTCTATTTCTAGTATTTAGGAAAGATACGAAGAGTCTTTTGGAAATGCTCTTACAAGGTTAATGTAAAAGAATTACAAGGTTAATGTAAAAGAAAACGAGCTAAACCGCTCTCACATCTGAAGAAGCTAAGAACATGATAAATAATTGTAATTATTTACTCCTTCGTTCACAGATATAGGGATTTAGAGGATTTTAGGACAAATTAAAAAAAGAGGGGTGGAATTCGTTCCTTCCTTTCATTAAATAGTTAGGGCAACTCCTAATTGGATACTTACATTTGTGTCCAACAAATAATTACAAAAAATTCTTATATGTTGTGGATAGAGTGATTTATCTTCAACTTATACATGAAGAAAATTTCCTGGCAATAAACTAAACAAGTCTCCAAAGCCGAATTAGATTGTTGAATGCATGTTCTAGCAAGAAAATAAGATTCACTTTGTTTTACGAATTGAATTCAAACAATTTTGGAAACTCTCTGAGCTTATGGGATGCATTGCCTCTCACTGCATCTCTATGGGTACTCACATAAAAACCATAGGACGTATAAACGTGATGTTTTATCTACAAATTCATTTTCACACCACATTTTATATCGCCTGATCCTTTTTGCACATTTTTTGTTTTTCTATAGATTGGACAAAAATATTGCAATAGTTGTCTCACAATGTGCCTCGGAGGCTACTAGTAGTAGCTACACGAGTATGTCTCATCCGGGCCAACTAATGATCGCAATTCACCTGGCATTGCTTTAATAAATTTATTACTACTTCCGTTCAAAAATAAATCAACTTCTCAAATGGTCTTCAGTCGAACTATTTTAAGTTTCGTCAAATTTATAGGAAAAATATCAATATTCATCACATTAAATTAGTACCACTAGCTAGATACATCATAAAATATATTTCATAATATATTTATTTCATGTCATAGATAACGTTAATTTTTTTTCTATAAAGTTGGTTAAACTTAAGATGGTTTGATTTTAAATGATTCTAAGAATTAATTTATTTTGGAAAGAAGTTATTAGGAGTTATATGATTTGCACCGTCACAATGGCAATTGATAGTATTCTCCATGTCTGACAAAAACACATCTAGGATTTCACAATTTTGGGAGAAATGTATAGATCGTTCATCGCTAGCCGACTAGTTTTAAAGCCGTGTGAGGATGATATATACTACAGTATAGTATATTGTAGTCTTGTAGAAAAGTGTATGTTGCAGTTGGTACTGTGTGTGCCACCGTGCAGAACCGTGGTGTATGCTAGGGTGGGCGAACCACGGAGAAGCCAAGGATTTATTCGTGGTTGAGAAAGTATAGTATAGTATAGTATTTGGAAACTTCCACTCCCGATTTTTTCAAAGAGTTTCGTAGGTTCTAAACACTCGTGCCAATGGACAAGATGACAACGACCATGCGTTGGAACTTAACGAACTTGGGAGCGACTCCACACGTCGTCAACACACAAAGCAACATATGGATCTAGTAAACTGTAAACCACTCGCCTCTTTGGTGCAGGTGACAGGTTCAGAAAGGCACACGTTTGAGCTGCCTGCACCTGACGAAACTCTACTCGGTCACATCCATGCAAAAACAATAATGGGATGTTTTTTCGGTGCGGGAAGAAGAAAAAAAAATCCGCGTGGCTGCTCGGTTTTTGCTGCCATTTTCTATCCGCTGCCACTCATTCCTCGCGAGTTAGTTTTTAAGCTTTTCGGCACCCTCGATCCTGAAGTTGGAGTTAAAGAACGAAGTGAAACTCTATCAACAAATCCATAGTTCTAAGTTCTAACGCCGGTTAAATCCTAGAGCGATCCATACAATTCACTATGTCAAAAAAGGACAAATCCACCAGCGCTGCGACAGACGACACACCAAAACACGTCTGTGACAAAAAAAAACTACAGACGCGTATTAGGAAACAAGCGTCTGTAGTAACTTGTCCAGGTAACGCGCGTCTATAGTAACATTTTATTACAGACGCGTTTGTAGAAGGGGCGTCGGAAGACTTGTTACAGACGCGTGTTAAGTGGAAGTGTCTGTAGTTTTCTTGTTATCACAGACGCATTTTAACTTACAGACGTTGTTATATTAGACGCGTCTGTAGTTATGCACTTAGTGTCAGACGCCTGTTGTTAAGATGTGTCTATAGTATTTTTGGCTAAAGGAAGCCGACCGGTGCGCATTCAATTCTAAGCATTACTGCGCTATAGACAGCTTGCGCGACGCCGGCAGGGGGTCTCGCGAGCTCGATCGATCGTCAGGCGGCGGCGCAAGCTAGGCTCCACCGTACCGGCGCCGGCGAGGTAGCTATTAGCTAGCTGGGTCGCAGCTACGCGCGGTCATCGTCACCCCTGGCGCGCAGGCGCCCGCGCCAGCCGCACGGTCGATGCCGCCGCGTGCAGGCGGCCGGCAAGGAGGCACGCGCGATCGAGCTAGCTGCTGGCGGTGCTTGGGGCTTGCAGCGCGACGAGGCGCGCGGGCACACTCAGTGCTGCCGTGGAGCTGACCATGACGACGCAGCACCGTGATGTTGTGGGCGACGCAGGCAGGCGCGCCGGCCTTGGCACCAGGGATAGCCAGGGACGTGCCCAGGCGTGGTAAGGCCACCGACCGGCCAAATCACCTTCACAGCTTTGCTCGGATCCTTCCTCCTTGCAGTAAGTCCGTCCACCAACGACTCGATCGCTCCCTGGCTGGCGTGTGCTCAGCTCAGGTACTGACCAAATTTGCTAATTACAGCATTGTAATTATTTTTTATGTTAGCATTATAAAATCAACATATGGAATCCGTGTGCTAAATTCTCTGTGCAGCAGGGTGTGCCCTCGTGCTAACTCGATCTAGCTTCTCGGTAGTGCTTCGCCATCACCATTGCTGCCGGCCAGCAGTGGCCAGAGGTGAGCTCAGCATCAAATTAATCGTGCAACTAATTAACTTAATTGCATTCTAAACTTTGATGAGTTCGTGTCAAACTATAAGATGATGGAACATGCAGATGAATTGTGCCAAAATATTATTGTATTGTGAAAATTCCTTGATATGATTGACTTATTCTTCTATTTTCAATTTTCTTTTGTAGACTATGGAGGATCGAAGACGGTGGATGTATGCTGTGAACCGTGCTACTGATGACTATTTAGATGGGGTTGAATCTTTCCTAAATGCTGCAAGGACAGATATGGTGAATGGTAACAAGTCATCTATATGGTGTCCATGCTTTGACTGTAAGAATGAAAGGCTATTCCAGAATTCGTTGACAGTCCATGCCCATCTAATACTTCGAGGATTCATGGATGACTACATATGTTGGAACAAACATGGAGAAGGTGTCAATGTCCAAGATCAGGCACAGGCTGCTGGTCATCATCACAATGGACTTCATGAAATGATGCCAATGGTGAAGAAGCACCCTTTGGCAATGACAGATTAAGTGATGATGATGTAGCAGAGATTGTTGCGAGTCCTGTCCCTACGGTTGAGAATCTGGAGGAGATGGTGCTTGATGCCTTTGGCTTTGATGAGTACACTGATTCGGAGTTCAAGAAGCTGAAACAATTGTTGGAAGATATGAAGACACCACTACATCCAAGTTGCAATAAGAGCTATACCAGGTTCTCAGGCACACTAAACCTTCTCCAACTGAAGGCGACACATCACTGGACTGACATGGGCTTCAGAGAATTGCTAGAAGTGATAATTGATATGTTTCCTGAGGGGAATAAAATGCCCAGGACTACATACGAGGCAAAGAAGATTATTTGTCCGATGGGATTGAAGTTCGAGAAAATTCATGCTTGCAAGAATGACTGCATCCTATTCCGTGGTGAGTATGCAGAGCAGCTGACATGCCCCAAGTGTGGGGCCTCTCGTTACAAGCGAAGTACTGACGAGGGTGATGACGGCGAGCAGATGCGCCGTAGAGCTCCTAGGAAGGTTGCTTGGTACTTCCCTATAATTCCTCGCCTGAAACGTTTGTTTGCAACCTCCAAGGATGCACGACTATTGACCTGGCACTCAGACGAGCGGACGGTTGATGGTTATATACGACACCCAGCAGATGGTATTCAGTGGCGAGACATTGATTTCATGAATAAAAGTTTTTCTGATGAGCCAAGGAATCTTCGGTTAGCACTAAACACAGATGGCATGAACCCATTTGGTAACATGAGCAGCTCACATAGTGTCTAGCCTGTGCTATTAACTATCTACAACTTTCCCCCATGGTTGTGTAACAAGAGGAGGTACATGATGATGTCAGTTTTGATCTCTGGTCCGTTTCAACCAGGTATTAACATCGATGTGTATCTGAGGCCGCTTATTGATGATTTGAAGAAACTCTGGAATGAAGAGGGTGTCAGGGTGTACAATGGGTTCAGGAAGGAACATTTCAAATTACGTGCCATGCTCTTCACCACTATCACTGATATTCCAGGACATCGTAGCGTGTCTAGGCAGATCAAAGGAGAAAAAGACTGCTTTCAGTGCTTAGATGACACAGAGAGTGTTTGGCTGAATAACTTAAGGAAGAGGGTTTATGTAAGGCACCGACGTTTCCTTCCTAAGTCTCATCCATACCGGGATATGAAACATCAATTTGATGGCACGAGGGAGACAGGATCTGCACCAAGGGATTTCAGGGGGCAACATGTGTATGACCAGGTGGTAAAGGATACCACACCTATAGTTGACCCAGAGAGCATTGACGTTGGAAAGCGAAAGCGTAATCGAAAAGCTAAGAGTGTCGTTAAGAAAAGGTGGAAGAAAATGTCAATCCTATGGGAACTGCCTTACTAGAAACAAATAGTGGTCTGCCATAGCATTGATCTCATGCACGTGAAAAAGAATGTCTGTGCAAGTTTGCTTGGGACACTAATGAATGACAAATGGAAAACAAAGGACCATGCAAAATCAAGAGCCGACCTAGAGGAATTGGACATAAGGCCCGAGTTGTACCCTGACAGTAGCAGTGCCCGACAACCTTTATCTGCCATAAACCTAACCCGAGAAGAGAAGCAGGAATTGTGTGACTTCTTTCGTAGTGTCAAAGTTCCTTCTGGATACGCAGCCAACATCTGAAAGCTTGTGTCTCCAAGAGAAAACAAAATGCTTCCCATGAAGGCTCATGATTGTGATGTCATGCTCACAACGATGCTTGCAGTAGGTATCCGGAACATATTGCCAGAAAAAACCCGAATGTCAATCATGAGCCTCTGCTTCTTCTTTAATGCAATCTCTCAGAAGGTCCTTGATGAACAGTCACTGGACAATCTTGAAAGGAACATGTGTGAGGTGATGTGTCTCCTTGAAGCTTACTTCCCGCTGACTTTCTTTGACATATCCGTCCATCTCATTATACATTTAGTTAAGGAGATCAGGTATCTTGGACCAATGTTCCTCCACCACATGTATCCATATGAGAGATTTATGAGTACTCTGAATAGGTATGCCAAGAGTCGTGTTCATCCTGAGGGAAGCATGGTGCAATGCTATTCTATTGAGGAGGTGGTCGACTGGTGCCTCACTTACATTGACCCCACTAATCCAATTGGCATCTCCAAGTCTCGCCATGAGGGAAGGCTAGCGGGAAGAGGGTGTGTTGGGGAGAAGCAAATTACTCCAGATTCAGATGACTTTGAACGAGCCCACTTTTTAGTGTTACGACACACAGCAGAAGTGGACCCTTACATTGAAGAGCATATGGAGATCTTGAGGCAACAAAATGAGGGAGATAGAGGTAACAAAATGAGGGAGATCTAATTATAGTGCATCAGATGAGGGAGAGAGTGATGCTAATGCAGAGGACCAACTGAATATGATACTGAGCAAGAGATAGAGGTGCAGGCATCTCAACCTCCTGGTCGCCGCTGGAGAAATAGGAAAGTCACACTGTGGCCAAATGATCAGATGGTTGTCACAGAGCTCACGGTGGAAGGGATGCCCATTGAGAAGAAGGCCCAGATAAGAATGCGGAAGCTTGCTGGTTTGATTGCTAGACAAAGGTTGTCCTTGCTCATGCCTTCATTCACTGAGCTAACTAAAGAAGACAAGCAGCAAATATTTGATGATTGTGTTGAGCCTTCATTGGAGTTTGCAGATGCGTTGAAGGATACGGCGTGTAAGGTGATGATGAGGATGGTAAACAAAAGTTGGAGAACCCACAAAAGCTATCTAGTACGTTCTTTTGTTAGGAAAGGGTTGGATGCCAAGGAGAAACACCCATACATTCCGCATGATGATTGGGAATATTTTGTGACACTACAGGGGAGTGACGAAGCAAAGGAAAAAAGTGAGAGATACAAGAAGCTTCGGGCGAGGAACAAGCATAACCATTGCCTAGGGACAACAGGGTATGCTGGGAAAGCCAAAAAGTGGGAGCAAGAGGACAGGGAATTAGCGGCTGAAGGCATCAATAATCCTTGGAACAGATATCCTGAGGGTCGCTCTAGGAATTTTCCGCATGCACAGAGTAAGTTGGTTAAGTCAGAAGGTTGTGCTCAGATTGTTTGGGCGTCAAAGTCAAATAAACTTGTCTCTCAGCAAATTTTAGAGAAGCAAGCAGAGCTGGAGTCTTCAGGGCTCATGGACACTTTGGTCAGGGATAAAGATGTGCTCACACAGGTCTTGGGCCGACCAGAACAGACAGGGCGTGTGTGCAGTGTGTCTAGTTACCATGGTTGGAAGCATTGGCCGAATTGCTCCAGCATGTATAGAAAGAGGAAGCGTTCAGATGATGTGGATGTGGAAGCCCTTAAAGATGAACTTCGCGAAGAACTTCGCGTGGAGCTCACTCAAGATATCACTGAAGGTATCATGGCCAAGCTACGTGAACAAGGAATGAATTTGGTCCCATCTTCCAACACCCTTTCCTGTGTAGGTGGTATGAAGAGCAGCTGTGCCTCTGCCCCGGATGAAGATTGCAATGTACATTTGGACGGACATCCAAATCCTTTGGACCTTCTTACAAAGCCAACATTGTGTACACTTGTGATCAACCCTGGAGGTTATCAGGTGGAGGTAGGAAGGGGTAAAGTATTCCCACAGCAAACTCATATATATTCAGTTCCTTTACTAGATGGATATGTCGTTGTACTTGTTGAATTTGTATATCCGCAACATGAGGGCTTTGTGCTGACTCTGCCCCCAAGTGCTGAGCTAACAACTCTTGGAAAGGCTATGTTCAAGAGGGTCTAGTGGAGGAAGAGTGGCATTGTGGTATCACCGACGGTGCTCTCTACCAAAAGCTCATTGGAACCTACACTACCGCTAGGCACCAAAAGCAGTTTGAAGGACGTTGTGGTATCCAATGTTTCTTCCTCACGAGATGAGAAAGCGAATAGTGCCCCTATTGTAGGAAATTGTGCTTCCAAGGAGCATGCGAAAGGCAAGAAATGAACTAATAAGTCCACACATGCTCCTGCTGGCAGTCCCCTAGCCCCTAGAGCACCCAACAAGAGGGACACCAAACAGGACCAGCAGGAGGCGGAACCGACCAAATCGTCTAAGAGTACCCCTCTGCCTTCTGTATGGATACGGCCCAACTCCAAGTTCAAGTTTGGACAGCCAATGCTATCAGCAACAGAAGTCGAGAAGGCAGGACCAGGGTGTGTTGCTATTCATGCCTACTACATGAAAGCATGTGCAGAGAATAGAAACACCGGGATAGTAGGTAGAGTGGAGCGCCAATATTTTTGGCGTGAGTTAGAATCTGAGCCTCTCATCGTGGGATTTGAAGACTTGTTTGACCTCCTCACACTTGATGCATTGGATGTAGCAATTCTTCACGTTTTGACACTGTACATACAATCTCTTCTCTTTTAGACTTGTTCATTTTTAGGTAGTGATGCTCTTCATATATTTGCATTGCTTGCTAAATTGTTTTTGTATATGCTTCTTTATTCCTAGATGCCTCATTGTAGAAGCTAGGGGCAAATCTGTGCCGGTTGCCCTTCTTGATCCAGATGCCTTGTCAATAAAATCCTTAAGAAGTAATAGAGGTTACAGCGTGGCGTATCTGGAAAGATGCCTAAGGAAATATGCCCAGAAAAATATGTGATGTTTGCGCATAATTGTGATGGCCACTGGATTGCTGTCATCATTGTTCCGAACTGGCACAAGGTGTTGTACCTCGACTCCATTAGAGGCAGGAATAAAGATCTGAGTGGGTTAAAATCTGTGATAGATGAGTGAGCTTTCATAACCTACTATTAACACATTCTTAATTACGTTACTGAGTCAAAAAAATGTGGTAACAACTCATGTATGTGTAGGGCTTATGGCAATATCCAACGCAAGGCGAAGAAAGGGCAGAAAAACGTGAAGTTGATTCATGCCACCAAAATTCGAGTAAGTAATGCTTCACTTCCAGTTTTGAAGTAGTGTTTCAATTATATTATTAACCATGTTCGATCATATGATCGCAGTGCCTGCAACAAGGTTTGGACAACACATGTGGTTTCTATGTGGCCCACAACTTGATGCTTGCGATGACACAGACCAATGTGGATAATTCAGAGGTATGGCAGATCTATTTACTATTATTAGTTGTTGTTTGCACTTGAATGCGATACTTCTGCAATATGCTGAAAACCCCAAGGTTCAGCATCCTGTCTTGTGGCTGGGTCCTGTGTCGGATGTGGATGGTAGATTCTTATATATAGTAAGTAACTTGTTAATTAGCCTTACTAGCTAGTATAGTGCCCGCTGCATTTCAGATTTACACATGAAACAACTAAATGGGAAAAATATGTTTATGTGCAAATTGTGATTGATCCGTTATACATAATTTGGCTAATAATGTTCCTGATCTATTGGCGCTACCTGCTTAGTTCTATTGTTTGACATTTCCCCGTTCCTCAAATCCAATGAATGCTAGTGGTTCTCCTCTTGTCCTCAGATCCTCATTAGTCTCTTGAAAACATATGCAAGACAAAATCATATTGTGAGTCAAGAAGAATTTGATGGTGCTGCTGCTACTAAACATTTGGTCATCAGAAGCAATTAAGATGCGTCAGAAGATCCTGCAGCCTTTTCTACTCATTGTTTCCGTGAATACAGAACCCACAATAGGTCAGTAGAGTGTGTGTTTGCGAGACAACGGTGTGATACTATTTGTTTCCAACAAGAGATCACAAATTAGAATGAACAAATACTAGTCCATGAGGGCTTTGTACAGAAAATTTAATCACAGATTAGAATCACATATTAGAACCCACAATAGGTCAGTAGAGTGTGTATTAGTTCTCAAGTCAGCACCACTAGGCACTCACAAATGACCACACCATGTACAAAAAATTTAATCAGAAATTCTCCTTTGGTCATAACCTACCAGCTGCTGCATGCCTTAATCTAAACAAGATCTCTGTCACAGCCCCAATCGCAATAAATTCTATATGGTAAGCAACTGAATCTGGAAGTCCAACACACCACCACGCTTCTGGTAAAGCCAATGTATATACGTGCACCTGAAACATTTAGGAAATTATAAGAACCAGACATATAACATAAACCACACATGATCAAAATTTAGAAGTCACAAGATCAAGTAGTGTTAGCACTCAATATTACTTTTTTCATATAGCCAATAACGCTATCTAGATCAGAGGGGATGCTAGGGCCCACCATGAGGTGCATGATTTTCAGCATCAGTTGTATCACATGAAACTAACAGCTTCCTTCCTCTTATAGAATGCTTGTTGGAAGTGACACCAACTGCATGGTAACAACATAATCGTACCTATCAGATTCAGTCACTGCTCCCATCCTAATAATAAAAAAATCATCTTAGCAATAGAACATTCAGAAGTAACCCTTTAGCATAAAAAGCATATATTTGCAAAGAGGCAGCAGTAACACCTCCCACAATTCAATGATGAGTAAAAACCACCCCACTGATCAGCTCCCTGGTAATCAGTGATTGCGGCAAACTCATGGGCCAAAAGGCTGCTTCCTCGTCTTGCTCCTTAGCTTCCTCTAGGTCTATGTAGAAGAACAGATCAACCTGCAAACAACATTATCATATAAGAATGCAAAGGTTACCGAAAAATCTGGACTCATCACATCTCCTGGATCTCCAATGTCATTTTGTACAGCATCACTAGCTAGCATACCCTAAAGTAGAAACCAAAATAATTCAGGGAATATCAGATCCTAGAAATTGGTTTATAGGAGGACTTTTTCCCTAGAAAGCATGAAGCAAAAGGCAAAGGGAGAAATAACCCCCAGATTCACAGTTAAGAAATAGCACAGAGCTAAAGATTCAGAAATCATGAAGGGGAAAAAACTACATTTTGGTTGAACCTTTGATGTGCTGTTAAGCCGCAACCTAGCTGGAGTCCGCGCAGCTGGCCACACCTCCTGTCAAAAAAAAAATAGAAGTTGTGTTTACAGGTTGCAATATCATAGTTTGCACTTTTTCATCAGTAGAGATAAATTGGCCAATTTAAAAAACCTCGTCAGCGGAGGTGCCGGTGGAGGCAGCGGCGACGCCAGTAGTGGAGGTGGCGGCGGCGTCGGTAGTGGAGGTGGCAGCGCTACTAGTGGAGGTGGAGGAGGCAGCGGCGGCGCTAGTGGAGGTGGAGGCGACGACGCCGGTGGTGTTGGGGAAGCCATGAGACCGACGCCTGCGCTTGTGCTCGCGATGGTGAAGGCAGCGATGCCCGATGCCCAGCGGGATGTGGGTTGCCGCTGGGATTACATGGGCCGAACGCTTCATCCCACTCAGTCTAAGTGGGTTAGGTTTTAGTCACATGTGGGTGGTGGCACAGGCAGCCCAGCGGGTTGGAGCGGCAGCCCGCCCCAACTTGCATCCTTAACTGTTGTCGCTGTATTGGGCATGCATGTAGCTGGTAGCGCCTTACTTTGATGCATGTCTCAAAGCTGTTTGAAATGCAATGCAATTAAGTATAAGTATATATGCAGATTTAATTTATCTCTTTGGCTACCGCTATTTTTTACCGGCACATGCTGTTTAACAGGAATTTGAAGTGCTAAGCAAGCCAATCAGCTTGCAGGATATTAGAGAGAAAATTGCCTTGTTTATTCTGTCGCAGATCGTGGACCAAAAAGGCGAGTTTCATGACCCAAATAAACAAGATGATGAAGATTTGATGAATGGGATTGATGAGCTGCTGCTTGAGACCGGCCAGTTTGGATCATTATATATACCGTGAGTTTTTGGAGGTACACTGCACATGTGGTGCATTGATTAAATAAACGATGTATCGATGTGTGTTATAAATCAGTTTGCTAGACCCGTGGGCTAGCTAATAGTCGATTTGTGCCCTGAGTTTTAATTTGGAGCTACATATTTGGGTAATTTAACTTAATTGGATTTGGTGTACTGCTGATGTAATTATCTCATTCAGTGCAAATGTGTGATAATTAATACTGCAGACGCGTGTGCATCTTAATTCCGATTGTAGACGCGTGTAGATCTTAAGACAGACACTCCTCAGAACACGTGTCTGTAGCTTAACTCCTACTACAGACCCTTATCGCGAAGAAGCGTTTGTAGTACATATTATTATACAGACGCGTGTTGTGGATGTCACAGACGCTTGATGCCAGAAGGCGTCTGTGATAAGGTCTTATCACAGACGCGCATAATTGTGAATGTCACAGACGCTTGGTGCCAGAAGACGTCTATGATAATGACTTATTATAGACGCGCATAAGAGCGTCTGTGATAAGGTCTTATCACAGACGCCTTGTTACAGACACGTGGAGGCGCGTCACTGATGATACTGAAGGCACGTCTGTAATAAGCTTTTTTTACATAGTGACCTAGCTAGCTCTGTCTCTGCAACCCTGGATAGAGACAGACTCAAAATAGTTCTATCTTTATCGACACGTGCACGGTTTAGGACCTGATTAGTTGGCTTCTAATTCTTGCTCAATCAAAATCATGGCATGCCAAAATTTTTAGTCATTATATAATTTGTTCATTGCCAAAGAATTATCACACCAATGTTTATAGTCAAAGTTTTATCAAGTCTCTAGAAAGTTCTTAAACTACATAAAAGAGAAAAAGTACTTCATATTATTATTGTTATTATGACAGTCAACCAAATGCACACCTATATTCTTTGCCCTGATTTTGGCAAGCTTAAGTTTTGATTTGCCACAATTTTGGTTGGGCAAAAATTGGTAGCCAGCCAATCAAGCCCTTAGTTTTCATTTTTGTGAGCTGCGTCAATTAACAGTAGATAGAATAATCTGAGTATAAGATGTAAAGTAGTTGGCACGTGGTCCGCCTCTGCAAATCGTTTTTAGAAAATACAAAATGATAATATAAAAATAGAAAAAAAATAGGAGAAGCCGTAGGGAACCGAAATGTTTGCGTGTCACATAGGTCAATTTTTTTTTTTTTACTTGTGTGTGGTGTCGTGGGGATCAAACTTAAGATCTGAAGCCTTGAAGCCATGTACGAGGCCAAATTATATTACGAATTTATGATAATGTTCTCGCAAGGACGTTCGCCCAGGCGTGTCCATCCGGACGCCTTGTTCCCAGGCATGCGCAGCATCGGGCCCAATAAACCTGCTTCACTCGTCCTTCATGGTTTCACGGTCCCTCCAAAAAAAAAAAAAGGACAGCAACATTTCTTTTCCCCACAGCCGCGCGCATGCGACTGCCACGGGCGCCTATACCGCGACGCCCGCCTTCACCAATGCGAGTTCCACTCGTGCGGGTAGCGCACCTGGCGTCCCGGTCGCATCTAGCGCTGTCACCCTGCGCCGCGCCACCATCCTGCGCTGCACCCCATCCACCTCGTCCGTCGCGCCCATGACGTGCATCGCAGTCGGCCAAAGACACCGCAGCAGAAAGGGAGACCTGCGCTTGGGTGTACACTGGGTCATTGCTCTCGACGTCTCCCTAACACGAATTTGCTGGCTACAGCAGTTCCCTATCAAGTAGGCCATGGTCGCCGACGACGCTGTGTTTCCAGTGTTTCAGGCACTTCAGACGCTATGTTTCAATTGTTTCATCTGAATGTTTCAACTGTTTCAAACGAATGTTTCAAGTATCTGGATGTTGCATATGTTGCTGTGGCTCTATCCGAATGTTTCAAGCGTATGTTTCAAGTGTTTTCAGATAATTCAACTTATGTTTGCAAGTGTTTCATCTGGATGTTGCACAAGTAGATCTGCCTATACATGCATGTTTCAAGCGCATGTTTCAAGCGTTTTATCTTTTTAGATGTATGTTGCAAATATTTCATCTGGATATTTCAAGAATAGATCTAGTGTTGCACGGTGCCAACGGCGGGTGGACAATGGCCTACTACAGCCGCGCCTGCTGCTGCTATATCGGGGCACCGCCATGGGTCACCGTGCAGACGCCTGAGGCTGGCAGACGCCTCTGCGGGGCGAGGCAGGTGACTGGGACCTGGGTTTCCCAGTGCGGGCGCGGAGGCGCGGGTCCTGCGTTAGAACGTGGGCGATGGTGGTGGGCGGGATGCGGCCATGTGGCATAGGGATAGGATGCGTGTGCGGGAGCAGCATCCGAACGCGCCGTTTGTCCGAACATCAGCCCTTCCGATTATATTACTAACACGCCACATAGTCAATTGCGGTTGAGTATAGGACGCTATCTCGAAGTATTAATATTCATGAATCTTACATGGACTATTCTGCATTGGTCTTTAAACGATGTAAAAAAAGGTTTAAACTGCAATTTTTAGATCTAGTCGTGCACTGCAACTTTGGTTTATGGTGTCTTTCCATCCAAAATCATTTGAAAAATCTAAAAAATCAAAATTTGAGAAGTTAAATCAAACTTCTAAGACCCTAAATGATGTAAAATAAAAAAGTTTGAACCACAAAGTTTTATATCTAGTCGAGTGAGCACTATAATTTTGTTTTATGGCCTGTGTCCAGCCAAGGTCTTTTGACAAAAAATCGAAAAGTGAATTTTAAAATTTGATGACTTAAATCAAACCTTTGAGGCCTAAAATGATTTCAAATAAAAAAACCTACAAATTTTAGATCTAGGCAAGAACTATAATTTTGATCTAGGGTGTCTCTCTATCCAAGGTTTGAAAAATTGAAAAAAACCTCAAAATTTGAGATTTCAATCAAAATTTTAAGGGCATAAACGATTTCAAATGATAAGTCTTAAACTACAAAGTTGTGGATCTCTTCGATCTTTGCAACTTTAGTATAAATTTTGTTTTCATTAAACTTGATTTGAAAAAGTTATGAGTTTTTTTTATGCTACATCTATTTTTAGAGGCAGGCCATATTTTCAACCATCTCCACAGATCGCATTTCTACGTGCTGCTAATGTTCCCAGCCGCCTCTAAAGATGATTTCAAGAGGCAAGTTATCTCTAGAATCAGTTTTAGAAACGGTTCTTGATAAAGCTATCTTATAAGAGAACACTTGTAGCATTAAACATGAGCTTTGGATTTATTTGATTTGATTAAATAGACCAATAAAACCTAATTACATCAATAATAACATCCTCATCACAATGTTTAAGGCATTTTTTAAGACCCATGGTAGCATGCATATTCTTTTAATAATGTTGTGGTGTGACATTACTTGCATTCGGACTTCAAAGGATATAAAAGCAAAGGGTGATTTTGACTAGAGGAGAAGGCATCTCTATGTCTACCTGTGGTTTTTATGGCTATAAAAACCTATGGCCATGTAATGTATCGCAACTCAAAACTTAAGAAGAATATGTGCTCCCTGCCCTATAAATTCCATGGAGATTCCCGTGCAGTTGTAGACTTGCAGTGCTCCAGAACGGAACATCTCTCGCTCTACTGATTCTGGGTTTTTCATCTAACATCACAAGGCTAGGGGGAAAAAATCTTCATCCGTTTGATCCACATCAGACGGCTGATAGGGCCCCTCCTATCTCTCCTCCATCTTCCCCTCCACTGTCCACTCCCCTGGATTGGAGTTGGGCAACTTGGCGCGCCCCCTCGCTCGCTCGCCCTCTCGCCCCGGCGCCTCCGCCTCACCATCAAGATAAGGCTGCAGTCCTGCAGGCCCATGCTTCCAGAAGCTTCCGGAACCTTGCGCCGAGCCCGAACCTGAGCCTGAACTCTCCGGCGGCTCCTGGTCCTGTGAAGGCTGCATGAGTAGTCGCGCCGCCGCCACCGCCACCGCCACCGCAGAGGAGCCATGGGGATGCTCGCCGCCGCCGCAGCCTCCGCTCTCCTCGCCTCGCCACAGGCGTCCCTCGTCCGCCGCCGCCGCCTCTCCGGCGCGTGGACGCTGCGCCTGAGGCCCGCTGCCTCCCTCGGCGTCGCGTCGCTCAGGTGAGTGTCTATCTGCCTGCTGCTGCTGCTGCCGGCCAGCGCTGGCTCTCGCCGAAAAACGCGGCGGCTCATTTGGGTGCTTTGATGCGCGAGGAGCTGATAAAGGTTCCTTCTTTCGAATATTGGAGCTCGCGAGGTGGACAAGGGGTAGTTTGCTAGCTTAGGGGATTTGAACTGGGGATGATTCGTGTGCAAGATTGGTTGTTGAGAATGGGGAAGGTTGCTTAACCCTGGTAGGTTAGGCTCTTCCCATTGGGATGCTTAATGTGGGAATTAGGAGTTCAAATGTGTCATTAAGCATGTTTCTTATGGTTAATTTTTGTTGTGAATGCTGGGCTTCTGGCTCCTTTATAGCTTTTGCTACTTTCGGTTATGGAAACGAAAGCTAAGTTTTGTTGTCTTGCATGTGTTTGTAAGTTTTCCTATCGGTATAGATATGTTCAACATTGAATCCGGTGGTGGCAATGGAGGTTAATTGACTAGAAACGCTGTAATAGCATTCAGTGTCGAGCTGATTGAGCTCATGATGCTGTTTTCTTGTATTAGAATTTTCTCTTCAAATTTCCATCGATTTAAGATTCTGTCGATCACTAACATGTTGTATATGTGTGTTTGCCAGAGTACACAATTTTGTCCCGAAGTGCTACATTACAAACATTGAGGCTGATGTTAGTACTGTAAATAAAGAAGAAGCTTTCGATGATCACCCATCATTGCCATCAGTATGCTCCATTCCCATTGTTAATCTTCGAGGAGATGTTCTAGATTCTAGTCCTTTTCCGCTGCATGATAGGGCTTCCTGTCCTTCTGATTTTGAAGAGTTGCCGGTATGGATCTTCTTCCCTTACAGATATGTCCTCTTTGTCGAATGGTTTCTTTTATCCTTTTGTAATTTTCTGTTTATAATGCAGGTCTTGTCTGAAGGAGAGCAACATACTTTGGCATCCACTCCTGCTCATCCTGCTGGGCTATATGGTGAGGGATTTTTTTCAGGATCACCTCGATGGTAACATCTGTGTTATTGTTTACACTGTATAAGTTATGCAAATATGCTGCAAATTTCTTGGAAGAACAAAGATCCATGTTATGGGTAGTTGATTAAAAATTTCAAGGCCTTGTAGAAGGAGCAATAGCCGTATTGTACCCCTATATGGATTTTTTTTTACCTTAGGATCTTTCTGTTATGGAACTTAAATATCCTTTAAACATCATACAACATTGATGCAGCTCTATATGCTAGTTACTTATTTGGTAACTTGGTGGAACAACTGTGGAATTTTGCTTGGCCTGCTGCACTGGCAATTCTTCATTCAAACCTATTGCCTGTGGCTATTGTTGGTTTCTTCACAAAGGTACTTACCACTGTAATTAATTTAAGATAAACCTTCTATATCAGTAGTCTAATTAAATCGATGATCTCCAGCTTTCAGTGTTTGTTGGGGCTCCAATAGTTGGCAAACTTATGGATCATTTCCCTCGAATACCCATGTACACAGCATTGAATGCTGTGCAGGTGCATGTCCTTTATCTTCTCTTGTTTCTTATGTTTGGAAAAAAAATCGACAAGTTGCCATGTTCTTTAATTGATTCTAGTTCTTTGTGCAATCTGATGTTGCAGGTAGCCACTCAGTTGATATCAGCTGCAACTGTCATCTATGCTCTAAGAAACCTGAGCCATGGTTCTACAACAGCTGTGGTTCTGAGACCTTGGTTCATTGCACTAGTGGCAGCTGGAGCTATCGAAAGGCTTGCAGGATTGGCGCTAGGAGTTTCCATGGAGCGTGACTGGGTTGTGTTGGTAGGTTGCTAATCCCCATACTGTTGTAGACTGTTGCTTTGTCTGACTCAAATATTTGATATCACCTTCCTACAAGATAAATTTGTGAGATGGAACTAAGAACCTACATCAGTGCAAATGGAAAAGTTTGTTATCTTAAAATAAAATAGAGATTTCAGAATAACTTGTCTTTGATCAACTTGTTCCCTTAAAATTCTTTTCTCTGTGAAGTTAGCAGGAACAAACAGGCCTGTTGCATTAGCTCAAGCTAATGCTGTGCTCAATCGACTTGATCTAGTTTGTGAGGTGCGATTTTTCTCTCTTAGACTTGCATATAATCATCTTACTTCATTGGTACTTCAGCACACAACAAAGCTGATCATTGATCAATCTTATTTTCTATTTGTTGGTTGCAAATAGCTGAACACAATATCCTGTTTTGAGTGGACATAACAACCTTTTTTGGAATGATTGCAGACAGTTGGTGCTTCGGTTTTTGGCCTTCTTCTGTCCAGATACCATCCCGTGACCTGTTTGAAGATTGCTTGTGGTCTAATGATATGCAGTTTCCCTGTTCTGGTAAACCACATTTATCGTCACTCCTAAGACTTGAATAGGGTAGCCAGACGTGGCGTACTCATAGTGCTATTTGGTATTTTCAATTTCAGGTCATGTTGGGTCAACTAATCAATAGAGTTTCATGCCATGCACTTGATTCCTCTAGAACCGCCACTGATGAATCTATTTGTACTGATCTTTTAGATGTACGCAGGATAGGTGAGGAACTTTGATATGATTAGCTTGTTAATTTTACTTTGGTGTATGGTCTAACATTCTGTTTAACCTTCAGTTCAAAATAGCTTGAGTGCTATCAAACACGGCTGGAATGAGTATAAGCAGCAAACAGTTCTACCTGCAAGTGCAGCTACCGTGTTCCTAAATTTCAATGTTGCACTTGCTCCAGGTGCCATAATGACTGCATTATTGATGCATCGTGGTAGGTTTCACTTCTCTGGTTCAAATCTGTACGACTACCTTAGAAGGCTCTCTACAAGACTATATCTATCAATTTTGAACAGGTATCAGTCCATCCATTGTTGGTGCTTTCAGTGGATTGTGCTCTATCATGGGCCTTGTTGCAACATTCATCTCGTCAAGCCTGGTGAAAAGAGTTGGAATTCTAAAGGTGTGACATCTACCTTGTTGGTTTTGTTTCTGTAATTTTTTTTTCGCAGTTCATGCAAATGGCTAATGTTATAACAGGCGGGGGCTGCTGGATTGATATTTCAAGCTTCACTCTTGTCAATTGCACTCACGGTGTATTGGGCTGGTTCAATTTCACAAAGGACACCTCTACTTATATTCCTAGCATCCATTGTAAGACTGAAATCTTCACTTCATATTTCCCCTTTCAATAGAACTTAGTTGAATGCTACAGAGTAATCCTATCTATTCTGTGTTAATCTGCAGGCATTGTCTCGGTTGGGGCACATGTCTTATGATGTTGTGGGGACTCAAATCGTCCAGACAGGTGTTCCTGCTTCAAAAGCAAATCTAATTGGAGGAATGGAGGTTTCAATTGCAAGCCTTGCAGAGTTAGTCATGCTTGCTATGGCTATAATTGCGAACGATGTCTCCCATTTTGGCTTCTTGGCGATCCTGTCTGTGTCATCAGTTGCTGGGGCAGCATGGATGTTCTGTCGGTGGTTAACAAATCCAACAGATGAGCAGAGGGAACTTTTCATGTTTGATCCCCTTTATCAAGTTCAGGCAACGTAAGTATTGATTTTTGTATCTATGCTTTTACTTTATTAAGAAATCCAGGATCAAAAGTATTTGAACTTTAGTTGACAAGGGATTCTTATTCTCTGGCAAGATATTTGCATCCCTGATTTTCAGTTTAGCTATTATCTAAAACGGAAACTAATACTACTAATCTCCAAACATAAAATATTAATCAGTCCTAGTAAGATGTTACATCACATCTTGCAGGCAGTAGATGAGGCAGGATATTCCCCAACACAGCCAGGAAAACTGCAGGCGCCTACTTGGCTGGTGGTGCTTGTCGGATCTGCAATACCCTTATGATGATATTAAGATATGTTGTGACATTTAGGTTCAATACAAGATACGCTTAGGGTAGAAAGCATTTGCTCAATACAAGATACACTTAGGATAGAAGCATTTGCTCCTCTTAGTCTCAGCCATGCGCAGAATTCAATTTGTATACTCATTCATCTCCCCACCTGTATAGCACATATTTGACCTGTTTAATCGTTGCTTGTTATAGCTGATGTAGAACAACATTTACAGCCAATGGTAGCACAAAGTTAATAAAATCCAACCCCCTCAGCTGTCCTTTCTAATGCCGCAAATGTGTAACTATATCATTTAGTGGATGCACTGTCTTCTTTCTCCTGTCATTTTGGTTCCTTGTTGAGTGGTTAATGTAAAGCACTATGTTTCTGTAACTAACTGAGTTAATTACTGTCACAGTGGTGCTGTGGTGTAGTTGGTTATCACGTTAGTCTTACACACTATAAAGGTCTCCAGTTCGAACCTGGGCAGCACCAATTATTTCTGTTTTTAATTACCTCATCTTAGAAGCTACTTCTGCAATGCATTTCAACTGTACTTTTCTCATTTCTGATGAAGTGATGAGGCATGCACCTATTGCCATTTCGAAAATTTCACTCATTTCCTGTTTGCATAAAGTCCAAGCTCTGCTTTGGTGGAGTTTGTTGGAAAGTGATTCTCTATCTCATTAGGGCTAACCCTAGAAGGGTAGCTATATAGGTTTCATACATGGGCCACATGGGCCTTAGCCTCATGGGTCTAAACACATACTCCAACACCCCCCGCAGTCTGAACTACCGGCGCAGCGGAGTTCAAGGCTGAACAAGAAAGAACACACACAACCCCCCACAGACGCAACTAGCCACCGGTGATGCTGAGGCTGGAGCGAAACTCGGCGAAGGTCGAGGACGGGAGGCCTTTGGTGAAGATGTCCGCGAACTGGGAGGTCGTCGGAACGTGAAGAACCCGCACTTCGCCCATGGCCACCCGATCACGGACAAAATGGAGGTCGATCTCCACATGCTTCGTCCGCTGGTGCTGGATGGGGTTGGTGGAGAGGTAGACCGCACTGACGTTGTCGCAATAGATCAGTGTGCTCCGGGAGGGCGGAGTGTGCAACTCCGCAAGCAGCTGCCTAAGCCAGGCGGCCTCCGCCACGCCGTTAGCAACGGCGCGGTACTCCGCCTCGGCGCTGGACCGGGAGACCACTGGCTGGCGCTTGGACGACCAAGACACCAGGTTGCCGCCCAGGAAGACGGCGTAGCCGGAGGTGGAGCGACGAGTATCCGGGCACCCGGCCCAGTCAGCGTCGGTGTAAACGATGAGGTCGGTGGCGGAGTCCCGGTGGAGGAAGAGGCCGTAGTCAAGCGTGCCCTGGAGGTAGCGGAGGAGGCGCTTGAGAGCCGTGAGGTGGGGCTCCCGGGGGTCATGCATATGGAGGCAGACCTGCTGAACTGCATAGGTGATGTCCGGCCTGATGAAGGTAAGGTACTGAAGGGCCCCGGCGAGACTCCTGTACGCAGTGAGATCGGCCACCGGTGGTCCTTCAGCCTCAGACAGCTTGCCCTGAGTGTCGACCGGAGTGGAGCATGGGTTGCAGTTAGTCATCCCAGCCCGCTCCAGGATGTCCCGAGTGTACTGTCGCTGGTGAAGTAGGAGTAGAGATGGCAACGGGTACCCGAAACTCGAGTACCCGACGGGTATTACCCGATAAAGAGGCGGGTATGGAATGAATTTTCTACCCGTGGGTACGTTATTGGACAAAATCCTATACCCATCGGGTATGCGGGTACGGGTGCGGGTGTATACTACCCATATCCGCATACCCGCGGGTAAGACATACCCGCAAAAATAACTAGTCAATCTCAATTATTTTAGCGCATATAAGTCATGAATTTGGCCCATTGAGACATCCACTATATTTCTAGTAGATTGCCTTTGTTGTAATGATGCTAATAATGTTTGTTAGCATGTTTGTAACTTGTTGGAAGCTTAGAATGATTTATTTTTGTATATGACTATTTGATATTTTTAGGTAATTTTTGGGTATGCTATCGGGTACGGGTTACCCGTCGGGTGAGAATTACCCGGCGGGTACGGGTATGAAACTATTTTTTTACCCGCATGCGGGTATGGGTAACCCGACAGGTAAAATTTTGCGGGTGCGGGTACGGGTACGGGTGGGCACTACCCGTCGGGTATATACCCGTTGCCATCTTGAAGTAGGAGGCTGGTAGGACGGTGCTCAACAGTGACACCGAGAAAGTGGTGGAGCTCACCCAGATCCTTCATCGCGAACTCCTGCTGGAGAGCGGTGATGATCCGGCGAAGAAGTGGCTCACTGGAGGCGGTGAGGACAATGTCATCAACATAGAGCAGCAAGTAGACAGTGTCGGCTCCATGGTGGTAGCGAACAGGGACGTATCAGACTTGGCCTCCATGAACCCCAAGGTCAGCAAGAAAGCGGCAAACCGGTGGTTCCACACCCGAGGTGCCTGCTTGAGGCCGTAGAGGGACCTGTTGAGCCGGCAGACCATGTCAGGACGGTTGGTGTCGACGAACCCCGCCGGCTGACTGCAGTAGACCGTCTCGATAAGAAGGCCATGGAGAAAGGCGTTCTTGACGTCCAGCTGGTGGACGGGCCAAGACCGAGTAAGTGCCAGCGATAGCACGGTACAGACGGTGGCCGGCTTGACCACCGGGCTGAAAGTCTCATCATAGTCGACGCCAGGGCGCTGAGTGAAACCCCGGAGGACCCATCGAACCTTGTAGCGCTCGAGAGAGCCGTCAGCCTGGCGCTTGTGGGTCCAAATCCACTTGCTGGTGACGACATTGGCGCCCTGCGGCCGGGGCACCAACTCCCATGTCTGGTTGGCGAGTAGCGCGGCGTACTCTTCCATCGCGCGGCGCCAGTGAGGGTCTAACAGGGCGTCACGGACGAAAGAGGGTACCGGAGAGACCACCGCGTCGCCGGTCGAAGCCTCGAGGACACGAGGCGGCAGTGTGCCAGCCGCGTGTCTGGTCACCATTGGGTGAACATGCCGCGGGTGTCGATGAAGTAGCGGCGGGTGGTAGACCGACGGGGCACCACGAGCCGGCGGGGATTGCGGCGGTGGTGTCGGTGTCTCCGATGGAGAAGGAAGCGCGAGCGGCGGCGGCCGCGGCCTGCGCTGGTACACCCATACCGGCGCGGCGAACCTCTATGGAGGTGTCGGGGCAGGTGCCGGGACGGGATCCGGCGTCAGCGACCGACACGACCCCCCCGGGGCAGAAGCGGGGGACGAAGGCCCCGGGTCTGCACCAACCGGAGAGGGTGAGACCGCGCCCGAGGACGACGGGCCCGGACCCTCTAGGGATCCGAGACCGGGGGCCGGCCTAGCGCGCAGCGAAGCGGTACCTGCAGGAGACCACGAAAAAGGTGGCTGGACCATCGGGTCAGTGGGAAACAGAGAGGGTGGGTCAGGTACCGGAGGGGTGGTAGTGATGGAAAAGGGAAAGACGGACTCATCGAATACCACATGGCGAGAGATGAGAACCCGTCAGGAGGTAAGGTCAAAGCACCGGTACCCCTTGTGATCCGGAGAGTACCCGAGGAAGACACAGAGCGTGGAGCGAGGGTCCAGCTTGTGGGAAGAAGTGGCAGCGGTGTTGGGATAACACGCACACCCAAATACGCGGAGGTGATCGTACCGCGGCGGGTTACCGAAGAGGGCGTGTTGAGGAGTGGGAGTGGGGCAGGCCGCGGAAGGAAGGCAGTTAAGAAGGTAGGTGGAGGTGTGCAAGCCCTCAGCCCAGAAGCGAGCAGGAAGAGAGGCCTGAAACAAAAGGGTGCGTACGGTGTCGTTAGTGGTGCGAATCATGCGCTCAGCTTTCCCATTTTGCGAGGAGGTATATGGGCAAGACATGCGCAACTGAACACCGTGAGAGAGGAAGAAAGCCCGAGAGGTGGAGTTATCAAACTCACGACCATTGTCACACTGGACGGCCTTGATGGTAAGGCCGAACTGTGTGGACACCTAGGAGAAGAAGTGAAGGAGCGTGGAAAACATATCGGACTTCGCACGCAAGGGAAAAGTCCATGAATAATGCGAAAAATCATCGACAACCACAAGATAGTACTTATAGCCAGAAATACTGATGACAGGAGATGTCCATAGGTCGCAATGTACAAGATAAAAAATGCGGGCCGCATGTGAAGAAGAACTATGAAAAGGAAGACGAACATGTCGGCCCAATTGGCACGCATAACACAAATGTTCAGCATTAGCCCGAATACACGGAATGTCAGAGCTACGACTGAGCTGCATCAGGGCATCACGTCCAGGATGGCCGAGGCGCCGGTGCCAAGTAGTAGAGGAGGTAGAAGTGGCGAAGACAGCTGACAAAACGGACGGCGAAGAAGAAGAAGTAGCCGCCGGGAAGCGAAGAGTGTAAAGGGGCCCGGTGCTGTCACATCGGAGCAGAGGACGCCGGGAAGCCAAATCCTTTACAGTAAGACCAGAAGAGTCAAATTCCACAGAACAAGAATTGTCAGCTGTAAAACGACGAATAGAGAGAAGGTTATGAACCATAGAAGGAGCAACAAGAACGTCAGGAAGATGAAAGGAGCCATGAGCACCGGCGGTACCCACAGACGTGACAGGAAGACACAAACCATTTGCGACCATAATGGACGAAGGGAGAGAAGAAGAGGGAGAGTGGATAGACGAAAGTATACCAGGGTCAGGGGTGGTGTGGTAGGTGGCACCCGAGTCGGCGATCCACTCCGGTCCGACAGGAGGTGTCAGGCTCATGGTGCTGAATGAGCGAGCCAAGGCCGCCTGGTCCCAACCAGCAACCCTAGGAGGGGTGCCGGAGGGTCCAGCCCACGGAGGCGTAGTGGAGACGCCAAGAGGTGGTGCGCCAGTGAACATGGCCTGCGGCGGGCGAGGATCACCACCGGGAGCGTGGTAGGGCCACATGGAGATGCGCCCTGACCACGGGTTGTGGAACAAAGGCCATAGTGTCCCCTCCCTGCGGTCCAACCGGTACATGCCCACCAGCCAAAGTCTAGGTGACACCACCGTGGCCGCCCCCGTGACCTCCAGCATGACGACGGCGACCACCACGACCCCCGCCCCCACCCCCGCTCGGCCCGGAGGGAGGGGGACCCAGGAGAGACGACGGCGATGTAGCAGACGAGCGTGGAGCGGACAGACACGGTGAAGTAGCAGCCAAGGCCGTCGAAGTAGACGAGGACCCCGGAGAGGTGGTGGACCCCGGCTGGAGACCCTGAGTGAGCTCTTCCAGGACCAGGTCGTCACGGACCTGCAGGAAGGTGGGGAAGGGTTGCTAACGGGTGATCCACGTCCTGAGATGGGCGCAGCGGTCGCTGAGCCCACGGAGGACGTTGAGGACCAAGATGCGATCCTCCACGGGCCAGCCGAGGTCGCCAAGGGAGTCCGTCATGTCCTTCATCTGACGACAGAACTCGCCAACGGAGAGGTCCCCCTGGACGGAGGTGCGGAAGCTGGCGTCGAGACGCAGAGTCCGGGCCTCAGCATTGCCCAGGAACTGCCCCTCAAGGGCAAGCCATGCCCGGCGCGCGTCAGGAGAGTTGCGGACGAGGTCATGGAGGTCCAGGGAGATCGTCCCCAGGATCCAGGAGAGGACGATGCTGTCGAGACGGAACCACGACGGCGATTGGACGGCAGCCAAGGCGTCAACAAGTATGTGGTCGTCGAGGGCGTAGCGGCGGAGAGTGAGAAGCACCAGATCCCGCCAGCGGGCGTAGGAGGGTGACTCCGGCTCGAGGACGACCGGAACAAGGAGGCGAATGTTCTGGACCCCCCCCCCCCCCGGCCTGGTAGTGTAGCTGGGTCACGAGTGGGTCGGCTGGGTCGTGCCAGAGAACGGTGGTGTTGGGCACGCGGCGGCCCGACGAGGCGGAGGAAGTGGCAGCAGCGTCCTGGGAGGCGGGAGAGGCGAGGAGTTGCTCCGCCTCGGCGATCTGGCGGGCCAGAGCGTCGGCCGTGTTGCGCTCACGCTCCCACACAAGGGCAGCCGCGCGTACACGAGCCTGCCCCTCCGCAGCGGCAGCCCGGGCAGCGAGAAGGGCCGCGGCGAGGGCGGAGTCCGGGCCCGTACTGCTGAGGGGCAGTACCGGTCCAGTGAGGCCGCCGTCTTCGGTATGCTGGAGACCTCGAAGCGGGGCCTGGAGAACGGTAGCGGCAGCGGACACGCCGTCGTGAAGATGAGGGAGGTCCCCAGGCAGCGGCACCCGGAGGCCAGCAGTGGCGCCAACAGTCAGGTGATGCAGCGACAACAGGGGTTCCAGCGGCAGCGGCTGCTGGATAGCCGCTGTAACCGCCGCCTGCTCCCCCTCCGTGCCAAGGCTAGGAGCGGCGGCCAAGGCACGGGCGGGTCCAAGAGGGAGGGCTGCGGCGCCACCTGGAGAAGCCGTGGCGCCCCATAGAGATGCGACGGCGCCAGGAGGAGGAGGGGCGCGCGCGTGCGCTGCAGCCGCGCCAGAAGGAGCAGGGGCGACGTGAACAGAGGCGGCCGCAGCTGGAGGAGGCGCGCCTGGGCGGGCGGGAGCCGCGCCAGAGGGAGCGGGTGCGGGTGGAGAGGCCACCATCTGTGCCCAGGAAGAGGAGGAGAGGGGAGGAAAGGAACTGGAGGAGGGAGGAGGTGGGGCGCCGGCGGCAGGCGCTCACCGGCGGCGGCGGCGGCTGCTGGAAGGAGAAGAAGAGGAGAAACCTAACCCTAGGCTGCTGATACCATGTTGGAAAGTGATTCTCTATCTCATTAGGGCTAACCCTAGAAGGGTAGCTATATAGGTTCCATACATGAGCCACATGGGCCTTAGCCTCATGGGCCTAAACACATACTCCAACAGAGTTGGCCTCTGTATTGTGATGATACAGGAACCTAAGTCTTTCAGGGGCTTGTAGCTGAATTGTTTGTCTCATCGGCAATGAGGTCTCTGACAGTTACGATAGATCATGTTAGTAGAAGCAGTCATTTAAGTTCTGACCATACTTTTACTCTGAAGTTCTTTTTAATTACAATGTAAATACAACTAGAAAAACGAAGCATTTCATGTAAAACTCTGGTTGTGGACACTATTCACTCCATCAACTTAGTTGTCGACATTATTTTTTTATGTTTGTTTTGGTAACCTATATGTCCCATTTGAAGAAATTAAGTTTTATCTAATGTAAATTAGCTCTTTGACAAACGCCATATCATAGTATTATCTCAAACATTATTATCTTTCTTTTAGATAAAGGAAGCTTTATTTTAAAAACTGAAGTTAGAGCTATCAAAACCATCACAAACATCTTTATATATGTTGTAGAAACTTTTACAATGTAGGTCATGTGGAGCTATAGAAACCACACATTGTGCGGCATAAGCGATTCCATGTGTGCATTCAAGAAAAACCTGGAATCAAAAGGTATGTAGTTTCTTAAGTGAGATCAATTTTGATCACTACAACATATATAAAGATGTGCGGCAAACTACACAGATAAATGATTATATTTCCTTAGTATGGAAAACACAACTCTTCAACAATTTTTTTTTTATAAAAGAACTCTTCAACAAATTTGTCGAAATCCAGAAAATGATAAGATGTCAACTGAAGTTAGCACAATGGAAGGTGAAGGGATCTAAAGCTTTTCTGAACCTTGAGTGTACATTCTGACTAACACTAAAACCGAATAAGCAAATTCTTTTTTTTTTGGTGAAACACAGTTAAATAAGAAACTATGCAGTTAGATACCCTGCCCATCACCACAAATATGGTTATAACTGAATCCAAGTTTAGATACGCAGCCACCACAAATATTCTCTGTATAGCATTCCTGACATTTTCATACCCAGCCGCCACAAATATTCTCTGTATCATGAGAGTAGAACGTGAGTCCTACAAAGTCTGGCCCAATCAACCAAATGAGTATTTGTAAGGTGAGGTCTTAGAAAGAATTTATAAGGTATATTACAAAGTCTTATAGTATATTGTCAATTATTATAAAACCAAGATATTTGAAATATGAATACAGTGGTATAGTGAGTGTCGACGATATTATCAACTCCCCCATGGTATCATCACATATCTAGTCCCTTAGATATAGGTTGAGCACGAACTTATATTATTTGGTGAGCATGTGTCCATATGACAAAAGACAAATAAACTTTACATCGTAAACTTTAGGTGATCGATTTCTTCCATTCGTGGTCAATATCCGCACGTTGTAGTTTCAAATTGTAGTTGCAGGATCAACTTTTTTTTAGGGATTTAGGATTAAAAAAATGGAGAAGTATATATAGGAGGCTGCTGACACCAGGCGGGGATGTAGTCACGTCGCTTCCTATCCATGGTTTGTCCCCTCCGCCGCTCAGTGTCGCACCATCGTGTGCAGTGGGCTACAACAACTTTTCTTTGTAACTACAGAAACCATTTTTCTTTCCTTTTGACAACGGCAGACCTGGAGGTAATCCATAGGAGGGTTTAGTATTTTGATTGAACAGTAAAAATCAAAATATGGATCTTGGATTCGATTTGGTATCCTGTATTACTGGAATATATTTTTCTAAAAAAAATATACCGGCCAGATAATAAAATGAATGGAAAATGAACATGATGTATCATACAATATACATACCCCTGCAGACTTGAATGCCTCCTCTGGGCCTGAGCAGCTGGGCGTAAAGAAACCACGGGGTCCGGCGCTGTTTCGTTCCTACACGAAGATGCAGTGAGCTTGGAGCGAGCTCAGAGCAGCGCTGTTTCGTACACGAAGATGAGAGTGATATGATCCACATCTGCTCGACCACTCGGCCACCCGCTGGAGCAGGTTCGTGGCAGCGAGCAAGGCCGTGGCCATGACCCCGATGAACCTGCCGACGCAGCGCGGAGGAGGGAAGGTGGACAGGTGGTGTGGTTGTTGCAGACGAAGATGCATCACACTGCGATGCCATGTTTCCGTATGCTCAACAAAGCGGCGATATAAATACTATCAGTGACCCCTCGTTCCTTGCAGTTCATGATCTGCATTAATTGCCGTGAGTTAAAATTTATTTGGGCCGTGTTCAGATGCCGAAAGTTGAGGCCCGAATTGGGCTCTGCTGTAGCAGCTTTTGTTTTTTAGTGCAAAAAATTGTCCAAAAAATAATTAATTAGACTCAAAATATTCGTCTCGCAAAGTACAACAAAACCGTACAATTAGTTTTTGATTTCATCTACATTTAGTACTCCATGCATTTGCCGGCATTTTGATGTGATGGGAAATCTTCTTTTTGCATAGTGAAATTTGGGGGAGAATTTGGGATCTAAACAAGGCCTTGGTGGGAGTTTTTCGTTGTCTCTTCATTTCATGATGACCTTTAGTCGTATCAATTTAGTGGCCAAACTTAGTGACTTGGTGGGACTTATGTGATGATGTGGCTTTACAAAATTGCATAGTGGGGTTCTCCTATTTAGATATAGTAAATAGTAGATAAGAAATTAGTCCTAACACAAAAGATCAAACTTGACTATATACCCCGAGCTATATAAGGAAAGTAGGGTCGCTAGCTAAACAGGATATTTCCCATAGAACCTCATCAAGCACTGTCTCACTTAATCATGTTGATGCACATGGCGCACAAGCAATACAATTCACATACACTAGATGTAAGGCACCCTTGGTCTGAACTAGTTATTCGGCCCCATCAAGCAAATGTGCTGTTAATGTGCATACACTCTACTACCCACTGGGGTTAGCATAATAGCAATTTATTGGAGCATCAACATCTAGATTGGATTAAAAAATGATTATTTGGGTGCACCCCAATCCACATGGTTTGGAAGGATATGGAGTGAATACTATCCAACGAAGAACTAACAACCCTAATAAATTAAAATAAAATGTACTCTCATCCTTTTTGTTATAAACACCCGGCCAATTGAATGCGTCAAACTTTTCACTTTGTGTGACGAGGACCACAACGTACTGCAAAGATGAAACTGCCTTCTTTGATTATTTATTTCTAGTGTCCTATAAAGCCCGCACTAAAAACTTTTTCACTGTATTTTCCCCCTCCATTGTAATTATTTTGTATTTCAGAAATCCAAACTCAGAAAAATATAGCAGCTAATTTTCCCCCTCCATTGTAATCATCACCACTCATCATTTGCTATTTTTCGCCCCTCCTATTTTCTCACTGGAAGCCTTCACTGGCTACCATTGCTGCCACTTTTTCCGGGAAAATGCAGCCAGCCGATCCCCTCCTTTCCCTCGCATTCAAATAAATCATTAACTAAACAAACAGAATTAATATAAAACCAATTATTAATTGACCACGTCTCCTCCTATTTACACCAGACCCTAAACAAACTCTAACCTCCATTTCTCCCCCGTCCCCTCCGCCATGACGCCGCCGCCGCCACTCCTCGCCTGCCTCCTCCTCACCCTCCTCCTCGCCGCCGCGGTGGCGCCAGTACCGGCGGGCGCCGTCTGCGTTCCGCGCGGGGGTCACACCAAGCCAGGGGCGCCGGCCAAGGCGAAGCCCAAGCCGAAGCCGACGCCCGCGCCGGCGCCGGCGCCACCGAAACCGACGCCGACGCCGATCGCGCCGGGCGCCGACATCATCAGAAGCCTGTGCCTGAAGACGGACTACCCGGACCTGTGCACGTCGTCCATCGCGAAGCAGCCGCAGCCGCAGCTGCCGGGGGGGAAGCGGCTGGACGGCGCCGGCGTGCTGCGGCTGGCCATGTCCGCCGTGCGCGCCAAGGCCGCCGAGGCCAAGGCCGCGGCGGCCGCGCTGGCCAACGACCCCAAGACGCAGCCGCTGGCGCGCAACCCGCTGCACGACTGCGTCGAGTCCTTCGACGACATCGCCTACAGCCTCGACCAGGCACAGAAGGCGCTCGCCGGCGGCGACCGCGACACCACGGGCACCATGCTCGACACCGTGCGCACCGACGTCGACACCTGCGACCAGGGCTTCGAGGAGCGCGAGGAGCTCACGCCGGTCATGGCCAAGCACGACGCCGAACTCGCCAAGCTTTCCAGCAACTGCCTCGCCATCGCCACCGCCGCCGGCTTGCGCTAGACCGGCTGGCCATATATCGTTCGGTCATCCATAGCTGTGCATGTGCTAGCTGCTAGGCAACAACAAACAACAACATATACCGCTACCTTATAATTAACTCATCTCCAGATTCTCCACGCATCAGAGAAGCTTCACTCATGCAACAAATTAAACTTGTGTATCAATGGATATCCAGGAAGAAGATGTAGTTAGTGTGCAAGCGTTCCGGTTGTAATGTTGCAGTACCTTCTTTCTTGATTTCGTTTTCTTTTTGTTTTCCTCCTCTTCTCATTCCTTCTACCTTTACAAAGAACTGATTGTTGACTGACGGCAACATGGATGGAGAACTTGATCATGTTTAGAACAACTGCTTTATGAGTTTCCGTAAAATTTTGATGTAACATTCTAGTTTTAGAGACTCCAAAAATAATAGTTCTCCAAATAGGAATCATTCCACGAGAAATCTTTTATTCTACCAGGAAACCTGCATGGACACATGCAGCTCTAGAGGAGTGGAAATTTTGTTGACATCATCGTTGTCCTAAATATTTTTAGAACTTAAGAAGTTGTAGTTAACAAATCGAGAATCTAAATTAAATTCTAATTACAATAAAACCTTCAAAACAAAATCTCACTTGAGTAGAAAATATTTCATTAATGAACATTTTTACCATGGTGATAGAACATTTTGTTTCTATTAAGCAAGGCAATATTCTAGCATCAAGAAACAATGTTCAGTGTCTTCACATAAAAAATGCTCTAAATTTATAGGACAATAATACTCCAAATTTAGAAAATAAAATTCTATGTTCAAGTGAATTAGTCATGTCTAGTTGTAAAAAAGAGAACATCTAATAGATACCATAAAAACAATTGAAACAATCCATCGACCATCACACATGAATACTACATGAACAAGCTAAACTACAACATAGATATTTCATGTGTACCGTGTGAACAGTTCGAAACACATCATGCTTGTGGAACATCATATTGATAGTAAATTAACAACCCAAAATACACTACAAAATATCTCAAGGGCACTATACAACCATTGCAAAATACAACATAGTATGAAACATTAATACTTTGAAAAATCCAAAATACATCATAGAACATCTCGAAAAATACTATCATAACAATAAATAATACACCATGGAACACCAAATGAAACGTGAGCAATCTTATTCATTGTGAATATCAGTATAAGATCATAGAGAAATATATAGAAACAAACAAATAACATAACATTACCAAAATAAAAATAAAAGATAGAACAAATCATAAGTGAAAACAAAAAAGATATAGAATAGAAGAAAATTAGAGAGAACATCACATAGATACTATTTAAATAGCCTAAAATATACGGTACAACATCTCCATCCCCCATGTGCTTCAATGTCAGCCCAAAAAATCACAAACAAACACTCTTGTATGTGATGTGACTCACACAAATGCAGAAGACACATAACAAATACATAAATTATTTCTATAATTAAGTAAAGATAACAAATGCAGACATGTGAACTAATACTCTATATCTGTAGTTGTGGTTAGGCTTGGCATGCACAATCTTTATTTAGCGCTCATGCTTCGCTTTATATTTCCAACCTATGGTTTCTAAATGAACTCTTCTAACTGATTAACTTTTTTGAATAGCTTATTGAAATTTTATTTTCTCCATAAATATCTCTCCTTTCATTATATGTCAGCTTCTTAACTGTTTATTCATATTTGAAAAATCTTATCTGTTAAGAAAGTGCAAAGGCTGTTTCTGAAATTTCGATAAGCACAGCTATCAAAGTGAAAATGCACTGAAAATTACATTCTGCCCCTCCGTCTCCCACTTCGCCGTACGAATCCAAACGACCCTCTTCTCGGACCTCCTCCACCGGCGGCGGCGGCAGAGGTCACGCAGCCCTTGTCGGAGCGTCTCGTATCCTTCCGTGACCCTAGTCGTCTCAGGTTCGTCTCCTTCCAATTCCGGGTTCCTAATCTACATTCTACACGCTCTGCAGTATTTTCCTTTGACGAATTTGGTGACCAACGAACTCACCTCACGGTCTCTCTCCCCTTTCCCCTTGCGTCCAGATTCCGGTCAGATGGAAGGCGGCGAGGGCTCCGGATTCGACGCGGCACACATGAAGAGGCGGCGGAGCAGCGCGGCGAGGCGGCCGAGGCCGGAGGGCGGCGGCCCTGCCGCGGAGCAGCGGGACAACAACGCCTCCCCTCCGTCGCCGTCGGCGTCGTCCAGGAGCGGGCCGAGGAGGCTGCTGGTGACTTCGGACGAGAACGCCACCGGCCCCGACGGGGGCAACCGTAGTAGGCGTGAGTTCCTCCTGAATGCTCCGTCGCCGGAGCGCGCGACCAAGGGGAGCATCCGGCTGCGTTCCGAGGCCGCGGCCGGTGGCTCCAGGAAGAGCGAGGGTAGCAGCAGCCATGGTGCGCATGCCCCTGAGGGGAACCGCGGTTCGTCGCCGGCCGGTGAGAAGCTGGGGAAGGTGAAGCTCAAGATTCGTAACGTGTTACCGAAACCGAACCCTGATACGCCGCCTGCGAAGCCTCCACGGCCTGTAGATTCGCGGCACCAGCAAAAGCCTGGCCATCTGGTGAGTGCTTTGAATTGTGTTTTCATCTTGCATTGTGCTTGCATTTGCACCAAATCGCTGCATAGTTTAGTTCTGGGAGAAGACTAGCCACCTTTTGAAATCAAATGGAAAACTAGCTGATTTTGCTAACACAAAGACATACTTGCAGATATTTGTCTCAACATTCTAGGCTTATAGCAAGAATATGTGTCCTTTGCAAATATCTTATTTTGTTTACTTCAAGATGCTATACACAATTGGCAACTGATTTGAAAGGGTGGACTGCTTGTAGAATGAAGGCGCAAAAGATTCTGACAGGTCAACCTCTTCACGAGACAAGAAAGCCCGAAAGGAGAGGTCAATTGAAGAAACAATGGCACAGGAGCAAGCAGGCAAAGTTCAGAGAGAACCTTCTTCAGATCCTGTCCGGAAGAGTAGGAGGCTTGCTAAGAAATCTGTAGACAATGAGTTTGATGAGGACTATGATACAAGCAATGTTGGAACTCCTGAAGATTGGGATGGTACTCGTGAGCCTAAGAGCAAAGGAAATAGCTCTAAGAAGAGTGCCTCAAAGAAAGGGAAAAATAGGAACAAGGTGCATGAAGCCGATAATGATTTTGTTACTTCCCGATCTGGCAAGAAAAGATCTAGAGAATCAGCTGATGATGATAATACTGAAGAAGAACCAACCTCAGACAGTGAACCTGATGTCGAAGACACCGAACAAAAAACAGCGACTGAATCACCTGTCAATGTTAGAAGTGAACCTCTCACAACACGTCGCCGTGCCCTTCAATCATGGATGGATGGCAGCAGCAGCAGTACTGTTGAGTTCCCTGATGGTCTACCTCCAGCTCCTTCGAGAAGTACATACTATCCTTTGCCGTTGTTTTGTGTATTTCAGTTTGATTAAAACATCAAACTTGGTTCTTCTGCTAAATGCATTTGAAACATATTTCTGTCGGGACCAGGCAAGAAGGACAAGCTCTCTGAAGAGGAAATGCTTGCAAAGAAGGCTGAAGCTGCTCAGCGACGCAGGATGCAGGTGGAAAAAGCCACTAAAGAAAGCGAGGTAGTAGAAAAAAATCCTTCTCTCACCTTTTCAATCAATATTTGACATGCTTCAGTTTCCAGGAGTCATCAACTATGTTTGATCTCTGCAGGCAGAAGCTATAAGGAAAATATTGGGCATGGACTCTGACAAGAAGAAAGAAGAGAGGAAGCAAAAGGAGCGAGAAGAGAAGGTTCGATGCATCATTTGGTCTTTGCTCTGTTGTGCCCATTGGTGTTCTATTAATACTAGCAGCAGCACCTTGCTGAACAAATCATTTTCTTAATACAGGAGCGAGCTACCAGAGCACAAAACATCGCGGCAAACTCGGTCCGCTGGGTCATGGGGCCCACTGGAACCGTTATTTCGTTTCCACACGCAGTAGGCCTCCCCAGCATCTTCGACTCCAAGCCGCACAGGTCAATCATCCTCACATCCTTTGCATGCTTGTCCCCGAAAATTGTGCTAAAGCCATGACTTTACCTGACCTCATCTACTCCTCTCTTTTGTGGCAACGAGCAGCTACCCTCCTCCACGGGAGAAATGCGCTGGGCCATCGTGCACGAACGATTACAAGTACAGGCACTCCAAGCTGAACCTCCCCCTCTGCAGCCTCAAGTGCTACAAGGCCGTCCAAGGAAATGCTTGATAGGACTCCAGAAACATGATGGTGCGAGTTTTGTGTTGTTGCCATTGGCATCTATGGCTGGAAATAAGGCATGATGATTCACCATGATGATGTGCGTTTGCACTTGAGTTCTAAAGGATGCAATAAGCGTCTGCCTGCAAATGTATAGAAATGGATATCTACATGTAGGTTTGTGGGTAGAGATGTAGAAGATCTTTTACTGAACCTATGACTAGAGATACCGGATGTTAGTGTTATCCCACAACATGTGTTATGTTTTTAGTTCTTTGAGAAATAAGGATGGTTTGTTGTAGATGCTGGACGTACGTTCATATTTATATAATAAAGAGCAGAATAAGTTTTTGTAAGTTGTTTGTTCAGCCGTTCATAGAGCTCGGTTGATCAGGCTTCATATATAGTAATAAAGAGCAGAAAAAGTTTTTGTAAGTTGTTTGTTCAGCCGTTCATAGAGCACAAAGTTGGAAAGGGAAACCAAACCATGAAATGCCTATTGCAGCTAATGAGGAAATTAAAAAAATAAAATAAAAAAGATATATATAGTATGGGCAATTCTCGTGTTCAGCCGTTTATAGAGCTCTCAATGTTGGAAGGGTGTTGTCAAAACAAAAAATGTTGGAAGGGGAAACCATGAAATGCCTCTTGCAGTTAATGAGGAAATTAAAAAATTAAAAAGATACATAAATTGGGGAAATCATGAAATGCCTATTGCAGTTAATGAGGAAATTAAAAATTTAAAAAGATACATAAAATGGGGCATTCCGAGAATTGAACTCGGGACCTCTCGCACCCTAAGCGAGAATCATACCACTAGACCAAATGCCCTTTCTTGCCTTTCCAGTTTAGCTAGGTTTTATATACTATTTGACATTTGTCGCTTCAATCCACCACGAGCTATTCTGACTGCAGGTGCCATTGGAGTTCGTTTGAGCTTAACATAGGCACGTGGCATTGGGTGAATAGCCTTGCCGCCCAGCATGAGCTGGTGAGGCCTGTGGAGAAGCAAATAACTTTTGTCCTATAGACTCATAAATTCAATGCCAACATATTGGTACTCGACTTCGGTTTAAGGTCTTGTTTAGATATATTGGACTAATTGTTAGTCAAGTCTACAACTACTCCTGTCTTATAAAATATATAATGCACTCTAATATTTTAAAGACAATTTAAGGGAACATTCAAATGACACATGTATCCATGGATTTAATCCAGTGAAACAGTTTTTTTTTTCTCAAATTAACAAACTTCGGCAAATATGAGCATGGGAACCACACAAAAATGCACTATATTTTAATATAAAATTTAGAACTCATACAATACTATACTTTAGAACGGAGAGAGCAGTTGTTAGCCAACTAGCATACTAAGATAATTTGAGCTAACTTTTAGCCTCAACACTTAATTAACGCTAGCTAATCCAACCGTAAGTTACATACCTTCAAAACGTTGGGTAGATAGGAGTTCCCTCCTCAGCGTACTTCCTCTCTCGTAATTTATTTACCGTTTTCGGTTTTCGTGCTACAAATTTGACTCGATTTGTAAAAAATATATGCAATATTTGTATCTCTAAATAAATTTATTAAAAAACTAGATTCAAAGATCTTTCCAAAGATACAAATTATGTATTATAAATATTAATATTTTTTAATATATATTTTGTCAAAGTTGTTTCTCGGAAAACGAAAACGACAGATATTTTAGGACGGAGGGACCGTGTCTTCATTCCTCATGAAAGAAATCGATTTTCTATCTTTGACATGACCTGTGCAACGTTGAGGCCTTGTTCACTTCCCCTCCCAACCCAAAATATTTCATCTTTTATCCATCACATCAAATCTTTCGACGCATGCATGAAACATTAAATGTAGGTAAAAAAGATAACTAATTACATAGTTTGTCTGTAAATGTCGGGACGAATCTTTTGAGCCTAGTTAGTCCATAATTGGACAAATTTTGCCAAATAATAACGAAAAATGCTACAGTAACTTTTCAGCTACTTTTCGTAAAGTGAACGCACCCTGTGTTAGATTCCACGACAGTCAAGCGGAACTGATGTGATTGGTGGAGTTGGATCCACCGAAGCCGTGAACAAAGGTGTAGTACACTTTATACTCTCTTCACCTAGAAGGAAAATCTTATAGATTTATTTAGGGCCTGCTTCTATACAAGAGTTAATCGCTAGCTAGATAAAAATTAGCTCAAATTAGATTAGTGTATTCAAACAGGAGGGCTATTTTTAGAAAGTCTTCAATTGGTTATTAGCCAACTATCTGGCCAACCTTGGTTAATTTAAGCTAATTTTTAGCCCAACTAGTAGCTAACTCTAACACATCCAAATAGGGCCTTAATAAAGTTAAATTGTCGTAAAGTCGACTAAATTTATAGAAAAAATTATAATATCAAACTAGTAAATTTATTTTTACCATGTAATATACTTATTTGATGTATAAATACTAATATATCTATAAATTCAGTTAAACTTTTGAATAGTTTGATTTTTACTGAAACTATAAGGTATTTCTTTTTAGGACGAAAGAAATGAAGTCGTGGACATGTACTCCTACAACTAGAGATGAAAACACATGAAGGATAGTTTTCAATATTAGTCCATCCCTAAAAGGTTAAAAATTTAATTGGACAATTCGTATATGAATTCGGACATTTAATATGAATATTGTATTTGAATACTCAAAATTGCATATATGACATACTAGCAAATATGCCCGTGCGTTGCAACGGGGGAGATAAAAACACTAATCTGACAACTCATAATTATATAGATCTCTTTTGTCAAAATAAAATCATAAATTATCAAAACTGATTTTTATTAACGTTGCATCATTTTGAACAAGCTCTAAAAGGAATTAAGGAAATGTAATAATGTGTTATTAAAATTATTATAAACCTTTAGAAAACCAACTTACCCAATTACCACATCTAACATGTCAGTTCAGAGCCTTGGAACCATTCATCTCACGTATCCATTCATATAATAAGATATTTTAACCGTGAATAAATTAGAGCCCGCTGAGCCACACCACTACTGTTCATGCACTTTAATACTATTTTGACACTATTTACTACCACTGATCATTCATTGTTTAATTTAATGCTATTTTGACATTATTAAACACTGTTTACTACTATCATTTACCACTTTTAAAACTGTGTATCTTTACTGTTTACATCTTCAATTTCTAATAATCACCATATCTTCACCTTGTCAAGAACCGGTGCAGCGGAGCGCGTCTGCATGCTAGTAAATCTCATCGAGCTAAACTCACACCAGCACCCCTTCCATATTTTTCTTTTCCCTTTATTTTTCCTTCCTACAAAAATAAAGATATAGATTACTATATAAAGTAGAGAAAACCAAGATTATCATCATATCAAAAGAGGAAACATAATACAAAATAAAGGAAAGATAACTTGATGGTCAGGGCAGTTCCAATGCAGACACTACGGGGTAGTTTACGTTACAAGACACCACACATAGAAACCAATGTCCCCAACACAATATTTGTTATAGAACTCGGTTTAGGACCAGCAATGTCTATAGTGCCCCTTTTTATTTCTTTTCTTATTTCTCTTTTCTTTCTATATTCTCTCCACTTTATCGTTTTTTCTTTTTCTTTTTCTTTTAGTTTCTTCTCTGCTTTCTTATCCTTCCATATGAGTTCCTCCGTGCCATCCTTATCCCGTAATCGCCCGGGCTCCTCTTCGAGTCTCCGTTTGGAGCTTGGTAGCCCGAAGCTTTGGTCCAGCGATAGCGAGGGGCACACCCTAATGCTGCCTAGCGATACCGCGGTCCCTGCCTTGACACCGCACTCGGCCTCACACAGAGCAACCACGCCGTCTCCGCATTGAGCAACCGCGCCGCCTCCCATCGAGCGACTGCGCCTTGCCTCAGCATCTAGCGGCTGCGCCTCCACATTGACCTAGCCAGCGGCAGCTCCACGTCGAGTGATGGTGCCGCTTCGGCCTGACATCGCAGAGTCTTTCCGTTTACGGCGGCGGCCGCGCGAGCTCCGTCTGCAGCAACGCGAGCTCCATCCGCACCCAAACTTTCGGCGGCGGCGTTGGTGGCCGCGCGAGCTCTGACCGCGGCGGCTTAAGTGGAGGAGAAGCTTCCGTTGAGGATCAATTTTTTGACCATTATATTTGCTTTAAGGTGCGATTTGTGGTCGAATTAGGATTTTATTGGCGACTTGTACCCGACTTTAGTGCAATTTGGAGTCGATTTTGGGTGTCACTGTGCTACTATCGATCTTGCTCTTTTTTAGTCAATTTGGAAATTGGAATTCTTCTTCTATCCGATTTGGGTGTGGATCAATTTTTTGACCGTTATATTTGCTTTAAGGTGCGATTTGTGGTCGAATTAGGATTTTATTGGCGACTTGTACCCGACTTTAGTGCAATTTGGAGTCGATTTTGGGTGTCACTGTGCTACTATCGATCTTGCTCTTTTTTAGTCATTTTGGAAATTGGAATTCTTCTTCTATCCGATTTGGGTGTGGATTCTAGTTTTCTTCTCATCCTTTTGGTTCGGGTTCTTTTTTTCTTTTCTTTGTATAATTCAACTCGTGCTGAATTTTAAACTCCGTTGAGGAGGCGACCATGACTTCATGAGACGATGAGACGGACAGAGTCCAGATCTGATGCTGTCCGTATCTAAAGAGGAGACAGACAACAGCCAAAACCGTGAAGCGGCAGACTATATCTAGAGGGGAGAGGTGATAGTTTGCTTATTCACATAGTTTGTTAGAGAGGACCAGACCGAAAAAGAGAAGGAAATTTTACCTCTTTATAGATGTATATACTAGCAAATTTGCCCGTGTGTTGCAACGGGAAAAAACCTATCAAATAAAAAAGGACGTACCCAGTACAGAGAGCTCCTGCTCTATGCGGGGTCTGGGGAAGGGTGTCAGTGGCAAGCCTTACCCTCGCCTGTGCAATGCGAGGAGATCGCGACTCGAACCCGGGACCTTCCGGTCATAGGCGGTAAGACTCTACCACTTGCACCAGGCCCGCCCTTCGGGGAAAAAACCTATCAGATGCCGATCAAAAATAATGATAGAAATAATACATATTTTTTGTTTTGTCATTTGTTTTTGTTTCTACAAACAAATATGGACTTATGCTACATGTAATTTTTTAGATAAAAAAAAATTCGTCATCCGTAATTCAACGCACATAATGAGTTGGATCATCCTATGAAGTTTGTAGAGGGTTATTCATAAGATTACAAGGCACAAGAATATAGTGAAAATTATGAAAATCTTTGGGGTCCAAATATAGAAATACGTGACGAACCTTATCTTCTCCATGACTGTATGTTCATCCTGCCATCCATCCGTCCCCTGCGGCCCTGCAACCTCTTTCTCATCCGTATAGTATCTCCCCATCCGAACTCTCTTCCCTCTCCACTCCCCTGAAAGTTGGTGCGTGGTGGTGATGCCGGCGAGGCTGGGATGCGCGACGGCACGTTCTCTGTCTGGCTGTACGTGCTCCGGGCCGAGGCGCCGTGAGGTCAAAAGCGCTATCCGTCGCTGGCCATGAGGGAGGCGGAGGACGCCGAGGCTAGTCAGCGACATGTGGCCGTGTTGTCCACATACGTCGGGACATGGAGGACATCGAGGCGGGGCGCCTCGTGTGCTGGCCAACCTCGAGCTCGACATCAATAGCATCGAGCGCCTCGCTGTCGAGGGCACCCATCCAAGCACCGCACAATGACAAGATTCGCTTGCTCCGCATCTCCGTCCGCTTCATCATTGTTGACGCGTCGCTCCAATCATGGCGGCTCGACATCGTCACGGGAAGGGCGGTCGCGGACGATGCCCATTGCCCAACTCCCATTGCCTCTACAACATCAACTCTGCCACGCAGCTCTTCGCCGGCCTCCTTGGCAACCTAGAGCTGTCTAGCACCGCCGTCGATCTCTCCGTCGTCTCCAGCTTCTCCGCATCGAGCGCCTTGCTGTCGCCGTCCAAGCACCGCACAATGCCAAGATTTGCTTGCTTCGCATCTCCATCCGTTTCGTCATCGTCGACGCGTCGCTCCAATCACTGCAGCCCGACACCATCGCGTGCGGAAAAAGGGCGGCCGCAGACGATTCCCAGCTTCCGCTATCTCTACAGCATCAACTCTGCCACGCAGCTTTTCGCCGGCCGCCTCAGCAACCTAGAGCTATCAAGCTCCGTCGCTGATCTCTCCGTCGTCTCCAGCAACTCCTTCGCCTTTCTTCTTGGGGTGCCCAGATATACGTGGGGGCATTATTCGGTTCAGGTATCTGGTCTCTAAAGGATACCAATACCGTGTAGGAGGAGGCTCTCTCGTGATGTGTTATGTTTGAAGTTTTGTTAGGATGGATGGATATTATTTTTGGTATTTTTTACACGGTTTCTGCTCCATGGAAGCAGTTTTGTATACTGCACAAGTCAGTTTGGAGACCAGACAAAAAAAAAAGACAAAAATTTTACCTTGATTGATTCAATTTAGTGTTACGTGTTTTATTCGATTTGTATTTGGTTTAGGTTGTGTCATTACGTGTGTCCCTACTATATTCGACACGGCTTCTATTTTACTGTATTGGAAAGTAGCTTTGTACTCGTTTTTTGTTTTAACATGGAACGGAAACGTCAAGAAACAGAAACAAACGCAACCGAGACATGGTAAAACTTGGACAGCTGTGTATATGGAAAAACTGAAAAAAAGACACAAACTAAGAAACTTGTCGTGATTTGATATTATTAGAAAATAGATCTCTATTCTTGTCTTTTTCTATTTGAGTTTGGATTAAGATCCCTATTCAACTTATTCGGAGGTATCTATTTGCATTAGAATAGGATTCTTAACTATATTTGTGTTCAATACCTATATATAAAATATGAACAGATGATGATCTCAAAAAATGAGCAAATGCCAGAACAAAGGATTCCTATTCAGATTAGGATTCCTCGATGAGCACGGGTTATATATATGAGTTCAAATAGAAGAAACTCTCCATTGTCCGGTAGTTAAAGGGAGACGGATAAAAAAAATGGATGGACGAAACAAAGAGCCTAAAATTTTAGCTCTTATATATATATATATATATATATATATATATATATATATATATATATATATATATATATATATATATATATATATATATATATACTCCCTCCGTATCGGATTTAGAAGTCGTTTTGGATAAGATTTGAGTCAAACATTAGGAATATAAATCATCAATAACTTTTAAGTTGTTGAGTTTGCAAATGTAAAAATTATGTGAATAGATTTGTCTTGAAAAATACTTTCATAAAAGTATACATATATCATTTTTCTATATTTTTTTTTATAAAAAACAAGAGGTTAAAATTGTGTTTTAGAGACCGTGTCGCTGTCCTAAATGATTTCTAAATCCGATACGGAGGGAATAGATATAGATATGGATATACAGTAATATAGGTATCAATATCCGATTCATTGAGTACTATCCGTATTTGACTCCGAAATCGGAATCCCTGCAACACACCAAGGTACCACAGAAGACGTAAACTATGGCATCGAAGACGTAAACTCGCCGGGAGCAGTCAGAGTCAGCGCCAGACGCCCAGACCACCACCGGCGACACGCTCGAGAATAGGCGGCGGCGCAGGTTCCCCTCCATCTCCGTCGTGGTGAGTTCCCCTCCCCTCCACCGTACCCCGGATCCTTACTTCCTTTCCGGGCGCCTGATCCTACACCACTAAGCGCCTGCTCGTGTTTTGAAGAAGAACTTAGCCTTTTCGGTTTCCTTGGCCGTCCGGATCTGGCTCCCCCCTCGGCGCCGGTGCGCAGAGTTCGCGCGGCGGGTCCGTTTCGATGCGGGCGTGTAAGGCGAGGGGGCTAGGTCGTCGTGTCGATAGCTTGGCGGGGGTGCCGGATGCGGCTGCTGTCTCTGCTTCTGGTTCCTGGGGATTGCAGTTGTTACTGATGTTCATAAACTGGATTGGGGTTCCGGCTGCATTTTCCGTTGCCTCTAGATGGCGCAGAGGCATAGCCTACATCTCTGTGACGTTTTCTGGTCTACCATATGTTGACAAAGGTTTTGCAATGTTCATATTCGTGATTTGGATGCTCTTTAGCCGCTTAAGCTGAGGACCAGGGTATCTCTAACCTAGCACAAGTTTGTCTGATGGGTGTAATCTTCTAGGTTCGCATTAGCCTTTGACGTGTGTAGCCTTTCAGGTACTCGGTGTTCGTTTGATGATGTACATGAGCACATCAAATAATCTAAATGCAGCAATAGGAAAAATGTACATTGACTGTTGTTATGTGTTCTTCACTACTCAGTATTTCTGTGTTCATCCATGACCTGAATGAACCAAGGATTTTCTTCTTTGCATAGGAAAACAACTACCAGACATGGTTTTAAGGGCTTGTTTATGTTTTATTACCTTCATAGGTTGGGTTGGGAATCTGGCTGCATTTAATACCACCTCCAAATGATGCATACTCTAAGCCTATGTTATTGTGACATCGACTGATGGGAGCTGTTACGTATTGGATTTTCTGGTCTAGCTACCAGTTGACTGTTCATCTTCAACTCTATGTTTAAAGCTTTGCAATGTGGATCTTCGTGTCTTAATCTTCTTAGACAATTTCCAGTGCGTGGATGTAATTTAGCCTCTATCCTAGACCTGGGACATACTCCGATGTGTGGAGGCTCTTTTACTTTATCACATATTATTAGAAGTCTTATCAGATTGCTGTTGCTTTCCATTTCCATGTAGATTCTAGGATACATTGTATTTAGGAGTAAGCATTGGTGTACATGAGTACATCACACCAGGTGCTGTGGCACGGATGCCGCTTTAGATTGCCCCTTCATTGTTCTCTTAGGATTAGAATATTGCATTGCTTTCGTTACACTATATATGTGTCTGTACTTCCATTTGTATACTGAACTGTCAGTTGTGCCATTGTATTCTTTTGAGGTGTTATTAACATGAAATTGCCTGCTGATGCTAGCCTGTAAACACAATAACTTTGCACTTCGCAGATCATTCTAGGTTCTGTGCACGCCCGCACCGATCTTTGGACTCCGGGGCTCAACTTCACCGTGAATACACTGACGCTACGAGAAGTTGTCAAGGTAGGGATCTCAAAGGGAGGTGCGAAGACCCACCTGCCGTCTCTGATGGGCTTCGCCAGCCGGGTATCCGCACTGCTCTTCCTCCTGGTCGCCGGTGCTGTAGCAAACGACCAGATCTTCACCACTTCAGGTGAGCGCTGTGGGGTTGTGCTGGATCTCACCGGCGCCATTGATTACCCCCCCCCCCCCCCCCCCCCCCCCCCCCAAAAAAAAAAAAAAAAAAACAATGAACCCACCACTTAATCGATGTCTCTTGATGGCTTCTCTCATCGAATTGAAAATCCAAGGGCTGTAGGTTGATGTTGCCGGTAACCTAGTGGCTAGTACCCATATACTATAAATTCTTGCCTAGATCTAGCGGCCTGTAGTAGTGTGGTTCAAAAGACTTTGCCTTTAAGTGCGCCATATGGGTCGAGGGCTGGTTTGATAGTCTTGCTTGCTCTTAGGTTTCCTCTTGTTCAACACTGATATGCGCTAGAAGTGAGCTTAACTGGGTGTTGATCGTCAGGTGTGACATTTGGGCGGAGTTCGCGTGAGCCAAGGTACCGCGTCGAATTCCATCCTGTTGATTCGCCATTCCATCCAGTAAGATTTCTAATGGGTTTGTCCTTCCGATCCTTGTTTGTAACAAAGCAAGAGGTTTCTTTTGTTCTTACTCAATTTCATTGCTGGTTATGTGTGGGGTCGACTGGTTGTATGGGTATTAGTTCTAGTGAATTGTAATTGAAACTACTTAAAGTTTACCAGCAATTTTCGAATGCTTGTATATATAAATATAAATCATTCTTGACTTTACCACAGTTGGTCATTGGCTGCAAAAGACAATCGACTATAAATGAGGCAATGCAAACGTACCATGTTTATGCTAAATCGTGTCAATTTCACGCTTTCAGGAAAAAAAAAACGCATTTGAGTTTTCCATGTTACATTTTTGCTCTGGAGATTACTGCTTGGCATATTTCAAACATATTCCCTTTTATCCTAACTAGAGATGATTATGGTGTATTCAACAGGAGAATGGTCAGGAATCGGTACCAATGGCTAATCATGAGGGGAAACGTTATAAGTGCTTTCTACCAGTTGAAGAAACTAAAACCATGAAGTCAATGCTCCCACAAAATGCAACTAATGTTATAGTAGAAAGTGAAAGGAGAATTAAGCCAAAGGAGCCAGATGAGTTACTTGAGGTTCTCAAGGATCAGTGTTTGTACAGGGTGAGCATATAATTCTTTCATATGCATGGGCATGCATAGTGTATTTTCAGTCATGTACATGTGTGCCTGGTAAGCAATGCCTAAAAAACTGATTATTATTTATTTTGGCACAGCACGAAGGTTGGTGGTCGTATGAATTCTGTTATCATGGGAAAATCAGGCAGGTCCATGTAGATGATGATAAGGTAAGAGTTTTTTCTCCTTCAATAAATTTTTGTTTTTGCCCAGGCCTGTAATCACATTTTTTTGTTATTCTATCTTTCCATAAATCTTGGGATGTCCAGTGCAAGAATTGATAGCTTCAAATGGAGAAGCAAGTTCAGTACTTAGTTACAATGTGGAGAAAAGAATATACCTTGCCTTTACTTTTGTTATAGAAAGGCTACGGATAGATGGATTAGCAGAGAGACCTAACAGCCCTTCCTTAGGGACTATCTTAGGATTTCTTCTTACTTGACTCTAATTGATACATGATGGTCCCTTTTATAGAGACTAACTTACTTGACCCCTAAAGAATATCCTAACCGAATCAATCTAACATCCCTTTCCTAACAAACCAAACAATCTAATCTAATCTGACGGGTACTGTTCACGCGGTACTGTGCCGCGTGGGCCCCTGGGCCGGCTCCGCTTGTGTAACACCCCGGTGTTACGATTTCGTTTAGCACGGTGATTTAGGCCTAAGAAAAATTACCGAAACGAGTTTCTCGAATGTTAAAAATTTTAAATATTGCGCTTAGGGTTAAAATACCATTTTTAGCAAACTATATTGAGCAACGTAATTAAATAGCGCTTAAATATTTTTGTCTCTGTGGGTTAGTGCGACGTATGAACTTTTGCGTGAAATAATTATTGGTGGAAGTTAATCGTGTTAAAACTTAAAATAAAATAAATAATTTTCTGTTCACATCCGCGTCGCGTTGTCGGACCACGTCGCCGTGTACGCGGGCTTGTTAGATAGCGCCAAACAGAGCGGTACCACAGTCTGCCTCTGTTGTCTCATCGCGTTATTGCCTTTGTCGCAGCGTCGTTGTCTGCCTTCGTGTCCTGCCAAGTTGAGTCGTCGCGGTCTACGCTGTGTTCCTATTGTCTCTCCCTCCCTAGTTTTGTTCGTTGAACCAGCTACCTCTGCTTAGCTCTGGAAGTACGTGCATGCATGCTTAGCTCTCTAATCGATCGTCAAATTCAATTGTTTGTTCACACACATATGAAGAAGACGCAAGTGACTGCACCGTATATAATATATAATCTGATCTCGGTGTGTGAGACGTGTTACACAACAAGTTACAAGTGTTTAACGGGCCAGAAGTAGCACTCACGGTAAATTTAGGGGTTATATATATATATAGACACACACACGCGAGGAGGGGAAAATGATTGCACCATATGCTGCTCTGCCCTGTCCTGTCATGTCTGTCTCCAATTGTTTTCCACGCTGAGCTGCTGCTGCTCTCACTTCCTCCCTGTGCTTGTCGCTGCTGCTGCCTTCTTTATTTCTACGTTGCCGTGCGTGTTGGAAGTTGGCCGAACTGCGGGCTGTTTTCTTTATTGCTGCTGTAGTATACGACTTTTTCTTGGCTCCATCTGCCTTTCCTCTCTCTACTGCGCCGATGGGACATGGCCGTCTGTGTTGCCCGTCGCCTCTGCCTTTTCTTTCCATGTCCACGTGCCGACGCTGCCTCGCTCTTCTTCTAGCGCTGCCTCCTCCCTTTTTCTTTGCTGCCTGCAGCAGCGCCCCTCGGCCCCGTGAAGCTCCCTAGACCGCAGCCGCATCAACCGAAGCCCCCGCGCCCACTGTTGCCATGCCTCCACCGCGCACGCTGCTCATCTAGCCGCAGCGCCTCACCGCCGCCTCCCTTGCTCTCCGTTTCCCCGCAGCAGCGCTGCTTTTCCGTCCACGCCATGGCCATCCGCGCCGGGCCGACCTTCCACGCATGTGCCCTGGCCTACGCTGGTTAGCCACCTGAGCACGCGCCGCTCCCTTGGTTCCGTGCCCGAGCCGCGCGCCGTGCCGCAACGCCCCACGCGCTGGTGTCCCTCCGTTTCCTTTTCCGCGCCAGGCCGCGCTGGCGAGCTGCTGGCACCGGTTCGGCCGCGTGGACCGCGCTGGCCGTGGTTGGCCCAGGTGCCTATCTTTTTGTAGTTTTTGTTTAAAATGGCTGAAACTTACAAGATCAATATAAAATTGTGTAGTTGTCCAAGAATGATGAAACCAATTTTGTTAAGTTTCTAAAATCATGATCTACTTGCTAGTATAATTTGTTCACATAGTTGGATAATAATCTTAGGAGCTATATAATTAAATTGGGATACTTAATAATGTAAAAAGACAACTTGTAGGAATTGTTCTGATAAATTGGCAATAGTATTGAATATGAAATTTGTATAGTAGGCTCCCAGCAATATTAGTATCCACCGTAAATTTTGTAGCTCCAAAATAACTAGTTGCTAATTAGCTAATGATGGCTTATTGCGAAAAAGGATTAAATCGATAGAATGAAATAAAGAAACACCATTGGTTTATATAACTACACTAGTTGTTTGGAAATAACGCCTTATCCGACAACGTGTATATGTAGCCTAAGTATGGTCATCGTTAGAACTGGCCGTTAACTCGAGAGGCGTAAATCGTATTTTACAAGTCACGATTGCAGTTGATTAATTATGTCTTTGCATTTGCATCGCATTGCATCTCATATAGGTACGATGATGGACCATGGGGTTGTCGGGAGTTGCTGGAGGAATGGTGCTTTTGGAGATTATGTCGCCATGATGGAAAGCTAACTTCTGATTATATTTTTCCCAGGCAAGCCCCGGTGCATAACCCCTATTATTCTGCACTTTATTTTATGTTTGTGCATTAAGTTTTAAGGAGTTGAATGGAACCCACTTGCATACACATCTTTATTCCTATGAGTCTTACTAGTATGACAGGATCGTGTAGATTGCTATGCTACAGGACTCCGGTAGAAGTCGAGTGATTGCCTGTCACTCGCGAGAGATAGGAAATATATTATTGGATTACTATCACTTGGAAAATATGAAAATGGTGGAAAGGAAAATGGTGACCGGGCAGGGATATGGTTTGGGTATTGGTGGGTGTAAGAAGTTGTGTCACCGCGGAGGCGGGTCATAGCTTGGTTACACCGTTTCTCCCTGTCTGGTCGATTAAGGACCGATCGTGCATATGACTCTAGGCAGGTCACAGACTTATTATCCCGAGCACATACTTGTGTATGGGCGCTTGGAAAGCTTGTTGCTCTCTTGTCGCGGATCCGGCTCTTTCTGGACCGACTGTCAGGGTTTTATTTTGGTGGAGGAGGTCCTTGCACCGCACTGAGTCCGGGACTCAGGGGCGGGGGCTTGGAGTCCCAGTTTGGACGGGGACCTGGACACCCGGGACAGGAGAGTGATGGGTTGGTCCTGCTTGAGCCTGGGGTACAAGCGGGGCGTGTGTTTTCGGGGTACCCAGCTGGGGGCATTGATTCGCGAATCGCCGGGCTATCCGGTACGGCTTGTCTACGGTTCAGCATCGTAGTAAGAACTGAAAGATGGAAGGTGGACAAAGGAAATCTGATTGCTTACCACCTGCTTGAAAGTAGCACAGGTGCTTACATAGAATGGTTAGTTAATGAACCAATGCGGCTTTTAATAAAAATCGAATATAAGGACTCACGTTTAGTAATGCTTCCTGCAAATGCAATGAACCCACAAGCCAAATAGCTTTGCATATCCTTGGAGTCTTTTCTTTTCTCCTATCGGGTAAGTCTTGCTGAGTACAATTGAGTACTCAGGGTTTTATTTCCCCCTGTTGTAGGTGACAGGTGGATGCTGATGAGCTGACAATTGTGTGCGGAAACCTCCTGGTGGGCTCAGCGAGGATTTTCTTTGCGAATGCGGAGTAGAGTTATTTATTAAAACTCTCACTAAAAGTTTTACAAGAAAAATACTATTAATCTGTTATCATTTCATGCATTTAAACGTTCTTCATGTTAATGTTTAAAATGGTTTCATTTCCGCTGAACTCTGATAATGTTTTAGATTCCGCTGTTATAATTACATAATGAATTACTCTAATGATGTATTAAAATTGATGTAAGCTTTATTCTCTCATTTGTGATCCTGATGGCAAAAATGTGGATTTTCGGGTTCTCCCTTGGGGTGTGTCCGACGGAACCGAGTAATTTAGTGTGCTCCCTTGAGTGCTTAGTGTCTAATGGAAGACAAGCACTCCTGTGAGGCATTAGATTAGGCGGTTCTGCCACAGGTGGTATCAGAGCCTAAATGAGACAATAAAGCTTCAAGATCCTTCCTAAGTTAAAAATTTGACAATTAAACCTTTTCAAAAAGTTAGGACGTTTGCATGCGAAGTTATATAAGTAGCCCTATTACTATGGTTATGTATCCAGGATAGATGGCACTCTGCTAACTCAGTTAGGCCTAATCAAGTTTTCTGCAGGTACCCTAACCCCGAGACTAGTTCGCTAGCATCGACTAGCTTCAGGGAGAGCACGATGTGCCAAAACTCTGAGAACGGTTGCCCTATATATCGGCAACAGTGTGAGGACGGATAGGACGTGCATTCATGCATACGCTATTGTGCACTAGTTATTGAGGTCGACCAGTCTTTGTTGGTGTAGCCACGATGGTACTATAGTCTCGTGAGTCGCGCACGTCTGTTGGTTCATGCCTGTCCAGCCCATACATTGTCGTACCCCTTCTGCGCTCTTGTCGAACCTCTGCCTTACAGTCGTACTACCCTTTATGACCTCGGTCACTGCTCGTCGCGTGCGTGTGAAGATCTCACTGTTCACTTTTACTGGCTCCATGCATGGCTCTAGGGTGGACTGCGACAGGGCCACTGGCCGCTCTGCCCTATATGAGGGCAGGCTTAGCCGCTTAGAACCATCATTCGGTGCATCCCAGCTAACTTAGCCCTTTTCCCTTGAGCAAGTTCTCACTCAAGCCTTCCTTGTGACCACCACTCACCACCCACCAAGGATGGCAGGAGTTTGGGTTAGCAGCTACTGCCTGAGCACCGAGGGTTTTCCCAAAATCCTGTATGCCACCCTGCAAAGGCTTGGTGTTCGGGAGCGTCCCGAGTATGAGGGCCGTGAGTACATGAAGCGTGGTACCGAGCGATGCAAAGTCACCGTCTACATTGGCAAGAGTGAGGAGTTTCCTGACATCACTGAAGCCTGGAATGTGACCGCAACCGGGTTTCGCTTCGGTGATACCTACCAAGTTGCGGCCTGCAAAGCCTTGCGGCATCTCTGCCAGATCTATGAAGGGTCCATTGCTCGTACCCCCATGCGGTTCTTTCCCCCTTGGGACAAGAATCGACGGGTATTGAAGGCTCGCATGGAGGCTTTGCAAGGTCCAGACGTGCAAGAGGACAACCCGACCTTGGTGCACCTGACCTCGTACTTGCTGGCCCTGGATGAGCAGTACGACCGACAGGCCTCGGAGCTAAGGGAGTGTCTCCGCCGTGCTGAGGAAGCCGAGATCTTCTCCAGGATGCTCGAAGTGCAGCTTGCTGAAGCCCATGCCAATCTAGCAGCCGCAGAGAGTCGAGAGGCGGCCATGGCGGAAGCCGTCCAGGTGGATCAAGACCGTCATGCCCAGGAGTTGGAGGACGCCTATCTTGCCACAAGGGCCAAGCGGCGGACGCTCGCCATGGAAAGGCAGGAACCCTTGATCTTGGAGGGGATCCCTGTCCATCCGCTGGAGAGAAGGAGGACTGGTGTTGCTGTACCGCCAGCGCCTCCACCCACGGAAGCCTCAGAGATAGAGCCTTTCTTTCCCCTCACCCAGCCACTGCCAGGAGAAGAATCGGATCCACAGCCCGGTGTAGCAGAAGAGCCCCAAGAGCCCAGGAATGAAGTCGTTCGCCCCGACGAAGTGGATTAGTCGTCCTAGGGGAGATGTAACCGTAGTTGGTAGTGTTTTTCATCAGTGTCCTCCAGTGTTGTAACCTTTCCCTTGTCCTTCGTCCGTAGTCGTTGAGGTCATCTGGTCGTTGGATGCAAGTGGTGTGTCGAGTAGGAAAGACCGTGATAGACGTGATTAGTGTTCTTGAGACGACAGCAAGCAGGTTTCAAGAGGAACAGTTTTCAGATACAGCGGATCAGCCGCGTTTGGATGACAGAGGACACTGTATCAACTAATTGTGGATGTCCCAGTAGAACACTTGAACCCCCTTGATTTAAATCCGCCTTGGGATTTATTTTCTTTGTTCCTTGATTCGGAAAGGAACCCTTGTTGTTTTCATTCTTGGCACTACTTTTCTAAATTTTGTGGTCTACCTACGACCCCACTGCCTTTACTGCGAGTAAGTTGGTAATAGTTGCCTGGTTAATCGCTTATGGTGCCGCGACGGAACCGAGGGTCACCTGTGGATCGCGACCACATGGTTGTTCCACTCGGCGCGCGCTGGTATCGAGGTTGTTGACCGAGCACTTTTACTAAGTTACCCCGCAGTGCCGCTCTTGCTACTATTTTCTCCTTGGTAAAAATATCCTGGTGTTCTAACGGGAAATCCACGATGGGTTGATGGAGTAGTGCTCTCATAATTACGACTGAGATAACGGGGTTTTTGGAAGGAGCACGTAAGTCCTGATCTCAGTGTGTATGAAAGGTTTGTGCAAATTGGATTCAACAGGAAAAGAGGGAGAAGAGCGACAAAGAAAGAATAGCCACCAGTGGTTTGGAGTAATTGGAACACCGATGGGACGTTGCCCCTGTGCCCGGTGACCGCTCTACACTTGCCAGGTCGCTGTCACAGTGTGTCCTGCGGAAGCCGTCAGTGGCGGGACCCACGGGTGACGTGCTCGCGTGGCCACGGCATGGCGCCGCACTCACCTCGCCTCCTTGCACTGTACGCCCCTCTTTACCCGGCACATGTGTCGGCTCTTGCTTTTTCACCCTCGCTCCGTACCGGACCCCTCCCTCGTTCTTTTTTTGGTAGGCATGTCGCTCGCACGCCTCCTTGGCAAGCGAACCCCATCCCCTCCTTTCTCCTTTTCTCCACTCGAGCTAGCTAAGGGAGCGCACCTTGGTGATGTTGTTCCCCACCTCATGTCCCGCTGGTGACCCCCCCCACGTCGCCTCCGTTTTCGGTGCGTTGCACCGCCACCCCCGTCCACCCGGCTATAAATGCCACCTTGCTTGCCTCTCCTCCATTCCATCTCCAGATCTGAAATAGAGCCAAAAAAAAAAATCGATCTTCTCCGCCCGTGCTCAGGTGGGAGAAGTTCGGGAGCCGTCGAGGGAGTAGAGTTGGAGGTCGAGCTTCGAGATCCAGCCGTTGCTTGCAGATCTAAGGCCACCAGCCCGAGGTGATGGTGTAGCTCAAGAAGAAGGGATCTGGTTTCCAGCGAAGAAGTTCAAGTTCATCTCTGGTTAGTTAGGTTTAGGGTTCGCGATGTTCGAGTTCTCGGTCTCTTGTTTCTGGATCTGCTGGGCATACGCCATGTTCTGGATAATCGTTTTCCTTTTGCTCCTCCACTGTCCCCGTTTTCGTCGATTTCTAGAGAGGTTGTGAGTTGTATCAGTTTTGTTCTTAGCCGTGCTGTCTCTATATCCCGGAGCGGTTTGTTTCGAAGTCGTGTAATCTTTCGTGTAGTCCCTGATCTACGGAGTGTAATCGCGTTTCCCCTTTTCTGGTTCTAGTTTCGAATCTCGGGACGAGATTCTTTTTAAGGGGGGTTGGTTGTAACACCCCGGTGTTACGATTTCGTTTAGCACGGTGATTTAGGCCTAAGAAAAATTACCGAAACGAGTTTCTCGAATGTTAAAAATTTTAAATATTGCGCTTAGGGTTAAAATACCATTTTTAGCAAACTATATTGAGCAACGTAATTAAATAGCGCTTAAATATTTTTGTCTCTGTGGGTTAGTGCGACGTATGAACTTTTGCGTGAAATAATTATTGGTGGAAGTTAATCGTGTTAAAACTTAAAATAAAATAAATAATTTTCTGTTCACATCCGCGTCGCGTTGTCGGACCACGTCGCCGTGTACGCGGGCTTGTTAGATAGCGCCAAACAGAGCGGTACCACAGTCTGCCTCTGTTGTCTCATCGCGTTATTGCCTTTGTCGCAGCGTCGTTGTCTGCCTTCGTGTCCTGCCAAGTTGAGTCGTCGCGGTCTACGCTGTGTTCCTATTGTCTCTCCCTCCCTAGTTTTGTTCGTTGAACCAGCTACCTCTGCTTAGCTCTGGAAGTACGTGCATGCATGCTTAGCTCTCTAATCGATCGTCAAATTCAATTGTTTGTTCACACACATATGAAGAAGACGCAAGTGACTGCACCGTATATAATATATAATCTGATCTCGGTGTGTGAGACGTGTTACACAACAAGTTACAAGTGTTTAACGGGCCAGAAGTAGCACTCACGGTAAATTTAGGGGTTATATATATATATAGACACACACACGCGAGGAGGGGAAAATGATTGCACCATATGCTGCTCTGCCCTGTCCTGTCATGTCTGTCTCCAATTGTTTTCCACGCTGAGCTGCTGCTGCTCTCACTTCCTCCCTGTGCTTGTCGCTGCTGCTGCCTTCTTTATTTCTACGTTGCCGTGCGTGTTGGAAGTTGGCCGAACTGCGGGCTGTTTTCTTTATTGCTGCTGTAGTATACGACTTTTTCTTGGCTCCATCTGCCTTTCCTCTCTCTACTGCGCCGATGGGACATGGCCGTCTGTGTTGCCCGTCGCCTCTGCCTTTTCTTTCCATGTCCACGTGCCGACGCTGCCTCGCTCTTCTTCTAGCGCTGCCTCCTCCCTTTTTCTTTGCTGCCTGCAGCAGCGCCCCTCGGCCCCGTGAAGCTCCCTAGACCGCAGCCGCATCAACCGAAGCCCCCGCGCCCACTGTTGCCATGCCTCCACCGCGCACGCTGCTCATCTAGCCGCAGCGCCTCACCGCCGCCTCCCTTGCTCTCCGTTTCCCCGCAGCAGCGCTGCTTTTCCGTCCACGCCATGGCCATCCGCGCCGGGCCGACCTTCCACGCATGTGCCCTGGCCTACGCTGGTTAGCCACCTGAGCACGCGCCGCTCCCTTGGTTCCGTGCCCGAGCCGCGCGCCGTGCCGCAACGCCCCACGCGCTGGTGTCCCTCCGTTTCCTTTTCCGCGCCAGGCCGCGCTGGCGAGCTGCTGGCACCGGTTCGGCCGCGTGGACCGCGCTGGCCGTGGTTGGCCCAGGTGCCTATCTTTTTGTAGTTTTTGTTTAAAATGGCTGAAACTTACAAGATCAATATAAAATTGTGTAGTTGTCCAAGAATGATGAAACCAATTTTGTTAAGTTTCTAAAATCATGATCTACTTGCTAGTATAATTTGTTCACATAGTTGGATAATAATCTTAGGAGCTATATAATTAAATTGGGATACTTAATAATGTAAAAAGACAACTTGTAGGAATTGTTCTGATAAATTGGCAATAGTATTGAATATGAAATTTGTATAGTAGGCTCCCAGCAATATTAGTACCCACCGTAAATTTTGTAGCTCCAAAATAACTAGTTGCTAATTAGCTAATGATGGCTTATTGCGAAAAAGGATTAAATCGATAGAATGAAATAAAGAAACACCATTGGTTTATATAACTACACTAGTTGTTTGGAAATAACGCCTTATCCGACAACGTGTATATGTAGCCTAAGTATGGTCATCGTTAGAACTGGCCGTTAACTCGAGAGGCGTAAATCGTATTTTACAAGTCACGATTGCAGTTGATTAATTATGTCTTTGCATTTGCATCGCATTGCATCTCATATAGGTACGATGATGGACCATGGGGTTGTCGGGAGTTGCTGGAGGAATGGTGCTTTTGGAGATTATGTCGCCATGATGGAAAGCTAACTTCTGATTATATTTTTCCCAGGCAAGCCCCGGTGCATAACCCCTATTATTCTGCACTTTATTTTATGTTTGTGCATTAAGTTTTAAGGAGTTGAATGGAACCCACTTGCATACACATCTTTATTCCTATGAGTCTTACTAGTATGACAGGATCGTGTAGATTGCTATGCTACAGGACTCCGGTAGAAGTCGAGTGATTGCCTGTCACTCGCGAGAGATAGGAAATATATTATTGGATTACTATCACTTGGAAAATATGAAAATGGTGGAAAGGAAAATGGTGACCGGGCAGGGATATGGTTTGGGTATTGGTGGGTGTAAGAAGTTGTGTCACCGCGGAGGCGGGTCATAGCTTGGTTACACCGTTTCTCCCTGTCTGGTCGATTAAGGACCGATCGTGCATATGACTCTAGGCAGGTCACAGACTTATTATCCCGAGCACATACTTGTGTATGGGCGCTTGGAAAGCTTGTTGCTCTCTTGTCGCGGATCCGGCTCTTTCTGGACCGACTGTCAGGGTTTTATTTTGGTGGAGGAGGTCCTTGCACCGCACTGAGTCCGGGACTCAGGGGCGGGGGCTTGGAGTCCCAGTTTGGACGGGGACCTGGACACCCGGGACAGGAGAGTGATGGGTTGGTCCTGCTTGAGCCTGGGGTACAAGCGGGGCGTGTGTTTTCGGGGTACCCAGCTGGGGGCATTGATTCGCGAATCGCCGGGCTATCCGGTACGGCTTGTCTACGGTTCAGCATCGTAGTAAGAACTGAAAGATGGAAGGTGGACAAAGGAAATCTGATTGCTTACCACCTGCTTGAAAGTAGCACAGGTGCTTACATAGAATGGTTAGTTAATGAACCAATGCGGCTTTTAATAAAAATCGAATATAAGGACTCACGTTTAGTAATGCTTCCTGCAAATGCAATGAACCCACAAGCCAAATAGCTTTGCATATCCTTGGAGTCTTTTCTTTTCTCCTATCGGGTAAGTCTTGCTGAGTACAATTGAGTACTCAGGGTTTTATTTCCCCCTGTTGTAGGTGACAGGTGGATGCTGATGAGCTGACAATTGTGTGCGGAAACCTCCTGGTGGGCTCAGCGAGGATTTTCTTTGCGAATGCGGAGTAGAGTTATTTATTAAAACTCTCACTAAAAGTTTTACAAGAAAAATACTATTAATCTGTTATCATTTCATGCATTTAAACGTTCTTCATGTTAATGTTTAAAATGGTTTCATTTCCGCTGAACTCTGATAATGTTTTAGATTCCGCTGTTATAATTACATAATGAATTACTCTAATGATGTATTAAAATTGATGTAAGCTTTATTCTCTCATTTGTGATCCTGATGGCAAAAATGTGGATTTTCGGGTTCTCCCTTGGGGTGTGTCCGACGGAACCGAGTAATTTAGTGTGCTCCCTTGAGTGCTTAGTGTCTAATGGAAGACAAGCACTCCTGTGAGGCATTAGATTAGGCGGTTCTGCCACAGCTTGCCATATCAACTTTGGATAGTAGTAACTGTAGCTTCAGTTTTATTGGCATTACCACATATGCAATCAAAAGTTGCTAACTGTGTTTCTTTTGTTGAAGGTTATCCAAGAATTTGTTCTAGGCGAATTCGATGATGATGCAACTGCTGCATACCACGAAAATAGCACCTCTGAGTTAGCTGACGATAATCATCAAGTGAAAGATATATCTAAGAGGTGGTGTACTAAACCCTTTTGAATGTGGGAAGAGAAACAACATAATATGTTCCTCAGTCTTGAATGAATATATTCTGTTCCTGCTTTGTTTCAGGTACCATGTTCACTTGTATACAAATGGGACTGTATGTGATCTCACAGATATTCCCCGAGAGACAGAGGTGAGAAAGAAACAATACAAGTCTACGAAGTAAAGCACATAATCACCATGTCAGTGCATTTGACTGCGCACACTCTGCCTTTGTCCTACAGGTTAGATTTGTCTGCTCGGAGCCTACTGTACTGATCAGTTCAATCAAGGAGATCTCTTCCTGCAAATACGTTTTAACAATTCAAAGTCCGATGCTTTGCAAGAACCCGTAAGTGCTAGCATTCTCCTAGTAACTTCTATCTTTGCAGTACCCAAAAGCTCACTTATCTTTGTTCTGCTTGCAGGTTGTTCCAGCAAGAAAAACGAACCCTCTCCATCCACTGCAATGAGTTGCCTGCTAAAGCAGAATCCAGTGCAGAGGATGACGCCCTTCCAAAAGAAGCGCAGATTTCCATCATCCCTGATCAGGATGATCTACATGGTTTTCGAGCTTATGCTACTTGATATGCCTCCAATAATCATGTCTGATGTAGAAAAAGCACAGTTTTGGAGGCGCAGTGGCAACTGAGCAACACTATGTATCAACTATACCATGGATCCTACAGCAGAGGTTCCTTGTAAAGCAGGTTGAGACGATCATAGGATGATTATTACGAAGGTAGAAGGTTTCTCAGGCCCAAAGAAAAGGCTCCTGTTAGTAAAGGTATTACTATTAGTAAAAGGAAACAAGTTTGAGATAGTAACATTTGCTTGATATGTCTACGACAAGAATAATGCAGCATTCTTGAAATGTAGGTGTGCGAGCAATTTTTCTCGAAGTAGTAGACTTGAATTTTTTTACCTTCATCTTTGGCCAACAAATCCCAGGAAGCGTGGGATTGAATGCTTAGATAACATAAAAGCTCCTGTTCTTTTATTGCAGATCAAGCAACTCAGGCCCAAAGAAAATCATCATCTGATGTTAGGATGCCTTGGCTCTTGATAATTTTCCTTTTGACAGCTTTACTGTGTCATACAAAACCAATGGAGAACACGTTCACAAACAGTTCCTGGGAAGTGATATCTGGAAATAATACAGTTTTCTGAAATACAACTTTCACCATTTATTTACTCTCTCGGTTCCAGAAAAAAAAAACATTCTAGGTTCTGCGCACACCCGCACGGATCTTCGGACCCCGGGGCTCAACTTCACCGTGAATACACTAACGCCGGGACCTCTTGTAAGGCACCCTGTTTCGTCTGCGGTTGCCTTTTGTTGGAGTTCGTTTCAGCTTATCATGGGAGCATGGCATTGGGTGAATAGCCTTGCCGCCTAGCATGAGCTGATGAGCCTTGTGGAGCAATGGCCTTTTGGTCCATAACGCTCATAAAATTCAATGCAAACACGTTTGGTACTCGACTTCGGTTCAAAGTTGTCTTCCAAAACCTCCTATAGCTATAGGAGTTCCCTCCTCAACATATGTTCTCACGCCTCATCAAAGAAATCAATTACTCATTTCATTCCAAATTATATGATGTTATCACTAATATTTATCTAAACATATAATAAAAGTTATGCATATAGAAAATTCAGAACGTCTTATAAATGGAGAGAGTATCTATCTTTGCCTTGAGTCTACCGGTGCAAGGATGAGCTTTGGAATTCGACGACAGTTAGACTAAGCCCCTATGATTGGTCCACTTGGTAGGTAGAGTGGACCTACCGAAGCAGCGCATAGAAGCGTATTATGCTTATATTCTCTCTCTCTCCATCAAAAAGAGTACTTTATGGGCTTAGTCAAAGTCAAGTTGCGATAATTTTAATTAAATTTATAGAAAAAATCAATCATCATTTATGATACCAAATTAGCACCGGTTAAGACTCATTTGGATACATATGGCTAATTGTTAGCTAGTTATTCTTAGACATAGTCCATCCAAACATGAAGCCAATTTGTAGGATAATTCATTATCTAAGTCTTCGACTTATAGTAGTTTTTTTTGGGAACTAGAGGGAGTAGTTGTTAGGCACCTAGTTGTGGGCTAACCTTTAGGCCTATCTAGTAACTAACGGTAACTAATCCAAGCAAGCCCTCAATCTGTCATGTAATATAGTTTCATACTATATTCATTTGGTGCATAAATATTAATACTTTCTAAAAATTTAGTGAAATTTATGATACTTTAACTTTAGGGCATGTTTAGTTTGGGGTGTTAAAGTTTAACAGACACTGTAGCACTTTCGTCTTATTTGACAAAAAGTTTCCAATCTTGAACTAATTAGGTTTAATAGATTCGTCTCGTAAATTACTCCTAATCTATACCGACATGCATACAATTAGTCTATATTTAGTACTCCATGCATTTACCGCAACATTGATGTAATGAGAGTTAAACTTTAACATGTGCAAACCAAACGTGGCCTTACTAAAACTACTAGGATTTCCTTTAAGGACGTAAGGGAGTAGAGCGGTAGGCATACAACACGGGCAAACCATCTCCGAATACGTAAACTATGCAAGCAATACGTAAACTCTGCTGGAGCCGGTCAGAGTCAGCGGCAGACGCCCAGACCAGCACCGGCCACTCGCTCGCGAATAGGCGGCCTTTAAAGGGCGTCCCCGCAAAAACGCCACCCCACACAGATCGAATTACCCTCGGTGTCTTCCCTCTCGGCGGCGGCGCAGGTCCCCTCCATCTCCGGCGCGGTGAGCTCCCCTCCCCTCCACCGTACTCCGGATCCTGACTTCCTTTCCCGGCGCCTGATCCTACACCGCTACGCGCCTGCTCGCGTTTCGAAGAAAAAGCTAACCCTTTCGGTTTCCTTGGCCGTTTGGATCTGGCTCCCCCCTTGGCGCCGGCGCGCTGGGTTCGCGGCGTGTAAGGCGAGGGCGCTAGGTCGTCGTGTCGATAGATTGGCGGGGGCGGCGGATACCGCGGCCATCTCTACTTTTGGTTCCTGGGTTGGATGAAGGGAGGGTCGTCTGCCATGGAGTGATGGGAATGGTAATACCGATCCAGTCCGCGGCGAACAGTTCTGGTGTATTAGTCTTATGCACCGGTGTTGCTTGCCAGCGATGCGAGAGGGATGCTGGGGTTGAAAAAGAAATGGTGCTTGTTGCAGGGAAAATACTGTCTAGAGTATATGCAAAGCTATTTCTTTTGGTGTGTAATAATTTCCTCTATTCAGTTTCTGTTGTTTGCTCAAAGATCCGGATTCAGCGTGGATGGGCTAGTATGCAAATAGGGTATTTGGAATCAACTCCACGGGGATTGCAGTTGTTACTGATGTTAATAAACTGGATTTGGGGATCCGGCTGCATTTGCGGTTGCCTCTAGATGGCGCAGAGGCATAGCGTACATCTTTGTGACAATTTCTGGTCTACCATGTTTTCATAGTGACAAGGGTTTGCATTTGTTCATATTCATCATTTGGATGCAGTTCTGCTCTTTAAGCCTGGAACCAGGCTGCATCTAACCTATCACAAGTTTATCTTATGAGTGCAATCTTCTTGCTTAGCATTAGCCTTTGACGAGTGTAGCCTCTCAGGTACTAGGTGTTCGTTTCATGATGTACATGAGCACATCACATAATCTAAATGCAACAATAGGAAAAATGTATGTTGACTGTTGTTTTGTGTACTCCACTTCTCAGTATTTCTGTGCTCATCCATAACCTGAATCAACCTAGGGTTCTCTGCTTTGCATAGGAAATTAACCAGTAGACATTGTTTTAAGGGCATGCTTATGTTGTATTACCTTCATAGGTTGGGTTGGGAATCAGGCTGCAGTTATACTACCTCCAAATGATGCGTTCTCTTAAGCCTATGTTCTTGTGACATTGACTGATGGGAGCTGTTACGTATTGGATTTTCGGGTCTAGTCGTCTGTCTAGCTAGCATATGTTCAAACTGACTGTTCATCTTCAACTCTATATTTAAAGCTTTGCATTGTGGATCTTCATGTCTCGATCTTCTTAGACAATTTCCAGTGCGTGGATGAACTTTAGCCTCTATCCTAGACCCGAGATTTACTCCAATGTGTGGTGGTTCTTTCACTTTATCGCATGTTATTAGGTCTTATGAGCTTGCTGTTGCTTTCCATTTCCCTGTAGCTTCTAGGATACATGATATTTAGGAGTAAGTATTGGTGCACACGAGTATATCACACCAGGTGCTGTGGTACGGATGCTGCTTTAGATTGCCTCTTCATTGTACTCTTAGGATTAGATTGTTGCATTACTTTTGTTACACTATATATGCATATGCACTTCCATTTGTTATACTGATATTGTATTCTTTTGAGTTGTTATTAATGAATTAATATTGAAATTGCCTGCTGATGCTAGCCTGTAAACACTTTGGTAAAGTTCCTTGGCGTCGTGTTGTTGTCCAGACCTTAGGCACTTTACATGAGCTTCTGCGGTACTACCTGTAGATTAATTGAATTTATTTGTATTATAAATTATGTATGTGTATCATAGCTATCTTCCAGTCCTTTCCTACCCTGAAGCATAATCTGCTCTTAGTGCCAACTAACTGAAGTCTCAAGTGTGCCTCATATTTTCTGAAGCTTTTGGTTTTACCTTTTGTTAGCAGTCTGTTATTGTTGTCTATTTCACAAATAAGTCAATCTGCTGTCTATTTTTACTGCAGCTAATTGGATTTTGTCCACAAATATAAGGAAATTTGGTGTAATCCACCTGAATAGGCACGATTATAACGCTGTCATATATGGCATTGGTTACCTGAATAGGGAGGATTTATTTGCATTACTGGTGATTTAATTGTTTGATTGAGGGATACATGTCTTTTCCCTCCTGTAAATTGTCCTAAAACCAAACACTAGAAATCATTGGACTTGTGATGGAGGGAGTATTTTGGAGCATGTCTGACAACAACTTGGATCAAAGTGAGCTACCTGTTGTATCTGTTTGGAGTTTTTGTGAGCATGCTCATTGGTCTTTGTTGGGGGTGTCTGTAACATCTAAGATTTTGCATCGAATTGTAAATCCACATGGTAATCTTATAGCTTATTTATACTTTTGTTGTTTAGTTGATGATAGGTCAATGGTGCAGCCTTGTGCGATGCTGATATTATTGTCTGTCTGGTTTGATGTATGCTTGTTAGGTAGTGGATAGTTTCCGCTCTCGCTATTGCAGATGCTAGGATGTTGATATTGTTACCTTGATTCTTTGTTGGGTGATAAGGAAATTCGTCCAACTAATTTGCATTGCAGCATTTTGTGGCTTTGTTTGACTATGATGGCTATGTTTTGGGAGTGAGTGCCAGGTTAGGTGAAGGGTACCTGGTGTACATTTGTTTTTTGGTCGAAGAAGCAATGATTGAGACCAATGCTGGAAGTGTTTCAGGTGTCATTTTCTATTTCTGCCCTCATCGTTAAGAAATATTTTGTGGTGAATAGGAAAATTTAGGATGCAAATGTAAGAATAGAGGGAGTTGACTCTTTTGAGTTTTGATGATGATTTTCTAGGAGAGGTTGCTGTTCAACAATAAATCCCTCTACTATTTCTGAATACCCTGCTGGCTTTGCGAAGCTTGTGTCTCTGCATATTTGTGTGCGATTCTTCATAATACCTCATTACTATATAATTTTGGGTCCAATTTTGCTATATAAATATCACCTTAGCCTCCCCTTGTAGGTGTGACTAATCATAGAATTTGAAAGGGCCAAAATGCGATGCTGCTGTATGCACATGTCTGCATTTATTAAGAGTATCTTTCTACCTTAGTGAAGATATGCTGTCTGCCTGTTGCCTCCCACGTATCAGCTCACAGAATCTCCATTGCTTTCACTTCAGGCACTTGACGTCTGACCTCAACAAGCAAGCAAATGGCAGGTGGCAGGGTTGCACATGCCACCCTCAAGGGCCCGAGTGTGGTGAAGGAGATCTTCATTGGACTGACCCTGGGTCTGATCGCGGGAGGTATGTGGAAGATGCACCACTGGAACGAGCAGAGGAAGACTAGATCCTTCTACGACATGCTTGACAAGGGCCAGATCAGCGTCGTCGTCGAGGAGTAGTTTCCACTTGTCAAAGCTGAAGTCTTTTTTCTGCCAGTTTTCAAAACTCTCTGTGAATGCTGTGGAGATTTGTCTTGAAAATAAGCGTAACCATTTGAGAACACCAGATTTTGTTGAATTTCCTTTCCTTGTCATGACTATTTGAGCATGTCCATGTCATACCAAACATTGATCTACTTTTACATATGTTTGTGATCTTTGCGTGTAATTGTGCTCGACTTTATGTGACTGGTTCACAGTTACCTAGCAGGCCATTGCCAAACTTGTGTTTTGACGTAACTTTGAGTGGGTGATGCACTAATAATATTGACATGTTGCACGCTCAGCTGGTGCTCTTTTATTTGATAACGTCATTAGTTCGGTCAAGATAAGTTTTTAAGGTTTTCTTGCGCCTTTCACTGTCGTTTTCGCATTCGTCACGGATGTTAAACGATTGCTTACAGCATTCTGAGACCTTTGCAAAACTCACAATCTTATTTTTTTTTTTGGCAAAACTAAAAAAAAAAACTCTCTTCAGCGATTCTTTATCTCAGGTCCCCATCTTTCTGCACTTAGTAAAATCGATCCAATAGCATTAAAAATATATGTGTGCTTATCCTATTGTCGATCCAGAAGATGGGAGGGCATGAGAAAGAAATGGAGAACAGACTTCCCAATGTGTGTATTAGAGCTAGTAACTAGTGACTGAAGTGATTTGAAAATAATCTAGAATTTTTTATGCAAAAATACCTTCTAGTTTTTAGAGATGAGATATTGTAAATGGTTGGAGAAATCCAACAAATATAGTGAATTAGAAAACTCATTGATTTGACAATTGTTATTTAGAAACTCTTGGAGACGCTCTTGTTACTCTTTTCAAGACATATACTTCATCAGTTCCAAAATGAGGTTGGGTTAGATATTCGGTTGTTCCAAGTTAAGCTTTTATTATAACTTTAAGTTTATAGAAAACACAAGCAAAGGACAAACTAAGGGAGTGAGTAGGCGGAGGGAATGAAGAGGATGCATGCCGATGCAATAATGCATCTTGTCATATGTATTTTGTATTTTTCCGATGAAAGAATTGTTCTTTTACTGCTTTGATGCCAAGGAAAGATCGGCGAGCAACAGAGAGGGAGCTGTCAGCAGACAGGATCCCACGAAAAGCTTTGCAACAGAAGATATGCCCTTTGATCTGATCGCTTTAGATGTGTTACTTTGCACTCAAGTTGTTTTGATGCCTTTCTCCTTGCTTTGAGGTCTGATATGAACCCAACTTTTGTGACTTATGAAATCCTTTTACTTTTGTTACTCATTCATAAGTAACCCATAATCAGTGAAGTGAAGTTGGCACCTCAATAAGCTTGAAAATTTTCCATGTTAACTCCACGAGAGAGTATTTCTGTGGAGTTACTTGCTAGCTGAATAAGCTAACCATACACAAAAATTGAAACACCATCAGATCTGAATGAACACTTAGCTGTAGGACATTACATAACACTTATTATTCATATAACATTACAAGACAGAAAGTACAACAAGACACAATTAAGCCTTACATAACATAAGAGGACCATCATCTCATACATACACACTGACAGACAGACAGACAGAACAGCAACAATTATTGAAGATACCAGGAGGTAGTAGATTTAACACAGCAGCAGATAGTAGAGGCAATGTAATTCTCAAAAGCAGCCAGGTAGTAGATGTGAATGTGATCATGTGTTGAGACGCAGCCAATTCTTCTTGTCTTGTTGCCAACCAGAGGCTGCCCAGCCCCAGCTGCCACGGTTGGTGGAAGCAAAGCAATCATCAGTAGTGGAGCATGTGCGCGGCGCCGATGGGCATGGCGGCGGCGGGGTAGGGCAGCTGCCAGGGGCGGAGCAGCGGGTCGTCGGCTGGCATCTCCTCCTGGATGTCCATGGCGACGCCGCTGAACTCCTCGACGACGCGGAGCACCTCGTTGACGGAGCGGAGGCGGTCGCCGAGCTCGGCGGCGCGGGCGCGGAGCACGGTGTTCTCCTGCTCGACGCGCGCGTACTGCGACGCGATGTCGGCGGCGCGCGCGGCCACGCGCGCGTTCTCCGCCTGCAGACGCGCCACCTCCTGCACCAGCTCGTCCAGGTGCTGCTGCTTCCGCAGCCGCGACCGCCGCGCCGACTCGCGGTTCGACAGCCGCCGCTTCTCGCGCCGGTGCGTGTCCGCCGCCGCCGAGTCGCCGTCCGACCCGGACGTCCTCCCCGTCCCCGCCGGAGACAGCGACGACGACGACATCAAGACACGGTCTTTTTTCCCGCAAGGAAGGAACCGGCCGGCCTAGCTTACCTCCAAAAAGATCCTCTACAGCTGCCGCTGCGGCTAGCGCTATTATTCGGCGATTGTTCGGGAAAGCAAGAAAGAAAGGAGAAGCAAGAGGGGACGGAGAGAGCAGAACGGGGAAGAGAATGGCGGATCCAGGGGAAGGCAAGTTATGAGATCACATAAAACCAGTAGAGGAAGACAACCGAGAAGGAGTGGAGGAAGCAGGAGCGGCGCAGGTGAGTGGCGATCTTCATAAAGCTCAGAGATCTGGCACCAAGGTGCTGCTGGTGCTTCCCAGCCAAACCATGGCCGGCGAGAACGAAACCTCCCTCCAGCGCAAGGAACCCCGGAGAACCCCCCAACACGCAAGTTTGTTCGGATCTCCGGCTAAGATCTGCCAAGAACAGCAGCAGTTCCTTGACTGGCGAACTGGGCAGAGAGAGCTTCGGGTCGGAGGTGGCTGGTCTGCTCGACCTCTGGAGGGGGAACCGAGCTGAAATCTCAAGAGAGGATTGCAGCTATCAAGCTCGTGCTGATTGGGGAAGAAGGTGAGCCACTCAATCGGAGAGGCGGAAGAGAGGGAAGGGGGAGGGGATCAGGTGAGCCAGGCAGGCTTATTTAATACCGGGCTGAGGGCATTTCGGTAAACTCTCACACGGGGGCGTTTCGGTAAATTCTCCTTGCCCGTGGTGTAGGGGTGGTTTCAGAATGGCGTCTGGTCTTGGGTGGCTGTCAGTGGCCCTCGTGGGCCTCCGTGGGTTGTTTCTGTTCGTCCATCATGCGGACGAAATTGCTAGGTGCACCGTGGTGGGTGTACTAGGGTGCCGCGCGCCGATGCGCAATGGGTTAGTGGTAGGGGGTTTAGGCGGCGTGGCTGATTGATTTGGACCGTATATGTTTATTACGGTGTGACGTGTTATGTACTCTCATGAGAGTTTTTTTATGAGTTGGGGCACTGGACTTGTATTAGAGCTATGATTGATACATCTGAATAAACATCTCTATGGTGTAGTTTGGCTCGATCAAACTTATTCAAAAATGAAAAATAATGTAAAAAGCATTTATTTCACTACTTTTAAATAGACATCTTTGTGGGGTAGTAATACCTTTTTTTAATAATACTTACTTTAGTTCAGAGCTTTATTCTACAACTACGCTTGAGTGTGTATAATAAGCTTTCTGCTAAGTTAGAATTATTTTTTTATTTAGAAGATCTTTGTGTTGGCACGCGGTACTGAAGCGGTAGCTCTCTTTATTGTCTTGCTATTTCTAGTTACGGCTTCAATTGAAATTTATGTTAGGTCACATTTCTTTTAATATTTTTCCTTTATCTTCCAAGAATACAAAAAAAAAAGAGAATGGGGGCAGATCTCATCAGACTGAATCTCAACTTTAGTACGAGCCATTCTGCGCCTCTCTCTCAACCATCTTTAATGTAAAACCGTAGAGGCAACACAAGAATCAGTTCCTCCTCGAATTGTTTATCTTCACAACACAAGAGATCACTTTTAATACTCTTTCGGTTTACACGGACCACATGTGCCGACTGTAGTAGGCTAATGTGCGCTGAGCTCGTGTATCTGTTCCGGCAATGCCCCTGCGAGGAATCTTTGCGCTTTTCTGAAAGTGCAGTCGGAACCAACTGACCCCGGCTGGGTCAGGCAAAGGATATTTTTTTCAGCCAGCTGATCTTCGTTTCTCTTTCAGGCGAAGCTACCTTCATGGATGAATCATGGCAACTATGAATTTTGGAGGCGTGAGATATTGGCAATTAGTGGAGATCTAAATAAAAATAACCGACCTTTTTGTTTTAATTTGACAACATTATTATTATCGACTTGCATTTTTAACAGGCTAACAGTAAATCCATAAAATTTGAATTTGCCTCTAAATCGAAACCTAAATGGTAAAGCCTGTTTGAATACAAGGACTAATCACTGGTTAGATAAAAATAAAATAAAATTAGCTTTGGCGCATCCAAAGAGGAGGGATAGTAGATGAGCTAGTGTTTTAGACAAATCTTCAACTAGTTGTTAGCCAAATAGCTAGCCAATCTTAACTAATTTGAGCTAATTTTTACTCAATTAGTAACTAGCTCTACCTCATCCAAACAGGACTAAAAAGGACTTGACATGAGCACAAATTCTTATCCTTAGTACTTCTGTTCCAAAAAAAAAAAACTTGCTGTAGGCTTTTGAATTACAGAAACTTGAGCAACGTTGGCATTGTCTCTTGTAGCGTTTATAAATGATCTTTCAGCATTCGACTTTAATTCTTTTTTTTTTACCAATGCTTTTATAAAAGCGATGTAGGTTCATTGTATCTTCAAGGTACTTGGACATACTGTTATCAGTACCCACCGACCCTACTATTCAATGGAGAGCTCCAAGCTAACAACTTATAGGAACACAATTAAACTAGTGCCCAAATTTTTCCTGGTAAAAACCAATCTTGTCTCATAATTAAAATCCATTACATATTTTCTTTTATATGGGTATATATAGCGTTTAATTTGGTGCGCAAGAAAGTGATGTCTTCTTATACGAAACAAAATCACTTTCAAAAACCATGGTTCTCTATCTATGATGACACGTGCTACCGCATGAGATAGCTGTGGTTAGCAATATTTTTAAGCAACAGTAGTCACACAAGAAATTTAAAATAAAAATCATATCTATAGTATTGGTTACCATGTAAGTATAATTAAGAAAACATATCGACTATATATCCTACTAGTTATTTCAGTTGACTTTCTCCATGGATAGAGGCCACATTATTCTACTCACTCTCAAAAACCAACCTAGAAGAGTTTTTTTTACCAATGCTCATATAAGAAGAAATAAAACATCACACTCGCCCTATCCCAAACAAATATATTTATATTTATTCATATCATATCAAAATGAGCTCAAGAAAAGGTAGAATCTCCGTTGAATTCATGACCGTCTGGAAAATAATATGCATGAGCGGATGAGTCCAAATTGTACTAGACCATAAACAAATACGTGAGCTGGAATTTTCTCCTTTTATTATTCATTCTTCTTGGAGATGAAAGTGAAATGGACTAGCTAGGAAAAAGGAGACAAACATGGCCTCCTCAATTATTATTGTCCAGGGTCTTATATATGTTTGGGCCTAACATCGTGGGGTCCACCTCACGTCCTCGCTTGAATATGATGCCTCCATGATTGCCCATGAGAATGCAAGTTTTATGTGCAGTTTTGTGTAGAACATGCTTCCAACTTCTCATGCAGTGAAATATTTTTATAGACAGTCCAAACCCAGAAACTATAAGATGCTTTTCATACTTACCAAGTTCATAGAAAGCACAGTTTTAATAGGCAGTTTCTTTAAAATTAAATTATGTCCAATGCCTTCTCTCTTACATCATTTACCAATTTCATCTATTTGTATATTGGTTCTTGTGTAGACATAGTTTCCTATATATGAAACCATTTTATTCTGTCTCTTTATTAACTACTACAATACGACATCAACGTTTTGCTTAGTTGGCATACTAATTAATAGTCATAGAAATCATTTAGTTTCTAGGTTGAGAGGCCTTTATAGTAGTGTGGAATTTCTTGAGAAAGAAGGAAGATCACACCCTAAAAGAACTCTCATAGCCGCGCCACTATTCCTGTTTTCATGTGTACCTTTAATCAAGGTGTTAGCTTAATTAAATCAAAGGAGTCTAATTCTGGAAACTGACGTGGTAATGAAATAATTAATGAGTTGTTAATATAAATCAGCGTGTTGGATTGCTGGAGGATTAAAGATCGACAATGAGACTAAATATTATTATTTTTATTTATACTAGATGATTAAGAGGATTTCATAAAAAGTTCGATAAGCAACAAAATCAAAATAGCATGGCCTAATATAGATTATATAGTGGGCTATAGTGGCCTTCTAGTCACCTAGCTAGCTAGTGAATGGAAGTTATACACATTTATAATAATAATAATAATTAATAAGTCTGCATGGTCGGTGGGCATCTCCACGCATGCATGTGCATACAGCCGTCCACATGATCCCTGTTAAAAAAATACTCTTAAGTATATTCCATAAATAGCCTTGTTTGGATCCATCAAACTAAACTTTAGCTACCTAAAATTCTTCTAGCTAAACTTAAGCTAGGATGTTTGGATCCTCCAGCTAATAAACTCATCTAACGGGGTTAAAATAGTTAAATTCAGCTAAACTTTAGTTGATCTTTTAGCTGTGTCATTTGGATCACTAGCAGATAAATTTAGCCGACTAGAGTTTAGTCGGTGGATCAGAAACAGACCCTTAAGCAGGACTGGAGGGAGGAATACTTGCCTTAGCTAATTGATTGGTCAGCACCAGAATAGAGCATTACACAAAACCCTAAAAAGGAATTTTGTTATTAACTTATATACTCGCTCCTTTTAGGATCAGATCCTTCAACAGGGTTTTTCTTACCATATTTACAAATATTTATTTACGGTAAACATAAATTTTAGCAAGCCAATCGTCCTAATTATTCATGCCAATTGCCACAAAACCAAGAAGTATCGCTGTCGGAGGAGTAAGAAACCACTATATTACTGGTTATTTTAGATGTTACTCATCTTTCACTTATCTATATCCGATCGAATATACCGCATTGTCGTAAGAGATGATGCTGGGTTCTACCCTGCAGGTAGCAGCTCGAAAAACACAACATCTAGCTAGCCAATGTCTCCCCAGATGGCCAGATCGTGACTCTACCAAAGTAGTTTAGTGGATCGCATGTGTATTTCACCAGTGACCAGTCTCAACGAACTAACAGTACACGTGCATGCAGCTTCTTGGTTTGTGTTACTCCTAAGATTAGAATGGAAAACCAAAGATTCACATAAATGTAGCTTGTGCATTATTTAGTGTTGTTCCCAGTACTCATGAATGACCATTTTTTCTGGGGAAAATGATTATATAGAAAATCAAGCTCTAACCGGACTAGTTAGGTGAATTTTTTCTGCACTCATTATACTATCCTTTCTAAATATATTTGCCACTTTAATTTTGAACTCTATAGTATGGCGGCCATATCTATCAGTCACTCCCACCCCCCAAGAGTCAGTCTTTTTTGAGCAAATATAGTTTTTTTACCAAATCAGTTTCATATTGATGGGAGGTGGTTTTCCGCCGAGGAAGCCAAGGAAGACCTCATCTACAACTACTACAAGGGCATCTTGGGCGCCCCCTTTCAACGGCGGATTTTTTTAAAATTTTAATCCTTTTTGAATAAATATTTTAATATTAACCGCTCCAGAAAATATTTTGCATCAGGTAGCTTCTTTGGTCGCGCCAGTCCCGCTGGTGCGACTAAATAACATAGTCGCGCCACATGCGTTGGCGCGGCAAGATACGGTACATTCGACGGTGTTTTCGACGTGGAAAAACTTGTCGCGCCACTCCTGCTGGTGTGACAATATTGTCTTGTCGCGCCACCGGGAGTGGCGTGACAAGACTAAACTTTCAAAAAAATCATAACTCTTTAATACGATATCGGATGAAGATAATTTTTATATGAAAATTATAGGTGTCGATAACTTTCTAGTTTTGAGTTTTTTTTCGTTTGATAAGATGCTAAAAAAATTATATAAAGTTTCAGCACCAAAATGATCGCGTATTAGTGCTTGTTGTATTAGAAAAATAATATATTTTTTGTATGGATTCAAATAAAAATACTTTTTATATCAACATTACAGCTATAAATGAGATCTACAACTTTGTAGTTTTAAGTTTTTACATTTGAGGTCGTTAAGACGCTCAAGAAAATAATATAAAGCTTCAGAAGCATATTCGTGCTGAAACTTTATATTATTTTTTCGAGCATCTTAACAACATCAAATGTAAAAACTCAAAATTACAAAGTTGTAGATCTCATTGAGAGCTACAACTTTGATATAAATGGTATTTTCATTTGAACCCATACAAAAAATATATTATTTTTCTAATGTGACAAGCGCTAATATGCGATTATTTTGATGCTGAAACGTTATATAATTTTTTTAGCATCTTAACGTCGTCAAACGAAAAAACTCAAAACTAGCCATATAAAAACCATCTTCATCCGACGTCATATTGAAGAGTTATGATTTTTTGAAATTCAGTTCGGTCACGCCACTACTGTCGCGCCAGCGGAAGTGGCGCGACAAGCTTTTTCACGTCGTAAACGCCGTCGAATGTGTCGTATCTTGCCGCGCAAACACATGTGGTGCGACTATGTTATTTAGTTGCGGCGCAACCAAAGAGGCTACCTAATGCAAAATATTTTCTGGGATGATTAATATTAAAATATTTATTATAAAATGATTAAATTATAAAAATTCTCCTTCAACAGTTGCACTCCCTGTGCCTTGATGAACTCCTCCCTCAGCTTGATCTTACTGGAATTGATGCATGCTTCTCAGAGGAGGAGATTTGGGCGACCATCAAAGACCTCCCCCCTGACTGCGCTCCAGGGCCGGATGGTTTTACTGGTCTCTTCTACAAAGTGGCATGGGGGGTTATAAAAGCAGGACGTCATCAACACGTTCAATGCTTTGCGGTCGCTGGACGACAGGAGCTTCCATCTTCTAAATGATGCGCTGAAGATTGCGCAAAAAGGAGGACCCAACAAGGTTGAAGGACTACAGACCGATCAGTTTAATGCATAGTTTCAGTAAGCTATTCGCTAAATGCCTTGCCAAGCAATTAGCACCGAGGCTCAAGGAGATCGTGGTGCTCAACCAGAGTGCTTTCATTAAGGATCGATCAATCAGTGACAACTTTAGGGCAGTGCAGTTGGCATGTCGTTGGCTATACAGTAAGAAATTCGCCTCGGTGCTACCGAAGGTAGACATTGCAAAAGCCTTCGATTCCGTTGCTTGGTCATTCCTGCTTGAAGTCTTGCAGCACATCGGCTTCCCCCGCCGGTGGATGAAATGGATCTCGATTCTTCTGTCAATGGCAAGCACCAAGTGAAAGCCCTATTTTGGTTTTGGATAATTGATGAAACCCTATGACTAACCTTTGATCTAAGTGTGTGAATTAAATAAGGCAGTTCAATCCAAGTAGTGGAGGTAGATGATGATCATGGTGAATGTGATGGCCACAAAAGGGATGATCAAGTGCTCCAACTTGAAAAAGAAGAAGAAAAACAAAAATCAAGGAGATCAAGGCAAAGGTATCAAATATGTTTTTATTTTGACACTTAAGACACTATAGAGGGTGTAAGTGTATTTATGATCGATAGCCGTACAATAAAGAGGAAAAATCTTTAGCTAAGCGGTTATCGAGTGCCACTAGGTGACATGATTCTTGTATATGCATTACAGAGCTAGTGTGCTAACAATTGACCCTTGAAAAATACTTTGAAAAAGGCGAACACACGAGCACATGAGTTGTACACACTATGGTTAGCAACTTGGAAGCAAGGGCGAAGCGGTTGAGGAGATAGAAAAAGAAAAGAGGGTCACTGCACGTGACCGGACGCTGGTCTTGGCTTGACTGAACGCGTCCGGTCAGTGTACCCTAGGTGGCGCGAGCGCTGGACGAGAGGACCAAGTCATGACCGGACGCTGGACCTGACTCGGCGCAGTGTCAGGTCGTGACACGCAGAGAAGGTGTCGCTCAGTCACGCGATCGGACGCAAGCAAGGGCGTGCGACCGGACGCACATGGGCCACGTCCGGTCAGCGCTGACGAACGCTGACGCAAGCATCGAGGGCGAGCGCTGCTTTGATCGGACGCGTCCAGTCACTGAAAATTGCCTCTGGATGCTTACTGGACTTGATCGGACGCCACGTTGTGGTGAGTCCGATCATTTCTAACAGCGCGTCCGGTCATTCTTTAACATGTGTACGCGAGTGGTTTCAACCATTGAAGATCAACGCGCAACGTTCAAAGGAGCGACACGTGGCGGCCATCGACCGACCAGACTCGGCCCACCGGACGCTGGGGTGCGTCCGGTCATGCCCGAGCAGAGCAATGGCTCTATTTCATGAAGTCTATTTAAAGAGCTTGGACACCTTGGGCTCACCTTCTTGGACATTTTCACCTATGATACATCCTTGTGAGCCTAAGCAAACACCTCTCACTCATCTCCATCATTGATTCGTCATCATAATGAGATTGGAAGTGATTCCTAGTGCATTTGCTTGAGTGATTGCATCTAGTGGCACTTGAGGATCATTGTGGCTGCGGATTTCTTGTTACTCTTGGTGGTTGCCATGACCTAAATGGCTTGGAGCAGCGGAGGAGCATTGACATGAGTTAGTGATTGTTCGTGGCCATCTCCCGGTGATTGTGAGGGGTCTTCTACCTTTCCCAGCGGAGCGCCGAAAGGTAACTCTAGTGGATTGCTCGTATCATTGAGTTACCTCACTTATGGGTAGGTTCTTGCGGTGTCCATTTGTTGGACTAGGTTTGTGAAAGACCTCTTAGCCACCAAACCACCAAGTGTGTTGGTCAACACAACGGGGACTAGCGTGCCGGCAAGCATGTGAACCTCGAGAGAAAAATCTTGGTATCCATTGTGATTGGATTTCTCCCGGTGATTGAATTGACTTTCATATTGTGATTGGTTCATTCTTCAACACAACGGTATAATCACCCTACTCACTCCTTTACATTCTTTGCAAACTAGTTGTGTAGCAAGCTCTTTAGTGTAGCTAGTTTTGAGAGCTTGCTTGCTAGTTTAGTTTCACCTAGTGGAGCTCTTTAGTGTATCTTGTTTGAGAGCTCTTAGTGAGTAGCAACTTAGCCTTGTTGTGTGCCTAGTGATCATAACAACTATAATTATTGGGATAGGTGGCTTGCAACCCTTGTAGAGCTAGAGCAAAATTGCATTATGTCATTTAGTGTACTAACCTTTTGCTCTAGTGAATTTGTAGAGAATTTTTATAGGATATTCACCCCCTCTAGCCATTTAAGACCTTTCACCAAGGTACTCCTAAACGACAGACAGGGTAGAAGAATTACACATGCTCGGGGGTTAAGGCAAGGGGATCCCATTTCGCCGATGCTATTTGTGATTGTCATGGAGGCCCTCAACTCACTTATCCGCGAAGCGGATCATCATGTGGCATTAACGCCGTTGCCTGGCCATACAATCACGCACTATGCCTCCCTCTACACCGATGACCTTGTCATCCTTGTCGCTTCTAGCCACAATGATCTCAATTGTGTGCAGTAGATCCTGCATTTGTTTGTAGGGGCATCTGGACTTGTCACCAACATTAACAAGTGCGTCACCACCCCAATTCATTGCACAGACGACATGGTAGTCACTATGCAAGAGGTGTTCCCATGTGTCATTGCGCCATTCCCATGCAAATATCTGGGCATCTCCCTGCCGATGAAGAGGCTTAGGCGGTCCGAGGAGCATGCGCTTGTGGACTCTGTTGCTGCCAGGATCCCCACCTAGAAGTCTTGTCTGCTTACCCACACGGGCCATGTTTTGCTCACCAAGGTGACTCTATCGGCCATTTCGGTCCACACGAGCATAGCCTGCTGCCTGTCAGCTCGGGCGATCGCCCAAATTGATAAGCGTCGCAGGGCTTTCCTGTGGGCGGGCACTGAATTGACCGTGGGAAGGAAGTGCAAAGTGGCCTAGCCAACGGTGTGCAGATCGACTGACATGGGCGGTCATGGCATCCTTGATTTGCGCTTCTTTGGCTACGCCTTGAGGTTGTGTGGGAATGCCCACGAAGGGCAGAGCCGGGACGCTGCTGGACAGCGCTACTGTCGAAGTTGGAAAAGCCGGTGGCTGTCATGCACTATGATGGTGATTCTGGGGGATGGATGCTCCACTATGATCTGGACCGATAGTTGGGCATCTGTTGGTCCCCTCCATCACCTTTTTCTAGCACTGTATGCAGCGCTAAGTAGAAGCGGCAAGAAGACAATGGTGAGGGACGGTATTGTGGCAGAATCGCTTGAAGTAACTCACTTTCGGTGGCACTTGTCTTCCACTAGACACTAAGTATCCCGAAAGTGAGCTAACCCGAACAATTCCATCGAGCATACCACAAGGGAGAACTCGAAGCAATCCACGTTTTACATCCAGAATCCAATAATGAGTACAAGCTTATAATTCTTAGTTTATTTTATACAACATAGAGTCTTGAAAAGTATTTATTACAATACCAGAGTTCAGAGTGCGATAATTAAACAACGGAATTTAAAATAAACATCTAGCAGAAATGATACAAGGATCCGTCTGTGCCCACCAGAAGAATCCTCCACATAAGAGCTAACTCCTCAAGCTACACCTGCAACAAGAGTAAATAAACCCTGAGTACACAATGTACTCGCAAGACTTACCCAACTAGTGAGAATATATTTTCCGACTCTCAAGGATATGATAGGCTATATGGCTTGTGTTTTATTTGGTTTTGCGGAAAGCATTACTAGCATTTCATCCTTAACATAAAGTTTTATTAGTAGTCAAGATCCGTTTATTATCCAACCATTCTATGTAAGCACATGTTCTGGTTTCAAGCAAGAGTTGAGCAATCAGAACTATGTTTACCATCTTTCATATTTTAGTTCTTAATACGGTGCTAGACCATAGCCAAGTCGTACTGTCACGTAGAAACGGTGATTCACGAATCAATGTAGCCCAGTTGGGTACCCAAAAAACACACGTCTCGCTTGTACCCCAGGCAAAAACAAGATCAACCCATTCCACTCCTGTCGAGGGATCTAGGTCCCCGTCCAAACTTGGACTTCAAGCCCCCACACTTGAGACCCGGTCTTAGTGCGGTGCTAAGACCTCCACCTTTCCTCGTCTCCAATCAGTCGGTCCGGAAAGAGCCGAAACCCACGACAAGAGAGTAATGAGCCTTCCCGCTCCCATAAGCAAGTATGTGCTCAGAATAATAAATCTGTTACCTGACTACCATCCACAGCAACGGACGGTCCTCAATTGACATGACAGGAAAATGGTGCAACCAAGCTAAGTCCCATGGTTGCACGACACAATTTGTTACACCCACCAATAACCCATTCCTTATCCTTACCCGGTCACTATTTTCTTTCCATCTTTTTATTATGAGAGTGATAATAATGTTCACCTGTTTGTGAGTAACGACAGGTTACCCACGCTACCGTTAAACCTAAGCATAGCAGCTACTCGATCCTATACTAGTAAGACTCATAGGTAGATATATATGCATGTGGTTTCCATAACATTTCCTACAACGTAAATACACAACAAATATATAAATACGTTGATTAGCAAAATAAGGGTTATGTATTGGGGCTTGCCTTGGGCAGGCGCAATGTCAGCTGCGTCAGTCAGTGGCGGCTTCAGGACCTCCTCCTGCACGAGAATCTCTTCCTCGTACTCCTCGACAATCTCATCAAACTCATAATCGCTGATGGTCACGATCTCCGCCGACTCGTTCTCTATATGCATGCAAGGATGATGTAATAATTAAAATGCAAGCCAACACTGCTAAAATACAACAAGTACAATACCAACAAGCTAACTAGTTTAACCATATTACCAATAGCAGGCTATTACCACGAACAAGTAAGAAACCAATTTTCGAAAAGCTATAAATCTTATATTTATGTTAATATTTGGCTAAGAGCAAGATTAGCTTAATATTTATTCATAGGACTTATTCAAGGGCTACAAAAATCACAGTGAGCACCTAATAATATTATTAACTTATTGTGAAATTTTTAGGGTCGACACCATCGCCATTTTATCACCATAATTCCTACAAGTTACCTAATAATATTAAACATCTCAAATTAATTAAAGAACTCCTAAACACATTATGAGACTATGTGAACATGTCATGCCATTAGATAGATCATGATTTTAGGAACCCAACAAAATTGGTTTCACCATTTTTGGATAGATACATAAATTGATATTGAATTTACAAGCTCACGACATTTCCAGAAAAAGAAAAAGAAATTTAATTCATGAGGAAATAAATTCAAATGAGCTCTAGAAAATAAGAAAATGGTATTAATTGGATAGGTCTTGATTTTAGATGAATTTAGAAAGAAGAAGCGATGGAATCGAAGGTCGTATAGTGGAGATATAAATCTTCCAAAGGACTGTTAAATAATTCTGAGAATTAACATGACATGATGAAGGGGGTGCTGGTGTTGATCACCCAACGTGTAGGAGGCCACACATTGAATTTCTTTAGTGTGTGGGTCCAAGGATTTAACAGGATGAAGAGACTTGAGAGTCTTTGGCGTGTCAACTGGGTTGGTCAACATTAAGGAGTGGTCATGTGCTAATGAAATTAAGAAGGGAGGAGGACACTGCAGGTCAAGAAAAATAATGAAGAATGAAGGAATCCTTGCAGGCTAGCTACCTTGGCCGATTGTAGCTTGGTGAGGGAATCGACGGAGCGCAGCTTCTCGAGCAGGAAAAGACGAACTCAATTTGGAGAATAAGATGTTGAGCGGCGGAGTAGGACGGCTTGGTGGGCTCGGCGTGACAGGAGGGTTGCGAGGTGTGCCCTTTATAGACAGGAGACGTGGGGCTAGAGGTGGAGCTCGCAGTGGGAAGGACGCCCCACGTGCGCGACACACTATGGCAGGGGCAGCGCGACGTGCGCTGATAATTTTGCAGAGTGATGGAACGAGGCTAGTTGACGAAGTAAAAGTGTGGATAGCGACACATCATGAGGTCGGTGGCTAATTAACTTGGTTAATGGTAATAAGGTGCTGCTCGTGTATGAAAGTGCTGTTGGGGCTTGCTTGCGCGATCGGTCATCGGCGCAGGGTAAAAAATTGGCAAGGGACTATTAATGGCTCGTGTACTCTGCAGAGTGGTGGACGGGGTGGCCATCATCGATTGCTTGTGGAGAAGACTTGGCAGGGAGGAGCGCATCATGGTTAGCTAGTGGAAAACTGTAGCGCTGTAGTAGCCATTAATGGATGACACACGAACTTCTATGAGCTGCTGCGGTCTGTCGTCGTCGTGCGCTGCAGAGCGTGTGCAACATGCTAGAGGCTGCTACCTAACTTGCCATGGCGAAGTAATGGTAGAGGAATGCCAAATAGGCCAGTGATAGTGCACGTCTAGTTCTCTACGTGGGTTGGGCGCTTAGCTAGCTTCCCAAGCTACTCCCTGATGCAAAGAATTAGGTTAAATTCTATTTTTTTTGTTTTTGCAAGCCACTAAATATTCTAATGGTTCCAAGATCCTCATCACTTACCAGAACACTATGACATTTTCATAACTAGAAGCAAAGAAATTTTTATATACATGTATTTAATAAAAAGCTCATCACGACACCAATTATTAAAGACATATCAATAATCTTGTATTTCTTAATGATTTAACCTATTATTTTTATGGAAACACAAGATTAAGCAACACACCAAACATATAATAAAGAATAATTATGATGCTCAAGACATGATTAAGCATTTTGATTAGTGCTTAACACCAAGGGTGTTACAGGTATGTTCTAGAACCATTGGGCGCGTGACTCCTCGTCTGGCAGCTATTGGATGGCGTGGAGCTTGATCCTCTTCAAGCTGATCGCTTCGTGTGGAAATGGTCGGCGGATAGGAAATACTCCGCGTCGTCGACTTACCGCGCTTTGTTCGCTGGATCGACATTGCTCCTGGGGGCCAAAGAGCTCTGGAAGACAAAGGTGCAGCCCAAAGTCAAATTCTTCTTCTGGATAGCCCTACACCACAGGCTCTGGACCATAGAACGACGCAAAAGGCATGGTCTTCAGGACACTGATGAGTGCGCTATGTGTGGCCAAGAGCTGGAGACTGATGATCATCTATTCCTTGGGTGCGTCCTGGCGAGACAGCTTTGGTTCAGGATTGTCACAGAACCTTCTAATTATGATGGCCCACATGTACCTGTTATCGTCATAATGACCTCTGATAGCCGTACTTATGTTCCTCATAACTTAAAGGCCTGCTTTCCTCCGAACAGAATCCAATCACAGGAGTATTGCAATATTACAACAGTTTATTCAAAATACCATCAGAGTAAAGTAGCGAAAGTCTTACAATAACTTAAGTTTACAAACCATAGTTTCCAAACTTCAAACCTTATGTAGCTTTATTACAAACCAGTAGTAGAGAAGTATCAATAGTAACTTTATTACAAACATACAAGCGAAGTGCCTTGCCCAGAGGCCACACAGTCTACTCGTCGTCACTTTCTTCAGCCACAACGGTCATGCAACAAGGCTCAAAGCAGACTTGTTCATGAACCGCACCTGCAACAAGGGGTTTAACAAACCCTGAGTACAAAAGTACTCAACAAGACTTACCTGACTAAGAAAAAGACTCCAAGGGTATGCTAGCTTTAGGGAATCAAGGTATGGGTATTCAAGAATCAAATTTTCTTTTGCAGAAGCTTACTAAAGTAAATCCTTACCTTCAATATTTTACTTTTACCATTGATGGTTCATTAACTAATTCTAAGTGATCCTAATCTAGATCAAAGTAATTCTCATCAAGACCTTTCTCATTCTTTCTTTTAATTCCAGTTCTTAACTACGATGCAGGACACGTGATCAAGTCTCCATAACCGAGGAGCAACGACGATTCAAACCGATTATACCCAGCTGGGGATCTCTAACCTCATGACATATGTAGAACCAAATCTTGCATATATCAACCCTCATTTAGATCTCCCAAAACCAGAACATGTCCATCGCTACCCGAGAGTACAATACTCCTCGAACCCGGCCTAATTCTAGCCCCGAGAGTACACGCTACTCCCGCCATCTCTCCACTCCTAGTGCGAGGTTAGACGTTCTCGAAATGGAATCACCAACATTTTGGGCTTACCCAAGGCATGAGGCTAGTTGCAAAGTCTCAAAACACAAGTGGGCCTACAACGGACGGTCCTTAGCTGACAAGGCAGAAACACTACATTGAGACTCCTTTCCCAATGTATATTAGCAGTGGCCAAACCACCCGCCCGATCTTCTAATTCATTCTCATATTTCATTATTCATCAAGTATGCTGTCATGGCTATGTAAACATTTCATTTAAAAAGCTTAACTCATAAGCATACCAAAGCATACTATGCATTTTCAGTAAAACAGGTATCAAGGGTGATATCGCAATAATCAAGGATGATAATGCAGCAATTGGGTTATCACTCAACTCCGAATTACTTAATGCAGTAAACTATAGTACTAGTGATAAAGATTTGTAAACTCAAGGAAGGGTTTAAATGCACCGGGGCTTGCCTTGCTCTGACGCGACGACTCACTCGGGCTCAAAGACTCCGACTTCTGGTCCAAAAACCACCGATGACAGCTCTTCTCTGAAGACTTGCTCGCCAACTTCAACTTCATCGAAAGCGGGAACTACACGAGTATATAACATGTCTTAACATGATGCGGTGATAAACATGATGCTTGATGATAAAATGCCACGGTTTATGACTTGAGTACAACTTTCCTTCGCGGTACAGTCGCAAAACAGTAAAACCTACTAACTAAAAGCGATTACTTAAGCAACGATAACGTTTCTTACCAAACATGTTACTAACGAGCTCAATCATGAAATTAAGGTGCCAAGGATCACCAAGAATTAGTGACCCAACGTCATCACTCAATCAAAAGGGCACACAACACTTAAAGTGATCAATTTAACAATTATTTAATATTTAATTAATTAGGGCATAATTAATATTAGATCATACTTCATCTAAACAAGCTTAAACTTTTTCTAAAGATTAAACATGACCTAAAATAGTGTCAAAATAAATTTCATGAATTTTGGATTAATAATTTAATTATTAAAATTCATGGAAGTTGCATTTAATATTTAATTGAACTAATTAAATATTCGGCGGAAAGTAATCAAATTTAGCATTTAATGTTTTTCCTAAGTAGTTTACACCTTGAAAAGCTTACACAATTTTTTTTTCACTATTTTTGGAGCTCCACAGACTTTTTAAATGAAATAAACAAATACTATTACTATTCATTTTTTTGAAAAAGAAAAACAAAACTCAACTCGGGCCGACTCCCCTTCCTTCCTCCGGCTCGGCCCAGCCGAACGGCCTGCAGCAACGCGCCCACGGCCGTGCTCGCTCGCGCCCGTGCGGCCCAGCAACGCGGCCCATCCGCGTCGCCTGCTCGCGCGCGCGCACTCTCCCTTCCTCTTGTGGCGATGCCCACATCCACCTGTCATCGCCTTCCTCCGTCTCCCTCGCTCTCTCCCGCGACTCGGCCATGCCCGCACGGTGGTCACCCGACGATCACGGCATCGGTCGCTCAACTAACCAGTCTAATACGGTCTACTCTTCACCGCGAACCCCACCGAATCACTCATGCGACTGCAAACGCCCTAGAGGTAACACCTCACCGACCATGGTGGCACGGTGCTCGCGGTGACCGGCGTCCTGGCGATCTACGACGGTAGCATCTAAAACAAAGGCACGAGGAGCAACAGGAGCTTACAGCAGTCGCAGTGAAGCCACAAGGAGGCGCTGGGAGGCGGTGGTGGATGCTAGCCACGTGAGGGCGGCTCGGTCGCCGGAGTTGGGCACGGGAAGTGGTGGTGCGGTGGTTCGGGCGAGAAAACGGCTAAACAAGTTGGACCACGAGGTGCGCGAGGGTGAGAAGAACTTGCTGGTGTGATTTGTGTGGCTGGTGGCGGCTCAACGGCGGCAGCGGCGAGCGGTGGAGCTAAGCAGCGGCGGTGAAACAGAGAAAGAAGAGGAAGAAAAACGACAGCTTGCTTGGACTTATATAGGGGTCTCTGACCTGTCTGGCGTGCTAGAAGGCCCGTGCGATCGAGGTGGCGACCAAGCGCTCGCGAGAAGGTCCTAGACGTCGCCCGGCGGCTCGCCGGCGCCCATGCCGCGCGCTGTCGTCCGTGATTCGCCGTGGCACTGTAGCTCCCCCCCCCAATTTTGCAATTTCAAACTGTTTTCTCAAATTACCCTCAAATTCATGTAGCAACTTGAAAAATTCCCAAGATATGAAATCTTCATAATTTCAAGATCTACAAGTTTTATACTGAACACTTTTTCAAATTCTAACTGGATTTTGAAATTTGAGTTTAAATTCAAAAGGGGACACTTTTTGGAAATTTGGTAATTTAGAAATTACTTTGGATTTTGTATTGAAACTTCAAAAACTCCTAACACCAAAGTTGTACATCTAGCCAAGACCTACAACTTTACTAAACAAAACATTTTCAAATTCTGCCTCCATTTTGAAATTTGAGTTTGGGGAGGAAAAGGAGTCAAATCTGAAATTTGCTTATTTTCAAAATTGCTCCACATTTTTCACTAAAACTTTGAAAACTCAAAACACCAAAGTTGTAGCCCTTGAAAAGTTCTACAAACTTGGTTTTAAACTTTTTCCCAAATTTTGCTTAGATTTTGAATTATTTCAAAAGGGGTAAATCAGGGTTTTGGATTTTAGGGTTCTTAGAGGAATTTCAATTGAAATTTATTGCTACCTTAATTGGTGATTAATTAATGATCAAACCATCATCCAAGGGCATCATTTAGACAAGCATGACATGGTTGACCAAATGCCACTCTTGGTTGACCAATTTAGCTTTTGAAAATCTTTTAATATTTCCCCAAATTTGAATTCAAATTCGAATCGAAAAACTTGCGACAAGTTTTGGATTCCAATTCAAGCTCAAACTTGGAGCTTCATTTTATGTGTTGTACTTGAGTTCATACCCTACACTTGACACTAGTGTGTAACACAGTCACACACCTCAAATTACGCAGGGCATGGACTAAGTATTTGCGGTGTCATTCAAAATTAGGGTTTTCGGTTCGAAACACACCACTGAGAAGCACATCCAATCTATAAAGGTAAACTCATTTTAGTTAATGCATAACAGGGTTGACCTAATCATAGATGTTTTGTGATGCAATATGATGACATGGTAGATTAATTAGCAACTATAACACCCGAGGTGTTACAGTCCTTCCCCCTTAAAGAAATCTCGTCCCGAGATTTAAAGCCTTGAGTTAAGTAATGGAAAAGGAAACGTGTCAAGCAAACACATTCAGAACTTGTCTACAAAATAGGTAGGGGTTTTCTACATTACCAAAATTTGAAAAGGACAGGTTACAATTTAAAGAAGAAATTGCAACCTAGATAGAAGCAAAGAACTCTAAAAAATTCTCCAACAGGTAATCTTCCAATTCCCACGTGGCTTCTTTCGAATGTTGATTCCATTGTATCCTGTACCATTTAACTGTTCTACTTCGGGTAACATGATCCTTTTGATCCAAAACTCGGATAGGATATTCAGAATATGTCAAATCAGGCTCAAGTTCAACTCATTCAACATCAACAACTTGATCAGGCACTTGAAGACACTTCTTCAATTGCAATATATGAAATACATTGTGCACGGCTGATAGTTGTTCAGGCAACTTTAATTTATATGCCACTTTTCCACATCTTTCAATGATTTGAAATGGGCCAATATAACGCGGTGCGAGTTTGCCTTTGACTCCAAATCGGTTAACTCCCTTCATGGGTGATACTTTCAAATAAACATAATTTCCTACTTCGAATACCAAGGGTCTACGCCTTTTGTCAGCATAACTCTTTTGTCGGGACTGAGCCACTTTCAAATTTTTCTAGATCTGCCTGACTTTTGCTTTAGTTTCTTTTACAATATCGACACCGAAAAACCATCTTTCTCCCGGTTCTGACCAGTTCAATGGAGTTCTGCACCTACGACCATACAGTGCTTCAAACGGTGCCATTTTGATACTCTCTTGATAACTATTATTATAGAAGAATTCTGCTAACGGTAAACATTCATCCCATTGATCATGATAAGTGAGAGCACAAGACCTTAACATGTCTTTAAGAATTTGATTTACTCTTTCAGTCTGTCCTGAAGTCTGAGGATGATAGGCTGAGCTATGTATAACTTTGGTGCCTAATGACTTATGTAACTCCATCCCGAATTTGGAGACGAATTGTGGACCTCTATCAGATACAATGGTCCTTGGTACCCCATGAAGACTTAGAATCCACTCAAAGTACAATTTTGCAAGTGTCACTGTAGAATGTTTCACTTTTACTAGAAGAAAATGTGCTAACTTGGTAAGTCGATCTATAATGACCCAAATTGAATCAAACCCCCTTGATGTTGTGGGTAATCCGGTAATAAAATCCATGGCGATATCATCCCACTTCTAAGATGGGATAGTGTCATGGAACCGCCCAAATTATAAGAACAAAAGTACAAAAACAATCGCCATAACAATTAAATTCCCGTACTTAAGCTCCTATAACTCCGGTAGTCCAATAAAATCACGAGGGATTTCAAACCAACCAACATACAAGCCAAGATCATAGTGGTCCAACATAACAGGTCATATGCTACATCCATTTCATAAGTAATTCAACATATATCAGAGTTCAGTAGAGTTATTATAACTCAAGTTCAAAAGTAGCGGAAGCAAAGTAGTTTGAAACTAATATCGCCTTAATTCAAATATATGCCAGTACCAAGGTCAATTTCCCACAAAAGCATGAGAGACAAGATAGCTCAGAAGGATCATGCCCATGATCATGCTCCGCCACTACAGCAAGAGCCATCCAATTCTTGTAGTAGACATGATACATCACAACCTGCAACAAGTGGGAATAAACCCTGAGTACGAGAAGGTACTTAGCTAGACTTACCTATCATAAACCAGAAATAATGACACCAAGGAGTATGCAAGGCTTTCTTTTAGTGGGCTAGCTTGACTCATTTGCGAAAATCATAAGTGATCATGAATAAACCATTTAAGCACTTTTACATCATCTTTGTTATAACCTATTAATCTAGGTAAGCACCTATGCTAAAGCAATCACTTGATTAATCATTAACATCAAAGGTTACCATTTCAGGTTTAGCATTTCCAACATCATCCACATAACCATCCGTGTTCCATCATCATTACTACGATGCTGTAACTCGATTCAAGTGTTCACTATCCAGTGAACGATGGCGATTCGAATCGATTATTAACCAGCTGGTAATTTATTCCTCACACAAACCTCACTCACCTGCTAAAGTGAGGTATTGGTCACCGAGTCAACCATTCAGGTAAAGTCTTGAGCTTGCCAGGAACCACATGTACCCGGGGGCCGCCCGACTGCTCTTTGACCTTATCATCACGCCCCCGTATCCTGCCACTACTGCTCCGATACAGTGCATTGCGGGCAATCCACTCAGCCCGAATAATCTTCCAGCTTCGCAATCGAAAGGTAAATTATTCGGCCAGCTAAATGTGAGGCATGCGTTCAACATGACCCGAGGCCCAACAACGGTCGGTCCTTAATCGACATAGACGGAAACTACAAGCACCCCAGAACCCTGTCTGGTTGCCCAATACTTATTCCGCCCGGTCTCTAATTATCCATCAACACTTGGTTATTTCCAGGATATCATCCATTCCATAGCTAAAGTATTTCCGTAACCACCTATAATTGCAGGTGACCGGAAATCACCGATCGCTACCGGTCTAAGCCGGGCTAAGCAATATTTTCGATCCTGAACCAAAATAGGATTTCAGACATATTTATGGGACAACGAACAGGTATATATGCAGCAAGTGTTTCCAATCAACTCCTATAACTTAATGCAACAATACATATATAACATATATATACTCAATTTCTTTTTATAAAGTAGGAGGCTTAGAATGCTCTGGGGCTTGCCTGGGATCGAACACTTAGGTTAGTGATTGACAGATGACACTCGCTTGGCGAGCATCTTCCATCCCGGCACTTGCTTAGTCCTTCCATCTTCGGGATAGACCCACCAAACACCGTCTTCAGGTTTGGCTCCAACATCTCATTCTTCACGTGGTGCATCTAGCGTACCTAGATGAGATGCAAGATGAATGTGTATGAATATGATGAATGGTAACATAAGATGCATCACATAATCATTCAAGTAAACACATGATTACGCAAGACATAGACACCAAAAGCTATTTAACTAACATCACACAACCAATTAAAGAGGGAAAGCACATCAAGCATAACACAAGTTTGACAAGATCACAAGTATCTTAACTTGACCATCATCAAGGGCATAAGCCACACTTAGCAACACATGGAGTAAACCACCATAACTAGCATCTGACAATTTCTGGACTGCAAACAACAACTACATGTTTGGATCATAACTGGAGTTATACAAATCCAATAGCTATGCAACAAGACATTCTAGAAAGCTTATGAAATTTTACATAACTCATATTTAATCACCTTAGCATGATTCTCAAGTTAACCAAGTCAAACATGCATAATTATAGAATCTGGTCCAGAGATTCCAGAGAACAACTATTTCTGGAACCCAACTTGAAACAGTCATTACTCACAAACTATAAGGCCAAATGCCACTAAAATTTAACACAAGCTAGGTTAATGAGTTATTTACAACTTTGTTATAAGCATGTTTCTCATCGAACATCATTTTCATGGTGCAATTACCAAAGTCCCAGAAACTGTCTAGGAAAGCATCAATTGCAAGAATAAATATTAACTTATATTCCAAACATATATTTGGCCACAACCAATGTAACCACCATAAAGTGCATGTTAAATGATCACCAAAAAGCATAGTGCTCATCACTAAATAAATTCTTTTAATGCATTTCTTAATTTATTTAGATAGCAAGGTGAAATAAAAAACATATAACAAACTCCATAATAAAATCTATAAAAATTACAGTAGCTCTTACATACACCCAATAGTCTACTGTACAAATTTCAAGCCATTTGGACATGTATATCAACCTCTATGAAAAAGACAAATTGCTATTGCAAGAATTCATGTGAGAGCAAGATACACTAATAACTCACTCATAAGGCAACCAAAATTCACAAAATTTTTACTACACATTAAACATCATATGAGTAGCATGCCACAAAAATTTTACTTCATTTTGAGCCCTAGATCTGTAGTTATGAAAATGACAAATACAACTAGCATTAAAAACCTAGCTGCACAAATATATTTTTACAGAGAACCTTTAAACTAAAACATACCATATTATAGATTTAATGCATAGATAATTTCACAAGGATTCCAAAAAGTTCTCGTTTGCTATTTTATGATTTTTCTACGATTTACTATGAATTCCCAAAGTTCCTGCAAAATAATTACAAATGAGTCCCGAGAGCACTATTCATCTGAGTCACTGACTTCGTAAAAAGGCCACTTCCTTTCTTCAAATTTCCGCGCGAAGCCCCTGGTCGCGATTTCAGCAGGGGGTCGTCGGGAGCTCACTGTTCCGGTGAAGGAGGCCACGCCGGCGGCCGGGGAGTGGCGGCGAAGGACCTGGGGCCTCGTGCGCACCCGTGGGTGTCCGCAGCTCGGCCAGAGGTGGGCCGTGGCGCCCTGGCCACACACGTCGGAGGCATGCAGCCGAGTGGTAAGGCGGCGGCGTTGCTCCGGAGGCCAATAGCTCGGGCGAGCAAGCGCGTGAGATGCAACACGACGAGGTGAAGGCGGTGGTGCATGTGGATGCGTCCATGGGGGCCTAGAGCGGCGAGGACACGGGCAGCGGCGAGCTTGGCCGGTGTAAGGTCCTAGATGGCTAGAGGGGGGGTGAATAGCCTATAAAAATTCTACAAGAACCACTAGGCAAACTTGTTAGAATAACAAACGGCGCAAAGCGAGTTTTGCTTAGCCTACGGTTGTGATGCAAGCATCCTATCCACAAGTCTAGTAGATTATGATCTCTAGTTCACACAAGGGCTATGTCACTAATTTATACTAGTGAGCAAGCTAACAACTACTAGCAAAGGCTACCACTAGAGCTACACAAGATAATCTAGTAAATGTAAATGCAAGAGAGAGGATTGTGTATCTTATACCAACGGTGGAGTGAAGATGTTGCCAATCACCAAGATGATATACAATCAATCAATATTGACAACAACACAATATGAAGACAAATCACCGGGAGACAAGAGACACAATATTTTTGTTCACCCGGTGTTCACTTGTGCACCGACAAGCTACGTCACCGGTTGTGTCGACCAACACTTAGATAGTTCCTCGGTGTGACCCTCAAGTCACTTACCCCTCAAGGCACGCCCCGCAAGGCACCGCAAGACACCACTCTCAAGTGAGGCAACTCAATGACACACGCAATGTAATAGAGTTGCTTTTGGCACTCCGCCGAGGAAAGCGCAAGAACCTCTTACAATCAACCGGAGGTGGCCAAGAACAATCACCTTCTCTTGCCAACGCCTCCAACAATCTCCAAGCCGGCTAGGAGCGGTACTCTCTAAGAGTAACAAGAAATCCACCGGCTAAACCACCCACAAGTACCACTAGATGCCCTCAAGCTATGCAATGCACTTTGGGATCACTCAATCTCACTTTTGATTTGCAATCAAGCAAGAGAGATGAGTGGGAGGAGATGCTCTAGCTCAAAGGATGCACAAGAATGTTAGAAATCACGAGAGGCCTCCCCAAGGGCCAGCCAACAAGTATTTATAAGCATCCCATCCAAATAGAGCCGTTATACCCCTTCACTGGGTCTTTTCGGGATGACCGGACGCGCCGGTCATAACTGACCGGATGCGCTCAACCGCGTCCGATCCTCCAACGGTCACTACGCCAACAGTCAAACCCTATGACCGGACGCGCTTCTTAGAATGACCGGACGCGCCGGTCCCGAGTGACCGGACGCGCTCCAGTCAACGACCGGACGCGCCGATCGCACAGCATCGCGTGCCAGCGAAGTAACGACCAGACGCGCCCTTCACAATGACCGGACGCGACAGTGCACGCGTCCGGTTAGAGTCCAGTAAGCTCCTTCAATGATCGGACGCGTCCGATCATGCGTGACCGGACGCGCCTCGCATCCGATCGTTCTCGTGAACCGCAGTTCCCTCTGGGCGACTGACTGGACGCGCCGGTCCCGCGAGTGACCGGACGCGCCGGTTACAAACCCTAACACCCGCGTCTGCGCTGTACAGACCGGACGCGTCCGGTCATACCATGACCGCGTTCGGTGCAGCGTCCGGTCACCTCTGTGACCTCTGTTCGCCTCCGTTTCTTTTCTGACTTCTGGCGTAGTGGAAAATAGGCATTTCAAGTTCCCAAAAATGCCTGAATCCCGCGCTCACAAATGTGCCAACACCAACAAGTGATCACCACCCTGTGCACGTGTGTTAGCCTTTTCATAAACATTTTTGAAGGTTTTCCAGTTAGCTCACTAGGCCCTACATGCAATGCACTTCATGAATTCACCTAGTGGCACCCGTGCATCGAATAACCGATAAGACTTCCCCTCTTAATAGTTCGGCTATCGATCCTAAACCACTCACACCCTCTATGGTGTCTTGAGTGCAAAACAAAATGGCCCTATGGTTATACCTTTGCCTTGAGCCCATTTTGTTTCTCCAAAAGATATGATCCACTTCATATCATCACATGACCATCTCGATCCATCGACCTTGACTTCACTTACTCTTCACCGTTGCATCGGTCCGTCGGCGCCAAGTCTTGCTCAAGCTTCACCATCGCATGGTCCTTCGCTTCAAAGCCTTGACTTGCCCTTCACCTTCACAACCGGTCCATCGAGCCAAGCATCATCTTGGTCTTCATCATCTTGGTCACATGAGTTAATGTTATGTCTCATATTCAATGACCACCTTTATCTAAATCATCCACTTGGATACAAAGGTTAGTCCTAGGTTTCATCAATTAGCCAAAACCAAACTAGGGACTTTCAATCTCCCCTTTTTTGGTGATTGATGACAACCCTCACAAAGATGATTTTGATAATAAAAGTGTTGAACTTGTCATATTTGTCCAATCATTATGCTCATAAGTAAAGTTTGGACAATTATCACAAGCTCGATTTAGGTAGCATTAGCTCTCCCTACATATGTGCATAGAGTTTGGATTGAAAGCTTTGCACATATGCATTGATAGAAGTGTTGAGAGAGTAATTCTACCAAAATGATGCTAAGGTGTAAGAAATGGACCTTTAAAGCGTGATACCTATCGGAGTTGCCTTTTACACCATCCTTAGCATCATGAAGTAACTAGACATCCATCACAACTCAAGAACCCGTGAGATCAACATTATATGAAAAGGTTCTTGGACCACTTGTAAAGTTTAAGGTATGTCTAGATACCACATGTAAACTATTTCTATGCATGCTAGTAGATCATTTCATCATTCAAGTTCTATACTAGCATTGCACCACACAAGCATGTATATTGAATTTAAATACATGTACAATGAGCAAGTCATATGAGAATGCACAAACAAATGCAACAACTTAGTTTATGAGCTTGCTCCCCCTACTTGTATGCATCAAAATTTTATTTACCCCTTTATCATGTTGAATCATCTTTTTCTCTCCCCCTTTGTCAACAACTTACCCAAAAATGGGATCAAATTGTGGAGAGAAAATAATGTTTGATGGAGTAGGTTAGAATTTATCAAATTTGGTTCAACCTAGAATACTTGCCAAAGAGATTTAATTCGATTTGAACCAAAGACAAGCTTCTTCACTCCTCATAATAAGGGTTATCTTGCCTATGTTGAATTAAACACTTATAGCAAATCTTCTAGATTCAACACTAGGTTTGTAAGCTCACAAACATGTCATATGCCACCACTAGATCAAAATAAGCATAGAAGCAATAGTGGTAACATATATCCATCAAATTCATTTGATTTATCATGAATGCTCTTGCATACCACTTATTATGTCTATATGCTCTAGCAAGTCCTTAGCATAGGATGAATGACATGTCAATCAACTTTTACCTTGCAATATCGAAGGAGAGGCATGTCAATAAGTGGGTGGGGTGCATTCAACTCATGTTTGAGAAATCAAGAATGTTCAATTCATTCCTTAGCTTGCAAAACCTCTTTTTCATCAAGTGGCTTGGTGAGAATATCAGCAAGTTGATCATCGGTGCCAACACTTTCAATGGCAATATATCCCCTTTGTTGATGATCTCTAATGAAATGATGCCTTATATCAATATGCTTTGTTCTTCCATATTGAACCGGGTTTTGTATCATCTTGATTGCACTTTCATTATCACATAGCAATGGCACATTCTTGAAGTTGAGACCATAATCCTTCAAAGTTGATTTCATCCATAGCAATTGTGCACAACAACTCCCCGCACTCACATATTCAGCTTCGGTGGTAGAGATTGCCACACTATTTTGTTTCTTTGAGGACCATGACACAAGTGATCTTTCAAGTAATTGACATGTGCCACTTGTGCTCTTTCTATTGATCTTGCAACCCCCATAGTCGGAGTTCGAATATCCAATCAATTCAAGCTTTGACCCCTTGGGATACCATAGTCCAACATCTCTTGTTTGCTTAAAGTACCTCAATATTCTCTTTGCGGTCTTCAGATGACTCTCTCTAGGTGAGGCTTGATATCTAGCACACATACAAACACTAAACATGACATCCGGCCTTGATGCGGTGACATAGAGTAGGCTTCCAATCAAAGACCGATATTTCTTTTGATTCACCATTTTCCCATTAAAATCACTATCCAAATTGCCATTTGTACTCATTGGAGTTAAAATTGGCTTTACATCTTGCATTCCAAACTTCTTCAACATGTCCCTTATGTATTTCCCTTGACTCACAAATGTCCCATTCTTCAATTGTTTGACTTGGAGACCAAGGAAGTAGCTAAGTTCACCAATCATAGACATTTCAAATTCTTTGGTCATCATAGCACCAAATTCTTCACAATAAGCTTGATCGGTTGATCCAAAGATGATGTCATCAACATATATTTGCACTATGAATAGATCATTCCCAATCTTCTTGATGAATAAAGTTATATCAACCTTGCCCATCTTGAATCCCTTAGAGAGAAGGAAATCCCTTAGCCTCTCATACCATGCTCTAGGTGCTTGCTTTAAGCCATATAAAGCCTTCTTTAACTTGTATACATGGTTGGATTTCTTGTCATCTTCAAATCCGGGAGGTTGCTCTACAAAGACTAACTCATTGATGATTCCATTGAGAAATGCACTTTTGACATCCATTTAATATAATTTGATGTTGTGTGCACAAGCATAAGCCAATAGAATCCTTATTGCCTCCAATCTTGCCACGGGAGCATATGTCTCATCATAATCAAGACCTTCTACTTGAGTGTAACCTTGAGCAACTAGTCTTGCTTTGTTTCTCACCACAATGCCATCTTGATCTTGCTTATTTTTGAACACCCATTTGGTTCCAATCACATTGTAGTCATTTGGCCTTTCTACCAATTCCCAAACATCATTTCTTGTGAAATTGTTAAGCTCTTCTTGCATAGCCATGATCCAATCGGCATCCTTCAAAGCTTCTTCTATTTTCTTTGGTTCTAAGGTTGACACAAATGATGCATGCTCACAAAACATAGTCAATCTTGATATTATTTGCACACCACTTCTAATATCACCAATAACACTATCAATGGGGTGATCTCTTGCTACATGTTGTGGTTAGAGTACTTGCACTTGATTGCTTGAGCTTGGTTGATCACTTGATGTATCTTGATGAGATGAACTAGCACCATGATCTTGCACTTGAGAGTCACTAGCTAGCTTGAATGGAGAATTAAGCACTTGATCTTTATCATCATCTTAAATATCAATTACTTGCTTTGCTCTAATGTCCCCAATGTCCATGTTTTTCATTGCTTCCACCAATTGAGTTCCACCAACATCATCTAGATTCTCTTCTTCATCTTGTGACCCATTGGTTTCATCAAATTGCACATCATGGACTTCTTCTAGAATGCCACTTGAATTGTTCCAAACTCTATAAGCTTTGCTTGTAGTTGAATAACCAAGTAGGAACCCCTCATCACATCTCTTGTCAAACTTTTCCAATCTAGTGCCCTTCTTCAAGATATAACATTTGCAACCAAACACTCTAAAGTAAGAAATATTGGGCTTTCTTCCATGAAGTAGCTCATATGGGGTCTTCTCTAGCAATGGATGACAATATAGTCTATTGATGTAGTAGCAAGCGGTATTGATTGCTTCATCCCAAAAGGATTGACTCGCATTGTACTCATGAAGCATTGATCTAGCCATATCAAGCAATGTTCTATTCTTTCTCTCAACTAGGCCATTTAATTGTGGAGTGTACTTGGCCGAGAATTGATGTCCAATGCCATAGTGATCACAAAGTTCTTCAATTCTTGTATTCTTGAACTCAATTCCATTGTCACTTCTCACTTTCTTGATTCTAATCTCAAACTCATTGTGAACTCTAGTGAGAAAGATCTTGAAGGTGTCAAACACTTCACTTTTTCACTAAGAAAGAATACCCATGTGAATCTTGTGAAGTCATCCACTATGACAAATCCATACTTGTTGCCGCCTATGCTTGTGTATGTTGTTGGGCCAAATAGATCCATGTGCATCAAATCAAATACTTTGCATGTGCTCGTTGTACTCTTCTTTGGATGTGAGCTTCCAACTTGCTACCTGGCTTGACATACACTACAAAGCTTATTCTTCTCAAATTCAACATCTTTCAAACCATCGACAAGATTGTGAGTTGTAAGCTTCTTCAATTGTTTCATGCCAACATGACCAAGCCTTCTATGCCAAAGCCAACCCATGCTTGATTTGGAGATTAAGCAAGTTGTCAAAGAAGTTTCTCTAGCATTGAAGTCAACTAGGTAGAGATTCTCATATCTAAAGCCCTTGAATGCCACATTTGAACCATCCATACTAATGACTTCCACATCATCAACCCCAAAGATGCATTTGTAGCCTAGATCACATATTTGTGCCACGGATAGAAGATTGAAATCCAAGCTTTCAACTAGCAATACATTGGAGATACTCAAGTCATTTGATATTGCAATCTTGCCCAAGCCAATAACCTTGCCTTTCTTGTTATTGCCAAATGTGATAGAATCAACACCACTATTATTGTCATTGATTGAGTCAAACATTCTTGCTGTACCGGTCATGTGTTGAGTGCACCCACTATCAATAATCCAATGCCTTCCTCCGGCTTTGTAATTTACCTACAAGCAAATCAATGAAGCTTAGGTACCCATTTTTGCTTGGGTCCTTATAGGTTAGTAACTAAGCTCTTTGGTACCCAAATAGCCTTCTTCTTTGGGCCAATAATGGGTGTACCAATAAACTTAGCTTTCACACCCTTCACACCTTTGGTAAGCACATAACAAGAATCAAAAGGTATAGCATTAACAAGGTTCTTGCTTTGGTTCTTTTTATTGCAATTATGCTCTAGGTGCCCAACTTGCTTGCATCTATTACAAAACCGACCATTGCCCTTCACAAAAGCTAGGCTTTGGAGTTGCAAAGGCCGACTTGCCTTTCTTGGGGGTGTAGCCTAATCCCTCTTTGTTAAGAGAGAACCTTTGGCTACCCAAGCACTTAAGCAAGCGGGCCTCACCACCATAGGCCTTGCCTAGGGCGTGAGTGAGCTCATCCACCTCTCTCTTGAGAGTCTCATTCTCAACCATTAGTGAGGTATCACAAGTGAAACCATCACTAGTAGTGGAGGTAGAGTTGGTGGTGGTGGATGAAGAGCTACAAGAAGGGTTAGCTTTTGACATGATGATAGGTTCATAAGAGGATTCATCAATTATATCACATGTAACACCTATATCACATGATACAACAACCTCCCTCTTTGCTTGTTGCTCAAGTAGCAATGAGTGAGCTTTTTCAAGCTTAGAATGAGCCTTACCAAGATCCTCATGGTCTTCCACTAGACTCTCATGAGTGGTCTTAAGCTCACTAAGAACTTTCTCAAGTATTGCTACTTTCATTGAAAGCTTCTTACACTCCTTGTTCTTGGCAATAGCTATGTCTCTAGTTTGTTGCATCAAGTCATATAGTTGTTCTTTAGTTGGTTCATCATCATCATTTTCATTATCATTATCATTATCACTATCATGAGCATATTCCATTTCACTTTCATCATCACTCTCATCATATATTACCTTAGTTTCTTTGGCCATGAGGCACGACGAGGATGAATCAAATAGTGATGGCTTCTTGTTGATAGCAATGGAAGCAAAAGCCTTGTTGGATGATGATTCTTCTTCTTCTTCATCATCACTTTCCCAAGTGACCACATAGGCTCCATTCTTTCCCTTCTTGAAAGTCATCTTGGCTTCTCTCTTTTTCTTCTCAAACTTGCCCCTCTTGTTGTTCTTCTTCTTGTCATAGGGACATTAGGCTTGAAGATGTTTGGTGCTATCACAATTAAAGCACTTCCTTTGTTGCTCATTGCTCTTGAAATAGTCATTTCTCTTTTTGAAGCCTCTTCTCTTGATAAACATCTTGCCAATATTCTTGACAACTAGAGCAAGTGCCTCATCATCAATTTCATAATCTTCATCTTCACTATTATCTTCTTCTTCTTCAATGATGGTAGCTTTGCCCTTGGAGGAGATGGCCTTGAACGCCACGGTCTTCTTCTTCTTTTCTTCCTCCTTCTCCTTCTCATCAACATCTTGATCATACTTATCATATGTTAATACCTCTCCAAGCAAATCATTAGGCTTCATTGTTTCAAGCCCATCTCTTTGTAGCATCATGATCAACATTTTGAATTTTCTTGGTAAGCTCAACAAGAACTTGTGGCAAAAATCTTGGTCTTCTGTCTTGTGCCCTAAGCTCTTGAGATCATTGACTATCACTTGCAATCTATGAAACATTTCAATGATTATTTCATCATCCTTTTTCTTGAAGTTCTCAAACTCACTCTTGAGCCCATATAGCTTGGCACTCTTCACAACCTTAGTGCCCTCATATGTTTCACTCAACCTTGTTTATACTTCATATATCAATTCTAAGTCCTTGATGCCCTCAAATACTTTTGTGTCAATACCATGGTAAAGTGTATTGAGAGCCATTCTATTGCATGTTCTATTTGCTCTATCTTCATCGGTGAGATGATCGGGATCAATGATAGCAAAGTCATTCTCGGTGACTTGCAAAACTCTCTCATAAATAGAACCAAGGTACATTGTCATCTTTCTCTTCCAATGAGCAAAAGAACTAACACCATCAAAGAATGGTGGCTTCCCCCCAACATGATTGAACACAATTTGAGCCATTTTTCACACCGAAGGATGTTAAGCCTTGATTAAAACAGTGACCACAGCTCTGATACCACTTGTAAGGTCCTAGATGGCTAGAGGGGGGGTGAATAGCCTATAAAAATTCTACAAGAACCACTAGGCAAACTTGTTAGAATAACAAATGGTGCAAAGCGAGTTTTGCTTAGCCTACTGTTGTGATGCAAGCCTCCTATCCACAAGTCTAGTAGATTATGATCTCTAGTTCACACAAGGGCTATGTCACTAATTTATACTAGTGAGCAAGCTAATAACTACTAGCAAAGGCTACCACTAGAGCTACACAAGATAATCTAGTAAATGTAAATGGAAGAGAGAGGATTGTGTATCTTATACCAATGGTGGAGTGAAGATGTTGCCAATCACCAAGATGATATACAATCAATCAATATTGACAACAACACAATATGAAGACCAATCACCAGAAGACAAGAGACACAATATTTTTGTTCACCCGGTGTTCACTTGTGCACCGACAAGCTACGTCACCGGTTGTGTCGACCAACACTTAGATGGTTCCTCGGTGTGACCCTCAAGTCACTTGCCCCACAAGGAACGCCCCGCAAGGCACCGCAAGACACCACTCTCAAGTGAGGTAACTCAATGACACACGCAATGTAACAGAGTTGCTTTTGGCACTCCGCCGAGGAAAGCACAAGAACCTCTTACAATCAACCGGAGGTGGCCAAGAACAATCACCTTCTCTTGCCAACGCCTCCAACAGTCTCCAAGCCGGCTAGGAGCGGTACTCTCCAAGAGTAACAAGAAATCCACCGGCTAAACCACCCACAAGTGCCACTAGATGCCCTCAAGCTATGCAATGCACTTTGGGATCACTCAATCTCACTTTTGATTTGCAATCAAGCAAGAGAGATAAGTGGGAGGAGATGCTCTAGCTCAAAGGATGCACAAGAATGTTAGAAATCACGAGAGGCCTCCCCAAGGGCCGGCCAACAAGTATTTACAAGCATCCCATCCAAATAGAGCCGTTATACCCCTTCACTGGGTCTTTTCGGGATGACCGGATGCGCCGGTCATAACTGACCGGATGCGCTCAACCGCGTCCGATCCTCCAACGGTCACTGCGCCAATAGTCAAACCCTATGACCGGACGTGCTTCTTAGAATGACCGGACGCGCCGGTCCCGAGTGACCGGACGCGCTCCAGTCAACGACCGGACGCGCCGATCGCACAGCATCGCGTGCCCGCGAAGTAACGACCGGACGCGCCCTTCGCAACGACCGGACGCGACAGTGCACACGTCCGGTTAGAGTCCAGTAAGCTCCTTCAATGATCGGACGCGTCCGATCATGCGTGACCGGACACGCCTCGTGTCTGATCATTCTCGTGAACCGCAGTTCCCTCTGGGCGACTGACCGGACGCGCCGGTCCCGCGAGTGACCGGACGCGCCAGTTACAAACCCTAACACCCGCGTCTGCGTTGTACTGACCGGACACGTCCGGTCATACCATGACCGCGTTCGGTGCAGCGTCCGGTCACCTCTGTGACCTCCGTTCGCCTCCGTTTCTTTTCCGACTTCCGGCGTAGTGGAAAATATGCATTTCAAGTTCCCAAAAACGCCTGAATCTCGCGCTCGCAAATGTGCCAACACCAACAAGTGATCACCACCTTATGCACGTGTGTTAGCCTTTTCATAAACATTTTCGAAGGTTTTCCAGTTAGATCACTAGGCCCTACATGCAATGCACTTCATGAATTCACCTAGTGGCACCCGTGCATCGAATAACCGATAAGACTTCCCCTCTTAATAGTTCGGCTATCGATCCCAAACCACTCACACCCTCTATGGTGTCTTGAGTGCAAAACAAAATGGCCCTATGGTTATACCTTTGCCTTGAGCCCATTTTGTTTCTCCAAAAGATATGATCCACTTCATATCATCACATGACCGTCTCGATCCATCGACCTTGACTTCACTTACTCTTCACCGTTGCATCGATCTGTCGGCGCCAAGTCTTGCTCAAGCTTTACCATCGCATGGTCCTTCGCTTCGAAGCCTCGACTTGCCCTTCACCTTCACAATCGGTCCATCGAGCCAAGCATCATCTTGGTCTTCATCATCTTGGTCACATGAGTTAATGTTATGTCTCATATTCAATGACCACCTTTATCTAAATCATTCACTTAGATACAAAGGTTAGTCCTAGGTTTCATCAATTAGCCAAAACCAAACTAGGGACTTTCAGCCGGCCGTCCATGGCGGGCGGCGCTCTACGTGCACGAGAGCACTAGCAGAGAGGGGAAACGAGTGAGGAGGAGAGCTGAGGCGAGGGAGGGAGGCCGGTCATCCATTATGGAGATAGTAGAGGCGCTATAGAGGAGCTGCGATGCACGTCATCCATGGTGGGGGCATGGCCGACGCATGGAAACCGCGTGGCATTCCATCGAGCACGTGGCGTGCGGTGAAACGAGCAAGGTGGGGCGCTGATTTGGGCTTCGTCCCGGCCGAATTTAGACTTGGGCCCAAAACCAAAGTTGGAGCCCACATGAAGCTCTATGTTTTTCATTAAGGAGCCAAGGTCATTTGAGCTCTGTAACAGCGGGTAAATAAGCCTCAAAATGACAGTGTCAACATGTTGATAACGGTCACGGGAACTCGCCTTTAGAGGTCAAAACTCGGTCAAACTTAGTGCAACTTTTTGCATGCTCTTCTCCATAATATCTACTCCAACTTTTGTATTTGCCTCAACTTGAGTTGCTTAACAAATTTTGGAGAACGCGAGACGTCAATGCCGATGTCGATGAATTTCTAGACTTAGAATATTTCTAAGTCCTGAAATCAGCAGCAAATTCGATCTTGTGACCTCGACTTGACTTACTTCCAAGATGACCTAGCTCTTCGTCCAAAAACAAAGTTTGTTCTACATGATATGGACTACAACTTTCATTTAATGTCCAGCCTCAAAACTAGTATAGATCCTACTGTTCTACTTTGACCAAAGTAGGATCACGATAAAGCTTAATTTATCCTTTTGGATCCATTGGAGCATTTTCTGGACATTTGCTCAACACGAACCTTTCACAACTTTTGTTGTAGAGTCCATCTAGAGTATTTTGGTCAAGGTTGCAAGGTTTGGTTGATGACCTATATTTTTATTCACTTAATAGTGCAATTCAAGCACTTAGTAAAATCATTCCAACAAGGATATAACTTATCATTTCATGTGACTTTTTGATTTCAAACTTCATGAAACTTTTTGAGTGAACAATATAGATAGTTACTAAGGTGAGACACATGAAGATATTGTAATAACACCACCCAAGCATATATCTTGAAAATGGCCTATATGCAAAGCAATGGTGCAACATCCAAGTTTTAGTTTAGGCTCATCTCCATAGGTTGACCTTGACATCGTCCTCTCCACTTAATCTATCATGTTTGAGCTCAAACCCACTGCTTAACGGGTAATAAACACCTGGGGTGTTACAGATAGGCAATGGTTGCAACATCTCTGCCGGCTTCAGACGTACAACCTTCACTCTACGACAAGTATCACATCTGGCAACATACTTAGCAATCTCGATTTTTATTTTAGTCCACCAGAATCTCTGTTTCAAATCCTGATACATCTTATTACTCCCTAGATGAATAGAAAACCTTGTGTTATGTGCTTCATCAAAAATGAGCTGTCATAACTTAGGAACTTTTGGTACCACTAACCGGTTCTTGAACCACAACACATCTGTATCATCAATACTGAAATCTGTCTGTTGACTTGATCTAACTTTTTTTTGATGTGGGCTATACTGGAATTACTTCTCTGAGCAGATATAATCTAATCTTTGATTGTTGATTCCACAATGACATTGGTTAATTGACCTTGCTGGACTATTTCAATATTCAACTTTTCCAATTCGTAACATAAACTATAATCCATTGGCTTCACAGTCATACAATTGCAATAATTCTTTCTACTGAGTGCATTAGCAACAACATTTGCTTTTCTAGGATGATAGTGCACTTCTAAATCATAATCTTTTATTAACTCAAGCCACCTTCTTTGCCTCATATTCAGTTTTGACTGAGTAAAGATATACTTCAAGCTTTTGTGATCTGTATAAATGTGGCAAGTATTACCCAACAAGTAATGACGCCAGATTTTCAATGCATGGACCACAGCTGCTAATTCAAGATCATGAGTTGGATAATGCTCTTCGTGACGCTTCAACTGTCTCGAGGCATAAGCAATGACTCTGCCTTCTTGCATTAATACACAACCAAGGCCAATACTAGAGGCATCACAATAAACATCAAATGCCTTTTTTATATCTAGCTGTGCTAAAACTGGAGCAGTAGTCAGTGACTTCTTTAGAATTCTAAAAGCCTTCTCACATTCTGGAGACCAGATGAACTTGGTTTGAATTTTCAACAACTCCGTGATTGGCTTGGCTATCTTTGAAAAATTAGGTATGAATCGACAGTAATAACCCGCTATTCCTAGAAAACTTCGAACTTCATGAACTGAGATTGGGGGTTTCTAATTCAAGATATCTTTCACCTTACTAGGATCAACTGCTACTCCTTTGGCTGACAACACATGTCCTAAGAATTGTACTTCCTTTAACCAAAACTCACATTTACTAAACTTGGCGTACAGTTGATGATCTCTCAGACGAGTTAGAACAACTCTAAGGTGCTCAACATGCTCTTCTTCACTTTTGGAGTATACCAGAATATCATCAATAAAGACAACCACAATCTTGTCAAGCTCTAGCATGAAAACTGAGTTCATCAAATACATGAAATATGCCGGTGCATTAGTGAGGCCAAAAGACATGACTAAATACTCATACAATCCATATCTGCTAGTGAATGCAGTCTTTGGAATATCTTCTGGTCGAATCTTGATTTGATGGTACCCCGATCGAAGATCGATCTTTGAAAATACCTTTGCCCCCGCAAGTTGATCAAAAAGTATATCAATGCGAGACAACAGGTACTTGTTCTTAATGGTTACTTCATTCTACAGACGATAGTCAATACACATTCTTAAAGTCTGATCCTTCTTCTTGACAAAAAGAGTCGGACATCCCCACGGTGATGAACTGGGTTTAATAAAACCTTTTTCAAGCAACTCTTGCAATGGAACCTTGAGTTCGGCCAATTCATTCGGAGGCATTCTATAAGCTCTCCTGGATATTGGGGCAGTACCAGGTTTTAACTCAATTACAAATTCTACTTCTTAGTCCGGTGGCAGACCAGGTAGATCATCTGGAAACACATCTAGAAACTCACAGACTACTGGTATATCACAAATCTTTTTCATTGAGGTTGCACATATCCTCTCAACTGTTCTCTTTGGAATAGGAAGTTGGATAAGGAGATGAGATTTATTATCTAGCAAGTTCAACTTTATAGTTCTGTGTAGTGCATCTATAATAGCTCCTCGTTGGTACATCCAATTCATACCCAGGATTACATCTATATCCTGTTTCTGTAATACTATCATTGAGGTCGGGAATATATGCCCACCCAACTCTATAGGTACATCACGTACCATTTCCTTAGTACACAGTCGTCCCCCGGGTGATTGAATAAAGAAATCCTCTTATGTTCCCATAATTGGAATGTCATGCTTTATAACAAAGGTGCGATTTATGAATGTATGCGATGCACCAGAATCAAATAACAATACTGCTGGATGATTAGCAACAGGGAACATACTCATCATAATAGGTTCTCCCTCTGGAATTGCACTTGCTTGGGCGTAGAATACACGTCCCATCTTCTTCTTTTCACCCTTACCCTTCTGAACATTCAGATTATTATTCTTGCTCTAAGGCTACTGTTGTTGCGGTACGGGAGCTCTTGGATAATTGGGATTATACTGCCTTGGATATGGGCATTCCTTGGAGAAGTGGCCTGGCTTTCCACAGTTGTAGCAGGGAAAGTTATGGGTTATTGGGCTCTGATTTCGAATACTAGGGGCATTCGGCTGTTGTGGATATTGCTGGGTTGCGGCAGGATGGATAAACATCTGCGGCCGAGCTTGGTATTGTGGTGGACGATAAGGAGGGCAGAAATGATTCTGAGGGTGGTAGATAAACTTTTGGTGCTTCTTAATGCCGCCTAATGAGCTAGACAACACTTGCTTCTTTTTCTTTGACTCTTTGTGAATGCGGGACTTCTCTTCTGAAGCGATAGCGACATTGACTACCTCATGATATGTGGCATTATAGCATGTGACCAATGCTGCCTGGATCTTGGTATTCAAACCCCTCATGAAATAACTCTTATTCTTTGCATCAGTGTTCACATACTCGGCTGTATACTGTGACAGATGATTGAATTTGCCCACATACTGAAGAACTATCTGGTTTCCCTGTTTCAAAGAGAGAAACTCTTCTAACTTCATGGCCATGACACCATCTGGGATGTAGTGTGCTCTGAAAGCATCATGAAACTCTTGCCAGGTAATACGATGGCCAGCAGGCTGTGCGGCGACCAGATTCGCCCACCACGCCCCTGCGACACCCCTGAGCTGTTGTGCTGCAAACACGGGTTTCTAGTATTCCGTGCACTGGATAAGCTCAAACTTTTGCTCCATTGTTCAGAGCCAGTCATCCGCCTCTAGCGGCTCATCGGCCTTTGAAAACACCGGTGGACGGGTATCGGTGAAATCTACATAAGTGGTTTCTCCTCTATTATTACGGCCTCGACGACCCTGATTTCCATTCTGATTCTGGGCTAACAGAGTAGTGGCATTGACCAGTGCTGTAATAGCCTCTACCAGAGTAGGTGGAAATGGTGGGGGATTTGGAGCATTGTCCCTAGCCTGAGAAGTTCTAGTATCGTCCATCTGTTGTACACAAACCATGTTTTATTTACATTGCTTTATTGAATTAAAAAGCAGTTAGTACAATACCAGTACACACTTCAACCTTATTTTACATTATTTTTATTACAAACTTGCTCGCAAGCAAGCAACTACCCGCTAAGGTTCTTAGAAAACAGGAAAGACTACTACATTACATAACCATCCACTTCAACACTTCATTCCTCATCATCGTCGTTTATCACGATCACTCCTTCCTCATTTTCCGTAGCACTTGTACCGGTGACATGACTTGCCTCATCCCCACTTTCCATCATGGGTTCATTTTCTTCTAGATCCTCTTCCTCGTTATCCTCTCCACTAGGAACGACCACAGCACCGACATCATCTTCTACCGCCTGGGGCTAATGATTGGGATTCATCAGATCATGTAGCCTATGGACTTCCTCATGCAGAATTATGTTGTACTGCTCCAGGTGTGTCGCATAAAGCTCCAACTCTCGAACACGAGACTTGGCTTCTGTCTCCTTTTCTAAAGACTCGTTCTGGCACTGCTTCCAAAAATGCATGTTGCGCTTCAGTCGCTCTATCTCTGACGTAAGCCTTGCGACCTCTGCTTGTGAATCTGGGTTTGGATTACGACTATTGCTTGCTCCATCACCTCTGGTAGTCAACTGATGACGTGGCACTCCTTGCGGACCAGTTTTCTTGCGAGGAGTCATCTTCACACGTGCCATCCTAAAGCAAGACAAAATTAGGACAATGAGAACAGATGGGAGGGATCTGAAGGTTAGCATGAACAGGATTGAACCTTACTTAACCCAAACCACTTTAAAAGGGAAGGTAACTTAAACAGGTTAATTAAACATGATGCATGCATCGTACTTATGAACTAACAGAAAAGTTTAAGTAACACATGCGATAACATTTATAACATAGGGCAAAATAACATGATACTTCACTACGAAGCTTTCAAATATAATCTAAGGAAACTATAGAGAGTAGATTAGGATAAGCCAAAAGCAATTTGGACCAAAATATCAATATTAAGTTTTGTTCGATCCAAAACATTTTGAAGTTTTGCAAAGTAATACTACAATAACTCCAGTAATTATGCTCTGGTACCAGCTGTCACAGAACCTCCTAATTATGATGGCCCACATGTACCTGTCATCGTCATAATGACCTCTGACAGCCGTACTTATGTTCCTCGTAACTTAAAGGCCTGCTTTCCTCCGAACAGGATCCAATCATAGGAGTATTGCAATATTACAATAGTTTATTCAAAATATCATTAGAGTAAAGTAGCGGAAGTCTTATAATAACTTAAGTTTACAAACCATAGTTTCCAAACTTCAAACCTTATGTAGCTTTATTACAAACCAGTAGTAGAGAAGTATCAGTAGTAACTTTATTACAAACACACAAGCGAAGTGTCTTGTCTAGAGGCCACACAGTCTACTCGTCGTCACTTTCTTTAGCCACAACGGTCATGCAACAAGGCTCAAAGCAGACTTGTTCATGAACCGCACCTGCAACAAGGGGTTTAACAAACCCTGAGTACAAAAGTACTCAACAAGACTTACTCGACTAAGAAAAAGACTCAAGGGCATGCTAGCTTTAGGGAATCAAGGTACGGGTATTCAAGAATCAAATTTTCTTTTGCAGAAAAGCTTACTAAAGTAAATCCTTACCTTCAATATTTTACTTTTACCATTGATGGTTCATTAACCAATTCTAAGTGATCCTAATCTAGATCAAAGTAATTCTCATCAAGACCTTTCTCATTCTTTCTTTTAATTCTAGTTCTTAACTACGATGCAGGATAGGTGATCGAGTCTCCATAACTGAGGAGCAACGACGATTCGAATTGATTATACCTAGCTGGGGATCTCTAACCTCATGACATATGTAGAACCAAATCTTGCATATATCAACCCTCATTTAGATCTCCCAAAACCAGAACGTGTCCATCGCCACCCGAGAGTACAGTACTCCTTGAACTCGGCCCAATTCTAGCCTCGAGGGTACACGCTACTCCCGCCATCTCTCCACTCCTAGTGCGAGGTTAGATGTTCTCAAAATGGAATAACCAACATTTTGGGCTTACCCAAGGCATGAGGCTAGTTACAAAGTCTTGAAACACAAGCGGGCCTATAACGGACGGTCCTTAGCTGACAAGGCGGAAACACTACATTGAGACTCCTTTCTCAATGCATGTTAGCAGTGGCCAAACCACCCGCCCGATCTTCTAATTCATTCTCATATTTCAATATTCATCAAGTATGCCGTCATGGCTATGTAAACATTTCATTTAAAAAGCTTAACTCATAAGCATACCAAAGCATACTATGCATTTTCAGTAAAACAGGTATCAAGGGTGATATCGCAATAATCAAGGATGATAATGCAGCAATTGGGTTATCACTCAACTCCTAATTACTTAATGCAGTAAACTATAGTAGTAGTGATAAAGATTTGTAAACTCAAGGAAGGGTTTAAATGCACCGGGGCTTGCCTTGCTCTAACGTGACGACTGACTCGGGCTCAAAGACTCCGACTTCTGGTCCGAAACCCACCGATGACAACTCTTCTCCGAAGACTTGCTCGCCAACTTCAACTTCTTCGAAAGCGGGAACTACATGAGTATATAACATGTCTTAACATGATGCGGTGATAAACATGATGCTTGATGATAAAATGCCATGGTTTACGACTTGAGTACAACTTTCCTTCGCGGTAAAGTCGCAAAATAGTAAAACCTACTAACTAAAAGCGATTACTTAAGCAACACTAACGTTTCTTACCAAACATGTTACTAACAAGCTCAATCATGAAATTAAGTGTAACACCCCAGGTGTTTGTCACTCATTAAGCAGTGGGTTTGAGCTCAAACATGACAGATTAAGTGGAGATGACAATGTTAAGGTCAACCTATGATGATGAGCCTAACCTAAAGTTGGATGTTGCACCATTGCTTTACATATCAGCCCTTTTCAAAATATATGCTTGGGTGGTGTTATGGCAATATCTTCATATGTCTCACCTTAATACCTATCTATATTAGTCACTGGAAAAGTTTCATGAAGTTTAGAATCAAAAAGTCACATGAAATGATAAGTTCCATTCCTATTGGAATTTGCCTCATTAAGTGAACGGAATTATGGATCATCAACCAAACTTTGCAACTTTACCCAAATGACTCTAGATGAACTCTACAACAAAAGTCATGAAGGATTCATGTTGAGCAAATGTCAAGAAATTACCCCGATTGGCCTAAAACCCTAGTTTAGGCTTTACCGAGTTGATACTTTGACCAAAGTGAAAGTTTGACTTCTGTACTAGTTATGAGGTTTGACCTTAAATAAGAGTTGTAGTTTAAGTTGAGTAGAACAAACTTTGTTTAATGATCAATAGCTAATTTAGTCCATAACTAGGTCAAATAGAGCTCACAAGAATCAACAAATTGCTGATTTTGGAACCCTGAAATTTGGCTAAGTCATAGCTGGTGTTTTAGTTCATGTGCCATACTTTGGAGCCTTATCTCTCACAACCCAAGCCGATCTAGACTTTGAGCCTTAAATGAAAATTTTAGTTCAGTTCGTGCTCTACAAATAATGTTTTTGTACCGAGGGTTAGATTTGCTTGGAAATAAGTCAAACCATGGCCCAAAGTTTGAATCTGCTGCAGTTTGTTTCAGACTTAGAAATATTCCAAGTCCGGGAATTCCAGCACCAATACCGGTTGACATGCCGCGTTCTCATGTTTTTGTCAAGAAACTTGATTTGATCCGAAAATAGAAGCTGGAGCTAACCCTATGGAGAAGGTCTAGCAAAAAAGTTGCATTAAGTTTGACCAAGTTTTGGCCGTGAATTTTAGGTCAAAGCCGAGCAAGCTTAATCGGATTCAAGTCGCTGACACTGTCACTTTGGAGCATAATTACTTGCTAATCCATAACCCTAATGGCCGTGACCCCTTAATCAAAGTTGGAGAGAATGAGGAGTAGATCAAACTTCATTTTTGGCCCGTTCGCTGATTCCGCCTGGAAATGACCCAAAAACGCGTCCCACACCGGCCGCACCGTTGCTCGCCACCTGTTCAACGAAATGCCACGTGCTGGAGCGCGTGGCCACCATGCAGGACAGCAGCGCCCCGTCGCCCCGACGCGTGCCCGGCCTCCTCCTTCTCGGCTCTGCTCTAATGTGGAGTCACCTGAGCTCGTCGCCCTCGCCGGCTCACTCTCTGCTGCTTCCTGCTCCCTTCCTCGTGCTGCGCGAGCGCGCTCCGCCATGGCCGCCATTGCCGGCAAGCCAAGCTCCACGGCCGACGACCAATCCGCTCCGCCATGCCTTTCCCGTCCTAGCCTTGTACCGTGACACCTTCACCGCCATCCACCGCCCTCGACGCGCCCTTCATTTGGCTTTCCCGCGCGCTGCAGACGGCCGCCGCCGGAGCTGTTCGCGCGTCGCGACCCGCTTCCATGGCTAGCCATGGGTCGCCTCAAGCTGAGCTGAGCCGTTTCTCAGTTGCACCGGGCACCACCAGTACTTGCGCGGCCATTCCCCTTGGCCCGTCGCTACCGGTGCTCGCCTGCCGTCGATGGCCGCGGCCGCAGCCGCCCGCCTCCGCGGCCAAGAGGCCATGGACCACCTCTGGGCGAGCCATGTAGCTCTGCGGGTGCGCAAGGGCGTGTTGGAGCTCGTGCCGCCCTTAGTCGTCGCCGCTAGGGACCCCCCCCCCCGCCGGAGCCACGAAGGCTGGCTCTCTCCTCTGCCGGCGTCGGGAGGTAGAAGAAGACCTCTGTTTTCCTCTGTGACCCTCTGTCTGACATGTGGGACCGGCTGAACGATAGGCCCCGCGTGTCAGGTTAAGTAGTAGCAGGCTCGGGTGCGTTACCGGGTACACCTAGCGAATTAAGTAGGGTTCCAGTAATTCTGTTTTTGAATTTCACAGAATTTGTAAATCTTCTAAAAATCATATCTCATGCTAGGTAATTCCAAAAATAGTTAATGGGGACTTTTTGGAAACCTTGAGAAGAGATCTATGCAATAGAGGCATAAAATGTTATATGTTCGTATATGTTTTCTGATGTCTTTATTTAAGTTTTAAAAATGCTCTAAAAATGTCTTTAAACTTAACTAGAGCAAGATCTAGAGTTTTAGAAGTCCAAAATTAGTGATTCCAATTTTGTTGGTCTTCTAGTAATATGCAGTCTAAGAAAAATATAAAACTTATAGGTTGTTTTCGGGTTTCAGGATGTTTGACCTAGATCTTGTTAAATGAAAAATAAATAAATGCTTGTTTTCCTTGTTATTTTTATATCTTGAGTTGTGTTGCTCCAATTGATGTGAAATTTTTATAGTAGGATTGTCATGCTATGTATGTACTGTGGTATAAATTTCTTGGTCATTGCTTATTGTATGCTCAAGTTATTGATTTAACTTGTTTATAGCTTGATAAATAGCTTATAAATAATATATAAATGATAAAATAGAAAATGTTGTTCCATTACCTTAGTATGATGTTTCTATATCATATTGATTCATAATATGGCCTTGTGTTCACAGAAAATATTGAGTGTTAAGTTTAACTTGCTCTCACATGATTATTGCAATAGCTATTTGTCTTTTTCATAGAGGTTGATATACTTGCCCAAATGGATTGAAATTTGGACAGTCGATGTTTGAGAGCATATTTAGACCACTGTAATTTTTGTAGAATTTATTGTGTACTTTTGATAGGTGTTCATAATTCCACCTAATTATCTAAATAAATTAAGAAAATACATTAAAATAAATTATTTAGGAACGGACACTATGTTTTCTGGTGTTCATTAGTAATATGTGACATGTTGGTAAAGTTGGTTTTGTCCAATTATATGTTTGTAACATAAGTTAGTAATTATTTCTTGCAAATGAGGTTTCTGGACAGATCTGGGAACTTAGCAAAGTTCTTCATGATAATGTTCTTTGTTGTGAAACTTATTTATACAAAAGTTGTAGATAATTTTATAAGCTTTCCATAATGTGTTCTTGCAAGTTATTTGGATTTATAAAGCTCCAGATATGATTGAATTATGAAGCTACTATTTGCTTGTCCACAAATGGATAAATTCTAAGTTTAGTTGTTTGATGGTATATTGTTAAGTGTGACTTATGCCTTTGATGAGAGTTAAGTTAATTAGCTCTAGGTGCTTATAAGAACTGTGGTATGCTTGTATGATTACTTTGTTCATTGCATTTCTATGTATTCATATATATGCATGGTTACACCTCATATAGGTTCGTTAGCAGAAACGTGTGAAGGATGTGGCGTTGGAGCCAAACCCGAAGACGGTGTTTGGTGGATCCATCCCAAAGATAGAAGGATCGGGCAAGTGCTAGATGGAAGGATGCTCGCCAAGTGAATTCATCTGACATACTCTAACTTGAGTCAGACCCCAGGCAAGCCCCGGAGCATTATAAGCCTCCTACCTTCAAAGCAATTAATTCTATATATGTTATAAGTATTGTTGCATTAAGTGGTAGGAGTTGGTTGAAAACCTTGCTGCATTATATCACTCCTTGTCGAGATATATGAATCATTGAATCCTACATAGACTAGGATCGAGTAGATGCTTAGCCCTGCTTTAAGCGGTAGAAGTCAGGTGATTTCCTATCACCTGCGAGATATAGGGATGTTCATATATGGCACGGTTGGCTATATGTGCTATCGTGGAATGGAACCATGTGTTAATAAAATGAAATGAGACCGGGCGGGATGATGATAGTGAAGCGACAAGGCATGGAGGTCTTGGGTGTGGATCTATCTCCGTCTGAGTCGTTTGAGGACCAATTCGCTGTATGTCCTTGAGTCATGTTGAACGCAGTCTAACACTTAGTTGGCCGGATAAGTGGTTCCGACCGTGAATCCAAGTAATACAGTTCAGGCCGGGAATCGACTGGTAGGTCGCATCTTGGAGGAGAGAAACGTTGTGCTTGGGGACATTGGCGTGAGTCCAAGGGGGGTTAGAGTCCCTAGCACCTGGCAGAGTGTCGCTCTTGGGGATGCGACATCAGTCGGACCCGCGGCTCCTGAACTGTACCAAAGGTGACCTGAGCAGCCCTCGCCAGGCATGACTCGGTGAGTGTTAGAAATACCCCTCCAGTTGGATAGGAATTCGATTCGAATCGCCGTCGCTCCCGGTTAGTGAGCACTTGACTTGAGCAGCGGCAACGTAGATTCCATTAAATTAAACGGATGGTTAATTGGATAACGATGGAAAGGTTGCCTCAATTTATACCTGCTATGGTTAATATTGTTTGCTCCTAATAAAGTGAGTGCTCTAGTACAGGTGCTAATATAGATGACAGGCTAATGATGATTAACTTGATGCTTAAGCATTAATGATTACTTATCTGTAATAAGCTTTTATGCAAATGTTGTCAAGCTAGCCCCACTTTATATCAGCCTTGCATGATCCTTGGTGTCACTTTATTTCTGGTTTATGACGGGTAAGTCTAGCTGAGTACATTCTCGTACTCAGGGTTTTATCCCCACTTGTTGCAGGTTGTGATGTATCATGGCGGCTGCAAGAGTTGGTTGACTCCTGCCGTAGAGGCGGAGCGTGATCACGGGCATGATCCTTCTGAATTATCTTCTCTCTAATGCTTTTATTGGAAGTCGACCCTTATACTGGCATATATTTGAAATAAGGGTATTGTTAGTTTCAAATTACTTTGCTTCCGCTACTTTTGAACTTAAGTTGTAACAACTATGTTGAACTCCGATGTAAATTGATTTACTTGTGAAATGGTTGTAACATGTGACTTGTTATGTTGAATCACTACGATCTTGGCTTGTATGTTGGTTGGTTTGAAATCTCTCGTGATTTCATTGGACTACCGGAGTTATATGGGCTCAAGTGCGAGAATTTGATCACTTTGGTGATTGTTTTTGTACTTGTGCTCTTATAATTTGGACGGTTCTGTTACATTAAGGTGCCAAGAATCACCAAGAATTAGTGACCCAAGGTTATCACTCAATCAAAAGAGCACACAACACTTAAAGTGATCAATTTAACAATTATTTAATATTTAATTAATTAGGGCATAATTAATATTAGATCATACTTCATCTAAACAAGCTTAAACTTTTTCTAAAGATTAAACATGACCTAAAACAGTGTCAAAATAAATTTCATGAATTTTGGATTAATAATTTAATTATTAAAATTTATGGAAGTTGCATTTAATATATCCTGCAGAAATTAATCAAATTTAGCATTTAATATTTTTCTTAAGTAGTTTACACCTTGAAAAGCTTACACAATTTTTTTCACTATTTTTGGAGCTCCACAGAATTTTTAAATGAAATAAACAAATACTATTACAATTCATTTTTTAAAAAAAGAAAAACAAAACTCAACTCGGGCCGACTCCCCTTCCTTCCTCTGGCTCGGCCCAGCCGAACGACCTGCAGCAACGCGCCCATGGCCGTGCTCGCTCGCGCCCGTGCGGCCCAGCAACGTGGCCCATCTGCGTCGCCTGCTCGCGCGTGCACTCTCCCTTCCTCTCGCTGACACGCGGTCCCCACCTGTCATCGCCTTCCTCCGTCTCCCTCGCTCTCTCCCGCGACTCGGCCATGCCCGCACGGTGGTCGGCCGATGATCACGGCGTCGGTCGCTCAACTAACCGGTCTAACATGATCTACTCTTCACCACGAACCCCACCGAATCACTCATGCGACTGCAAACGCCCTAGAGGTAACACCTCACCGACCATGGCGGCATGGTGCTCGCGGTGACTGGCGTCCTAGCGATCCACGATGGTAGCATCTAAAACAAAGGCACGAGGAGGAACAGGAGCTTACAACGGTCGCAGCGAAGCCACAAGGAGGCGCTGGGTGGCGGTGGTGGATGTTAGCCACGTGAGGGCGGCTCGGTCGCCGGAGTTGGGCACGGGAAGTGGTGGTGCGGTGGTTCGGACGAGAAAATGGCTAAACCAGTTGGACCATGAGGTGCGCGAGGGTGAGGCGAACTTGCTGGTGCGATTTGTGTGGCTTGTGGTGGCTTAACGGTGGCAGCGGCGAGTGGCAGAGCTAAGCGGCGGTGGTGAAACAGAGAAAGAAGAGGAAGAAAAACGACAGCTTGCTTGGCCTTATATAGGGGTCTCCGACCTGTCTGGCGTGCTAGAAGGCGCGCGCGATCGAGGTGGCGACCAAGCGCTCACGAGAAGGTCCTGGACGCCGCCCGGCGGCTCGCCGGCGCCCATGCCACACGTTGTCCGTCCGTGATTCGTCGTGGCACTGTAGCTCTCCCCTAATTTTGCAATTTCAAACTGTTTTCTCAAATTACTCTCAAATTCATGTAGCAACTTGAAAAATTCCCAAGATATGAAATCTTCAGAATTTCAAGATCTACAAGTTTTATATTGAACACTTTTTCAAATTCTAACTGGATTTTGAAATTTGAGTTTAAATTCAAAAGGGGACACTTTTTGGAAATTTGGTAATTTAGAAATTACTTTGGATTTTGTATTGAAACTTCAAAAACTCCTAACACCAAAGTTGTACATCTAGCCAAGACCTACAACTTTGCTAAACAAAACATTTTCAAATTCTACCTCCATTTTGAAATTTGAGTTTGCGGAGGAAAAGGAGTCAAATATGAAATTTACTTATTTTCAAAATTGCTCCACATTTTTCACTAAAACTTTGAAAACTCAAAACACCAAAGTTATAGCCCTTGAAAAGTTCTACAAACTTGGTTTTAAACTTTTTCCCAAATTTTGCTTAGATTTTGAATTATTTCAAAAGGGGTAAAACAGGGTTTTGGATTTTATGGTTTTTAGAGGAATTTCAATTGAAATTTGTTGCTACCTTAATTGGTGATTAATTAATGATCAAACCATCATCCAAGGGCATCATTTAGACAAGCATGACATGGTTGACCAAATGCCACTCTTGGTTGACCAATTTAGCTTTTGAAAATCTTTTAATATTTCTCCAAATTTAAATTCAAATTCGAATCGGAAAACTTGCGACAAGTTTTGGATTCCAATTCAAGCTCAAACTTGGAGCTTCATTTTATGTGTTGTACTTGAGTTCATACCCTACACTTGACACTAGTGTGTAACATAGTCACACACCTCAAATTACGCAGGGCATGAACTAAGTATTTGCGGTGTCATTCAAAATTAGGGTTTTCGGTTCGAAACACACCACTGAGAAGCACATCCAATCTAGAAAGGTAAACTCATTTTAGTTAATGCATAACAGGGTTGACCTAATCATGGATGCTTTGCGATGCAATATGATGACATGGCAGATTAATTAGCAACTATAACACCCGGGGTGTTACAAGGATGCTGGCGCTGGTTGGCCTTATTGTGCTCATACCAGATGACGGTGATGAACTGGGAACCTGGTGGCTGCGACAGAGGCTAAGGGTCGACCATAACATCAGACCGTCCTTCGACTCATTGATGTTGCTCATTTCATGGTCTGTCTGGAAGGAGAGGAACAGCAGGACCTTTCTGTGGTCAGCGTCGGGGTCGAGATCATCTACTAGGCAGCGGTCCGTGAAGCAGACGAGTGGGTTGAGGCCGGTTTCTCAAGCCTGGTGGCGGTGTGCCCTATCTGGTTGCGCAATTCGTTCCAAATGTAATATTTATTTGGATAATCCAATAGCTAGGGCGACAGTGATTTGCTAACGATGGTTCCTCACCACCGTTAGAGACTACCTGTGTATCGATTACTACAAACTCCTTTTCCTCTTAATGAAAAATGGGCCGCATGGTCCGATCGAGAAAAAAAGTTTCATATTGATATTTTTTTAAATGGCATAACAAGATGAAAGAATAGATATGTGTAGAAAATATAAAGGTAAGGTACAAAACCCAAATGAGGTATACATCAAAACTTCAGAAGGAGCATTATAGTTGACAGTGCAACTAAAATTCTCGCAAAACCAAAATCTCAAAGCAACCAGCTGTGTTCTTTTATTTTTCTTCTTTGTTTTGTGAATCTATAATATAGGCATAGACACTCATATATGCACATGCAGATCTTGAGATTGACAAAATCACCATAGGCGATGAGTACATTGTCAACTACCACTGAAAGAAGAACACCGTTAAATCCAAAAATAAATCCAAAAAAATGCAAACATCCACATCAAGTCGATCAAGGACTTAAACCGAAGAGGACAAGTTTCACTCCAAGGAACCAAACCATCTGAGCTAGGTTCTGTATTCTTTTCTCTCCCTCAATATATTCAAATACTTGAGTGTGTTGTCTTATTGTCTAAGCTCACTGTACAACACACCTTTTCCATTGTTGCAAGCATGGGCCCATATATGATACCCATACACTAACACTAATCCACCTTAAAATGTTTATTATACAACATCAAACCCCTAGAAAAAGGGATTCAGATGCTTACTTAGAGACAATATATATTAGTTACATTTTTGTCACATCTTTAAACCGATTTTTGTAGCATAATTATTCGATAGTACAAAAAAGTGGTAGAATGGGAAGAGTTAGAACTAAGAAACAATCACAAGACAAACTAACCAAATTCACAATAAATAAACAAGGATCACCGACTCATATAGGTGTCTATAGTGTCACCATATATCTAGTGGCTAGAAGTCAGACTCACCAAACCATCTAGTGATGTGAGGATGAAGAGTAAACCTTCTAGAATGACTGAATGATATGATCCAATGGTTTATCACCGATTGAATTTGATTTATCACTAAATCATTGATCCAGTGAAGAGTTGAAGTTATTTCTTGATTTTCAAATCAAGCAACTCAAGGATGACACCTTCATATGTCAAAACAAAAGTACTCAAAGGATATGTTCAAGGAGTTAATCATGGAGAATAGTACATCCATCAGGACCAAAATGCCAACCAAATGGACATCTTTACCTTCCAAGATGGTAAAGCAGTCGATCAAAATGTATATGAAAGAATCGAGATGTCACCTAAAACATGGGGTGGGGAGAGGGGGTTGAATATGCATTCCAGAAATTTATAGAACTTGTAGTGGAATATTTGACTGAAGGTCTGATTAGGCCAACCTAAAAACATTGAACGAAGGTCTCGGCACTAAGTAAGGAGAGTAACACAAATTGAGAGGAATTACACCTATTTAATTGATTCTACTTGCTATTGGATATGTAGTGACTTGACTCCTCGCAAAACCTACATAAAAAACACAAAAATAAGTAGATCAGGATACATCTTCCAAAAGTCAACTTGCACAACATGAACACATTAACAAGCAAAAAAGGCACACGATTTGTTAACTGAAATTTGAATTCACCTCCGCGAATCCTATGTCTTTGTTAATGTTGAGAAGCCCCCAAGGAAGTCGGTTCTTTCTCAACCACTTACCCTCGCCAAAGGACCTCCAAAGACCGACCTTGTTTTTTTCACTATATTGATTTTTCCGCGTGCAGAGGTGAAATCAAAACCTTAACAAATTTTCCACGGCTCACCACAAACTTAGGAGCTTGTGAAGCAAAGCCTGACCATTAGAAGACTTCACAACATATGTTCTAGTTGCACACTCCTTAAATGAATAAAGACAAGGAATAGTTAAGTCCATCAAGACAAAAGGAATATGCTCTCCACTCTAAATCTATTAGCCGCTTGCACTTTGAATGCTTTGTATGGCGGCTATATCAGTCAACCCAACCAGTGCCATATTTGAAAGGATAAGAACAAAAAGGAAGAAAATGTCTAAAACAAATAAAGGTAAAGCTGAAGCGAGAAATAAATTGCATATAATACGGAGGAGTATATCAAGCTGAGCACCCGATTCTGTTGGAATGAAAAGTTCAACAATTAGCTGCCGTTCATTTATCTTCCTCAACCAGAAAACGATGGGAGCACGTACATTGTTTAAAATCCTGCTTTATAGCACACATATTTCCCATTGCTGCATTGCATATGGGCCCATAATATAAGCATATACTAACACTTGGTCTCAAGATGTTTATCCAATACAAATTAAGTTATTGCGATGTTTGTCAACACATTGTGAATTTGGAAATTTCTCGGTTAGCAGGAAGTGCCACGCTTTCCTCCTTTTGCTAGTACATGTTTTTTGACTTAATTTCATCACAGTACACCCATTACTCTATTTTAAAGTAAAAAGAAAAGAAAAGAAAAAGAAGAACATGTGTGGATCTTCTCTTTCCATGGTGCAAAAGGAGCTTTCTTAAGCAGCCACTTAGGCGCTAAGTCCCCACAATGTCTCTTTCAAAGTGGGTTTCTTCTGGTCACCTGCAGGCAATTGCAAGAGGGAAACCTAACACAGGGTTTTAAATGACAACGTCAAGGCAATTCATAGCACAATTTTGTTGAACCAAACATAGAAGCACATGTATATGCACTAACAAAAACAACACCATGGGAGTCCAGTTTTTTTAGTCCTAAAACTGAGATGATCCTTTTATTTATTAGCCTACCAGCAAACTTGTGGCATCCTAATATAGTAGATCTAGGACAATGTCCTACCAAAAAGGCATGCCTCATTCAGTGGTTCTCCACTTCTCCTAGTTTTTTTTTTTTTGAAACTCACTTCTCCTAGTTAATTAAGAGAGGACAGACAGAGGTGGGACTAAGAGGAGAAGATGAAAGCAGCTACAATGAAAAGAAACATAAGAAAGTCAAGCGGGCCATGACCTGCCCCTCAAAAGAGCACCATAAACGTGCTTCAATCCAGTGGCCACTATGGCATGTTGCCCTGCACCGATTTGCTAATCTTTATTTCCTCCTTTCCGGCCACGTTTTAAGGTTAGGTCCAACTCGAGAAAAAGCTCCCAACTGTGCATGCATTGGAAGCACTAACGAAGGTTCCAAACTGCAGATGATCACAAAAATCTTGAATGATTAGGTTATATTCATGCCGTTTGTTCTTGCCATGTTTGATGTGTTCAGCTGATTTGAATGACTAGTTTATAAAAAAAAACTCACCCGCGGGAGGTAAGACAGCCCCGGGCATTGTGCTTAAGAAGAAGACCTTCTCACGCAGATCGAGAAAACCACTGAACCCCTGCTCCATCTGTACACAGCGGTACCGCAGCTCCCGTGATTCTGAGCTGGTCTTAGACCTGTGCTTTGGCGTGAGCAGACGAGAGGATTTTTTTTCGTGTCCGGCCGACAAATTCGCCCCTGTGGGGGTTTGAACTCCGACCGCAAGGGTGCAACGCGGTAGCAGCTAGCCAACTGGACTAGCGCCCGCTTGCCTAGTTTATATTCCATTGGTTGTCGATTTGATGGTTTCCACCCGGAATTATTTTGCCATCAACATGAATTAGGGCTTATTTGGGTTACTAGTTAGACTAAAAATTAGCTTAAATTAACTAAGGTTAGCTAGCTATTTGACATACAACTAGTGGAAGATTTGGCTAACAAATTAGTCCACCTATTAGTTCTCTAGTTTGAATGCACTAGCTAGCTAGTAATTAGCTATTGTATCCAAACATCTCCTTATATGCGTGTCACGGGTCGGTTTGTCGTCTCAGTGCCCACTGACAGTGGTGGTAACATATCTATGTACATTATTCAGGAAGAGAAATCGAAACATACTGTAGCTAGCGCCTAGCAGTGTGCCACCGGCTCTTGCAGAGGTGGGGGCTCATGGTATAGGAAATTTGGGTGTCCAGCGGTGTTTGATTGCGATGGTGGTCTTCCAAGTGCATGCACCCATGTGTGGCTGCATCCCAGGGTATACGCTTCTTTTTTCTTCTCTTTTTGTGTTGACAAAACATACCAACTAAACCTCCATGATTCTGTTCAATTCCTGGATGGATAATCCAAGAAACCAAGTTGACAAAGCCGCCGTGAAAAAATAGATATTTTTTTGGGGTGGATGAGGATAGTAAAGTTCGTTGCGGAAAATATACACTCTACAGGAACAAAGCTAGTACCATCTTCAAGTTGTAGTAGCCGCCGGTTGCAGATAGCTCAAAGTACCATCTCCTTCTGATTGCTTAGCTCATGGAGTGAATCACCCTTAATTTCACAAGATTAGATCTAATTCGTGACAAATTGTGATAAACAGTAGGACCCTAACCTTATTACTTAGTCTAATCACGAATTTAAACTTAAATTAGCGTATCTTAAGTACTTATTAATCTCAATTGTAACTAATTCGGCACTGATACGCTTAATTTGGATCCATTCTCCTTATAACTGTTGCGCTCGGTCTTTTTCATCCGAGACTAGTTTAATGGAACATCCAAATCGGCACTTTAACTTGCCAATTTTTATCCTTTTTTTTTTGCTAATTGCTCACTGACGTGGCTTAAAAAACTATTTTTTTAGAATTATACAGTATAACGTAGACGCCCACAACACGCACGCACACTCACCCCTATGAACGTACGTACGCAAACCTTACCCCTATGAGCACATCCGAAGGACTGAGCACGAGATTCACGAAGTCACCACACGTGCCTCGCTGTCGACAGGGGCGTCGTCTACCACTGAAAACATAGCGTCGTCAAATCCTGGAATAAATCCAGAAAAATGCGAGCACCCATGCCAAATCGAGGACTTGAACCTGGGTGAGTAGGTTCTACTACAAGAACCAAACCAGCTGATCTACGATCAGTTCGCTAAAATAAAAATCTATTTGACGTCGTAGGATATACCAGATTAGGGAATTAAACTAATCAAGATCAATATATGTCTAATCTCATCGTAGCTAGTGCCTAGCGGGATGAGGAAATAGGTACTGATCTATCTAAAAAAACACAATTAATTCTGGTCTTATGGCTTGAAAAAGCATGTTACGTCAAAACAGATCTGAAACGAAACTAATTGCATTTGATCTTGGGTAGCCTATCTAATCCATAATAGATTAAAACTAAAATGATCTTAACAGAGGCATAAACAAAATTGACTCTAACCTAGGATCATGTTAGGGTTTAAGTAGGCTCTGGATACCGATTGTTGAAATAGATCTTATATTAGCCTAAACATAATCACTAACTCAAACTTATGCGGAAAAAATCTTAGTGACTAACTAGAGTTTGTAGATGGCACTGTACTTGATATAGAGATTGATGTAGATGAAGTGAATCTTAATCTTCACCAGGTTGGGGCTTGACACTCCTAGTTGGTGAAAAACTTAATGTAGATATGTAGCCGCAATACCTGGAAATGGGTAGATGTCCTTTCAGACCCTTCAACGCCTAATAGATGGGTTTGGGTGTTTTATCGGTAGGAAAAATGTTAGAGATCGAGAATGCTTGGGGCATCACCCTCTTATTTATATGCACTGTGGGTCCAGAGGGCGAAACCTAGAAAGCTTAGGGATGCCAACGGCCATGACAAAGGGTTATACAATAAAATAGGCCGAGATCACATTCCAACATGACTATGCTCTGCGAACGGATTAAGTTTCTCATGGTAGAACATATATATTTATGTTAGAGTCTTAGATTTATCCCATGTCTTTGAAAATTTTCTGGACTTGTACGAGGAAGAAACAACGGTATACATTAAGTGGTAGGCAACCTATATCCTTCCATATCGAGACACCTGTGATTTTGTCAATTTCAATATTCGCCGACTCAGTCTCTCATAGGCCCTGTTTAGAACTCAACTATTTATAGGGGGTAAATATGCGTGCGTATATAAGTGTGTATGTACCATTTAGGGGGGGGGGGCAATGATTCTGTCAAAAACACTTGCATGAATATTCTGTCTTGATAATCCAATCGAACTTGTTATTATCTGTATAGAATTGATGATGATGAATTATCATGATGTTTATCCTTTCTTTCGGAAGTCATCATCTTAGAAATCACTCTTCGTCAAAGAAAAAAAATCCTCATTATCCTAGCACTTTTATACTATTTCCACCTTTAAAGATACGAGGAAATAATTTTAACAGCACAACATTTCAACAATGCTATTTGTTATTATTTCTCATGAACCAATTGTAAAACAAACAGAAAATTTATGATATACCCTTTATGCGGTATCTATCTATCTTCTACTTTAAAAATGAGATTTGCTAAAATTCAGGTGCCTGAATTTTATTTTATTTTTAGACGACGATTATTGCATATATTTTATAGTAAAATTGCATACCCGTTACACAAAACCATAAAACTCGACAAAATCTGATTTGTGTTGGCACAAAGAAGAAAAATGAGATCCAACCTAGGAAGAACTAGGTGATTTTTCATTAAAAAATATTGGGTGCATTGCCACATCTCTTACCCAGCCAGTTGAGCTAGGCTCACTTCCTGTGTTGGCACAAAGTCAATTAACAATTTATAATTATTTTCTATAGGAAGACAAGGACAAAATTTAATATGATATGACACAAAGACAAATAATAAATCACAAAAATAATAATTTACTTGCACTGGTTAGAGGCACAAAAGTGTTGCTTGAACAGATCATATGCCTCGAAGTTGTGTGGCTGGCACATAACTTTTGAACTCTCAATTTATTGAGTTATAATTTCACATATCTTGTAGCGCCGGTTCAACAAAACTACAGTACAACTTCAAAAAGCCAGTTGTAGGCCCACCTATCATCCCAACAGAAAATAGTCGATGACTCCATGCGTATTTGATGAATGATGACAAATGGACCTGCAACTACTTTTAATGAATACCCCGCGCTTCACACGGAAGGGGAAAAAATAATGCAGAACCCAGGATGGGGAGAGGGGAAAAAAAAAAAGTGTACAGTAACGGATTTGGGTGGAACAGTAACACGTGTGAGCTGCGGCGTGTGTTTTACTGTAGAGGCGAACAGTACATGTGAGGGAAGTGCGCCTGTTAATGTATCTAATGTGGTACTGTAGCTACTCACCACGTTTAAAGGCCTATATATATATTTTTTAGTTCCTTGTTACATGTGCCCAAAATACTAAATGTTAGTATTTTTTCAATGTTAATATATACTACGAGAGAACTCAGCCCAAGTCGTGCTCTCTGACAACATCAACAATAGTTTTTTTTCTGTAATTATGTCTAAATACGTTTTTCATTAAAAGAAAAAGAGAGTTATGTATGGCCTAAGGCCCCGTTCGGTTGGACTGATAAGCCGGCTGAAAAACATTATTGGCTGATTTGTTGTGAGAGAAAAATATTGTTCCTATTAAAAAAAATAAGCTGAAAAAAACGGATTATAAGTCAGATGAACAGGCTCCGACAAGACTTATCGAGACCAACACGACTCTGACAAGACTAGTCTCATAGAGATAAAGACACATGAGAAATTGAAGTGCCGGATGGCATTCTCCTTGCAGCTGCGGAACGGTGCAGCAAACCGATGATCCTTGAGACAGATTGCAGCTCAGTCGCAAACATGTGTGATGTGCCGTGATGGAAGAAAATCGCACCTCAAGTTTGTGGTGGAGGAGATCGTTGAGGCACCTGAATGGGTTTCGAAGAATGTCCACAAAAAAAAAGAGTGTAACCGTAGTGTAACCGTATAATTGGCCAAACATTCTAAACTAAACACTCTGTTTAGCTCCCATTTGTATCGAGCAAATTATTATTTAGGGTTGAGTAATTAATAAGGCCCATTTTACTTAAAAGGTATGAATATGATAATCAAATGCAAATTATATAGAAATTAAAACCAAAAGAGAGCCAATTTATCTATGGGCGGGGCTAGCGCAATGGACGCCTCCGCGCTCGCACAGATCTTGCGCCAACGATCCCGTCCATCAACTTGTGACCCATCTCGCGCCAGCGACTACGTCCGGCCACACGAGACCCATCCTGCGCCTCAAACCCATCCCGGTTGTGCCCCTGCGTCAAGCCTGCCGCGCTCCATCCCTACCACGCCACGCTCCTCCCCTCGCCGCGGCGCCATCCCCCGCCGCGCCCTCGTCCTCCGCCGCGCCCCTTCCTCGTCCTATTGTCTCATCTCCTCTGCAACATCCGTCCGTCTGTTACAACTTATGCAGTATATTCTTGGAACATACATGTATAGTCATTGCAACATACAGACGAAACACTTGTAACATATATGTGAAACAGCTGAAACATTTGGAATATACATATGCAACATACATCTGAAACGGCTGAAACATGTGGAACATACACTTAAAACATACGTGTGTAGCTACTGCAACATATACAATACCAAATCCTTCTATAATATCCAGATGAAACACGTGAAACATATATCTGAAACGCGTGAAACATACGGTTGCAAAAGGCTCGTGGACACGGAACTTGATGCCGGTGTGGAGTTCGATGGCACATACTGACGTGGAGGGCAGCGCTAGTCACTGACGTGGAGGGCAGCGCTAGTCCGGCGCAAGGCACGGACGTAGGCAGTGGTCGCAGCAAGTGGACGACGCGCGTGGCCGCTAGTATCTATCGGGCAGGCTCATCGGTCACCGCTGGGCTGCTCGGCCACAAACTCCCCAACCACAGAGCGCGGAGCGGCCCGATTACGGCCCACAATATCTCGGCTCACTCGTCCACTCGAGGTCCGGGCCAACCTGCTCTTCCCGCGGCTCCCGCCACGCCGCCCTCTCCCTTCCCGCCAAAACCCCTCCTCTTATTCCCCCTCTTCCCGCCATTCCCCCGAACATTTTGCCGCCTCCCCCCCCCAGCCCTCCCGCTCTTCTCCGCCTCCCACCCCCTCGCCGCCGCCGCCGTCGGCCGTTCCCATCACCGCCGCCGGGATGAAGAACCCCGACTTCGCCGCAGACAAAGGTAAGTCTTGCTGTGGCAACATCCTCCGGAACCTCCTCGAACCGTTTCTTCGTTTGCTCCTGGAAGGTTCTAGAACATTCTCTGACGGCGCGTCGGTTATTGGCGTTTGATTTTTGTGCCTGCAGCGCTCGCCAAGGACTTCCTGTCCAACTTTGCTGACCCTCACGGCGAGCCCAAGTACCTGAACATCCTGGTAACCATGATCTCTTCCCTTCCCCGTGTTCTAGGGTTGCCCCTTCCAGAGTTCCAGATCTGTTTTTTCCCTCGCAATTTTTCACGCTGATTTCTCTCTCTCTGGCAGCAAGATGTCGCGAACAGGAAGATACGCGCGGTCCAGATCGAGCTGGATGACATGTTCCATGTACCAACTCCTCACCTCCACACCATTCAGTTCCTTTTCTTTTTCTTTCCCCCTTTTACCAACTTTGCGGACGCAAACATGTGATCTTGGGTGCAAAATGTTGTTTCTGGTGTGCAGTATAAGGATATCGACGAGGAGTTCTTGCAGCGTGTCACTGAGAACACGCGGCGCTACATCGGCGTCTTCGCGGAGGCCATGGACGAGATCATGCCGGAGCCCACAGAGGCGTACACCGTCGACGAGGACAGGGACATCCTGATGACGCAGCGTGTGGATGAGGGGGCCGACGGCGGCGCGGATGGCACAGACCCGCTACAGAGGATGCCACCAGAGATCAAACGGTTCTTGTAAGTGGCTTTGTACTAAATTTGTCGTGGTGAATGGCGACCTGATTCCAATAAATTGGGTAAACAAAATAGATGCCTGTTGTTATGCTCCATTGGAATCTCTGCATGTTATGAAGAACATAAAACATTTAAACTAGCTTTTCTTCTGATTTTTTCTATACATCTAACCATTTCATCTGGTTTGATAGAACATATTAGTTCGTTCAAAAAAAAAGATAGAACATGTTAGGAACATTACCCTCAGATGACTCAAGGAAATATAAAATATCCGGCAAGCTTGCACTTTTGTGGATATAAGGATATTGGATTACTGTTATACTACCATATAATATTTCAGCCAGATATGAACATTTGCGTCTCACATTCTTGCCAAAATTATCTGTGCCTCCAACTGGAACTGCACTCCAATAATTTTCCTGTCTATCCAATTATTGAGCTCTGTTGATGTTTTATCTAAAATTGATTTTAATTTGGCATTGTAGTGAGGTTTACATCAAGACATTCTCAAAGGCGACTCCGCTCACCATTAGGCAAGTAAAGGCATCCAACATTGGGCAGCTTGTGAAAATATCTGGGATTGTTACTCGCTGCTCGGATGTGAAGCCCTTGATGCAGGTTGCTGTTTATACATGTGAAGAATGTGGATTTGAGATATACCAGGTACTTGATCTCATTTTAGGCCTCCTTTTTAATAATTTGGCTCTATATATATTGACATTGTATGATAAATGATCATAGAGCAGTGTAGGATATATACTGAAAGACACGGCTAAATGCACTTCTGTCTATACTCAGCTGCATACATAGAATTTTGTCTCCGGTCTAAGTTCTATTTGTTTTGAATTTGGCAGGAAGTGACTGCTAGAGTGTTTATGCCCCTCATTGAATGTCCATCTCAACGATGCAAGCTGAACAAAGCAAAGGGGAATCTAATCCTTCAATTGCGTGCATCAAAGTTTTTGAAATTTCAGGAGGTATTAACGTTTCTTCACAATCTGGTCAAGCAGGACTATCTTTCTTCATTGAAAGGACCAGCCAAAGTTCCATCATATTTTGGATTCCACTTCCATAGAACAACTACGCTGTCTTGCAGGTGAAGCTTCAAGAGTTAGCAGAGCATGTACCAAAAGGCCACATTCCTCGTTCTCTGACTGTTCATCTAAGAGGAGAGCTGACTAGAAAGGTAAAGCAAAATAGTAGCTTTCCTGCACTCTGTGCAGTTTCCTTTGAGTTGCTTTGCAGGACAATAGCTTCTACTTTTCTGTTGTTATCGCCATTTCTGTATCAATGTACTATACAGTTTAGCATCGAAAGGAAGTTGCTTTTAGATTTATGCTTTTGGTTTATTCAATTCACTAGCTAAATGCTCTCATGAGAATTAAGAACTCACTAAAGATATTCTGTAATATAACCAAGTACTAAATGCTATCATGAGCAGGTTGCACCTGGAGATGTGGTTGAGATGTCGGGCATTTTTCTCCCTATGCCATACTACGGGTTTAGAGCGATGCGTGCAGGATTAGTTGCTGATACTTACTTGGAAGCAATGTCTGTCACCCATTTCAAGAAAAAATATGAGGAGTAAGTCATCTAGGTTTCATGCCGAGCAAATCCATTTATCTTCTGCAGCTGTCTGATAACGATTGCAAAACTGTTGCAGGTATGAACTAAAAGGTGATGAACAAGAACAAATTGACCGATTGGCTGAGGACGGTGATATCTACAGTAAGTTGGCAAGGTCCTTGGCACCTGAAATATTTGGCCATGAAGATGTCAAAAAAGCACTGCTGTTACTACTTGTTGGTGCACCCCATCGGAAGCTCGCAGATGGCATGAAGGTACGTATGCTGCTAGCCTGCTAGGAATCAGTATGATGTCATTTCCATCCGAGGCTTTGTTCTCTCCAACTGTTCACATCTCAATATTGACTGAAATGTAAATGTACAGATCAGAGGAGACCTGCATATATGCATGATGGGAGATCCTGGTGTTGCAAAGAGTCAACTTCTGAAGCATATTATCAATGTTGCACCAAGAGGAGTGTACACCACTGGACGTGGGAGCAGCGGTGTTGGTCTTACCGCTGCTGTCCAGAAAGATCCAGTAACAAATGAGTTTGTCCTCGAGGGTGGAGCATTGGTAAGACCAACACCACCCTATGACGGCATCTTTTACTGTATTTCTCTTTTCTACTGAACTATATGTGTATACCTGTTTGTGCTTTTCACAAGCATATATATGAACTTTACTCCAATCCTGACTACAGCTATTGAGAAAATATGTAGTTTTTTTCTTTTTAAAATCTTTTAACAGTTGAGATTTCGTACTTATATTACTGGTAAACCTTCAATTTCATTCTTGTTTCGAGCTGTCTCTTTAGCACTACAAACTGTGCTAGCACCCCCCAAAAGGGTTCATTTGGTCCAAATCACAGGCATGCAATCTTGCTAATAATTAATGTCATAGCACAAACTCTTGGGTTCCAGGTACTTGCAGATATGGGCATTTGTGCTATAGATGAGTTTGACAAGATGGAAGAGTCAGACAGGACAGCGATTCATGAGGTAATGGAGCAGCAAACAGTTAGCATTGCCAAGGCTGGCATCACCACCTCTCTTAATGCGAGAACCGCAATTCTGGCTGCTGCAAATCCAGCATGGTAAGTTTTGATATGAATATTTTTTTTCTAGGGGATAAAAAGAAGAATTCATCAGTTGACAGTGGTAATTGCCTTTAACTATTCAGGGGAAGGTATGATATGAGGAGGACTCCAGCAGAAAATATAAATCTACCTCCAGCACTTCTGTCTCGTTTCGACCTCCTTTGGTTGATCCTGGATCGTGCAGACATGGAAACTGATCTTGAAATGGCAAGGCACGTTGTTCATGTGCATCAAAATCTTGAATCACCAGCGCTGGGGTTCACACCACTTGAGCCATCTGTACTCAGGCAAGGACACTATTCCTTGAGTGGCAGTGCTCATGTTCACTTAATTTCAATTTCATAGTTGAATTTCTCATATTTTAGTTGGAAGTTCCAGAAACTATAAAACCTGAAATACAGATAGAATCATTGTGTAGTATCTTTGCATTATCTAATACTTGCTAGTCTACAATCTTGTCTGTTCACAGGGCATACATATCTGCTGCTAGAAGAGTTATTCCTTCTGTTCCTAGAGAGCTTGAGGAATACATTGCAACTGCATATTCCAGCATCCGCCAAGAGGAGGCAAAATCAAATGCACCAACCTCCTACACAACTATCAGGACACTTTTGAGTATACTCCGTATTTCTATTGTAAGTAACTTGGCTGTTTTCCCTTAACAATACCACATGAAAATATCTCTTTATACATGATGCTGCTTGCCTATTTCAGGCCTTGGCAAGGCTTAGGTTTTCAGAAACTGTGGCTCAGAGTGATGTCGACGAAGCACTGCGACTGATGCAAATGTCCAAGTATTCATTATACTCAGATGACCGCCAGCGGTCTGGCCTTGATGCAATATCTGACATATATTCCATCCTGAGAGACGAAGCTGCTAGGACGAGCAGCATGGATGTGAGATATGCTCATGCTCTTAACTTGATCTCCAGAAAGGTACAGTTTCTACTTCTACATACACATAGTGGTACAGGTGCACAACTCAGTATGGCCTGATTGGTGAAAAATTGGTTGGTGCTAAAATGTCTGTGAATCACAGGGATACAGTGAGGCTCAATTGAAGGAGTGCTTGGAGGAATACGCTTCCCTGAATGTGTGGCAGATCCATCCAAGCACCTTTGACATCCACTTCATCGATGCCTGATGCAGAAGCTGATATCGATCACCTAACATTTCATCATGAGCGAAGGAATGTAACATCAAGAGTTTGTAGCTTCATGATTCGTGATTGGAGGGATGAACACTGTCGAGTGAAAGCCTAACAAGTTTAAAAGTTCTAGTGATAGTGAACAACAGCCCGTTTCATGATATCAATGATGTAATGCTGGGCAGAAGCCTATCTCAATTGTACTAGTAGAACCATTCTTGTCTGACTTATGAGTAGTTTGTTTTTTTTTCTGGCAATTTCTTTGACACTTGAGAGTAAAGTGGATATAACCTGCCGTGTTTCCTTATTGCTGCTGATATATGCATTTATGCCATTGTTTTGGCATCAAAAGGCAACTAGCACACCACAATCTGTTTCTCAAATTTGTTGGTAAGGTTTTATGCTTTTGGTTACCAAGGACACGGGATTATTTTTGCAAAAAAAGGACTTTTTAGTGGAGACAAAACTCTTTGGTTGCTATTGGTGTTTTTGGCGAAGTCATCGTAGATTAGATGGAAATTTCCGTCGGATGACTCCAGTCAACATTCACGTTTACACTAAACAAGTGCTTTTGATGAATGATGTTGTGATTGATCCCCATTCCATCCCTCAAAACTAAACAAGAAAATAAATTATTACCATCCAACTCAGACCAAGGTACCATTGGAAAATTGCTAATGAAATCCCTCTTGAGAAAATGAATAAATATTGCAAAATCAAGAAGCATACATAACTCTTGAATGACTACAACTTAAACATATCACAAAACTGTGGAATTAGTCAACCAATTTATCCTATATTCAGAAGAAACTAGCAGCAGCTGCTTTCTTGAAAACTGAAATATCCTATAGCAGTTGCTCACAGCACTTGTATGAACAGGAAGTATAACTTGCCAATATACCGTACAACCCTAGGATATGCAGGGATCACAATTCGACTTGTTATATCATTCAAGCACCAAAGCTACTACAGCCTGAACTAAAAATTACAGCACAGAGCAGCATCATATCTTCTGGTCACTATCCTCGGACTCATCATGCTGGTCCGTAGCACTGCCATTTGGCAAAGCACCTGCTCCTTTTCGGTTGATGTCGCTGAAGGGTCTCTTCCTTGATGAGGATGGTTCGAAAGCATCCACCTCCTTGCTCTTCACAACTTCATCAACAGCCATGTCATCTTTCTCTTGATGAGCACCAGTGGCTGAACGCGGAGGTGGCATCATGTCGATTCCACTGAGCCGGCAGAAGACTTTCTCAACTGTTTTGGTTATTTCTTTCCCTAATCCACCATTGTCTAGAATCAGCTCCCAAACTGCCTTAGAGCTTTCTCAAGGACTGGAGTCCTGCATTGCATAAAACAGTTAGCACTACAGTATGAGGTCAAGGCTATACATGTTTTTACTTTTTAGTAAAAACTACTATAAACATTTTATAACATCCAGATAAGCAATTTGTGGTCAATGCCAAATACAAACCAGGCAATGTACTGTTACTGAGCATAGATTAAACAGAAAGACAGGAGTTTACTCCAGTTCCTGTCGAAGTGCATCAAACAACTCCCTCTTGGTCTTTTTCTCAGCTCCAGGAGTATTCAGTACCTTGCTTTGCTCCACCATCATCATAGTGTTTTTCTTCATATCTTCCTGAAATCAAAGTAAGAAAGTTCATCGCCAAGTCTCCACTTCTCACTACTCTATTGGTCAGGTGAGTCTGACATAGAGTGATGCCAAGAGCATGAAGAAGGGTACATAGAACAATGGAAAAATGATTTTATTCTACATCAACAAGAATATCTTGCCATATGCACACATGAAACCTTATGCTAAATTGCTAATAAATAAGGAAAGAAAAAGAACAGTTTCCCAAAATGTAATGCTGAAAGGAGGGGAAAACAGAATGACACCACTGAGGAAACATGTGCCCAAGTGCCGCCAAAGGACAAGTAAATACCCAAATTCTTGTGCAATCCAATTCCATACATCACGTTGATATGGGGAAAAGTAGAACAGAACCAATGAGGAAACGGCACGTGACACCAAAGGACAACTAAATACCCAAATTCTCGTGCAAAACAACTCCCGAACCGTCATTTTGATACAAGGGAAATACAGATTGAAACCGACGACGAAACGAGTGCCACTTGACAGCAAAGAACAACTAAACACCCTAGTTCTCATCCAAACCAATGCCCTGTTTAAAGGTCCCCTGGGACACGCACGATCACCTCTGAACTGCAACAGCATTTAAACAATCTACTGAACTCTAACTTAATTTTAATGATTTAGTCACAGAGCTTACTGATTCCATCGATTACAGGAAACATATATCATGAATTCAGATCGTCCCAGAGGCGCATACTATGAGCATATCTCCTAAGCAGGTCTACCAACTTAAGCTGGAAGTGATTTCTTAAATATATAATGCACTCTCATCATATACAACAAACAATTTCTAACATAACAGTAATAGTAAGGAGGAGCAAAAGAAAAGGCCTCAAAGGAATAGAAGGGGATCGGGAGAGGGAGGGAGGCGTGCACGCACGTTGGCCTTGAGCTGGGCGATGACCTTCATGCGGAGCGCGTCGATGCTGCCGTCGTTCTTCAGCGACTCCAGCACCTCCTCCGGCCGCACCACCTTCGACGACGACCCCATAGCCCTCCACCTCCCTTCACCACCAAATCACCAACCCCTTGCTCCCCCGAAATTCCCTGACCAAGGGGCTTCAATCTCCCCCACTAGGTGAATCACTCATTCACTCTAACCGCGGTGGCGCTCGCCGGAGATCCGAAGGGTCGCCGGCAGCGGCGACGGGCGGCTAGGGCTAGATTTCTCTCCGTTGGCTGGACGCAGGCCGGCGCGCTGACGAGTGACAAACAGAAGTCACGGTGGGAGTCTGAGCGGAGGCAGGCGCGGCGTGGGGAGGCAGAGCGACCGCGGAGAGCAGCCAGCGCCGGCCGGCGGGGGGGATGTGTGTTGGTGGTGGCGGCGGCGGAGCGAAATCAGATAATTGGAATTATCACTATCAATTTGGCATCACTGCTTCCCTCCATCCTGCCGCCCACCAAGGAAAGTTTGTTGGCTACGCAAAGGGAAAATGTTTCTGCAGCGGCCACACTCTCATTAGCCGTAGTTCATGTTAGAGCGTCTCCAAGTGTACCCAAAAAAAATGCTTGGTTTTCCAAACTTCCCAAAACATATTTGGAGGCAGAAAAAAGATGCAACTCCAACATCTAAAACTTCATCCTCTCCTGATCTGCTCGTCGTTGGGCACCACTTGGTCGGCTGGTTCGACAATTTGCTGCTGACGCCACCGAGCCGAGCTGCCTCGGCTGCGTGCGCCATTCCGGGGCGCTGAGAACTCAGCGGCCGCCTGCTTCACGACGGCGTCGTCCTCCTCAAGCTCCGGGACGTTCTCTTCCTCCCGCCCCGCACCTCTCGTCCTGCCTGCGTGTCCACGTCCTTGCGCTTGGCTGGCCGGAGGCGGTAATGACGAGGTGGAGCGACGCGGCGACTGACGCGAGCGTCCACCACGACGTGCAAGCAGGTCAGAATAATAACGAAAACGAAGAAGAATGAAGCTGCGTTCTGTAACCAGGTCAGGATGAGAAGATGACCAATCTCAAACCAAGATCAATCTGCATGCAGCTCCGACGACCGTCCACCGGCCTTGGTTCCTCCCTAGGCCTTGCACGTGGTTCCTCTCAAGGCAAAAAAGCGACGGTCACCAGACAATAAAGAAAAGAGCGGAGGGGCGGCGCTGATGACGACTGCGACGACGCTCGACAGCCACGGCAGGCCCATCGCAGACAACGTTCGCAGCAGAGGTGGTGGCGCCAGAGCCGGCGCGACGCCGATGGCGACCGGTGCCGGCCTCGTCCATCCTTAGCAGGCGCTCGACCCGGGCCTAGTCTACGACGCCGCGGAGCGGGACTACGTCGACTCCCGGTGAAAACCAGCGCGAGGGATAGGCGCGACGGAGAGTACGCCTAAGGGTGTGTTTGGTTCCATAGCACTAGGGACCAGAGACTATATACAGACTAATTTGTAGTCCCTAAAGCTGTTTGATTTAAGGGACTAATCTGTTAGATCTTGTATTTCTTAGGGTTCATTAGATCGGGTATGGATTCATCTAAAGTATATGAAACAATAGATCCTAGTACCGTCAAGGGCCGTAGTGGTAGGAGCAGTGGTGACGGTTGAAGCGCCGGCGGCCGTCTCGCTCGCTGGAGCCATCTGCGCTAGGCAGCGACGTTCGGTGGAGATGAGAGTCGACGCAGTGAAGATGGTGGCGCAGTGAAGACGGTGGCGGCTTCCCGTCACTGGTTGCGCCCCTTCTCAGATCGGAATCGGGAATATCGGTGGGGAGTGGCGGCTCAGGTCAACCTCGTGTCTAGAGCCAGCCGGCCCCCACCTCTATATATAGCGCAGTGTGACGGGGGCCCACCAACCATGTAGGGTTGGGCGCCCCCGATCAGGGCGCGAGAAGCAAGGCCCAAAAGGCCGTTGGGCCTAATGGTAGGAGATCAAAACCCAACATTCTCCCCCTTGATCTCTCATCATTTTCTTCGTTCTTTAATTTCATACTCAAACTTTCGATTCATATTTTTCTTGTTTCTATCCTATTCCATCGCAGATTAGTGTATTGAACTGTTTCATCGTCACAGCAATTAGTGCCGTTAGACTAACAGCCACAACACATTTCTCTGTTTGGAATGAAGTTTCTTCTGGGCCCTTCGTATGTTCGGGAATCATAGGCTTTCCCTTAAACCCATGCCGGCTACGTGTTCTCTGAACACGTTGGGTGGTAAGCCCTTTGTGAGCGGATCCGCGAGCATTTTCTCTGTACTTATATGCTCAAGATTTATAATATGATCCCGAACTTTATCTTTTACAACATAGTACTTTATGTCAATGTGTTTGGCAGCACCACTTGACCTATTGTTGTAAGCATATTGTACTGCTGGGTTGTTATCACAATACAACCTCATTGGTTCATTTATATCATCAATCACTTTCAATCCGGGTATGAATTTCTTTAGCCAATTCACCTGCCCCGTTGCCTCATAGCATGCTACAAACTCGGCATACATTGTCGAGGATGTAGTTACGGTTTGTTTGGAGCTTTTCCACGATATAGCCCCTCCTGCGAGAGTAAATATATATCCTGACGTGGATTTTCTTTCTTCTCCCGCATAATCGGAATCTGAATACCCCTCTATCTTCAGGGAATCAGATCTTCTATACGTTAGCATGAGGCCTTTCGTACCCTGCAAATAACGCAGGACTTTCTTCACCAATTTCCAATGTTCTATTCCTGGATTCTTTTGATATCTGCCAAGTAACCCGGTGACAAAAGCCAAGTCAGGGCGTGTACACACTTGAGCATATTGTAAACTTCCAACTGCTGAAGCATACGGTACCGCTTTCATTCGGTTAATCTCATATTCATTCTTGGGACATTGATGTTCCCCATATCTATCGCCCTTGACAATAGGAGCAGGTGAAGAACTGCACGCATGCATACTAAATTTCTTCAAAACCTTTTCTATGTATGCCTTTTGCGACAGTCCCAGTACCCCCTTTCTTCTATCTCGGTGAATCTCTATTCCCAAAACAAACGAGGCATCACCGAGATCTTTCATATCGAAGTTTGCGGACAAGAATTTCTTCGTTTCCATTAGTAGACTGACATCACTGCTAGCAAGCAGGATATCATCCACATACAGAATTAGGAATATATACTTTCCATTCTTGAATTTTGCATAAACGCAATTGTCCTCAACATTTTCCTTAAACCCAAAACCTTTTATCGTTCTATCAAATTTTAAATACCACTGTCTTGAGGCTTGTTTCAATCCATAGATTGATTTCTTTAGGCGGCATCCCATATTTTCTTTTCCTTTTACAACAAAACCTTTCGGTTATGCCATATAAACATTTTCTTCCAAATCCCCGTTAAGGAACGCCGTTCTTACATCCATTTGATGTAACTCCAAATCATAGTGGGCCACAAGTGCCATTATAATTCTGAAGGAATCTTTACATGAGACTGGAGAAAACGTCTCATTGTAATCAATCCCTTCTCTTTGCGTAAAGCCTTTCGCCACAAGTCGCGCTTTAAATCTTTCTATGTTCCCTTGGGAGTCATGTTTTGTTTTGTAGATCTATTTACAACCTACTGTTTTGGCTCCTTTAGGAATAATTTCCAAGTCCCAAACTTTGTTGGTACTCATTGATTTCATTTCATCTTCCATGGCCTTAAGCCACTTTGATGAGTGGTCGCTTCTCATGGCTTCTTCAAATGAGGTGGGATCATCCCCCATCTGAAATTCTTCTGTTTCATAAACTTCATAGTCATTAGAAATAGCTGACCTTCTTGTTCTTTGAGACCTTCTAGGGGCCTCTGGCACTTGTTCCACATTGGGCTGTTGTTGTTCTTCCTCATGTGCGACGTTTGGTTCTATGGGGTCCTCAAGCACAGCCTCCTCAAGGACAGGTTCCTCATGTTCATTTATTATCGCCACGGGAGAACTTGCAACAGGTGTTGGCTCTACAGTGTCCTGCACTGTCGGCTCAACAGCAACAGGTAGCGTAAAGAATGGTTCTTCAACCATCGGAGTGGGTACATGTACCCGTTTCTCCTGCAGGCTTATTTCTCGTGCTACCATGCTCCCCCTGATCATGTTATCCTCCAAGAACACAGCGTGTCTTGTTTCTACAATCTTCGTATGTCTGTCAGGACAATAAAATCGATATCCTTTTGACCTTTCTGGATAGCCAATAAAATGGCAGCTGACTGTCTTGGAGTCTAACTTTCCTATGTTTGGGTTAAACACTTTTGCCTCAGCTGGACAGCCCCACACACGCAAATGGTTAAGTGAGGGTTCCCTTCCTGTCCATAATTCATACGGTGTTTTAGGCACCGATTTGCTTGGTACCCGATTAAGTATGTGAATGGCGGTTTTCAGTGCCTCCATCCATAAACTAATCGGTAAAGTGGAGTAACTTATCATGCTTCTTACCATATCCATTAAGGTACGGTTACGTCTTTCAGCCACTCCATTCTGCTGAGGCTCCCCCGGTGTGGAGTACTGAGCGACTATGCCATTTTCCTGTAGAAACTTTGCAAACGGTCCAGGAATTTGGCCATATGGGGTATGTCGCCCATAGTATTCTCCACCTCGGTCTGATCGTACTATCTTTATTTTCTTATCATGCTGATTTTCAATCTCAGCTTTAAATATTTTGAATTTATCTAATGCTTCCGATCTTTCTTTAATTGGATAAATATAGCCATAACGAGAATAGTCGTCTGTGAATGTTATAAACGAATCATAACCATCCACGCTTTTCATAGGAAATGGACCACATATATCAGTGTGGATTATTTCTAAAGTTCCTATGCTTCGTTTGACATTTTTCTTAATTTTCTTGACATACTTTCCTTTGATGCAATCAACGCATTGTTCTAAATCTGAAAATTCTAAGTGCGGAAGAATTGATTCTTTAATTAGCCGTTCCATTCTCCTCCTCGAAATATGGCCTAAGCGACAGTGCCATAATTTCGAAGAGGCATCATCAATTCGCTTCTGCTTCTTAGTTACATTCGCAGATGGGGAATCATTCATATTCTCATCGTATACATTGTTCGTATTTTCATCAAGAGATAATAAATAAAGCTTGTCTTGTCGGAAGGCAAGACCAACACATTCATTATTAACAAGTATCTTACATTTGCCATTACCAAAATGGCAATCAATTCCGTCATCATCAAGTTTCGAAACACTTATCAAATTTCTTCGCAAAGAGGGAACATAGAGTACTTCTTTAAGTCTAAGTACAAAGCCATTATTCAATTCTAAAGATAAATCTCCAATAGCTTCAACATTGGCTTGCACTCCATTTGCAACTTTAATCGTTCTTTCTCCTCTTTGCAAGGTTCTCGTCCCACTTAACCCCTGTAAGGAATTTGCAACATGAGTAGTTGCTCCTGAATCAACCCACCAAGTGGATTTTGCATAACATAAATACAGGGATTCATCTACAAATATAATAAATTCATCACCTCTTTTCAGTAGAGATTTCAGGAAGTCTGGACAGTCTCTCTTGTAGTGTCCCTTCTTAAAGCAGTGCTTGCATTGATCTTTCTCAGCTCCACCATAGGAGTTGTTCTGCTGATTTTCAGATTCTTGGGGTTTCTTTCCCTGTGAATTTGAGGAAGAGGCCTTGTCCCACTTGGGTTTCCCCTGTGGTTTAGAATTCTTGCTATTAAAGTTCTTTCTTTTATTATCCTTCACAAAATGGGCGGACTCATTCTGTGAGGATTTTATCCTCTCCTCTTCTTGAGCACACATTGAGATAAGTTTTTCTATGCCCCATCTTTCAGGCTGCATATTATAGTTCACAATAAAAGTATCATATTCTTTTGGCAAGGAAGCAAAAATCAAATGAATCAGGAAATCATCTTCCTTCAAATTCATTTCTTTCAGCTTAGATGCCGTGGTGTTCATCTTCAAAATGTGCTCTCTGATGCTACCACCAGTATATTTTTCATTCACAAGTTTCTTTATCAGTGAACTTGCTGTGACCTTGGTAGACCCAGTAAACTGACTCTTGATTTTATCAAGATATTCTGTGGCAGTAGCACATTCAGGGATTGAGCCCCTTATCTGTTCTTCTATGGTAGCCTTAGCTACCAATAAGCACTTACGGTTGGAGAGAGTCCATTGCCTATGTTCAAGATCATATTTCATTCTTATCTCACCATGATCACGCTTTCTAGTAGCGAAATCAGCGTCAGATTCATTTTCGTCTCTCACCGCGTCCTCTGGTTCAATGGGACACGGTGAGATGATGGCAAAATCGACCTCTCCCAATGCAAGTTCCAATTCATATTTCTCCCGCCACACACGGTAATTTGTCCCGTTGAGTGTCGGGATGTTCGAGATGTTCACAATGCATTTGCCTCCTGAAACCACATCAGAGTAAGTGAGAAATATTTATATATGAAATCATATGCTTTAACTCAACGTTGGTCAAATTGAAACATATAATTCATCTATGCAATAATTTTACATCACCGTTGGGCAGAAATAAAATTAATGCACAATTTTCATAAATCAAAATTATAATATTGTTATTAACAACGTTGGTCAGAAAATAACAATACTATAATTTATTTTCAATTATTATTCATTTTCCAAAACCAAATTCTCCCGTTGGTTCGAATTTGATAATGAAAATAATTATATCAAGTACGCAGCGGAAACAATAATAAAGTTCTTATAATGTTATTTTTCAGAAGCACTAAAAAAATTTTCATTATTTCTGAGCAAAATGTCGTTGGACAAATTTGCACGAAAAATCTTATCAAAATTTCATTCAAATTCATCAAATATTCATCAAATACATATCAGAAAATTGCTTCTGGAAAATAAAATAAAAAAAAAAGAAATTTTCATCTTCTTTACAATCTCGGCCCGTAGGCCCATCTCGCTTCGCGGCCCACACGCGCGCACACTGCGCTAGCGCTGCCTTCTCTCTCCGATCCAGCCCATGGCACGCGCAGCCGGACGGCCCATTGCAGCACACTGCCGTGCCCAGGCCGCAACCTGGGCCTGGGCTGGCATTTTCTCCGCCCGCCTGGGCTGATTTCAGCCCGATCTGCCATCCACCGTTCATCGCGATCCGACGGTCAGGAGCGAATCTCGGGGCATCAAAACCGCAGGGCGACCGGCTTCCCCAACAACCCTAGGTCATTCTCATTTTCGTTCTCTCTCTCTCTCCATTCTCAGCGCCGCTCCAAGCAACAGCCGAGTCCGCCCATGGCGGACGGAGGAGATGCCGACGGTGGCGCCGTTGCTGACCCCCTCGCCGGCGCGCGAGCTCGCCCTAGGCAGAGCTCGCCGCCGTCGAGCGGACTAGCAGATGGCGCCCTTCGCTCACGCGCGCGCCGTGACAAGGCACCGGCGAGCGGTGGCTCTGTTCTTCACGACGAGGCGAAGACGACGGCGCCTAGGTAAGCTCACGCCGCATCTTGCCTTGTTCTTTATTCTTTGACCCTTCTAGGGTTTGGATTAGGGTTAGGGTTCATGATTTCTTTCCCGATCCGCAGCGGATCGGATGAGTTCTTGGTTCTTCTTTTAGGTTTTCCTCTCACATCTCTTTCCCAAACACTAGATCCACGGGTCCGGGTAAAAGGTATCCTTCGGTTGCTTTTCCTTGTTATCCGGTTAGTGTTAGGGTTTCATGTTCTATATTTTCCCGATCTACAAAAACAAATCGGTTCGTCCCGATCTAGGTTTCTACTTAGTGAAACCTGGCTCCGATGCCATTGTTAGATCTTGTATTTCTTAGGGTTCATTAGATCGGGTATGGATTCATCTAAAGTATATGAAACAATAGATCCTAGTACCGTCAAGGGCCGTAGTGGTAGGAGCAGTGGTGACGGTTGAAGCGCCGGCGGCCGTCTCGCTCGCTGGAGCCATCTGCGCTAGGCAGCGACGTTCGGTAGAGATGAGAGTCGACGCAGTGAAGATGGTGGCGCAGTGAAGACGGTGGCGGCTTCCCGTCACTGGCTGCGCCCCTTCTCAGATCGAAATCGGGAATATCGGTGGGGAGTGGCGGCTCAGGTCAACCTCGTGTCTAGAGCCAGCCGGCCCCCACCTCTATATATAGCGCAGTGTGACGGGGGCCCACCAACCATGTAGGGTTGGGCGCCCCCGATCAGGGCGCGAGAAGCAAGGCCCAAAAGGCCGTTGGGCCTAATGGTAGGAGATCAAAACCCAACATAATCTACTGCACAAATGGAGTTTTTTCTTTCTGCTTGCTTCCTGGCTAAACGAACGAGTTTTTTTTGTTTCTGCTTGCTTCCTGACTAAACGAACGAGTTTTTTTTGTTTCTGCTTGCTTCCTGGCTAAACGAACGAGGCAGGGATGCAGTAAGCATCGGATGTTGAAGATTCAGAGCCACTGCTTGCTTCCCTTTCCCGCGCGGCTTGCTTGCAATTTGCCTTGCCGCGCTGCTGGCAGGCTCCAAATCATTCATAATTTGCCTTGCCGTGGGGAGGATGGGGAGCGGCGGCGCTGATGTGGGGAGGATTGGAGGCGGCACCGACGAGCGGGCGAGTGAGGCGGCGGCGGGGAGGAGTCTCGGCGTCGCCCATGGCGGCGGGCGAGCGAGACGCAGCTTCGGGCGAGACGAACCAGCGAACCAGCGAGACGAACGCGGCTTCGGGGAGGGGGTACGGGGTCCAACTAGGCCAAAAGTCCCAATTAGCTCCTCTTTAGGGGATAATGGACTAGGGACTATTACTCCTCTTTTTAGTCCCTATGTTTGGTAATTTAGGGACTAAATGGGACTAAAATCTAGTCTCTAGCCCCTAGTCCTGTGGAACCAAACGGGGCCTAAAGTTACGCGCAACGAGGGAGTTTTTACCTCTCAAGATGAATGATGAATTAGGAGTTATCGTAGAAGAGTTTTTTCAATATTGATAAAAAATAAGAATTAAGAAAAGATTTAGGATGCTTTTGGAGATGCTCTTACGATGTACTTTGTTACAAAAGTTTAATTTTCTGACATAGCCATAGGTCTTTTTCAAATTTCAAAGTATAATGTTGTTCGGCTGATGATTTTTGTGGCTGATAAGCTAGCTTGATACTGTTTTGTTGTAAAAGAAAAAAAACAATATACCATGACTGATAAGTTCAAGCGAATGGGGCGATATATTTTTCAATGAATCTTCTGTGGACCATTTGCACCTCTCATCTCTAACGGGTGACGGGTCGCGCGTCGTGTGGAGCAACCCCCCCCCCCCCCCCCCCCCCCACACACACATACCCATGGGCCCGACACGACCTCGCGGTCTCATGCATTCCTCCTCAGTTGTCGTTGCCAGAGAGGAGCTCGCTGGCGTTAGGGTCTTTGGTTTCCGGGGCGGCTCCATGGCCGGCGGCCTTAGAAGGGGGAGGGGCCCGGTGGTGGTGCCGGTTCAATTGGCGGCAAGCGAGGCGGCGATGGCACGTTGAGCGGGCGCTGTTGGACATCCGGTTGGCCTAGGCTAGGAAAGGGGGTGACAAGTCAGAGCTTGCCCTTTGATTGGGATTATCAAAGCACGGGGTGGAGTGACGGAGGTGGTATGGCTCGGTCGGCGGCGAGGGAGCCGCTGCTAGGGGCGACGGGCGAGGAAGGTGGGGGTGGGGCAGGGGAGGCATGAAGAAGAGGACAAGCTTGAGCGCGAGGAAGATGACGGGGCCGGGGTCACGCTCTCCCATACAGCTCGACGCGTTAATGCGCTCCCATCAGTTGCCTTTTGAAAGAATTGGCAAGTAAGCCTTGCTTATGATGGAAAACGATATAACTTATGTACCACAAAAGGTCATCAAAGGCCAAGCTTTGGCAGATTTCCTTATTGCACATCCGGTCTCAGAGGATGGCAGGTTGAAATTGTCGTCAACCTCGGTTAAACTTCATGTTACAGATGTATTGCTATATTCCTTTTCATAAACAAAACGACTACAATTATTGAATACACTGGTATCAATGTACTCTCTTCGTCTCTAAATATTTGATGTTTTAGGTTCAAACATGGGAATTAAGAAAGACGTGTGGTGCAAAAAAGAACAAAGAGAGAGATAGAAAGAAATAACGATAGAGATATATTGAGAAATGAAAAAAAATGTATTGAGAAGAGAGAACAAAAAAGTTCATTGAGAAGTAAGGTGACATATTTTGAAACAAAATTGAAACTTTAGGCCAAATATTTTGGGACGAATGGAGTATGTAATATCTTTTGAGCATGTATTTTTAGACACGTGTGATTTTGAGCATGTATTTTTAGACACGTGTGAGTGTGACCCGCACGTGCCTGTTCAATTGTTGCTTAAAAGAATATAAACTTTTTCTGATAATTTATTTTAGATAAGTGATTTTACGCTAGAGGTGTTTGACTTGAATAATAAGTTGACTTTAGAATAATAACAACTGGTACTTAACAAGGACAATCTTATATTATCCATATGATTACTGTTCACATGCAAAGAACCTGTGCTAACTATACACAATTAGTATAAAGAATCTGAATTCCAAGCTGGAAGATAAACGAAAGAAACCAGAAAGAAAAGGGGTTACAATGAGACAGCTGAGGAAGATATACAGTTCTGCAGACAAAACTTCTGCTGCCTAGAACAGCGAGATGTAAAACTATTTCCTTCGTAGGTCGTAGCTACATGTCATGAAGTCATCAAGGAGCTAGGCACCAAAGCGCATGGCATCCCATATTTCTTCTTTAGTCGTCTGGAACGTCTTTTAGATGGCAAAAACCCCTCCATCAGAGTTTATCATGTTTTCACAGTTTCACTATCAACATGGCTTCCATTCATTTGTGCTCGTGGTCTCTGCACCGCAACATAACAATATTGCTCAGTTTAGATAATAAGCACGATATTTCAACAAAATTATAGCCATCTTGTCATGATAATTTCATACCCGATCAGCTGAATCCATAGAGTTAACATTCAGCAATCTCGTATTTTCTTCTTTCAACTTGGTATCTTTATCCTTTGAACTCACAGGAAGTACTGATGTGGATCCCACCGATCGATCAGGAAGTTCTACAGGATGAAATTCAAGTGTTAGTGACATATGGAACCACATAGGAAAAGATTACTCCAACATTGGCGTAGATTCTTTCTCACCTGTAAGCTTCTTATCCACAAAGAAAACCACCAAATTCACAGTATACCTGAGTAAGAAAGATGCATCAACAAAGGGAAAAAGAACATGGCATAATCATCCAGTTCAGTAAATATGTACTAACCATGCAACAACAACATCAACACTGTAATGCTTGCGAGAAGATATAATAAGAAGACTCTGAGCAATAGCTATGCACCAAGCAAGCATCTTACAAAACCTGACATGAATTGACAAAAAAATAGGACTTAAACATCATTCAACATATCTTTCAACAAATGGGCGGACATAAACAAGAAGAAATTAATTGGACAACAAATGTTCACCTTATGCTTCCATATTTCTGGTATGTTATGACAAAAACTAGGGTGAAAATCATGTGGGATGAAAATATCAAGTCACCACATCCATAAATCACTCCTTTTGGGACTGTAGTCAAATGACAGAACAAGCTCAGGCTATTTGGACATACAAAAAGAGAGGCACAATATATTGACGCATAGGGAATCACCACTTACAATTAATCAGAAGGACTTCAGCTGCATTCTGGGGTGGTGGTAATCTAGCCAGAGGTGAGCCCTGCGTATTATGAGATTAACAAAGGTATTTCCAAGTCATAATGACATAGCACATAGTAATCAACTTATAACAAAATCTGATACCTCGTGACAATGATAATTAGGTCCTGGAAGCTGTGTTGCATAGAATGTTATTATTCGAAGAAACTGAGAAGCCTGAAGAAAAAAAAAGTCCCAGTAAGTTTTAGAATAGAAACTAAGGTATCATCTGATCAGGAAATCACAAAAAAAACTTGCAGTAAAGAAACACTTACACATAAGAAGGCAAGTACCCTGCGCCATATCAGAACAGTGTAGAAGCGTTTAGTCTGAAGGATGAAAGGATGAAATGTCCACTGCAAAGCAAAATTGACACTGTTACAATTGAGCAATGCAAAATTTGCAGCTAGGAGAAAGATTGGTCCATTTCAGGGAAAAAACAACTGGAAATTGAAATCATGTTGTCACAATTGAGTTAGGTTACTTCCTTTGTAAGACGTATTTGGCTTTATAAAAGCTCCGTCAAAATTGATTTTTTGAGTTAGGTTAAACTTGCAAATTTGAATAAAATAGATCCATTTCAGGAATAGAACAAGAGATTTTAGTAGCCATAGGACAATGCAAATGTGAGTAAAGAGTACATTGTGAATAAAGCATGGTATAGTTAACCGTCAGGTATACATTGCAAAGTTATCGGTTGGTTTATTTAAAACAAAATAGCCAACTTCCAATTTGCAATCATGGCCATCTACCCCGATCGAAAGGGAAAATAAGAAAGACAACAAAATAAGATGAGTACCAATACAAAGGTGAGGAAGATGAATGTAAACAATGTCTCACTGATGTAACCCCTTTCTTTCCCAAGCTCCTACATGAAATTCAGCAGACAGAAAACACAAATAAGAAAACATCACCAGTATTGAATTATTGTGATGGCTGTTGTGCATTGGTTGGTTCTCAACAAATCTGTAGACATACCGGAAGAATCATGAAGCCAAGATCTTGAAGGGTGGGCCCCGGCCGGTGCAAGTAATGAACCCCATGAGCGGCCAAACCATGGATGTACTATTTATATTAACAAATAAAGAAGAATTATTAGCGCGACTGTAAGTAGGAAAACTGCAAATGCCCAGCTGATCATCTATCAATTTAGTATTAGCACACACAAAAAAATGTCTCTGGAAAAGCATTAAGAATGAATGAATCACCAGGGGACTAGGGGAGGAATCTCAGTCGAAATATATTTACCTGGAAAATGAGGCCAGCGAGGAGAAGCCGCCATTTATCAGAGAGAATCTTGACCTCTACTGATGTCTCCGAGGTAATCCTTCTCACTAGCTGCACGAAAAATAAACCCGATCCTCAAAATCCAAGCCTAAGCCTTTTCAACCAGAATCGTGTGAGGCCTCTGCATCTTAACAGAGGCCCGATCGAAAACATGAATGAAATCCAAGCACCGAACCAAACCACACGGACGGGACGGACCTTGGAAGCACCGCGAGCGAGGTAGAAGGGCGACATGGCTGCCGGTGGCCGCCGGCAGAGGTGGTGTTATGGCACCCGGAATTGGAGCCAAGGCCAAGGAGGAGGCTTTGAGGACTCCGGCCGCGTGCAAGAGGAAGGAAGGATTGTGTGCCTCCTCCTCCTTGTTGTCCTCCTTCCCGGTGCGCCGCCCTTCGTCTCTTTCCTCTCCTCCTCCCCGGAAGCAGAGGAGGAAGGGAAGGGAGGGAGAGAAATCGGATGTCGGGATGCGAGGGTCCCTGGCCGATGAGGGGGGGGGGGGGGGGGGGGGGGGGGGGCGGAGACTCTAATCTAACAACGAGGGTGGAAGATGCGGGGGGCGGCGGCCGGGTTGTCCGGGGAGAGGAGAGAATGCGCATGCGCTGCCGCCGCACGACGCACCTGCAAGAAATCAGGCCTCGTTTTTCTTACTCTTTCTGAATCTTATCTATCTAGAGGAGCCAGCCAGCCAGCCAGGGATCCAAATGGCCTCTCCAAATATGGATTCCCTTGTTCCTGACTTCCTTCCTCTGCACTGCAAGAAATCACGCGGCGGCCGCCGGCCGGGTTCTTGCAAGAGGAGGCAAGGGCTTCTAGAATGGAACTGGAATAGCCGTGTGTGCGTATGGCCTTACCCAAATTCATTCCCAAATTCCATTATGCAAAAAGAAGATTATCCATCACATTAAAATGTCGGCACATATATAGAGTACTAAATGTAGATGAAATAAAAAACTAATTGCACAGTTTTATTGCACTTTGCGAGACGAATATTTTAAGCCTAATTAATCAATATTTGGACAATTATTACCAAATAAAAACAAAATTGCTAGTGTAACCGGACATTTACTATACAAAGTTTGCTTCTCAAATTTGGGATCTAAACCAGGCCTATAACGGAAGAACCATGGCAGTTGATTTGATTGACAGGTTGGAGGCGTGACGCGGACAGAGGAGTTTGACGCGGCTCTGGAGTCCAACGCGGCGGCCGGCGGGTATGTACAGAGTGGTCTTCCAGCGGTGCTTTCGGGGAATCCACCTTCGGCTGCGATTCTGCCTCTGGTGGAGCTGGATTGTAGTGGCTGAAGTTGGTCTTTACGTTGTCTGGACTTTTTTCTAGGGTGTTAGGGTGTGTTCACTTCGCGAAAAGTAGGCGAAAAATTACTGTAGCATCTTTCGTTGTTATTTGGCAAAATTTGTCTAATTATGGACTAACTAGGCTCAAAAGATTTGTCCCGACATTTACAGACAAACTATGAAATTAGTTATCTTTTTTACCTACATTTAATGCTCCATGCATGCGTCGAAAGATTTGATGCGATGGGTGGAAGATGAAATATTTTGGGTCGGGATGGAAAAGTGAACGAGGCCTTAGCTTGTATTGTGGTCCAATGCGTCCCTGGCTCGGCATGCCCAGACACAAAGGCCAGGGCCTCGTTTAGGCCTCCTTCGGAACGCAGGAAGTTTGCAGGAAAAACATAGGATTTTGATTCCTATAGGAATTGGCACTGTAGTGCCCTTTGGTTTGGTAGGATTGTGGGTGTGTTTAGATGCGAAAATTTTTGGGGAAAAGTTCTTGTAACACTTTTCGTTATTATTTGACAAAATTTGTCTAATCATGGACTAACTAGGCTCAAAAGATTCATCTCGACATTTACAGACAAACTGTGCAATTAGTTATTTTTTTACCTATATTTAATGCTCCATGCATACGTCCAAAGATTCGATGTGACAGTTACTATGCAAAAATTTTTGGCTCTTTTTGGGTACTAAACATGGCCTGTGTCGTTAGAACTTTAGAGAAAAAATTCCTTTGGGAGACATTTTACAGGTGAAACATGGGAAACTGAACATCCACTCTGATCTCATTTTTTTCATCACACCGCGTGTAGGATCGAGGTAGAGAGATGATTTGACTGAAGGAACACATTAATGATACAGATTGGATACAATAGTGTAGCACTAGCTCACATGTAATTAATTAGCTTACCTCAAGAAGACACTACATGCACGGTTGTTTCCTATACTTTCCCTACACTCATTCAAACACCCATTCCAATAAAATTCCTATGTTTTTCATTCCTCTGTTTTTCATATGCATTCATGTCCCGTTCCTGTGTTTTTCTTATTCCTGTATTTTTCAATCCTTCATTCAAAGAGGGCCTTAGTTCTGCCGAATCCGGCAGTGCCAAATATATTGTAACGCACTGTAGCGTTTCGTTTGTACTTGGTAATAATTGTCCAACCATTGACTAATTAGGCTCAAAACGTTCGTCTCGCAAAGTACAACCAAACTGTGCAATTAATTTTTGATTTCGTCTACATTTACTACTCTATGCATGTACCGCAAGTTTGATGTGATGGAGAATCTTCTTTTTTTGCATAGTGTCAAATTTAGGAGTTTAGGGTGATCTAAACAAGGCCCAGGCAACGGGCGTTAGGAGAGTCCAGATTAGCATTATTTATTTTTTTGACATAAATATAGATAACACCGATTATTCTTCTCAACGATTGTCTCACATCCAACGGTGACGGCTACTTGGTTAGCTACCAAAAGTTGCCATACCAAAGATTCAGTGGCGGAGGACGGAAAAAAATTAAGGTGTGGCGAAATCGATAACATATAGATTTCTCAGTATATTGGTTTATGCACATATAATATATCATGATCGTCATCTAATATATAAGTAAAAATATTTTGATTAATAAATAGAAAAGATACAAGTAAAGTCAATAGACTAACCAAGTATCATCAACATAAGTGTCGATAGACTAATATATCATGCTTACCTCTTGTTTTGAAATTGCCTTTGTTTTTTCCTTTTGGATACATTGGTTGGATAATTTATGCTCATTGTGATTCATAAATTAATCAAACAAACTTAGTAATTAATTAATTAATAATCAAGCATCCCAAGTAATAAAAAATTGCCAAATCCTGAAGTAACGGGACTCTGAATTCTGAAACTCACCGAGTTTGCCCTAAGGAAACGCAGTAGTAGAGACTCAGAGTGGCTCGTCGACGACGCCAGGAGGCAGCCAGGCAGGACTCGCGGTGGCGGTGGCGGAGTTGCTCATGCAGACGGTGGACGCGCACAACATAGTCGCGCTCGCGATGATCGCCTGATCTTCATCTGATCGAGCGGCGGCGCAGCCCCGGGGACACGAACCGTCAAGGTCAAGCGGACTGCGGACGAGCGGTTCGTCGATTCGTCGTACTCTTCTCACGGTGACTTTGTAGGCTCCAGAGCTAGCAGGCGCCAGACCAAAAAGCCCATATACATGTACGTGATAGCCTCAATAGGCCAGCCCACGAGAACGTCGTAATAGTCCACTTGCTACTGTTTTTCTTCCACTTGCTACTGTTTTTCTTCCTCTATCTGCCGGCTGAGACATCTTCCATAACATATCTATGGTACAGAGTATATATGGGGGTAAAATTTTCTAGGAAATCAAGGTATGGCGAGCGCCATACCTTGCCACAAAGGAGCTCCGCCCCTGTGAAAGGTCCAAATAGGCTAGAGGGGGGGGTGAATAGCCTAATAAAAACTTCTACAAGAATTACTTAACCACAAGTTAGTACGAAAGGTGGCGGAGCAAAACGCACTAGCTCTAACTAATTAAGCAAGCCACCTACACAAGTCTAGTACAAGGCTATTCACTAAACACAACAACAACTAAAAGCTAGAAACTAGAAGTAATACGAGAGAAGAGCTTTGATTGATTATACCGCCGTGTAGAGATGAGATGTACCAATCAATCGATCACACAAGAGAAATCCTCGGGAAGAGAATGACACAAGAATTTATCCCGAGGTTCACTTGCTTCCCGGCAAGCTACTCCTCGTTGTGGCGATGCACCCACTTGTCGGTTCGCGAGCTAATCAACTATCAAGAGTTGAGCCCTCGGCGGGCGCCGCACAACCGCACACAAGATGGGGATCCTCCAAGCCACGAGCTCCACTAGAGTATCCAATTCACGAACTCCCGCGGGGAAGGATCAAGAACCCCTTACAACACTTGGTGAAGGCTCCAATAATCTCCAATTGCGAGCTCAATCACCTTCGCTGCTCCAAGCCGTCTACCGTGTCGGGAAACACGGAAGAGTAACAAGAAATCCGCAGCAACTCGAAGATCAAGTGCCTCTAGAATGCAACTCTCAAGCAATGCACTTGAATCTCACTCAATCTCACTCAAGATGTGCAACTATGCAAAGAGATGAGTGGAGGGGTTGTTCTCTAGCTCAAAGTATGTCTCTATATCTCAAAGTGTGCGAGAGTTACCCTCAAACCCCGGCCAACGTCTATTTATAACGAAGGGGTACGCAGCTAGCCGTTACAGACGACTCAGCGAAAATCGTGCTGACCGGACGCTCCGGTCAGGGTGACCGGACGCGTCCGGTCACTACACGACAACCGTGAACTGTGCGTGTCAGAACTAGCCGTTGCCCTGACCGGACGCGTTCAACCGAGTGACCGGACGCGACAGTGCCCGCGTCCGGTCGCGTTCCAGTAAGCTCCAGCTGCGATCGGACGCGTCCGATCGCACGTGACCGGACGCGCCGCGCGTCCGATCGTCACTCCGCTTTGCTCTGTGTTTCTGGACGCGTGACCGGACGCTCCGGTCCCGTGAAGGACCGGACGCGCCGGTCGCGCGCTTCTCTCTTACGCCCAGTTGAACTGACCGGACGCGCCCGGTCAAACCGAGACCGCGTCCGGTGCAGCGTCCGGTGCAGCGTCCGGTGCAGCGTCCGATCGCCGTTTTTCAGTGAAAAACAATTCGGACTTTCACCATGTTTTCTCGCCTCCGGCGCAATAGAAAATAGGCATTTCATTTTCTCGAAAACGCCTGAATCCCGCGCTCGCACGCTCGGCGGGAGGGAGAGCGAACCCCAAACCCCTCTCTACCGCTTAAACTCCACCGCCTTCGCAACTGTGCTAACACCACCAAGTGTACACCTCCATGTGCATGTGTGTTAGCATTTCACAAACATTTTCCAAGGCGTTATGTTAGCTCTTTACTAGATCCTAATGCATATGCTCAAGACATTGATCTAGTGGCACTTGATTTCCGAGCTAACCGTGATTGCCCCTCTTGATAGTCGGCTATGTATCCTAAATCCGGTCAATCACTTCTCTACTCATCTTAGACCGGCAAAAGGAAAACCCTATGGTTATACCTTTGCCTTGCGCTCTTAGATCCTTCTCTTTCACTTGATCATCTTGTCCTTCATTTTATGTGCATCTCCACCATGATCATCATTTCATGTCCATGCACCATCTCTTTGTGATCTTGTGGCCACCACTCCTTGCCACATACACCTTCATCACATGTGTTGCTTATGCCTAACTCAAAACACTTAACACATGACATTAGCAACTTGGTGTCATTGATTACCAAAACCAAACTTGGGCTTTCACCCTGCAAAGATTATTAGATACAGTAAGAAAAAGTTGCTAAAATTAAGACAAAAAATATTAATATTATCATTGCTTTGGCATGCTAATTGTGAGATATTGGCAAACCAAATGGCTGCCAAAATTTTTAGCTTACCTGACTTTTGGTAATTAAAATTTGTCTATTAATCAATCAGGCTTGTTTTCCTCCAGTTTTATTTCAGGTCCTAGACAACTGGCGTGGCGCTACAATGGGACTATGACGTGCTCGTCGTCTACGAGGTTCGATGCGGCCTCGGCGATCTCCAAAAGAACGCTGGTGGTATATAGGTTGTAGATCTAGGGGTGTGCGTACGTGTGGTGTGAGTGAGTTGTATAGAGTTCAGATACTACAACTGTATAATAGGAGTCCAAGCTTAAAAAAAAAAAAGCTTCTCATGCGAGCATACCACGCGGCCCTCGTCGCTCTGCTCCAGTGCCGAAGCGCTGGATTATAGGCCTGATTGATTGAAGGCTAAAATTTAATTACTACAACTTAGGCAAGACAAATTTTTGGCAGGCATTTGGTTGTCTACCAAAATTTCTTAACATCTCACGATTAGCGTGCCAAATTTATTACAAATATTCTTGTCTTAGTTTTGGCAATTTTTCTTGTCAAATCTTTGGTATGATAATTTTGGTAGGTCCATGCTGTTGAGTGAAGCGTGTAGATAGAGAAAAACTAAGGCCCCGTTTTGCAGGGCTTTACTTCACTGGTGGAGCCATTTGTTTTGGCTTCAGCTCCACGAACGACTCCATTGGTGGAGCTGAAGCCGTTTTAGTAAATTGTTTGGCAAAAGAGCTTCACCTTTGTGTCATGCATGCCTGAGAGAGGTCAAATGTCCAACATACCCCTGTGTACGCTTCACGTTTGTATCATGCATGCAGATGTACGTTTCTATATTTTTTTCATCCGAGTAAATTTGAATTTAACATTTTAAATTCAAAAGTTATTAAATTATAAATAAAATTCAAAAATTACAAATAAAAAATAACACAAGGAACTCGCAACCAATAGTATTGCATTGTTTTTTGCACAGTACGGATCCGTTCAAACAAATATGCCCGTACAAGGTGATGATATAAGTACACAAATCATATATCATGATATAATGCAAACATATATAATCATGACGAATAATATATCAAAAGTGACAAATAATAGATGTATGCTGGTCACAATATTGTAGTAGCTACTGACAAAAAAATACGAACATCCAAATCAAAGAATATTGCTAGCTGTTGATAAATATGACGAGTCGGGCCAGACCAGGCGCTCTTCTGTGGGACGCGTACATGCGTACGAGAGGGAAGAGAAAAGGTCGCGAACATGCAGCGTTTTTTTTCCAGTGGCAATTCACGTAATTTCGTCAAGTACTAAGGGCAGGGGGTCATGGCGCTGGAGAAGGAGCCAGGAGAAGCCACTGTTTTTGCTCCTTTCCACCCCAAAGGCATGTGAGAGTATGTTTTTAGGAGCTCCATTGGTGGAGCCATTTTATTTTATCCCGTTTAATAAAAAACAGCTTTAAATAACTCATGAAGCCATTAAGGAAGCTCTGCCAAATATGGCCTCAAATAGTAGTTTTGTCTCGCTCCCGGACGCTCGTGTGGCCCTGGAGCTGCCGTTATCCGGTTTACCCTCGAGGCAGGCAAGTGGCACCGAGTTCAAGGCACAACGATAGCGTAGCATGGCGAGGGTGTAGGTGGGGCGGGCGGCGTGGCACCCCCAATGCTGAACTAGTCCCTCTATTATATATATAGTAAATATATGTATTATTAAATAGTTACTTAGCCCCTCCTAATTGAGACCAAGCAATGACTGTGTTTGAGGCCCAGACGCCCAGTTGGCCACTTACGTGTACAGCCCATTTAGCTTTAGCCTAGCCATCTGCGTCCGTTCGGCTCTCACGAACTGAATGCCAAACGTCTCGCCGTCTCGCTGACTCCTCGCGACTCATCTGTTCATCTTCTTCAATTTTTGGCTTCGCGCTCCACCTCCAAGCCTCTCGCATCTGCGGCTCTGCTGCCTGCTCCACTCGCTCAGACTTGGAGACTGCCGCTGCCGACCTGCCGATTAATTAGGTCCGTTTGGTTACAACGTGTTAAAGTTTAACTCCCATTACATCAATATTGCGGCAAATGTATAGAGTACTAAATGTAGACTAATTACATGCATGTCGACACAGATTAGGAGTAATTTATGAGACGAATCTATTAAGCCTAATTAGTCCAAAATTGAAAACTTTTTGTCAAATAAGACGAAAGTGCTACAGTGTTTGTTAAACTTTAACACCTAAACCAAACAGGCCCTTAGATCAGATAATATTGACTCTGCAATCGCACATCAAGATGGCAATGGGTAAATCCCCATCGGGTATGGACTCCCCAGACCCATCCCATGATAACAATATGATACCGCGGGTATCCCTATATCTGGTTGCGGGTGGGAGAATTTCCCCAGACCCATACCCGTCAGGGTAAATTATACCTGGCGGGTCACTCATACCCACCAAAAGTCCTTTTTTTTCCTCATAGAAAATCAGCGATTCATAAATCACAAGCAACCATCACTCCTAGAACAAAAAATAGACAAACTAATAGCATAATAATTTCTATTGCAACCACCAATCACATAGCACCATAATAATTCTTTAATTTTGGGCTTCTTTAATTTTGGACCGGGTATTTTTTACCCACGGGTAAACGGGTATGGGGCCTGCTACACCGTCCCCGTACCCACGTACTCAATGGGTGAAGGTTTTGCTCCGTTTACGTACCCATGGATACGAGTTTTACTCCATATTGATACCATAATGGAGTAAATACCCATCGGGTATCGGGTTGCGGGTCCCCATTGCCATCTTTAATCGCACAGGAGGTAAGGTGCTACTACTCTTTTCTCATCTTATCTAGTCAATATAATCCTTATCTAAATTTTCCCTTTTTGATCTTGGATAATATGAAGAAGAGAAAGACTATTCATATAGTTTTTTCGAGCCGGTTGGTTCAATTGCTAATTGTATTAAATTTCCCCTTTTTGCGAGATTGTTTGGTAATTTATATTGAGAAGGAATTGGCTGCAACAATTAGTACCAATGAAATTATTGAAGCCTATGATCTTGCTGCTAGTCGTAGAGCTAAATTTAAGTTGGTATAAATGTAATTTTGTTTTGGTTAAGACTTGTGAAACATGCTACTATTATATATGACTTAAACCATATGGCATGGCTATCAGTTCTACTTTGCTTTGTTCATTGCCCCCACTATCCTCAAATCCTGGCTCCGCCCCTGGGCGCGGCCTTGCCGGGGACAGGCGAGAGAGGAATTTGGAGGATTCGTTGGGCGTCTACTCCCCAGAGAACAAGGTCCTCACCAAGTATGCATCCCAAGTTCCCAACATCCATTTAGTGGGTTAATAAGCTCGCTAACATCAGAAAAAGTCTACCTAACCCCCTAACCTTTGCTGGGTAGTCTACTTAACCTCATAACTTTTAAAACCAACTATTTCCCACCTTAAACTTTTGAAAACCAAACAGAAACCCACCCCTCAAGGTGGTTTTGTTAACCGGTTTTTCTTATGTGGCAGTCCAGGCTAGCTGGTTTGGACAACATGGCATCCGGACTTGCATGTCAGAACAAGCCGATGATGTCCGGGCGTGACTACAGCTGCTTCCCTCGCTTCCTCTCGGTTCCTCCGCGGCTCCGCCCCACATCCCTGCTCACATGGCACTCCGAGCCTAGCAGCGAATGGTCATACGTGAAGATGCTCCGACACCAGCATGCCGCTTGCTCACATGGCTAGCCTGACGCCGTCGAGCTCGTCGTCGTCACCTCCACACCACGCCGCAGCTGCCAGCTGGGGTGGTACTCATGGAGAGGAAGCCCGCGAAGGCCCGCCGCACGTTCCCGCGGCCACCTCAGCTCCATCTCCCATGCCGCAGTGATGCAGCGCACTGCTGCTGGCCAGAGGCACGGACGTGGGGCTCTGCCTAGCTCGTTGCGCTCGTCGCCGACACCCGCACGCGGGCCGCCGGCCACGGCCACCGGCGAGTGGGATTGGGAACTGGTGTTGACTTCCACAAAGACAGCATGACTCATGACACCTCGGTCGAGGTCCCTGCCCACCATGGTCGTCTTCTACAACGTGCTCACGATCTGGTTCACCTCCCGGTCTTGGCTGACGCTAGCTGATGCAGGCGTACGTACGTCAACCCGCTGCCGCCGAGGATGCACTACGCACCGTCGAGTGTCTGAGTACATGGCTTTAATTAAGCCGGCCAGTGACGCACTGCCGAGCAACAAGCTGCGCTGGCGGCCGGGTACCACGCGCATGTCCACACACATGCACAGGCCACTAATTAGCCCACAACCTTATGCACGACACTGATTCACGTCCACATGATTCGGTCCTCTTCCCACTAGTAGCACAAACTAAGTTGCTAACTAGTGCTGCATGCAAACAATGAAACAAACTCGTTTAAGCTACGTGCAAAACTCATCAAACACACTCTACGTAGTACATGACATACATGTACTCTACTGTATGTCTGTATGCACATGACCCACATGCAAGCACTCTATACCACACGCCGCATGCAAGCGGAACACGACGGCGTAGCAGCATCGCCCACCGAGGCACGAGCCCCTGCCTGCCAAAGTCCCAACGGGGCCATGACGGATGAAGCCTCTCCATCTTCCTTAATGCACCTGGTCGAAGAGAGAAACCACCGTCGCGTCAGGCCACCTCGGTGAGCGTCGACGACCGCTCCAGTGAGCCGAGATAGTCGCACGACACCGGGAGAGAATCCGAGACGCCCACGCCAAGGAAAAGACCCGCACGGCACCGAGCCAGAGCCTGTGCTGGTGTGCAACACGAGATGAATTCCCATCTGAAAAACCGACGGGTGGATGAATAAAACAAACAGCAAGTGGGCTAGAGCTCCAACGTGGCATTCATATCTCACGTGAAATGCTAACACAACAAAACAACCTACAAAATAGCTCCAGGGGGTTATTTACCCAGTTTTACAAACTTTGAGGTGTTCAATACATGGTTTTATAGATGAGGGTTAAGTAGACAACTTATCAAACGTTGGGGGGTTGCTTAGACTTTTTCCCGCTAACATATGTTACCAAAGTTATTGCTCCCTTGGTGTCTGCACTTTCATGTTATTGCTAGCCGGAATTCAATTGTCATTCCAAATGTTGATCTGGGTACCATCACCTTGCTCCATGATTTTTTATTATTTATTTAGTCATGCATTTCGCCATGACGTCACGTTGTATATTGCGCCATGACATTTGTAATTTTGGGGCCGAGCGTCGACGGTGAATGACTTCGATTTTGGCAACCCGGTTAAACTGACCCTGTCAATTCACGTAAGCATGAACACGGTGCCGCACTTGACGGACGAGCTCTTCTTTGCTACAAACTCACGTCACCATCGAGGGCTTAAATCCTGGCCGTGGCCGTGGGCTGGGCTGCTGATACAATAATCGCCACCGGGCCAAGCCGATGCAATTTCGCCGTCAGGCCGAACTGAAGATGCTGGTGGATGGCGATTATTTAGGGTTTATGCTAAATAAATCTATAACTAAGTTATACATGATCTAATGAGTATAAAATTTTTACTACAGTTCAAGCATACAATAATTAGGCTAGCATAAAAATTTCACTACACTTTGACCATAGAAACTACAGTTATGAATTATTTCAATTAATTATAGAAAAGAATAGATCAAAATCTACAATAAAAACTTTATACTAAAGCATATCATATTATATATTCACTGTGTAAATCTACTCATGTGGATCCAACAAAATTAGATTTTCTATTTTATGATTTTTCTGTGATTTACTATGAGTTTTCAAAGATTCAGTCGAAATAAATAAAAAAAAGAGAAAGACAAAACCGCATTCAAAACCGCTTATAACTGGATCAGGGAGGTAAAACGCATGGTTTCAAAAGTTAAGAGAGATGGTTTGCCCGGTTTTAGAGTTCAGGGAGAAAAAACGGACTTTCACAAAAATTGAGGGAGGACAAGTGGACTTTTTCCATGGGGATACCGAGGTGGCCTGATTCCCTACCCCGCTGGCCCGCTAGCTGTTGTCAAACACACAAAAAATAAACTCACTCCTAAATCTTAATTTTTTTTGTAAGATTAAAAAAAGGTTGTTCTCCAACAACTTCCTATCTCAACTTCCAATCTTTCCACACTTTGGAAAAACTAACTCAATCGCATGCAAATATACGTGCTTTATCCGTCAGCAAATTTGGAGGCAGCGGAAGGAAGTGGAGAATAAGGAGGACATGGGTCCAATGTAAACGTACAATAGAAAAAGAAAGTATAAAAATAGTTAAGGTGATTTGAAAATAGTCTAAATTCATAATATAAAATCGTCTTCTATTTTTTACAAGGGAGGTTTTAAAAACTGTCAGAGAACCCCCAACAAATATGATCCTAACTTTTTTAGCCACTTGAAAAACTCATGGATTTATCAATTTATTTTTTTAGAACTATTGGAGATGCTCAGGCAGTTCTCACCACCGCACTGATGAACTGTCATGTCGTGTGGATGATACCGATCATCAGACTGTCATGGAGGTGGAGCATTGCGCCGGGCTACGCTAGGTGGACAACATGCTGGTGTTTGTGGAAATTGCTCTGCATCCAGAGGCGGAGCTTCATTAGGGCCATCGTGTCCATGACCCCTCCTCATTTTTACAATTCTATAAAAAGATACTATGGTATCTTAGGGCCTGTTTGGTTTGAAGCAGTTAAAGTTTAACTCCCGTCACATCAATGTTCCCTCAAATGCATGGAGTACTAAATGTAGACTAATTGCATGCATGTCGGCACAGATTAGGAGTAATTTACGAGATGAATCTATTAAGCCTAATTAGTCCAAGATTGGAAATTTTTTGTCAAATAAGACGAAAATGCTACCGTGTTTGTTAAACTTTAACACCCAAACCAAACATGCCCTTAGTATATTTTGCTAATGAAGCTTTAAATTAGCCACCCTTACACTCCCTAAACCATGCATATTCTACCGTTGGCCCACTCTAAATTTAATCTCAAGCTCAGCCACTATCTGCATCCTTACTAGGCTGTTGCTAAACTCACCGAACGAACGACAAACCGCCGTTTCTTGCTGCTGGCATAGTGTCATACTTGCCGCCAGTTGTTTGATTGAAGTAGGTTGATAAAAGACATCTAACTTTGGCGGGAACAATGTTTCAGCGAATATATAGGGCCTGCGCAAGCCAATCTACCAAGTCAAAATTTGGATAAGTTTAGAAGATTTGGCACGTAATTGGTCTGATACAAAAAAAAAATTAGCAAGACAACATTTTTCTCTCTTGTTACCAAACCAAAATACCAACCATCATTGTGTTACCAAAATATTGACTTTCCCTAATATTGATATACTCATATTTTGGCTTGCCTTAAAATTGGTTTGGCAAAAAAAATTGGCTTGCAACCAAGTAACCCCATATCCATGCTCCTTCGTCGGTTGAGCCGATCTGGCGCTAGTTATTCGTTTAAAAAGCCTGTGAACACCTTCCTGGAAGACACATTGAGGAGAGGCACACTGAGGTTGCTTTAGGGTCAGCAAGGCTATCTAAAACGCCAACAAATTTGGTCGAGAGACACGCCAATGGCAGAGGTTGAAAAAAGCTAGGGTTGAGGAAAAATGATAATAAATGAATTTCTTATTATTGGATGTTGGATACCTTAATCGGTTGTGATTATGTAATGCAAACCACCTGCCAGATGGAAATATGAAAACGAGTTTAAATATGTAGCGAAGACCCTGATGGGAATATCATCGAGGATTTCTTGAGCAGCAATCCCATGGCAACTATTGGCGCGAGCGAACAGTGTTTTTCTCTAATAATAAATCAACATAAGCATCAGCATAAGCCAAATTTCAGCAAAACGAACAGGGCTGCAGGTCATATTTTATTAAGATTTGACTAGATTTATTAAAAATATTAACAATATTTATATCTTTAGCTAAGTTTATTTAAAAATATATTCAACAATTAATCTAATAATATTTATTGCACTATAAAACATCAAGATTTTTTTTTACATATTTGGGCCTTGTTTAGTTCGTGATTTTTTGGGAAATGGTACTGTAGCACTTTCGTTATTATTTAAGCTGTGTTTAGTTGTGTAAAAATGTGTAAAAAAAATACTGTAGCACGTTTTGGTTTTATTTGGCAAATAGTGTCCAACCGTTGACTAATTAGGTTCAAAATGTTCGTCTCGCAAAGTACAACCAAGCTGTACAATTAGTTTTTTATTTCATCTACATTTAGTATTCCATGCATTTATCGTAAGTTTGATGTGACGGGGAATCTTTTGTTTCCACAGTACTTTTTTTTGAGGAAGTAAACACAACCTTAGTAATTAGTGTCCAATCATGGTCTAATTAGGCTTAAAAGATTCGTCTCGTGATTTTCGTCTAAACTGTGTAATTAGTTTTATTTTTTATCTATATTTAATGCTTCATGCATACGTCTAAAGATTCGATGTGACGGGGAATCTTGAAAAAATTTTGTAAAATTTTAGGAACTAAACATGCCCTTGATTAAGGGTGTGTTTAGTTCCCGAATTTTTTTGGCTTTGGCTACTGTAACACTTTCGGTTGTATTTGTCAATTAGTGTCTAATCATGGACTAATTAGGCTCAAAAGATTTGTCTCGTGGTTTTCTACCAAACTGTGTAATTAATTTTTTTCGTCTATATTTAATGCTCCATACATATATCTAAATATTTAATGTGACAGAAAATTTTGAAAATTTTTAGGAACTAAACATGACCAAAAAGCCTTGAACTTCTCAAGAAGTGTATTTTGTGTAAGAGAGTGCAGCATGGTGGTGATTGGTTGGTCAGACAGACTATTGCGATTCCCTATGAAAACTCTTTCCCGGGCCTTGTTTAGTTCAGTGAACTGGTGAGAAAAACACTGTATCAGAATTCCTGTAGCATTTCGTTTGTTTTTGGTAAAAATTATCCAAATTTTGACTAACTAGGCTTAAAATGTTCGTCTCGCAAAATATAACAAAACTGTGCAATTAGTTTTGATTTCATCAACATTTAGTACTTCATGCATTTACCGATATTTTGATGTGACGGAGAATCTTCTTTTTGCATAGTGGAATTTGGGGGAATAGGTGGAACTGAACAAGGGCCCGGTGAGACCCGAGCAGTCTCTGTCTTTCATGTCCTCACCCGCCCAGGCGCCCACAGGCAGGCAGGCAGCATCTGAGCATCACCAAGCCCTTGTTTAGATTGAAGATTTTTTCAACTTGATGAATAGTACCACTTTCGTCTTATTTGATAAATATTGTCCAATCGTAGACCAATTAGGCTCAAAAGATTCATCTCGTGATTTTGAACTAAACTGTATAATTAGATATTTTTTTTACCTACATTTAGTACTCCATGCAAGCGGCTAAAAATTGATGTGATGGAGAGAGTGAAAAAACTTGGAATTTTGAGGTGATCTAAACATGGGCCAATTCGAAGAAAACGATATTTTAATATTATATCTCTTCACTTTGTGCCTGCTCACCTCCTCTGAGGCTCTGACCAAATCTCCATTCCCAATCAACCATTTCCTGCAAAGAGGAATACGATTCACCTCAGCTCTACCACCGGAAACCACCAAGAACAAGATCTTGCAGCTAGGCAGCACCGGAGTCAACTCATCAGTGAAGCAAAGCAGGCTCTCCCAGCCGATCAGCAGCCATGAGTACCATGAAGTTTTGCCGTGAATGGTAAGCCGCTGACGACGACGCTGCTGCCTGCTCGCTTCCTTGCTCACCTGCTCTGCTCTTTCTTGGCATGGCATGGCAGCAACAACATCCTGTACCCCAAGGAGGACCGGGAGCAGAAGGTGCTCCTCTTCGCCTGCCGGAACTGCGACCACCAGGTTCCCTTCCTTCGCCGATCTATCAGCCTCGTCTCGGATCCATTCGGATCTCTCTCTGAAGCAGTGAAGCATATGCATATCTCTTGTTCTTCCATTCCATCTCTACCTGTTTCTAGATTCCTGACGTGGTTTAGCCATTCTGAAATGCTCTGCTGGAACCGCCGCACCGCAGGAGGTCGCCGACAACAACTGCGTGTACCGGAACGTGGTGCACCACAGCGCCGGGGAGTTCACCCAGGTGCTCCAGGACGTCGCCGGCGACCCCACGCTGCCCCGCACCAAGTCCGTGCGCTGCGCCTCCTGCGGCCACGGCGAGGCCGTCTTCTTCCAGGTCGCTCACCTCCTCCTCCTTCTCAAGTGCTAGCAATAGCATCGTCTTCTTCATAGACCATGAGCGAGAAACTTCTGACATGGAGCTCACCATGGTTCTTTTGCCCTGGCACTGCAGGCAACTGCAAGAGGCGAGGAGGGGATGACGCTCTTCTTTGTCTGTTGCAACCCAAGCTGCGGCAACCGCTGGAGAGAATAAAGGCTCTGATCGATTCAGCAAGACGATTCCTCTGGCGCAACAGCCAGGACGACATGATGATTTTTGAAAGTTTTCATCCCAGAGACCTGCTGCCCATATTGGCATGTGAACTGGTTATATTCTATGTTCCAAGTGCGTTTCAGGCACGAGACATTTTTTCAATAACTTCAGCAGGGTAAACTTCCCTGTGGTTCATTCATTTGCATCAAAGAAAGGATGAGATGAGGATTTTTTTTTGTCGATGTTCTAATGTTTCCCTCTGCAGTTCTGTGCTAGCTACCTTCAGTTGTGGTGAACCTTAAGAGCAATTCTCTTAACGTTTCATCCACTCAAGCAAATTAACATTTAACCATGATGGTTAGAGACTTAGAGTTGATTTGCATTGCAATGGCTGTTCTGTACTCAGAACTCAGTTGACATGGGGCGCGCGCACACACACACGATTATGCAAGTTTTTTTTTCCCAGGACAGAACATCCACGGCAAATCAACTAACCAATTTCTGCAGCTCATGATTATGCAAGTTTTTTTTATAAACTTCTTGAACAGCCATTTGCTTAATTGATTTTCAGCTCACTTCAAATGGCAATCCAAACCAAGAACTAGCTCAGGTGCAGAACTGCATTTGAGATACTGAAAATTCCCATTCTGTTGCTTCCCTTTCAAGAGCAACTTCAGATGTGGATCTCAACTTTTCTGATGTTTAAGAAATTTTCTCAATGTCTTGTTGAACGACCAAATAAATATCCATGCTACAACATGTATGCATGCATCTGCATACTCAAAATTTGAAACAATACTGCAACAAACAACTCAATATCTCTACAGTACAGATGCTACAATTACAGTCTGAAGTAAAACTGTGCTACAAGCCTGTAACAGTCAACTCAGTATTTCTGATATCCTATCCATGACGTCAAGATTTTGATAAGCATCCACACAATAAAGAAAGACACTTGATAGTGCTTTCCCAATGCGACTCCCAGAGAGGGCTTCAAGAGATGATGCTTTTGGCCGTTCAGAGTTACATCCTTGGTGGATATTTCAGTGTCAACTGGAGCATCGTGCATCACAATAAGATCAAGGGAACTTTATTCCATTGTTGATATACAATCTTTTGCCCATGAAGGGAGAGGTGACCGGAAAGTGATGGGCAATCCAGTGATAGGGTGTACAAATGACAAGCTCTCTGCATGCAATGCATGGCCATCACACTCTACGCCGTTCCACTCAATCACCCCACCGTATTTCACATCGCCTCTGATTGGGAAACCAAGATACTGGCAGTGTAGACGAATCTGATGTGTCCTTCCACTTTGGGGATAGGCTCTAACCAAAATGGCACTGTTGTTCATATCACCACTACAAGTCTGGTCAGCTGCCTTTTCTTGTACAGTTATTGACTCAATATCATCGGTGTAAAAGTTGTTGGGTTCTCTAAACTGACCTTTACCATTGACCCCTAAAACTTCAAACTGTGTGCTCATGTCCCTTACAACAGAACCACCTGGCAGTGAACGGCCAACATCAGACATTGCATATACACGCCAAGCACCATGTTTTGATCGCCCATGACCAGAACATATCTTATTTTTTTCCCATGTCGGTGGGCAACCTATGCAAAGAGCTAGATATGTTTTCTTGACTTTATGATCGGTGAATGCCTTCACTAGCTTCCCAGCAACTTTGTTGCATTTGGTAATAACCATGAGCCCACTGGTATCACGATCCAGCCTGTTTGCAAGGTGAAGGTTAGGTTTAATTGCTGGGTCCTCTGCAAGTCGCAAGAAATATTTGTCTGTAGTCAGAACTTAGAAATAGTGAAGTAAGAACAATACGAATAACAATTCAATTGTGGTTTCAAATAATGAAATTTAGATGATAAATATAAAAATAAAACAGTCTGATATTATTATGTAGCAGGTTACATAAGTATCAAACTTTTACTTTCTGACAAAAGAGAGACAGATCAGAAGTGTTGTTTCCTCACCTCAGCCTGTCCAGAAGTACCAACTATAGTCCTAAAGGTACTAACTACTAGCCAGACATAACTAATTCCATGCGCTTTGGGAGACAAGGCAAGAAATAAATATCAAACCTTGAATATTGTATTCAATTCAAAAACTCCCAAAAATAAATGAAGAGTTGCGCACACAAATTATAAATGATAAAACTATAGAGCTTCATATGATCCATTATTAAAACTTGTGCTCAGTAGAATCCTACAGCCATTAGTTTGCACTGATATTGCTTGCAGACAATAAGAAACTCAAGCAAAGTTTAAAAAAAAGGGGTTCAAGACAATAATATATCAGTCCGACAGTCCGTACAGCTGAATGATGTATCACGTATGCCCTTCTGCTTCTAAATCTGCTGAACATAATTCTAGTTCTAGAATAAATATTACTTATGGGAAATGGATTCTAAAGCCATTTCTTTTTGCGGAGGAAGCTCAAATATACACATTGTATTTTTTTAAATTGTCATCATAGCATACCATACTTTCAGTGCTGGATGCTCACTTGCTAGTAAGAATTGTTAAACTAGTCCATTACAGATAACATTATACTCCCTCCGTCCTCGAATATAAGGCATGCGTGTATTTCAAAATTCAAACGTTGTTATCTTTGACTAACAATTAGCCTAATTATATCAAAAGTTCGTATTACAAAAGTAATTACATCTCTTAATAGGAATCCTGCACCCAAACCGCGGGCAGACCCGCTATCCACGTCATCCTATAAGCTGCGAGCCGTTGGATTGAGCGAACTGACGATATTGGCCATCCGATTGCGGATCGGTTCGGGTTTCAACCATTAAGCCGCCAGCACGGGCGTTCGAGAATCATCGGGAAAGCACATGTCCGTCTCCACTTGCCACCAAGGACCGAGCAGGGGGCGCGGGCATGGTGTCCCTGGCCACCCCGGTGTGAGCGTGGGGCTCGGGCGCGGCAGCCCCGACACCCCAACCCCGGCGCGGCGCCGGGCACGGACGGCGAAGGCGCAATCGCAGCAGGCTAGCACCTAGGAGCGAGGTCGCGAGCGCGGCGTGACCATGCATGGCGGCGCCGGCACATCTGCGCGGCCACGGACGGCAGCGGCGTGGTGCGAGCACGGCCGAGGTGGAGGACGGGCCACGGACAGTGGCGCATCAGCACGAGGTGTTTGATGGAATGCCCATTAGGTAAACATTGGCCTCGCCGCCTCCATCGTCGGCCCGCAGCTCTACTGGCATGCCGCGGAGGCAGTCACAGCGGCGACCGCGTGCCCCGCATGCGACTGCAACTGCGACGTGCGCCCGCTCCTCGACCTCCCGGAAGGTGCGCCTCCTCCCCCCTCGCTGCCTCTTCTCTTTTTAGATCCGACGCGATTGGGTTGTCCTTCCGTGTGCTTTTCTGTTGTTACACGTGCACGTGCTCAAATTTCCAACTCTTATGCATCAAATTGGCATGTGATGACTGAATGAGCATTGCTGATTAGATTCAGACTTATTTCACCCAATATTCAAGACAGAACTACGTTGAGGAACAGCAGGATCTTGTTTTAGTGTAACTCAGTTTGTAAGGACAGTCAGACAAACAAGATGGAGCTGAGCACACATATCGTATAACTTTGAATAAGAGGCTTGAGCGTCCTCCAAAAATATTGGCTTAATCATTACCCTGACGTTCTATATCAAGGATGTCTAGATGCTAACCATGGAACATGAAAAATCTTTTACTGCCTTTTCCATTGTCTTCTCTGTTTAGTATTTATTTACTCATGTTATATGCGACTGTCTTGCAGAATAGTTTCAGCTAGCAAGTGATGTGTCCTTTGTTCCTTTTTGTTCTATGAGCATTTCAATGTTACGCGCAACTAACATATTGAAGAAATGCTGAGAGCAGGACATCACAATAATACCATATCCCAAAGTACATTATGCCATGATATATTTGAATTATCTTCTCAATAAACATAGGGGCCTGATTATGTCTTTGATTGAGACACACATGACACAATGGAGTTAATCAAATTCTGATCACTGTGCTTTAACTGAAACTCGTGCCTTTTCCATGTTTTCAGATTGTGCTAAACGCTTCAAAGGGGTCAAGAGTCGCACATCTGGTGAACAGACAGAAAAAGTGCTTGTAGAAGAACTAAAGCAGAGAGAAGAGGAGGCAACACAAGCCCAGCAAGAGGCTGATGTTAAGTTACTCGATGCCAAGAAATTAGCTTCACAGTATCAGAAGGAGGCTGACAAATGCAGCTCAGGCATGGACACCTGCGAAGAAGCTGGAGAGAAGTCAGCTGTAGCATTGGTCCAACAAAAGAAACTGACTTCTTTGTGGGAGCAAAGGGCTTGGGAACTAGGATGGAAACTGGAGAATTCCAAGGCACACACCTAAAGTAGTAAATCAAATACCCTAGTGGATGGGGTTGGATACTATGTGTAGCAATAGATCTCATTGCAATTACGACCCACTAAGAGCTCAAGATGATGAGGAAACAACTGGGTTTCTGGTTGAGCGAACTCGACTCTCTTTACACGCCAAGGGCCTCCTTGTCCATAGCAAATTTATGCTCAGTCTGTAGTATACTTCCATTGCTGTTTGTGAACACGCTGTGTGTTAAGATGATCATAGGATGATACTGTTCATTGTTGTCTGGATGTTCTAAAAGGAGAAAAATGGTCTAGGGGTCGTGGCAGCTAAATTCAGCTCTCCTCTGTTACGCCCACTAGCCACTAAGTATATTCTCCTCGTTCCTAACAATTGCTAGAAATTATGACCTAAAAATCCTATACGCAGTGTCATCAACTGGTGTCTGAATCCTCATTATTATTCACTAACCTCTTTTCCCTGTTCTTAGTGTTATTGGATCAGTATCTCAATGCAACTCCTGGCATTCTTACCTCCTCATGTTAATCAATGGCTATACATTTTTTTATTTTATTTTACCTGGGCCAAACATTTAGGTCGAAACATCATCAGAGACCATATCTACTGACCATAGCGCAGATTTACGTGCATACATCATCTCGAGAGAAAAGTCACCATGGCTCACACTCTCACAACAAATTATACACTGGCCCAAATCTGATGTAGGCGTGGCAAAGCCACGCCCATGTTTCTAGTTAGATTTGTATTTAGAAATATTTCCTAATGATCAAACTTTTGTTCCTATAAATCACATATTATAAGAGAAATCATAGGTCAAAATATATTTTTGAAGACCACACGAAGTCAAATCGCGTCTTATATTCAGGGACGGAGGGAGTATGAGCTTAGATCATTGGGGAATAGAATGAGAATCAAGACTGTGTCAAAATGACAGATTGTCTTATGCCTGTGGTAGTGTGATGAAACCCAAAATTGCACAATTTGTCAAAAGGCATTCTGCATTGTAATGCTCCTAAATAGCTACCAATCCACACTTTGCACTCATTCCTTTGCATTGATCACATAGCCTGTATGTCCTAAACCAAACCAAGTAGTGAGCAATGGCATTGCCATCAGTAAAATAACATTTAACTGTCCTTGTATTGCACACGGATCACAAACTACCTAAAATCCGCCAATTTCTTCATCCAAATGATCAATATCACTGACACTGGATGATCAACGTATGAAATCACAAGCAATGAGTTATGCAGAATAGCATTTTGCAAACTGTAGCAGCGCCATTGGCACCTAAAAGCAGATTCTTTTTAAGTTCAATATTTTTTTACCTGAGACGGCAGAGCAAGGAAAGGAGGTGAGGAGGGCGTCGCAGTAGACGCCGGCAGGCTTGTCGACGACGGCGAGCCACTGGTCCTCGAACACGACGTCCGCAGAGGCGAAGGCCGCGGAGCGTGCGGAGGCGGTCATGGCGCGCCGGAGCTCCACGTCCTTGGAGGCGGCCGGGTAGGGCGGGGACACCGGGGAAGGATACTCTCCCGTCGACGGCGCCGTCGACGTAGCCGCTGACATCGCCGTGAGGCGGCGCGCCGGTGGCAGGAGGGAGCGGAGCGGGGAGGCGGCGCCAGCAGGAGGCTGGAGAAGGAGAAGGGGCAGGGGTAGTTTCGTCATTGAGGTAAAAATACGGTAGCACTTGAGTATCTCGTGTTTGTCATCTCATTAAAAAAAAAGAGAAGAAGAAGAAAGAAACCAAACTCTTGCCTGTCGCCTCCGTCGTGGGCGCCGGCGGCTTTCCCAGATCTTCGGTGAGATCCCGGGGTAGAGGGATTGTCCCGTGAGCTTGGAGCCTCTGGGGTTCGGGGTTTTCTGGGCAATTTGGGTAGTGGCGGTGGTTGGCAATTTGGGGGTGGAGGAGGATGCGGGCGTCGTCGTCGTCGTCCAATGTGGGTATTCGCCTCCCTTCCCCTTCCAATCTCCTCTGCTATTCTCGCGGTGCTTCTTCTGGGATTTTTATACTGCGCTTTACATCACTTGTTGTATGAATTATGATGATGTACTTGTCGCTCTTCTGGGCTGCCCAATTCATGAGTTGCCATTCAGGTGGCAAGCCTGTAACTGAGTAAATTTTAACTGCTTAGGTTATGGCCATCGAGTTGTCGTGAGCCATCCGTTGTGTTTTCCCTGAGAACTCGAATATCAATTTGTTATTTGGTATGATAGAGGGCTTGACGAAGGAGCCACATGATTTTCCCCTCTCTATTTCTATTTAACATAGAAGTTCCTATGCAGGCTCTAGTGTCCATGCCTATAAAACAATGTAGAGTTTAGGCTTTTCTGTTCATGTATATAGATGTCTTTGATCACATTTACTTGATTTATGGAGAATGCTAAACTTTTAAATTTTGATTTCAGGAGGACATGATGATGGTGGAGTTAAGCAAAGTTCTGAGAACTCCTGTTGCGGAGATAAATTCCAAGAGGGAGTTCTCACCCCAACAGGAAGTGGAGTAAGCACCTGTCTTACCTGAACAGACCACAAGCACTGCATCGCATTAAGCAAACAAATTATTCTATGTACCTGGACATTATTGCTTTTGTTGTTAACAGTAGATAGCTTATTTATATGGTACACCAATTGTTTTGATGCTATATAGCATTATTAACTTTGACGCTCTCAATACATCAAAATATCCAAGGCTTTTGTTGTTATAATAGGGTGCATGTTAGATTTGTCACTAGAAGCGTATTAATAGAGTTTCCAGTTTTCTTTTGAGCTTACCCTATAGCAACGAATAGTTCATATTGGCATGCAGAAAGAAGGCATACTCATAGGAAGGATGTGCTCATGTAAAGGAGTTGCAGGAAGGAGGTTTTCAAACAAATGAGACGTACACAATAGGTCCTAATGCAAAGAAGTTGCATTTAGCAGCTGCTAATGCAAAGAAGTCATGTGCAGCAGCTAGTCACAGTCCTACTGTGCTACTTCAGGGAAATGTAGATTCTACTTTGATGGATGATGAGGGCATTTCCGTGGATGATGAAGTCCTTGTGGATATTGAGCTGAGGGCTGAAGCTGATGCACAGGAAGCAGCCAGAAAGACTCAAAGTGAGGAATCTTTGGTGGATCCTATTTTTTATGCTGACACTGCCACTGCACAAATTCCAGTTGATAATTATGCAGATGTTAAGTTCAACATTGTGTATGACAATAAAAATCCAAGGATCAAAGTAAATGAATATTTCCCTTCGATGGAGAACTTCAGGATGGCACTGAGACAGCATGGAATAAAGAAGGGGTTTCAGGTGCACAAAATCAAGACTGATAAGACTAGGTATAGAGCTGAGTGCAAGGCAGAAGGCTGTCCATGGAGAATTGTGGCACGCAAATTGCGGGATGGACCAACTGTTGTGGTACTACTCTAACCTGCCTAACTTGTTAACTTGCTTAATGTTAGTAACTTGTCTAATTTGTTTTGTGTTTCTGTTTCCTGTATTGCAGATTAGCATGATGCCTCAAGAGCACAATTGCCTATCTACTAGTAACCCTGTTACCTCAATGGCATCACAAAGCTGGGTTGCAGAGATGGCTGCTGATTGGTTGAGGGAGAGTCCAGAACTAGGAGCAAAAGAGTTGCAAGAGAAACTGCAGGAGGTGTATAGTGTAGAGGTTAACTATGCTACAGTATGGGGTGGAAGACAGAAAGTGATGAACAAGATTTTTCAGTCTTGGGAAGACACTTTTCAGACATTGTACAATTTCGGGGCTGAACTTCTTTCCTTGTCTCCAGGCTCAGTTGTCGAGATTTGCGCTAAGATATGTGGAGATGATGTCCACTTCGACAAGCTTTTCTTTGCTCTGGAGCAATGCATAGATGGCTTCAAAACAGGCTATAGACCTGACATTGCACTCAACTACACAGACTTGGCTGGCATCTACTTAGGGAAATTAGCATGTGCTTGTGCGCTTGATGGTCACAATTGGATGTACCCTGTCGCATGGGCCATTTTTGACTCTGCTTCAAATGATAACTGGACTTGGTTCATGGAGCAATTGAAGAAGGCTATAGGGAATCTACCAGGATTGACAATTTCTGCTGAGGTTGGTGATAATAATCTAACTGAAAGTTTCTTAGAATGGACTCTGAACATAAAGGGCATGCCTTTAGTTGACTTGATTGATAAGTTGAGGCAGATGACAATGGGGGTTTGGTACAAAAGGAGGTGTATTGGAAGTAAGCTCTCTGGCCATATTCTACCTGTAGATATCCAACAACTTAATACACAAATAAGGAGTTTGAGAAACATCAAGGTCTCTAAATGCGGGTTGCAGACCGGTGAAGTTTCTGGCAGCTCTCAGGACATGGTGCCATGGAGGCACGTGGTGGACTTGGACGAGCACACCTGCAGCTGTAGGGAGTGGCAACTAACCAAGAAGCCCTGCCTCCATGCTCTGGCATGGATAACCACGGAGACAAATGCTGACGTGGAATCATTTGTCCATGACTACTACTCTGTTGAGTGGTTTAGGGCTGCATATAGCGGTATAGTTCCACCCATGACAGACAAGTCGCAGTGGCCGCGGGTGGACCCTGGTTTCAAGCTGCTGGCACCGCAGTTGAAGCCAGGACTTGGGAAGAGGAAGTACACAACCAAGACAAGTGAGGAACCATGCGCAAGTAAACAGTGCGAACAGTGTGGAGAAATTGAACATCGTGAGAAGGGTTGCACGCTGCATTGCCCAAAGAAGAGGTTGGTGCACTAACTTGATTTTTTACATGCTTTATGTGAGAAACACAACTAGCATTTTTTGTTGCAGGAAGAGATGCCAAGCTGAAGAGGGCAGGAAGGCTGAGTACGACACTAACTGATCATCTCTAGGAACCATGCACCACCATGGGACGGTAGATCTGTCGAGGGAGGTGAAGATGCTCCACGGTCATCGGTCTACCTATTTTGTAGTTGTCCCAGGAAGGAGGATTTAGGAGCTGAGGACTTCATCTGTGGCTGCCTGTGTATGCATGGTTAAACTAACCTAGGACGGGGTCTGTAACGTGCTAAGCATGTTTTGCATTGGAATCTGTTTTAATGGCGCGGTAAATGTCATGAATCTGTGCTAGACATTTGCTTTGTGCAAATATGATGTCAACGCCCGACCTTTAAATTGCGTAGGGGTGGCTCTTCTCAGGCGCGGCCTTGGCTCTTTGGTTGCCGCCTTCTGCTCTTGTTGGTTGTGGGGGGTAAAGCCTTAAAGGTAGTAGCTGTGTTTGTTGCTGTGCTTGGATTTTTTTTATTACTCATTCATTGGGTTCATTTTGCGTTCTCTGATTCCTCCTTGCTTTGATCTGTGCAGCAGGATGGCTAGTAGCAGGAGCCGGCTGAGCCGGGCATGCAGGAACTGGAGGCCAAGCACTGGTCGATCCAGATGCGTAGGAGCCAAAGGCTTTTGAGAGAGCCTCTGCCTACCTTCGCATTTGTCATCTGTGTTTACATGCTCATCTGAACATGTAGCATTTGTTTGGGTCATTTTTGTGTCATTCGGTGTCTCAGGTTAGGGATGCGGGCTAGATATAGCTTTCCTTTGTCATAGTGGACAGGTTGACAACATTACCAATTCCCCCCTTCAAACACTTTTAACTTAAAAACATAAATTGCATGCATATTTTGATGTCATGCCAAAGATTCAAAGATTACGGATATAAATCCCTACTGCTGCTGCTAATTGCCACGGGATACAGGCATATGGTACTCCCTTCGTCCGTAAAATGAATGCGCTACCATTAGCGGCAGGTAGAACTCGGTACTCATGGTTTTTCTGCTGCACCTGCCTATTTCAGACCTTGAGCTCCAGCCTCCAGGTATCGAGTTGCAGTACTCATTTGGCACCAATGTCTCGGCATGGTGCAGGATGAACATTCTCACATTTATCAGAAATTACCCTGGTCGTTTGAACTTATCAGCCCGATTTATTACTCATGATACAGTGTTTTCCGGTCACAACAAAATAGCCGAAAAGAATCATTAGCCGAATAGCTTGTTAAAAGGATCAACTCACAGGCCATCCAAAAGAGATCGGCACACATGTGTACGCATTTGTAGGATCTGAGAGTCGGACAGTTTGGAAAAGAACAACCGTATACACTACCTCCATTTTTTTTCAGATGTGACTGATTATTTTCTTAGTTTTTTTTTCATGTTTTTGCTTTGACTATTCCTTTTTTCTTTCATATAAACTTTGTACACAAAACCCAAGTGTATACTATCAACTAGCAAGGTAGCCCGTGTGGGTAGCTAGCTTTTCTTTCGTCGTATAACATGTAGATGTTTTGAATTGAAAATATTTTTAAAAGATAGTTGTTTATTTGTTTGATTGTAAAATTTTCTTCTATCTGCACCCATGATGCTTCTATTAGCATACACTACAAATAGCTACAACCAACCAATTCGTTGTCTTAAAACTATTCTCATCTCCAATTCTTTTTCCCCACTCCTATCACGTGGTTGTGCATTTTGAGTTGAAGCCAAACGTAGGTAGACTTAAGTTTATTTTTAGTCGCGTACATAAATCTTTTTTTCCTCTCTTAGTTGAAAGGCAGAGCTCCTGCCATTGTGTTTAAGAAAAAAGTTTCTTTTTAGTGAGCTTAGTTTATTAATAAAACCACTTCCAAATCTCTCAAATATTTTCATGTTCCTTGGTCCGCTTGTGAACTTAAACTTTGGATTCCTTTTCAATGTTAAATTTAGATATTTTTGTTACACTATAAATGGACTATTCATTTAGTTTTTTCGCCAATTAATTTTAAGACCAAACTATTAATTTTGATCATTTTTATTTAAATTTTGCCTTTATTATTGTATTTATATGGATACTCTATCTAGGTTTAGTTCTTCCCAACTCCTATATGGATATCAAACTATTATTTTCCTTATTTTATTATTCTGACTTTACTATTTATTAATTGTATTAGACTTTGGGTTACTAAATGAGTCGATCTGGACCAAGCTCATTGTATCAAGCTTGAGCTTGTTAGAGGATCAAGTCGAGCTTGATCTGAGTTCAGAACCACCTGAGCCTAGAGTTAGGTGGTCTTTATCTACCCTAAGTTTCGCTAATTGTAGTCTATACAATGTTTAAGCTTTATTGATTTTCTTATTATTTATAAGCCCTATAGGATTTGAACAATGTAGTTGGTTAAAAAAATGAGAGAACCTTAGAGAGAGTCATGCTCACTTGCTCAGTAGTAAATAATAAAGACAACCAAACTCTAAGCTAAGCTAGCTTTTCGAGCTTGCGCTTAATAAGCTTGTGAAGTTAAGTTTGAGTTCGGCTTCTATAGGGCGTCCCAACAAGGCTATTTGCACTAGCTATTTGGATGACGTGGATGAGAGAGAACGTAAAAAAGTTCAATGACCAGCGACGAACTCATCGCTAGCTCGCACACTTCCCCGTGCCTTCAGCGTCTTTGACTCCACGGTCCACTCACATGCATGCTGTCCGGCTGGACTTCTTTTCTTTTTTTTTTATTCCCACTCGGCTGACGATTTGGACATCCTCATTGCGGATGCCGTTAGTCGATTCAAGCCTAAGGCCCGTTTGGTTTGAGTGCGTTAAAGTTTAACTCTCATCATATCAATGTTTTCTCAAATGCATGAAGTACTAAATGTAGACTAATTACATGCATGTCGGCACATATTAGGAGTAATTTACGAGACGAATCTATTAAGCTTAATTAGTCTAAGATTGAAAACTTTTTATCAAATAAGACGAAAGTGCTACAGTGTTTGTTAAACTTTAACTCCCAAACCAAACACCCCCTAAGATGAGCCGAACAAGAGTAGATCATGAGCCTCTAGCTTTTCTTTGCAACCCTAATAGTGTGATAATTTCTAGATGTATTGGAAGATGATGACTTCTTTAAACACCATTGTACTATGATTGGCACCATATATTGTTAAATGTTTATAATTTCTATGGTTGTCAAAAAGTGACCACTAAGTGAAAGAAATGAAGCTATTTTAAAAAATGAGTTAATAACACAGGAATTGGTTACTTATTACCTAGTTCAAGTTCTCAATTTTACATTGGTGCTCGTATTTTTTAAATTTATTCAAAGATTCAATCGGGCTATTCTTTGGCTAGTAAACGACGTGCTCAGTGACGAGGCCTGTTTGACTAATCTCAAGATGTGCCAATACAATCTTTGGGAGGTGTTTATATTTCAAAAAAAAGAATTGTCTTACATGTGTATAAATTCATTTTCAACATATTCTTTTGTTTGTGATATATGTTGACAAACTTTGATGCAAGTTTGCCAACCACATAAAAGTTTCGGTTTATATAGAAAAAAAAACTCTAGTTACCTTTTTATTTCACCCATGCCATCACGAAAGACATGCACACAGTACCTACTAGTAGCTTCAAATGCTTTATTATTATTTTTTGGTAATCTTGCTTCTGTCATTATTTGTTGAAGTGAACTTATACCCACTATACGGCCGCCCGTTCCAACTAAAAATAATATAAACCTCATAAATGAATGCATGCTTAATCTTATCGCTGTCAAAGTCTCAAACAACGTAGCCATCCTTTCAAGAAAAATGACAAGAAGCAGTAGGAGTAGTTTTAATTTTAAATTTTGAAATGATGTCAGAGTACAATGAATAAAAAGTCAAAGTGTTTTGACAGTTTTGAGTCCCGAAACACCAGCCCCCTCTCATAGTACAGCCACCGTAGACTCCATAACACTGGGGTGGGCCATATACAACTATTCTGATTCTTTCGGACGCTGCTATAAAATGTGTTGTATTAAATTTTTTCTTGATCTTAATACAAAGATGTATAAACTTTTTTTTGTGTGATAGAGAAAAAAAAGTACAACCACCGTAGAAAACCGTACCTGTATGTATGGCTGTATCGTCGACATATATACAGTACACGTAGAAATACGCTCCACGTAGACAAACAAATGGGAATCCGCCGCGTGCGCCCGGCGCGGCCCGCGGTATCCTTCCAAACCAACCAACCACCAACCACTACTTACCCCATCTGCTAAGCCGGCCCCACCATGCGTCCGACCCTACCTGTCATTCTCAGGGACCTCCTCGCATATGTCCTCATCTCTTTTGCTGCCCTCCCCTGAGTCCCCTCCGCCGCCAAGATCCGTTAAGATTTTCCTCCTCGCTGCCGCCGCCCGCCTTCTCCTCCTCCGGCGACCAAGAGGGTCGGGTCAGGGAAGAGAAGGGCGCCGGCTGTCGAGTGGGCGGGCGGGTGGGCGGAGATGTTCCTGGTGGACTGGTTCTACGGGGTGCTGGCGTCGCTGGGGCTGTGGCAGAAGGAGGCTAAGATCCTCTTCCTCGGCCTCGACAACGCCGGCAAGACCACGCTCCTCCACATGCTCAAGGACGAGGTCGGGATCGAATATCTCTTCTGTTTTTTTTTTCAAACTGATGCTGTGTGTTGGTTCTTCTTCTTCCCGGGATGGTTGGATGGGCTGAATGGGTTGGGTTAGTATGTCTACCCGATTTTTTTTTTCCAAAAAAAGAAAAAAAAACATTCCCTTTGAGCTATGCGGTCGATGCTTTTTTGTGAATTGCGGAGTTCTGTTTCGATTTGAAACTCCCACAGTTTTAGTTTCGGTGAGACTTGGAAGAATTGTGATGATGTGGTGGATCCGTATGTGTTACCTACCTCCGTGCAAGAATTGTGTGGCGCTGTGGTTATATCCTTTCGGGAGTAAAATTGTAGAGGCCTAAGCGCAAATATAAGTTGATGAGCGCGCATTTCTTTAGGTTCAGGGCTTATCTTTCCACTCCAATTTTAGTTTTCTACCCCTAGATGTCCATTTGAAGGGTTCAGTGCTCTTTATGATTTTTTTATGTAACAATTCAAATTATAGCCCTTGTGTAATTCAAGAGCATGCCTTGCGAAAGTGATACTGGAAGTCTCTCAAAACTGTGGACTGGGAACAATTCGATCATATTTCATGTCCTACCCTGGTAAGGTTTCCCTTTGAGGAATAACATCTAGAGACAGTACCTTTCCCCAGATTTGGAAGTACAGATTTATGTTGGTATCGGGGTTGCCTTGTTTGGTATGGCCGAACCATTTCTTTGAGCACTGGATTGCTTTTCTAGTAGACCTGAAAACGTTCCATGTTCTGAAGAATCGGGGTTGCCTTGTTTGGTGTGGCTTAACCATATCTCTGAGACTGCTTCCTAGACCTGGAAAAATTCCATCTTCTGAAGAATAGTTTGCTTCTTTCAGCTATGTGGGCTTATGATTCCATATCAATTTTCTGGAATTCTTGGGTGTAAATCTGGGGAAAGGTTGTTCCTTTCATTCAGAGCTTCTATTTTAGATCTGTTGTTTGTACAGTTCACGCTGTTATAACTACTAGAATCCTACTGAAAAATGGTATGTGCTGAAGCTAAGCAGATAGCAAAGGAAAGTTCTATGCAGGTTATGTTTTAACATCTGTAGGCTCATGGGATTTCTATTTGAGATCTGTGTTTCTTTTGGCAGAGATTGGTTCAGCATCAGCCTACGCAATATCCAACTTCTGAAGAGCTGAGTATTGGGAAGATCAAGTTCAAGGCATTTGATTTAGGAGGACATCAGATTGCTCGCCGTGTTTGGAAGGATTACTATGCTAAGGTCCCACCTTCCTCTTTTTTTTGTTTTTCCTTCAGTATTAGTAACTTGGTGTGTAGTTGTATCATGTATCAATGTGTTCTTCTCCTGTGGGTGTGATTTCTGAAGGTTTCATGCCATCCTTTTGTAATTTTTTAGCTCATTCTGAAATTGAGAAGTACTAGTAGCCATGCTTCATCTCTAGCCATTTTAGTTGGCATCATTATCAGGGGACATTGAATATGTTGGTCTTCACTTTTGCTCCCACTTGTAACACCTGTTGCTTATTATCAATTTTTCATCAAGTTGGTCAGTGGGTTTAGTGCATACAATAGTAAGTTGCCCATTGCCCACCCCTATACGCTAGTGAACTTGGTGCTGCCATCTAACTTTTAGTTTCTTAGTGGGAGATATGCTTGATGGTATGTAGATTCTATGATTCTTGGAATTAGGCTCTTCTAGACTTCTGGCTTTGTCTGTTTTTTTTTTGTGCCCAACTACATTTATTTTTTTGCAACTAATATTTATTCTTTTTATATTTTTGCCTCTTTTTTTTTTAAAAAACTTTGTATTGTTTGATGAGGTGGTGGAGTTGGCTCAGTCATTGATGGATATTGTTCTTTAATATGAGGAATGCTGAATAAAGTGACTATATTCCAATATAGAGAAACATTTGTAGTAGACTCTGGAGTTTGCTTTAGGTAAGAAGATGGATAATTAAAAATGTTTGAAGATGGAAGGAGGTGGGGGGAGGGTGTGTGGGGGGTGTGGCGTCCAAGGATGGGTAGGAATCCAGAGAATGTCCAAACTAGAAACTGCTAATAAACTAAGCCCGCAAACCAAGAAACTAAGTGTGAGTTGCTGATAGAAGAGACATTAGGAATACGAGACAATTAGGAGTGCCTGACAGAAATGCATCTTCCCTTGCGAGGTGCATCTTCATAGGAAGGACTTTTGCTACACCATTGCTGAATTTGTTATATGTTACTATGTATAGATTGCTAGTACCTATTGCCTTGGATGAAAACAAAACTGTTTCCTCCACTTCAAATGTTTGACTTTATATTTCTAAATTGAACCTTAGAAGGTACAGGGTTTTAACGAGGTATTTGGATTTGGGAAATTGTTTCTTAGATAAATTATTAGGTCCTCACTTTATATCCAAAACACTTTTGGTTTGAAGCATATCTTTACCAAAATCATGCAATGATCTGATGACTGATGAAACATATCCTACTATGGCACTTCCTTAGAGATTCTGCTTTGGTGTCCTTTGTATAGTCTACTTTTATTATTCCTCATGATCAAATCTTGACTTCCTAATTTACCGTGTTACTGTGAATGCTGGTGGAACTGGACATGTGTGCTTTCGACATCTGGTTTGCTGAACTTTCCTGATATCATTCTGATATAGGTGGATGCAGTGGTCTACCTCGTGGATGCCTATGACAAGGAGCGGTTTGCTGAGTCAAAGAAGGAGCTAGATGCGCTCCTGTCAGATGACTCCCTGGCCACTGTTCCATTCCTGATCCTGGGGAACAAGATCGACATCCCTTATGCCGCTTCAGAGGAGGAACTCCGTTACCACATGGGGCTGAGCAACTTCACCACTGGCAAGGGCAAGGTTAACCTGGGCGAGTCCAACGTGCGCCCCCTGGAGGTGTTCATGTGCAGTGTTGTTCGCAAGATGGGGTATGGCGATGGGTTTAAGTGGGTGTCACAGTACATCAACTAGTGTTATCTACCCACCGTGGTACTCCCTGAACCTTAGCTACCACAAGAGAGATAGGGAGCTAGCTGCCTGGTCATGGTTGTTCATGGTGCCAGTACATATGTGTTCGTGGAAGTAGTGCAAAATCTGGGATCTTGTGCCAGATTTTTCTTCTGTTACAGTGTGATCGTGGAAGAGGAGCACCTTTTATACTTCATTGCTGGAGCTCTTTAATTCTTGCTGTCTACTTTGTTTTTCTTTTTCATGCCTGACGTCAGTGGACTGTATTTGGGGGGAAAAGTACAGTTGGACGCCTTCCCATGAAGGGTTAAACTTTTGCCGACCTTAGACTAACCAAGAGCTTGTTTGGATAGTCTTCAGTCGAGGGGATTAAAGGATTTTGACTTGTAATCGATCCCCTTGAATTGAAGACTAACAGGACAAGCTCTAAGGGTTTGGTCGTAGGATGCCGGGGATTGTGAAGGTCGTGAGGAAGACGACGACTTGTTGAGCATTGTATCAAATGCGTCAGACCTTGAGCGGTAAAAGTTTCATCGACCCTCAGTGGTGAAAATTTGCAGTCCTTAGTGATAATGACTAAGCCTTTGGAGGGTCACTGTCATTTATATGGTGTGAGAGGAGGCTAGGGTTTAAGATTTTGTGAGAGAAGGCTTGGGTTAGAGAGAGATGAGAGACTCTTTGATTTGAGCTTTTGTCCATTTTATTAGATTTGACTAGTGCTAGAAGTGGTTTGTAATCGCACTGCTGAAGAAAATTGAACAGCCTGGCCTCTAGATTTGACAAGATGTGCGATTACTAACCAAGAACATGTTTTAATGTTTAGGGCCCGTTTGGTTGGTAGGGATCGTTGGACCGGAACAATTCCTACCTAGATTGTTTCACTAATTTATATAACCTTTATCACCTGAAACTATTCCTGGTTGCATTCCGGCCTAAACGAACCGGCCCTTAAGCATTTTTGTTTGCTACAGTGAACATCATCATGATCTCTTGCATTTATTTGTTTGTTCCTAGCTGGCCACTTCGAGTTCGGGTTACCCTAGCTTTGTAGCTCGGTTTTATCCCTTTTAGTTGCCTTTGTTATAAAACATGTTGCCAGCGGTTCGGACCTTTCCCTCTCCGTCTCTCACGATCAATATAATATATGAAAGTAGAACACATAGACACAAGATGTAGGGAGACTATTCTTTATTTCTTTGAATATCGGTGATTACAACATAGAGCTCCCACGTATATATAGTCCTGTCAAGGTGTCACACCCATTTATCGACCAAATGGAATGCATACCCTTATGTGCGCCCAGAGATCAATCACACATAAGTTCACAAATTATAACAGAAGTATCATCACAAATGTTATTACATCACGATATTTAAACACATAGTCTTAACACAAATGTAGCGGAAGTATAAATAGAAATCTCTCGTGGTAGCTCCAGTCACAGGTACATTGACTGGTTGACAGCAAGACTAGTAATCTTCAGGGAAGTAGGCGTAGTAGTCACTATTACCTCCATCTGTTACCCATCCGGGATTTTTATCCAAGTAAGAGAAATAAACAAGCGTAAGTACATCTCGTACTCAACAAGTGTAACATGGGGTTCATGAGGCTCAAAAAGGCATATTCATTGGTTTATCAGCATGTAGCTTTTAGTTAACATGATTTTAGCATAACAATAGCATCAAAATGTCTCAATATAAACATTAAACATATGATCCATGTGAAATGATTAATGAATAGCAAAAACATAATCATAAACAATTATTCAACTATTCCATAAGGGTCCAAGGCCACTCGTGACCGTGAGCACGGCTGTTATAACAGTTTTACACTCTGCAGAGGTTGTACACTTTCACTGTGAGTCGTGTTACCCAAATGCCCGGGTTAATTACTCCCAAAACACTACCAAGGTGAGCAGGCAGGGTAAACACTATGAAGTCTTTCGAAGGTTCGTCTAACAAGTTAGGGCCATTAGATTTCACTCGGCAAACAGATGTAGAGCCCCCCTTCCTGATGGCACAAAAACACGCAGCCTATACACATGAGGACAGAGGCCGCACTATACCCGATTCGTCAAGCCATTCTTACGCCATAAAGGAATACCTCTAACAAGCTAGAAAAGGTCCTTCTATATGACTAAAGCCAGAGCCATATAGCCCCCACAGTTGTACTGTAAATCCCGGATTGTCGCTTATAGATGAGTCCTTATGGAGAGCAATTAGAGCATCAAAAGTAACCCCCATGCTCTAATCCCCTTTAAACATTAATCAAAATCATCTTTTAGTGTTTGTTGCATATTCCTCTAATCAATTTACATGATCATAGTCCATGTTTAAGCACTAGCCACACTACTCAATGCAATATAATAGGTACCAAGGTAAAGGATCAATCGCTAAGTCATCCTTAACAAGGAATAAATGCATAATGATATTAATTGCATAAGGTGAATAGGACAACAAGGATTATCCCATGCTATACTTGCCTTGCTCAAACTGGTCCTGAAGATCTTGCTCGTAGTAAAGCTCTTGATCTCCAACGAATTTCTCACCGTCTATACTCGATCAACCAATATCAACAACACACATCCAGAGGCAATCATGCATAGATAAACAAGACTATAATTAGAACAATACACCAACAGTAAGAAAATAAAATAAAAAGTCTTTAAAATGAATCTACAACTTGCTAGGATCACACAGACGCGAAGATCACGAAAATCGGAGCTAAAACGACAAAGTTATGAATTTCCAAAGATTTCCTATAGAAAAATAAATACTTTAATAAAAACTCAAAAATAAATTAATCCAAACCTACTGTACAGTTGTATAATTACATAGAACTCGCAAATAAGAATCTAACGCAATTTGAATGGACCAAATCGGAGTTAAAACGAAAATTCTACAATTAAAACAATCTGAATGGCAAAACTGTAAATATCAGAAAGCGTATTTTTCATTTACCGAAACGAAATACGTTTTCAACCGATCAAAGCGTACTCTGAGCTTTACGTTTTAGGACTGCGGGTTACAATACGCAAAAGCACAGGGACTCTTTAACAAAAAGTACAGCCGAAAGGGTATCAACTATTCTCAGCCGTTGGATTTAAAATGAATGGCCTAGATCTAATCGGGGGGAGGGAGAGAGAGAACGGCCGGCGGCTACAGGAGCCCGACGGCGGCGCCATGGCCGGACTTGGCCCGAGCTTGCCGGAACTCGATGAAACGGCCTTACCGACCACCGTTCGACAAACTGGAGACACCGGAAGAAAGAGCGGCCCACGGCGATCTTACCTCACACAAAAGGAAGACCGGAGGACGGGTTGAGGAGGGTGTTTGGCTCGGGATGGCGGTGGTAGAGCTCGCGCTCACGGTGGCAACACCCCCGAGGCCTACAACTGCTTCAATCGGCCGAGATGGGATCGACGAGGGTGCGGCTCGGCTTTTATAGCCCGTAGGCATCACCGGTTATGGAAAGGAGGGGGATTTGGAGACGGATTCGAATCATCGAATCGGGTAGAAAGAGGAAGACGACGTTCGTCGATGGAAAGCGCCGGAGGAAGGAGAAGGAAAAGGGAAGCGGTCACTGACAGACGGGTCCCACATGTCAGCGACTCAGAAGAAAACAGGGCGGCGGCTGGCTTGGCAGGCCGCGGCTGGTTGCTGGGCTCGGCCCGCGAAGGAGAAGGATGCGGGCGCGGGAGAGAGGAAAGAGCAGGCCGCGCGCGCTGGGCTGCGGAGAGAAACGGCCCGAGAGCAGAGAGAGACTAAGAAATCCTTTTCCAATTTTTCAAATTCCTTTTTCAAATGATTTTCAAATCAAATTTGAATTTGATTGAAACCACTCAATACAAAACTTCAAATGCAGCAGCATGAATGCACAAACATGTTTCTACCCTTATATTTGATTTTAAATTTATAAAAATTATTCTTATTCTAAATTTTGCATGTTTCACAAAAATAAATATAAAAATCATATTTTTCCTATTTTTCTTCTTTTCAAATTTTTAGGGTGTTACAATTCTACCCCCCTTAAGATGAATCTCGTCCCGAGATTCGACCGATGCTTACTCAAACAGTTGCGGGTAGGTTTTTCTCAAATCCTCTTCTCGTTCCCAAGTAGCCTCTTCTGCTGTGTACCGATTCCATTGTACTTTACACATTTTGATTGTTCTACTTCTTGTGACTCTGTCCGCAGTCTCTAAAATTTTAACCGGAAACTCTTCATATGTAAGATCCTCCTTAACAGTGAGTTCCTCTAATGGAATCTGCTCCTCTGGTACTCGTAAACATTTCTTCAATTGAGACACATGGAACACATCATGTACACCTGCCAAACTTTCAGGTAATTCCAACTGATATGCCACTTCACCACGTCTCTCTATAATCTTGAAAGGTCCAATATATCTTGGTGCCAATTTACCCTTCATGTTGAACCTCTTCACACTCCTCATGGGTGACACTTTCAAGTATACATAATCCCCTACCTCAAAGGTCAACTCCCTTCTACGAATATCAGCATAGCTTTTCTGTCTGGACTGTGCTATTTTTAGATTATCTCTAATCATTCTCACTTTCTTTTCAGCATCCTTTAATACATCAGGCCCATACACTTGACTCTCCCCTGTCTGATTCCAGAACAACGGGGTCCTACATTTTCGTCCATACAGAGCCTCAAACGGTGCCATTTGAAGACTCTTTTGATAACTATTGTTATAAGAGAACTCTGCGTAAGGCAAACTCTTATCCCAGCTAGTACCATATTATAAAGCACAAGCTCTCAACATATCTTCCAATATCTGATTAATTCTCTCCGTTTGACCATCTGTCTGAGGATGATAAGCTGTACTAAAATTTAGTTTGGTCCCCAATGATTCATGTATCTTTTGCCAATAATGAGATGTAAACTGAGTACCTCGATCAGACACAATCTTCTTAGGTACTCCATGTAGACTCACTATTCTTTCCATATACAACTCTGCCAACTTCGCACTGCTATATGTAGTCTTCACAGGCAGAAAATGAGCAACCTTAGTCAGACGATCCACTAACACCCAAATTGAATCATATCCTCTTTGAGTCCGTGGCAACCCAACTATAAAATCCATACCAACCTCTTCCCATTTCCACTCGGGTATCTGCATAGGCTGTAACAATCCTGCAGGTCTCTGATGTTCCGCTTTCACCCTTTGACAAGTGTCACACAAAGCAACATACTCAGCAACATCTCTCTTTAAACCGTACCACCAATATTTCTCTTTCAGATCCAAGTACATCTTAGTACTCCCCGGATGTATGGAATAAGCTGACTCATGAGCTTCACGCAGAATTGCCATTCTGATATCCTTATCTTCGGGCACACACAACCTTTTTCCAAACCATAACGTACCATTATCATCCTTACGGAATCCTGGAGATTTACCTTTCGCTATATTTTCAGCTATCTCTCTCAACTTTTCATCCTTCTGCTGACCTTTATGGATCTCTTGCTCTAGAGTAGGCTCTAATACTAATTCCACTGCGTTGGTAGTAAATCCTAAGTTCAAATGCTTGCACTCGGCACACAATTCCTTTGGCATAGGCATTACTTGTACTTCATTTGCATAACTTTTCCTACTAAGAGCATCAGCAACAACGTTGGCCTTTCCTGGATGATAATGCACCTCTAGATCATAGTCTTTTATCAACTCCAACCATCTACGCTGCCTCAAGTTCAGATCCGTTTGAGTGAAGATATACCTTAGACTCTTGTGATCAGTGTATATATCACTCTTGTGTCCAATCAAATAATGTCTCCATATCTTTAATGCATGAACTACTGCAGCTAATTCCAAATCATGAGTAGGGTAATTTAACTCATGCTTCCTCAACTGCCTCGATGCATATGCCACAACTCTACCTTCTTGCATCAGTACACATCCCAAACCCAATCGAGATGCATCACAATAGATAGAGAAAGGTTTACTCAGATCTGGCAAAACTAAGACGGGTGTAGTCGTCAATCTCTTCTTTAGTTCCTCAAAATTAGCCTGACACTTCTCGGACCACACAAACTTGGCATTCTTCTTCAATAATGCAGTCATTGGTTTTGCAAGCTTTGAAAATCCCTCTATAAATCTCCTATAATAACCAGCTAATCCCAAGAAGCTACGGATTTCACTCACATTGATGGGTGGTTTCCAATTCAATACATCTTTCACCTTGCCAGGATCTACTGATATTCCTCCATTAGAGACAATGTGACCCAGAAAAGAAACTTCCTTCAACCAAAACTCACATTTACTCCTCTTTGCATATAGTTGGTGTTCTCTGAGCTTCTGCAAGACCAACCTCAAATGTTTAGCATGTTCTTCCTCAGTCTTGGAAAATACTAGAATATCATCAATGAATACCACTACAAACTTGTCCAGATATTCCATGAATACCTTATTCATCAAATACATAAAGTATGCAGGAGCATTAGTCAGACCAAAAGACATCACTGTATACTCATACAACCCATACCGTGTGGTAAAAGCTGTCTTTGGTACATCACTAGCACGAATCTTCAACTGATGATATCCAGAACGAAGATCAATCTTGGAAAATACACAAGCTCCTCTCAACTGATCAAACAGGTCATCAATCCTAGGCAATGGATACTTGTTCTTAATAGTAACCTCATTAAGAGACCGATAATCTACACACATCCTCTGAGTTCCATCTTTCTTATCCACAAAAATCACTGGTGCTCCCCATGGTGAAGAACTAGGACGAATAAAACCCTTATCCTGTAACTCCTTAATTTGTTTCTTAAGTTCTTCTAATTCATTTACTCCCATTCTATATGGACGCTTAGCTATAGGTGCAGTTCCAGGTAATAATTCAATAATAAATTCAATGTCACGGTCTGGTGGCATACCTGGCAATTCCTCTGGAAACACATCTGGGAACTCCTCCACAACTGGATCTCCCTGGTTGGCACCATCATTGAGCTGGTTCACTGTAGCGGTCTCTTGTTTTTGCACTTTTACTTCAACCCTGATTCTATCACCCTTTGGTGTTGTCAGTACAACTGATTTATCCTTACACTGAATCTCTGCTTGTTGTTGCATCATCCAATCCATTCCCAATATAAGATCAATCCCAGCTGTTCTCAATACTATAGGGCTAACTGTAAACTCTACCCCCCTTAAGTTGAGACTAATCGGAAGACAGCGATAAGATGCTGGCATGCTTCCACCAGGTGAGTTTACTAAGATAGGGTTCTTCATGGCACACAAATGGATTCTATGTATTCTAACAAATGATTGTGATATGAAAGAATGTGATGCTCCAGAATCAAAAAGAACAGTGGCGGGAGTAGAGTAGACATCGAACGTACCAAGCATAACTTCTGGCTCCTCCACTGCAGTTTCCTGGGACAAGTGATTCACCCTTCCTGAGTTAGGTGCGGGCTTCTGGTGGCTGCTCTGTTTCTGGGGAGTCTGCTGGTTGGGCTTCTCCGGGCAATTGTAAGACAAGTGACCTTCTTTTCCACATCGGAAACACCTGTTGGGAGTATTGGGAGCACTAGTCTTCGTAGGAGTGTTATTGGAAGGACCCTGACGATGCGCTTGATTTCCATTCTGCTGCGGTGGACGTTGGTTGCTATTCTGTGGCTGGAATGGGGGACGTTGCGGGAACTGTCCACGGAATGGGGCCTGACCACGATTCCACTGTCCAGAGGGAGGCCTCTGCTGAGTATTCTGCTGAAAGCCAATACGCGGACGGGTGTTGCTATTGGAGGCTTGTCCCTGTAACCTCTTCCTCTTTGCATCCATTTCCTTGCGCTTGCTATCCACCATGATAGCGCGGTTCACAAGCGTCTGAAAGTTAGGGTAGGTATTGGACATCAACTACAACTGTAGTCCATCATATAATCCCTTCAAGAAGCGGCGCTGCTTATCATTGTCATTGGCCACCTCATGTGGAGCATATCGTGACAATTGAGCAAACTTGTCACGGTACTCAGCTACAGTCATTGACCCTTGGGTCAGGTTCCTGAATTCCTCCGCCTTCAACTCTATCATTCCTTCAGGTATATGGTAAGCCCTGAAGTTCTCCCTAAACTCCTGCCAGGTGACTGCAGGAGCATTGGCAGGACGACCATACTCATATGACTCCCACCAATCCTGAGCTTCTCCCTGAAGTTGCCCAGAAGCAAACAACACCTTTTGTCGGTCATCACATTGGGCAATCGTGAGTTGTTTCTCCACAGCACGAAGCCAATCATCGGCCTCCAAAGGATCAGCAGCATGTGTGAACACTAGGGGACGACCCTTCAAAAACTCACCACGCTTATCACGTGGTTGAGCCCCAGCAACTGGCTGATTTTGCTGATTTTGCACTAGTTGCTGCATCAACTGCATCTGTACCGCCAACAGTTGCTCGATAGTTGGTGGCGGTGGTGGTGGTGGATTTGGGGGAATGTTTCCACGACCTCTGCCTCTTCCTCTTCTGGCCATCTGCCACCCATAAACATGCAAACTTTAAGAATTCCATGATTTCAACCACTTATAAGATTAAGAATGAGATCTGAAAGTGTTCTGGACGAGTAGCAATGTTGACAGTTCAGTATTTCAATCATATCTCGAGTTACAGAAATCCAAAAGAGGCGTGCCTTATATGGTTGGAAAGCTTATGAAATTATCCACAATTTCTATTCAGACCTCAAGATCAGATTCTGTCGTTAAGTCTATGAAAAATAAGGCGTAACAGAAACTGTTCCAGATTCCAGACTGTGCAGAAACTTTAACTTGTAAAAATTATATCTCTCGAACCAGATCAGATAAAAAGGTGATTCCAGTGGCATTGGAAAGATGCTTGAGTCTAGTTTCTCTCATAAAAATTTCATAAATGTTGCACGAACCGTTTTTAAACTATAGCAGAAACATCGAAGACTGCTCCAGGAAACAGCAAGGACAGAAACGTGATAATATCAAACCCAACTATTATTCCTTGACTATTAAACTTATTATTCTTAAGAATGGAACTTGTAGACATGCCTACAAGCCCCGACACTCAAACAAAGATCCAACTCACACATAAGCATAATAATAAAGCAACTAGCACACCAAGGTTCAAACCACACGACAGACTCGACTGACTCAACTGACGTTACTAAGAACGTTCTTATTACATAAAGGACTCCTACTTCCTAAGGAAGTGGCTCATGCTCTAATGTCTCATAAATCTTGGGCATGCCTTGGTTTGCTCGGAGCTCATCAATAGTTGCTTGGCACCTCTTGATAGTCTTCCCTTGTGCCTTCACCATCTCTTCTAGCTGCAGCTTCCTATCCATCATATCATAGACAAAGTTCACCATCACCCGAGGTAGTGGCTCTAGCTGCACTGGATCTGTCATAGCCCATCCAAGTTCGGGGTGTGCACGAGGAAAGAAGCGATGAATGTCATGCTTCATAAGGTTAAAGCGAAGATAGCGGAGACCCATACATGCTTCAAAAGCAGCATCTTCAATGCTATCATCTATAGTAGCTCGATGTCCCACGTGAGAGAACATCCTGTCCAGCTGATATGCCCCCTTGTCTTGCTTATGGGCAAAGATGCTTGCCCTGGCCTTCCAGTACGTGTCCTCCAGTGGATGAGTGTACTCCCAGCAGACGTACTCCACAGCTGGATGCCAATCAGCGAAGTAAGCAGTGAGCATCCCCACCAGGCGAAGATGAGAGACAGCATTCCCTCCATTCCTGTGGTAGATCCTCACAGTCCACCCCATTGGAGCAGGTGGCATATCTTCAGGAGCTTCATGTGGTGGAGGCGGGGGTTGTACTCCTCCATTGGCTTCCTCTTCATCATCTTCAATCTCGACGATTTCTGGATCTTCTTCAGGCTCAGGCTCTTCCTGGGGAGGTGCTGGTGCTTGGACTGGTGCTACAGGAGTCTGCTCCTGTTCCTGAGGTTCTGGCTCTTGTGGCTCTTCAGTTGCATGCAGGGCACGAGGTGGGTAGTATCCTCCAGAGCTAATGCGGGCAGTCTTACGGTCACGGGCCATCTACAGAATTTTTAGATGAAGTTAGAATAGAGGCAAAATTTCGTAATAGAATGTGACATAAGAAGCATAAAAATTTATCAAATAACAAGAGCAAGATAGTGAGCATAAAAATAATGTAAAGATGATACTAAATCGACCATTCCTAGCTAGGCTTGCGTCCTACAGTCAACAAGAGCTTTGATACCAATTTGTCACACCCATTTATCGACCAAATGGAATGCATACCCTTATGTGCGCCCAGAGATCAATCACACATAAGTTCACAAATTATAACAGAAGTATCATCACAAATGTTATTACATCACGATATTTAAACACATAGTCTTAACACAAATGTAGCGGAAGTATAAATAGAAATCTCTCGTGGTAGCTCCAGTCACAGGTACATTGACTGGTTGACAGCAAGACTAGTAATCTTCAGGGAAGTAGGCGTAGTAGTCACTATTACCTCCATCTGTTACCCATCCGGGATTTTTATCCAAGTAAGAGAAATAAACAAGCGTAAGTACATCTCGTACTCAACAAGTGTAACATGGGGTTCATGAGGCTCAAAAAGGCATATTCATTGGTTTATCAGCATGTAGCTTTTAGTTAACATGATTTTAGCATAACAATAGCATCAAAATGTCTCAATATAAACATTAAACATATGATCCATGTGAAATGATTAATGAATAGCAAAAACATAATCATAAACAATTATTCAACTATTCCATAAGGGTCCAAGGCCACTCGTGACCGTGAGCACGGCTGTTATAACAGTTTTACACTCTGCAGAGGTTGTACACTTTCACTGTGAGTCGTGTTACCCAAATGCCCGGGTTAATTACTCCCAAAACACTACCAAGGTGAGCAGGCAGGGTAAACACTATGAAGTCTTTCGAAGGTTCGTCTAACAAGTTAGGGCCATTAGATTTCACTCGGCAAACAGATGTAGAGCCCCCCTTCCTGATGGCACAAAAACACGCAGCCTATACACATGAGGACAGAGGCCGCACTATACCCGATTCGTCAAGCCATTCTTACGCCATAAAGGAATACCTCTAACAAGCTAGAAAAGGTCCTTCTATATGACTAAAGCCAGAGCCATATAGCCCCCACAGTTGTACTGTAAATCCCGGATTGTCGCTTATAGATGAGTCCTTATGGAGAGCAATTAGAGCATCAAAAGTAACCCCCATGCTCTAATCCCCTTTAAAAATTAATCAAAATCATCTTTTAGTGTTTGTTGCATATTCCTCTAATCAATTTACATGATCATAGTCCATGTTTAAGCACTAGCCACACTACTCAATGCAATATAATAGGTACCAAGGTAAAGGATCAATCGCTAAGTCATCCTTAACAAGGAATAAATGCATAATGATATTAATTGCATAAGGTGAATAGGACAACAAGGATTATCCCATGCTATACTTGCCTTGCTCAAACTGGTCCTGAAGATCTTGCTCGTAGTAAAGCTCTTGATCTCCAACGAATTTCTCACCGTCTATACTCGATCAACCAATATCAACAACACACATCCAGAGGCAATCATGCATAGATAAACAAGACTATAATTAGAACAATACACCAACAGTAAGAAAATAAAATAAAAAGTCTTTAAAATGAATCTACAACTTGCTAGGATCACACAGACGCGAAGATCACGAAAATCGGAGCTAAAACGACAAAGTTATGAATTTCCAAAGATTTCCTATAGAAAAATAAATACTTTAATAAAAACTCAAAAATAAATTAATCCAAACCTACTGTACAGTTGTATAATTACATAGAACTCGCAAATAAGAATCTAACGCAATTTGAATGGACCAAATCGGAGTTAAAACGAAAATTCTACAATTAAAACAATCTGAATGGCAAAACTGTAAATATCAGAAAGCGTATTTTTCATTTACCGAAACGAAATACGTTTTCAACCGATCAAAGCGTACTCTGAGCTTTACGTTTTAGGACTGCGGGTTACAATACGCAAAAGCACAGGGACTCTTTAACAAAAAGTACAGCCGAAAGGGTATCAACTATTCTCAGCCGTTGGATTTAAAATGAATGGCCTAGATCTAATCGGGGGGAGGGAGAGAGAGAACGGCCGGCGGCTACAGGAGCCCGACGGCGGCGCCATGGCCGGACTTGGCCCGAGCTTGCCGGAACTCGATGAAACGGCCTTACCGACCACCGTTCGACAAACTGGAGACACCGGAAGAAAGAGCGGCCCACGGCGATCTTACCTCACACAAAAGGAAGACCGGAGGACGGGTTGAGGAGGGTGTTTGGCTCGGGATGGCGGTGGTAGAGCTCGCGCTCACGGTGGCAACACCCCCGAGGCCTACAACTGCTTCAATCGGCCGAGATGGGATCGACGAGGGTGCGGCTCGGCTTTTATAGCCCGTAGGTATCACCGGTTATGGAAAGGAGGGGGATTTAGAGACGGATTCGAATCATCGAATCGGGTAGAAAGAGGAAGACGGCGTTCGTCGATGGAAAGCGCCGGAGGAAGGAGAAGGAAAAGGGAAGCGGTCACTGACAGACGGGTCCCACATGTCAGCGACTCAGAAGAAAACAGGGCGGCGGCTGGCTTGGCAGGCCGCGGCTGGTTGCTGGGCTCGGCCCGCGAAGGAGAAGGATGCGGGCGCGGGAGAGAGGAAAGAGCGGGCCGCGCGCGCTGGGCTACGGAGAGAAACGGCCCGAGAGCAGAGAGAGACTAAGAAATCCTTTTCCAATTTTTCAAATTCCTTTTTCAAATGATTTTCAAATCAAATTTGAATTTGATTGAAACCACTCAATACAAAACTTCAAATGCAGCAGCATGAATGCACAAACATGTTTCTACCCTTATATTTGATTTTAAATTTATAAAAATTATTCTTATTCTAAATTTTGCATGTTTCACAAAAATAAATATAAAAATCATATTTTTCCTATTTTTCTTCTTTTCAAATTTTTAGGGTGTTACACAAGGGCTAAGAGTTTTGGTAAGAGCCCACATACAAACGGACTAGGATTATGATTCCTCCTTCTCCTTTCCTTCTAGGATTAAGTCCGTATGTTTTATAACACTCCCCCTTGGGCGATTACCACGATATGCACATGCCTCGTTAAAAACTCCATCCGAAAACCCAGTGGGAAAAACAGTTCTTGGAGAAAAGAGTACATTGCATTCGTTAATTGCATTGCTTATGTTGTCTCATTAAAAACCTTGTGTGAGAAACATTCAAATAAAAACTCACATAGGAAAAAAAAGTACAACATCTAACCTTCTTGGTTATGTATTCTTCAGGATATTCTATTCTTCATGAATAGATATTGATCTTCATGATATATGCATAAACTTCAGTGTTTTAGCAAATATGATTTACTTGATGTTTGTAATTCTGGTGGTTTACCTTCAAGGTAGATGCAATAAAATATACTCCCCCTTATAAAGCCATCATTTGAACTACATTGCTCAAACCACATATTTCATAAATGTATGCTTAATAATGGTATGCAGTACCATAATACTATATCCTTCAAAATGTTGGCTCGAAATTCTTCTATGAATTATAATATGAGAAAATAAGAGTGATATACTTTATGCATAAATGACCACTTATTAGTTGTGCAAGACAAAAATTTATCCTTCAAGGTAATAAATCATATCAGAGGATTATGGGGGTAAATAACTTATAATATTCAATATCTTCTAGATAGTACATCAAACTTATTATTCTTCCTTAGTAGATTTTCAAATTATATGTTCTATAAATCTTCAAGATTTTGATTATACCACTAAATAATAAAAATCCAGTCTCACATATGACATTTACTGGACAATTCAATTGCCAAAATCACCACTACTCTTATACCTTCATGGTATTTAGAGGATATCAACACTTCATTTCTAGCTTTACAATATACACTTTCTAAGTGTTTATATGATTCCTCATTTTCTTTCTCTCAGGTCTCTATTCACTTCAGGGATTAATGGTGTTTATTCAAGAATCGACTGGTAAATACTTCATGGATTGGCTCCTTCAAGGACTTTCTCATATTTGGTGACTAATATTTCTTTTCTATAATATATATTCTCTGCTTCATGAGAGATTGTTATGTGATATACACAATGAGATAGTGTTATTCACTACAAAGTCATTTGATGACTCTTCCTTCTAGGACATGCTCTTCTTGAGACATATATATATTCATTCATGAACATATTCTACCTTAGACTTTTTAATACTTATATGAGATTTAATTTTCATATGTTATGGTTTATATTCTTCAAGAATTTTATGGATTTTCATAATCCACTTATTAACTGCATATTCCATATTCATTCAATTCATTTGCCAGAGGTATAGCAGAACATTTATTTCTTCTTAGTAGGGGATTTAACCTCAATTGCTTTCTTCATTGACCCAATATAATCGCTACAGGCGACTTTGCCATGGACTTTATTTTTCGGATCCGGGTTCTCATAAGAGAAACATTTGCAATTATAGAGGTAGTGTTGTCGACAACTATTATTTTCTCCCAATATTCTCATAATATGAGATTATTCTCTGTCTCTTTGTTATTTCTCAAACAAGAGATGATTTGTTGTTCTGCGTACCCAACACTATGATGCGCGCTTATGTGTTGGATTTTATCTTCACGATGATCCTCTTCATGAGGTGCTTGACCTTCTTCGTGAGGTGTTCTCTTCATTAGAATGAAGGAGTTTGTTCTTATTTTATTTACCAAGTGTACACTAAACTATAACCCATAGGCGTCCCTATGGATTTTAGCTTGATAATATACAATATTTAGTTTACTACTAGTAAACATAACTTCTGGTTTTTCTATAACTTCAAGTTACTCCTCTCATTTCAAATATATCTGGCATATGCTCTGCTTCATGCTTCACAAGAGCATTAGTCAAACTATTGTTTGATTTAGTGCATGATACTATTCCTACTTTAAACTTAAATTAATATTTTCTCTTAAGATCACTTTCCTTCCATTGAAATAATATTTGGCATTCAACATAGCCTTTCTCTCCCCCTAATGCCAATATTAGATCTATAATAGCATACTTCAAAAGATATCCCCTATCATGGGCTTAAAATAATCAAATTCATGTATCTCCAACTATAAGTGGAGGCCCATTCATGTATGCTATGATAAAAATTTATAGGAAATATTCAAGCACATATTTAAATACGGGGGTTATTATACATTATATGCAGTGAGCTAGAATACATAAAGTGCAATAAAGAATGTTCATCATTCCTGTAAACTCTAGGGTGTTCTCCCCCTGATTTGCACATATTGTAGTTCAATCTATTTCATTATCTAGCTTCTTTATTGTTTAGCCAAAAAATAATCTAATTACTCATACAAAAAAACGGACCATATACTTCAAAAGTATAGATATGCAACATTCAAACTTACAAGAAATTTCTTCTATAATTTTCTAACCAAATATCTTTTCTTCATAAATCACAAATCATCATTAAGTGTTTTATCTATTAACTCAATTTCCACTATAATTCAGCCCATTCAAGTGGGTCACTTCTCCATTTAGTTAATTTTAATTTAAGCAACTCCCCCTGATCATAGGCTACTTGGCCATAGACCAATATATCGCTTATGCATGCAACGCATTGAAAGCAAAAATATTTCTTAGTTCAACGGAAACTATATAGACATAGTATACTAGCTAGTCAATCTAATTATGGGGGAAGTGCAAGGTAGCTACAAGCTACAAATATAGCTTCTTTGCTAATATTCATGTAAGAGTGGAGATAGGTGTAGCTCGACGAGAGCATAACATAGTGATACACATTCAAGTGTAATGTGGTATGTTGGTATTCAATCCAACGTAATAGATATCAACAAAATGCTACAAGCTTACTTGCAATTAGTGCAATGTAGAGAAAATTAATTCTGCTGGAAAGGACATGACTAGAACTCTAAGTTCTTATACATGCACTTCACTTAAAGATAGATTTAGAAAGACTATGCCTATTAAATATATATTACCCACATTTTCTCATGCCTTTACTCAAAATTCCTCCCCTTTTCATGCCATAAATTACTTCAAGTAGTAATATGCTTCTTGCATCTATGAAAAATCATTTCATATGTTTAATATAATTCAATCATACTTCTAGTATTCAATGGTTCTGGCATGAAATTCACATATCCAGTATACTATTCAGTGTACAACAACATATTCAGGGTAGGACATAAACTTCTAGTTTCTGGGCTGAAGTATTAAATACTTACTTCTACCTACATGGTAGTGGTGCACAAAGAACGATAACCTTCATGGTTAACTAAGACTTCTTTGTGGATAAATTAATGCGAAATTTATTTAGATAGGCAATAGGCAATTGTTTATATGTAAAACACAATTCATTCCATGCAAGGTTAACATATATTACTGCAAGTAAAAATTGCAACTAAGAATATTAAATACTTCACATTAGTCTTCAAGCAAATAGATTAACCATTAACTCTTCTATGAGTATACGAGAACCACTTAATTCAACGGGAATTAAAACTTAATGCACCACCACTACTACTAATATTCTTGGATAGTAATTTCAAAGATAAAACAAATATGTAAGCACATGATTCAAGTTCTTCTTCTAGAGAAACCTTAAAAATTCTTATACATTCTTACATATCTTAGCTTCTATGCTTGACATTTAGCAGCTTCATGCATGCTCTACTTCATAGTTAGGAGTACAACATATGTAAGTCATATATCCTGATTCATAATGCTGTCCAAAAATTTTAACTCAATTCTACTTGATATTGAGTAATTAAGGATGATAAATTTGAATACTTCTAATACTTCAATGCTCTCGGTCTTTCTATTTCAAGAAATATTTCTTCTAGAATTAGGCAAAGTCTTATTTACCATCCTGTCTTCTATGACTTTTAATCACAAAGCTTCAAGCTTATTGTATTTTTTTCATAGAGCAGCACTATATCCCGTATGGTCATATAGCTTAAAAATTCAATTTTCTTTATGCAATCATAATGTAGGATATCTTCTAAAATTTCTCATTCAGCGAGTCCCATAAGACCTTCGGAATTTAGCTTAGTCACATACTCATTCTTTGAGAGTAATATAAGAAACTATCCATCACTTCAGTGGTAATAGAATATCCTACTAGGATTTAATAAATGACCATGCTATATAATTCTGTCATTCAGGACAAGTTCAGGATATTCCTTCTTCATGAAGGTATGCATATATTATTATTACAAAATCATGTGCAAATAGGTTTACTGCGTGTAAACAAGTAGCAAGATGCAAAAAGATAGTGGATGGTTATCTAAAAATATTCTTAGAAGCATCCAAGTATTTTTTTAGGATTATGGTATATGCAAATTTCAGAATTAATAGAAGCATTCATTCATCCCAAAAATTCATTATGCTAGGAAAAAACAAATGAGCCTCTTAAAGGTGATAAGTCTAAGATCTACAAGATTAAGAGAACTCATATATCTTATATCATGTTTCCTAAGATTTTATTTTTACACCCTAAACCAAAAAGTATATGAACTATTTTGCTAGAATATATTTAGTACATATACTTAGATTCTGCTAGAATCATGGGCTTATATATAAATTTCAGATTTAAAGAGCCCTTTCTTATTTTCTGGTTTGTTTCTAATATCTCGGCGACAAACACAAGAACAACAGTGGCATGCAAGCCGTGGGTGAGAGCAACTTTTCATGGCGTCTTCAATTCATAATTTGGGTTTCAAAGCCTGCAGGACCGTAGATGACAAGAAAACGTACACGCTGCTTGCCGTAGATGGCCATGGTTGCGTGTCGGCGTTCAGGCCGTATTCAAGTGGGAGTTTCAAAAACAGAGAACTCACAGATATTTTATTTACTGCAAAACATGATTTTCAGAATCTGCTAGGAAAATAAAAACTTATAAACGCAACTGATAACTATTCTGATACGGGGCAAAAAGGATCTAGCCCAACCGGCCCAATTGGCCCGCTTACACTGCTCGCCGCCGCCCTCCACTACCTTATCTTCTTTCTTTTTCTCTGTGCAGCAGAGCTAAAGCGGCGGCGGTGTCTGCGGCTCGCGTATAGGCGCGCAGACAACGGCGACCATGTAGGCGAGTGGATGTTCGATGAAGCTCACGTGCGAGTGAGCAGACGGCGGTGCCGGCGCATCAACTCGCGTGCTGGCGGGCAGATAGCGAAGCGCAGCAGCTCGCATGCGGGCGGGCAGGGGTGCGCGTCATGCGTGCGAGCAGACGGCGAGATGCAGCAGCTGCAAGTGCTGCGACTTACGCGTGCAGGCAAGCAACAACTAGTATAGATTCTTCTTTTTAAATATTCAACATCGGTGAGTGTTCCTACTACTAGTAGATCCAGATGTATTGAACTGGTGTAATTAATCGGCTTGCATGCCAAATTAATCAGCTTCCGTGTTATGATGTAGTCACCAAACTTCATGTCGATGATTTTTTTCTCTGGATTATGCTCTGATCTGGCGTTCAAGCCTTCTTGGCTTTGTTCTCGTAGATGAAACTCTACGTGCATATTAGCCTAACAAGTTTATGCGATCTCATGGCCGCACCGCATGCATGCAACATAAAAAAAACGACTCGGTGATCGAGGCCGACACAAGTAGATTGGAAAATAAATTTGATTTCATTGCCAGACGTAAACCAATCTACCGTTTCGAATCAAATCATACCTTTGATTATTAAGGATGCCAATTGATCTACCTCACGTGCCGCGTAGGACAGTGGTGAGTAGATACATACCGCGTAGGGCGTTTGGCATTGTCGTAGAACTGCATGCTTGACGACGATGGTACATGTCGATGCAGTGCAATTATTTGCAGGTAGAGGTAGCAGATCCGTTCCGCTAACAACGTCGGGATGTCGACGTCGTCGAAGTAGTCGCGGCAGCCGACAGGGACGTCGGTATGAGCGGCAGCGTCGATGGCGACGGCTTCAACGAGATGTCGACGTAGAGCTTGTCGTGCTGATAACGTGTTATAAAACATGTTGCCAGCGGTTCGGACCTTTCCCTCTCCGTCTCTCACGATCAATATAATATATGAAAGTAGAACACATAGACACAAGATGTAGGGAGACTATTCTTTATTCCTCTGAATATCGGTGATTACAACATAGAGCTCCCACGTATATATAGTCCTGCCAAGGGCTAAGAGTTTTGGTAAGAGCCCACATACAAACGGACTAGGATTATGATTCCTCCTTCTCCTTTCCTTATAGGATTAAGTCCGTATGTTTTACAACAGCCTTTTCGGACCTTCTAGCTTGCTGAGCTTAAAACAAGCTGGGGACGACTGGACGGAAGAAATCAGAGTTGTGTTTTTTTTTTTGAGAAAGAGAAATCAGAGTTGTGCTTTTTTTTTTGAGAAAGAGAAATCAGAGTTGTGCTTTTTTTTTTGAGAAAGAGAAATCAGAGTTGTGCTGCTGATACTGCTATTCAGAACCCCTCTTTGCGGATCGGCGGGCCTCCATCGATCCTCTCCTCCGACCTGATAGCCTGGACACAAAGAGGCTCGTGTTGCCGGTTCGCCCTAGGCTCCGTGTCTCGTACAGTATTGGATAGTCCCGTACCGCGGAGCGTGGCGAGCGCGCGCCGCTTCATAAGCGCGCAGGCGGAGACGGCGTTGTGACTTGTAGTCACACGCAGCTGACACGAGTCTAACTCGTGATCACTGTTAAATAAAAATGGCAGTAATAGTTTTATACAAGCCATGGGTTAACACTCCCCCTTGATCAATTGATCTTGTGGGGTACCCCTTGATCAATTGATCTTGTGGTAGGTATCGTTGTTTATTCATCAGTAAGTAAATGTCTTGAAGCTTTGGAAAACCCTGTGGGAAAAAACCAATACAAACCATGGGTTAACTAACACTCCCCCTTGATCAATTATGGGTTAACTAACACTCCCCCTTGATCAATTGATCTTGTGATAGGTATCGTTGTTTATTCATCAGTAAATGTCTTGAAGCTTTGGAAAACCCTGTGGGAAAAAACCAAAGTACATCAGTATAAATGTCTTGAAGCTTTGGAAAACCCTGTAGGAAAAAACCAATACAAGCCATGGAGTACATCAGTATAAATGTCTTGAAGCTTTGGAAAACCCTGTAGGAAAAAACCAATACAAGCCATGGGTTAACACTCCAATACAAGCCATGGGTTAACACTCCCCCTTGATCAATTGATCTTGTGGTAAATGTCTTGAAGCTTTGGAAAACCCTGTGGGAAAAAACCAATACAAACCATGGGTTAACTAACACTCCTCCTTGATCAATTGATCTTGTGATAGGTATCGTTGTTTATTCATCAGTAAATGTCTTGAACCAAAGTACATCAGTAAATGTCTTGAAGCTTTGAAAAACCCTGTGGGAAAAAACCAATACAAGCCATGGGTTAACACTCCCCCTTGATCAATTGATCTTGTGGTAGGTATCGTTGTTTATTCATCAGTAAATGTCTTGAAGCTTTGGAAAACCCTGTGGAAAAAAACCAAAGTATATCGATATACCAGGCAAAACTCCTTAAAACCCAGTGAGAAAATAAGGAGAAACACCATGATATATATATAACTCCCAATGTTAACAGACTCTTGGGTATTCCCAAGACATAGTCTAAAACAATTTGATCAAGGATCAATATGTCATAATTATCTTCGAAAAACCTCTATGAGGAAAAATAGATAATATGATATTTATTATGTGTTACCATTATCTCATTAAAAACTTTATGTGAGAAAACTCCAAAGGAGTAAAACTCATATAAAGGAAAAAGAGTATAATATAAAGTTGGAATATGTTATGTTTAGAGAGTTTCTCCCCTTATTCTCGCAAGTTTCTAAGTCTTCTCATACCAATACCATCAACACATTTACGAAATGCGGAATATGGTAGAGACTTTGTGAATAAATCTGCTAGATTATCACACGACTTAGTTTGCAATAAACAGTAATAGTTTTATACAAGCCATGGGCTTTGCCCGATGGCCAAAGGGTGTTTGATGGACCCCGAAAAGGTGTCTGTCTATGCCTACGTACAACTGTCATTAGCAGTTGCTAATGATGTAATAAATAATATTTGATCAATAATTAATTATCCTAATTAATCTCAACACTCCCCCTTGATCAATTGATCTTGTGTAGGCATCGTTGTTTGTTCATCAGTAAATGTCTTGAAGCTTTGGAAAACCCTGTGGGAAAAAACCAAAGTATATCGATATACCAGGCAAAACTCTTTAAAACCCAGTGGGAAAATAAGGAGAAACACCATGATATATATAACTCCCAATGTTAATAGACTCTTGGGTATTCCCAAGACATAGTCTAAAACAATTTGATCAAGGATCAATATGTCATAATTATCTTCGAAAAACCTCTATGAGGAAAAATAGATAATATGACATTTATGATGTGTTACCATTATCTCATTAAAAACTTTATGTGAGAAAACTCCAAAGGAGTAAAACTCATATAAAGGAAAAAGAGTATAATATAAAGTTGGAATATGTTATGTTTAGAGAGTTTCTCCCCCTAATTCTCGCAAGTTTCTAAGTCTTCTCATACCAATACCATCAACACATTTACGAAATGCAGAATATGGTAGAGACTTTGTGAATAAATCTGCTAGATTATCACACGACTTAGTTTGCAAGATTTCTATTTCTCCATTCTTTTGGAGTTCATGGGGGTAAAATAACTTAGGAATAATATGCTTGGTCATATTACTCTTAATATAACCTGATTCCATTTAAGTAACACATGCCGAATTATCTTCAAAGATAATCATAGGTGTGTCAAGTACACCAATACCACATGATTGTGCTATGTGGTTTACCATTCTGCGAAGCCATACGCATTCGCGTGATGCTTCATATAAAGCTATTATTTCAGAATGGTTGGTAGATGTAGATACTAGAGTCTGTTTTGAAGATTTCCAAGATATTGCAGTTCCACCTTGCAAGAAAACAAAGCCTGTTTGTGATCTGCCATTGTGGGGATCTGATAAATAACCAGTATCTATATATCCTAACAAAATTGGATCTTGATTTCTGCTATAGAATAATCCAAAATCTCTAGTGCCATTGAGGTATCTCAATACCGTTTTAACTCCTACCCAATGTTGTTTGGTAGGTTTAGCACTATGTCTTGCTAGCAAATTTACTGCAAATGCAATATCCGGCCGAGTGCTATTAGCAAGATACATTAGTGCTCCAATGGCACTTAGGTAAGGGACTTGTGGCCCCAATATCTCTTCTCCTTCATCCGGTGGTCTAAAAGGATCCTTCTTAATGTCTATGGATCTTACTACCATCGGAGTTTTTGTTGGATATGACTTGTCCATATTGAATTTCTCCAATACCTTTTGGACATAGGCAGCTTGGTATATAAATATACCTGAGTGAAAGTGCTCAAGTTGTAAACCTAAGCAATATTTGGTTTGGCCCAAATCTTTCATATCAAACTCCATCTTTAAATGATGACGTGCTTCATTAATATCAGGTTCGTTGCCGATGATGTTAAGATCATCAACGTATACTGATATGATACAAAATACTGTTGACGATTTCTTAATGAAGACGCAAGGGCAGTCATCATTATTTGTGTATCCATTCTGTTTAAGGAATTCACTTAACCGATTGTATCACATTCGGCTCGACTGTTTCAAGCCGTATAACGACTTCTGCAACTTGACGCAATACATGTTGCGATTTGCCTTAGGATTCGGTATACTGATTCCATCAGGAACTTTCATATATATATCTGAATCTAGTGACCCATACAAATATGCTGTCACTACATACATCAACTACATAGATAGACGATTTTGTACTGCCAACGATATTAAGTATCGGAACGTTATACCACTCATTACTGGAGAGTAAGTTTTGTTGAAATCAACGCCAGGTCTTTGCGTAAAACCTTGTGCCACTAGCCTTGCTTTATATCTCACCACTTCGTTGTTTTCATTCCTTTTACGGACGAAAACTGACTTGTACCCCACAGGGAAGATACCAGGAGGTGTTGGCATTACAACTGAAAATACCTTCCTTTTATTAAGCGAGGCGATCTTTGTTTCAATTGCTACCTTCCACTTATCCCAGTCCGAGCGCTTCTTGCACTCAGTCATAGACTTGGGATCTGAATCAGTTAGAAGGATATCTGCAATTTCTTCAGAGAAATATGTGTCGACTATTATGGACTTACGATTATAAGACTCTCCAGTCTCAGTGAAATTTATAGAAATTTTGTCTATCCTTAAAGATTCATCATTACTTCCCAAAACGATGGATCTAGGGTCTTCTGATATTCCAGCCTCAGCGTTTATGCGCATAACTGAGCTGGATCGTGGATTACTTCTATCCACCGGACAATGTATGTCCTCTAGGTGTCTTTCAACCAAAGGTTGAGTTGCATTTCCAGTCTTGTTTTGCTTGCCAGCAATCACATCTTGCCTCTTGGAAGTGCTTCTCCCCCTCTTTTGCCAATAGGGGGTTGAGTGGTTTTATTAGGTACCTCCACTCGTTCAGGCACATTCCTTGCAGGATGGAGAGACTTTGTGACACCTTTATAATCAGAGAAAGCGTCTGGCAGATTGCTTACAAGATTTTGCAAATCAATGATTCTTTGAACTTGTTGTTCAGTTTCTGTAGTATGTGGATCGGTAAACAAAATACCTTCTGCATTCCAATTAACTTCCTGGCATTCATTTTGGTACAATTCTCCCCCTAATGCCGGGAAGTGATCCTCATTAAAAATACAATCAGCGAACCGGGCAGTAAATAGATCTGCCGTACGAGGTTCTAAATACTTAATAATAGATGGAGATGAGTATCCAACATAGATCCCTAGTTTTCTGTGAGGACCCATCGAAGTTCGCTTAGGTGGTGAGATGGGTACGTATACAGCGCACCCAAACTTACGCAAATGGGAAATACTCGGAGGATTCCCACGTACTAACTGCAATGGGAAGATTTCATGATATGCAGTTGGTCGTAGTTGGATCAAGTCAGCAGCGTGCAGAACTGTGTGACCCCAACACGACGTAGACAATTTGTAATTTGTCAACATAGGTCTTGCAATGAGCTTGATTCTTTTAATCAACGATTCAGCCAAACCATTTTGTGTACGGACATAAGGAACTGAATGCTGAACCTGAATTCCCAATGCCATATAATAATCGTTAAAAGTATGGGATGAGAATTCAGCGGCATTGTCCATTCGGATTGATTGAATCCGATGTTCCAGATAGTGTGCCTTCAACTTAATAAGTTAGGCCATTATTTTGGCAAAAGCATGGTTCCGTGTTGACAAAAGGGACACGTGAGACCATCTAGTAGATGCGTCTATCAAAACCATGAAGTACCGGAACGGCCCTGATAATGGTTGAATCGGACCACAAATATCGCCTTGAACCCTTTCAAGGAATTTAAGTGGTTCAGCTCGAATTTTAAGATATGATGGTCTTAAAATTAATTTCCCTGTTGCACAAGCAGTGCAACAAAAAATCTTTATTTTGGGAAAATTTAGCGTTTTCCATGTCATGACCTATGGAATTACCGATAATTTTCCTCATCATCCCTATCCCAGGGTGCCCAAGTCAATCATGCCAGTTTCGGAATGTATCGACATCTTAGAAAATTATCTTATAAGCAACATGTTCTATGGGCTTGATGTATGTATAGTACAATCCAGTTTGGAGTGAAGAAATCTTTTTATAGATTTGTTTGCCATATCCAGTAAGTTTTGTAAAGAGAAGAAATTCATCTTTATTATCCTTATCTGTCTCCACATGGAGACCATTCTTATGGACGTCTCTAAAACTTAGAAGGGTACGAGTAGAGTCAGGATACAACAATGCATCCTCTATCGTAATTTGAGTACCCATGGGGAGTGTAATAGTGGCTCGTCCTGAGCCAACTATTAACGCATCTCGACCCGCAATGGTCATAATATTGTCTTCTCTTTTCTTAAGAGTCTGGAAATATTTTATTTCTCTAAGTATAGAGTTTGTGGTACATGAGTCCACAAGGCATAATTCTTCCTCCTTTGGATTGAGGTCAATAGACATCTATATGTAAAGTGAATGTAAAATAAATATTCAAATTTAACACATAGAACTTATACATATAATATATTAAGTATCAATACAAAAGTATGATATTACAAAATCTATGAGTTCTACAATATAAACAATACAACTCATATGCACACTAATTAATACAATCCGAACTACTATAAGGATTTATGACGTATACTATTACAACAATAGTCTATAGTGATATCAATGTTTTGACTGAGATTATTCGAAATCTCCAAACATATCTCCAGAACTGAAATCTATGAGCATGTTGTTCGACGATGGAAGGTCTTTTACGAAGTTTAGAGGTTTGTTGTTCACTTGTTCTTTAGGGGCATGATTAGAACAACCCTCTTCCGCAACTGCCTTAGATGCAAGATTGAAGTGTGCCTCATATCTTGTGTTGCCTGCTGGCTTAGCCTCTTTCAAAGACTTTTGGTACAAAGCTACCAAATGCTTAGGTGTACGGTAATTCTTGGCAAAATGCGTGAAATCCCCACATCTATGACACTTGTTGTCATTTTTGGGTTTTGCATTTTCTTTCTTCCTCTTATTTGAATTAGGTCTTTGTCTCCTATTGTGTTTGCGTTTACCAGTTCTGTTCTTTGGATCAGGTCCATTGAACTTATTCTTATTCCTAGGCTATTTTTGTACATTGTGAACCTCAGGCAAAGGCGCCGAACCAACAGGGCGCTTATGATGATTTTTCATAAGAACTTCATCATATTTTTCTGCCTGAGACAATGTATGAATAAGCTGGGAATATTGTTGGTAATTATGAGCCCTGTATTGCTGCTGCAATACTCTATCAGATGGGAGCATAGTAGAGAGTGTTTTCTCTATCTTGTCTGCATCTGATGGCTCTTTCTCGTAAAACTTTAATTTAGAACAAATTCTATGAACAACATGATTATAGTCTGCCACAGATTTAAAATCTTGGAGACGTAGGTGATTCCATTCATAATTGGCCTCTAGCCAAATCAGTTCCTTTTGCTGTTCATATCGCTCTTTTAGAGCGACCCATAATTCATGAGGATTTTCAATCATAAGGTATTTAGATTTAAGGTCCTTATGAATGTAAAACCATAATAAAGCTAGAGCAGTAAATGTATGCTTCTCTTGTATGGCAGCCCCTTGTTGGGGTTCCTGAATTGTAGCCAAAAGACTACGAGAGGCAAGCGCTATTTTGATATCAGACGCCCAAGTAGGGTAATTGCTACCGTCTAATGCAAGTTCCTCGAACTCCTTAGTAGCCATGATCCTACGTGGATAACCATGGATGAATTAATTTACTGTTTGGTAAATTAAAATCAACGTGGCAATGTTGTAACACTAAATGCAATATTCTTTAGATTTATATCTTATCATAGTTTTGGATTGTTGTTGGTAATCACAAATTTTGTAGACCATACACCAAATCATCATAAGTTTTGATATGCACAAGACAGATAGTCTCTATATCATAGATAAAGAGTAGATCTTTATAGTAGGCAAATATATTGCTGCCTAAGCACGGTCTCTGGGAGGGATAATTCACAAAGAATTAAACACAACCTTTGCTTAGGTCTCTACTATCTTGTGTAATAGCAAAACAATATGATGAAGATATTAATCCAAAACCTTTATTTTGGGTAAAAACACGGTGTAGGTAGTCATCAAGTTTCAAAAAAAAAACAAGATGTAGACCTCTCAGTAACAGGTGATTTGATCACTGCTATGGCACGGTCTTAGGGCAGGATAATCCACAGGTGGATTAAACGTAGCCAATACCATAGACTCCATTACCTTGTGTTAATTATCCAAAATAAATAAGATATTTATATTGCAATGTGAATTCTTAGATATTAAAGTTTTCTAATTCTATAGATGGTATAGTTAAATTGCAACTAAGTCTACTAGCAATTTTAACTTGTATGTGATGCAAAATTGTGGTTTGGGGCACCAACATACCAAAGTCTATCATAAAATAACAAGTGTAACCTCTATGTTGATGCAAATAAGGGGGTTAGGGTGCATCAACATAGCCCAAAAGAATTATCAAAGTCACAAATGTAATATGTATGTGGTGCAAAGAGGGTTTGAATGCATCACATACTGCAAAAATATGATAATAATATAATCAAACCACAAATTATATTCACAATGACAATTATCCAGCAGGTACAGATCAACAACAATCAATCCCAACTACTGATGTTCTTGTAGAAATTAAACTAGCAAAGCATATGCTAATTACTTATACTACTGCTGACTGAAAATAGAAATAATAAAAAGAAAAAAAATTATGTAAAGCAAGCCAGCCAGTGGCGGCCCAGTGGCCGGCCAGGCACGGCACAGCGGCCAAGCCAGGCGCGCGGCCCAGCGACCAAGGGCAGTAGCCGGCCCAACCAACCACCAAGGCCCGCCGCGGCTATATAAGGCCGGCGGTTAGGGTTTTCAACCCTAACCGCCTAGCCCCGCTGCCCAGCCGCCGCCACGATTTCTTCCGCCGCCGTCGCCGCCACCTTGCTCGGTCATTGATTGATGCTGTCGAGGCCTCCTCTTTCCCTCTCCCCTCCTCTCCTCTCATGGCCGGTTGCCCGGCCATGGAGGCTGACCGGCAGGGCAGCGCCTCCTTATCCCGGTGAACCAGGAACATCAGAGCCGCCCCCACCGGTCCTCCCAAAATTGCTCAACGGTGGGGAACCGCCTCCCCCTCATGTGAGGAAGAGGCGAAGCCCGCGCCAAGAGCATTACCGGGCGGGAGGATGGAGCGACGGGTGACTTCGGCGTAGGAGCGGCCTCCGGGCGGTGGAAGGAGCGGCGGGAGAGGAACGTCGACGTCGTAGGCGAAGCCTGGGGGCCAAGCCTCAGCGCCGATGTTGCTAGTGGGAAGCGGAGGAGCGCCCTGGCATGCGGCCAGAGGACCAGCGCCTTCGTTCCTCGGCATGGTGAGTGCAGGCGACAGCAGTGGAGGTGGGGCCGGCCTCAGCATCATCAGCGGCGTCTCCGGTGGCGCCCTCGTGCGCCTGATGAACATGGCTGGGCCATGGGTCGGGCAAACACCGGGGGCGAACTCCAGCCTCGACGAACGAGGCACTGGACGCGGCGACGAGCGAATCTCCAGGCGCAACGACGACGGACGACCACCACTGCTCCGACGAGGAGGGATGCGGTGGGCGTGGATGTCACGGAGGACATGTCACACGACGCCCTGGAGCATGAAGCGACGAAGGCCTCCAGGGTGGTTGCTACTGCGGTGGATAACTGACTCCACCACGTCGGTGATGGAATCCACCATCACCTTCATGGAAGGAACAGGGGTCGTCATTTTCTACCTTCGGGGAACGAAACTCCGATGAACTTCTCTCCGGTGTTCTCCTTCCCTATCGCTCCGTTGGTCAGAACAAGGTGCTGATAACGTGTTAAATGAAAATGGATTGGTCGAATGAATCGTCTATTGATCTGATGAACAGTAATAGCTTTATACAAGCCATGGGCTTTGCCCGATGGCTAAAGGGTGTCTGATGAACCCCGAAAAGGTGTCTGTCTATGCCTACGTACAACTGTCATTAGCAGTTGCTAATGATGTAATAAATAATAATTGATCAATAATTAATTATCCTAATTAATCTCAACAATCACAAGTAGTACACTGGTGGCCACCTGTGGCGTACAGGGAAAGCCTGATAAAACTGGTTAATTATGGCCTTATGGGAATCGTCCGCCACCGCGTCGCGCGTGACAAATGCGCTGCGCTTTTTTTTGTCCCATTGTTTAAATAATAAAAACTATCATAATGTCGTCTTTCTATTTTCCCTTTGTGTAATGTCGTCTTTTTATTCAGCATAAAAAACACCATGAAGAAAAACATCTCTACTATCTACATCTATCTATCGAGCGCCATTTTGGCCTGACGCGCGCCTTTGCTAGCCTGCGGACCAGGTCTGATCGGCCCAACTTCCCTCGTGACTTCTCCATTTTTATTAAAAAAATCTGGACATTTCTCTTTTCTATTCGCGCGCTGTGACCAATTTCACCAGGACGGACCGACCACGTGTCCCTACGCCTCGTGCCGTCCGCGCCTCGTGCCTCACATCGCGCGCCGCTCGCGCTGCGCTCCCCCACGCCCGCGTCAACGATCCTTCATTGGGCAGTAGCAAGTAGATGAGCACAAGTTGCAACTGTATGATTCGTGCGTTTCAAATGTAAGTTACATATGTTTCATCTAGATGTTGCAAAATTAGATCTGGTGTTGCATATGTTGTAATGGCTATACACGTATGTTGCAAGTGTATGTTCCAAATATTTCAGCAGTTTTAAAAGTATGTTGCAAGTGTTTAATCTGGTTGTTGCATATGTTGTAGTGGTTATACACGCATGTTGCAAGTGTGTTTTCTAAATGTTTCAGCTGTTTCATCTGAATATTGCATATTCTCAATTGGATGCTGCATTTGTTGTAGTGCTTATATATATATGTTGCATGTGTATGTTCCTAATGTTTCACATGTTTCAGACGTATGTTGCAAGTATTTTATCTGAATGTTACATATGTTGCAGTGGTTATACACATACATTGCAAATTTATGTTTCAATTGTTTCACCTTATTTCATTATGTTTTAACAGGTGCTGCTCCCCACGCGCTCTGACTCTAAGACACGCACACGCTACCACACCCATCCAACGCTATCTATCTCTGTCATGTGGGCCAACTCCAACAGTCGAATGTGCACGCAATGGGCGGTCAATGTCCAAACGGCTGAGCACTCCCGGGTCAAAGTGCACGTGCGAATGAAGAGCATTAGAATAGGCCAGCGCCCAACGGACGCATAACAAGGCATCCCTGCACCACAGGCACCACCAGGCTTGGTTCCCACGGTGGAGAATGCACCCAAATCAACACATAGGTATGCACGTTCTTCTCCCTCCTCTCTCTCTCCAATTGGTCTCTTTCTCATATTGGGGCACACACGTTGTGCTCTCTCTCTTATGTAGTTGGGTGGGCCCATGCACATGCTCTCCTAGAGGCCCAACAGCAGGAGGCGTGGGACGCAGCAGTATGCGTGCGCGTCCGGACGCACATGTTCATCTAGAGGTTCGGACGCTAGCGAAGCTTTTTTAACGATGAACTTACCCGCCGCCAGTACCCCTGTCGATCTCCCCCTCCTACGTGGGAGAGTTAGTACCGTGTACCCACCAACACCTCCGCTCGTAACTCTGCGCGCGACGCCGCTGATCCTGCAGACAGGCCTGTTGCTGTGAGGGTGGGTTTAGCAGGGTGAAAAGTTTTTGGGAAAATATCATATCGGATGTTCCGTGTGATGTCAGAAGGTGTTTTCGGATACTAATAAAAAAACTAATTATATAGCTTATCTGGAAACCGCGAGGTGAATTTATTAAGCATAATTAATCCATCATTAGCATATTTGTTACTGTAGCATTTTAGTGTCAAATCATGGACTAATTAGGCTCAAAACGTTCGTCTCGCGATTTTCAACCAAACTGTGTAATTAGTTTTTTTCATCTATATTTAATGATCCATACATATGCCGTAAGATTTAGTTTTTCGTGAAAACTTTTCGATCGAAACAGACCCTGCTGCCTTCGTAACTGTGCTACTCAGCGCTATTTTAATCTATCATTCATAGGTTGGGTTGACGTCGGACTCCACGGCTGGCCTGCCAGGGCACCAACGCTCTGTGCTTCGTCGTGCTGGTTTAATTCTTTTTTTGAAAGGGTGTGCCGGTTTAATTCTTGCTGCTTCTCACCTGTAAAAAAATTCCTTGAGAAATTTTGCATCCTCATTGCTTGAAAATATGCCTGAAGCCATGTTATTAGCATAATTATTCTTATATTCAGGTTGATACAATACAGGTCAAAAAGCGATGGAGTCATCACAACCAAATGTTGGCAAGCTAAGTTCTGACCATAAAAAACAACAACGTAGATAGAGGTATGCTGCATTGCCTAACAATGAGAATGAGGAAGCTTGGGCCAAAAATCGTATCAACTATCAACATAGTCGTCTGGCTCGTCTGATGCATCAAAATCAGAGGAAGCTCGGGCCAAAAATCAGTATCAATGTAGTCATCTAGTTCGTCTGAAAGCCGAGGCTGACACATCCGAATTGGAGGAAGCCCTAGCCAAAAATTGTGAGTATCAACGTAGTCGTCAAGCTCGTCTAAAGGCTGAGGCTGTTGCATCCAAATTGATTGCATCATCTCAAACCACAGCTATCCATGATTTAAACTTGCAAATAGATGAAATTGATTCTAGAATGGATGGCAAAGGCAGCTCTTGTAAGGGGAGACGGGACATGACTTCAGAAGTTGATAATATAGGTATTTTGCTTTGGTTTCTGCTGTCCACTTTTGGTTTCTTCTCTTCACTTTCACTTTTAATTATTTTTTACTCTTTTTGATCAAGACACTCATGAAGAAGAAGACACTCGTGAAAAGCGCATGGCCAGGGAGAGGTATAGGCGTGCAGTGTCTGGTGATAACAAAGATGAGGTCCTTGCTGAACAACGTGAGTATCAACATAATTATTGAGCTAAGAAAAAAGTTATTTTTAATGTTAACCATGATGATCAAGAAGCTTTCAACTCTGGCCTTTGGGAACGAGAAGACGCACAACAAGAATGAATGGTCATGATCCTTATAACTTTGTGTATGTGGGTCTTCCTAAGGCCCATCATGTCTTGAAGAAAGTGTAGAACTGTTTTTTTGTCACGCAAAGAGGTTTGAAGGTGAAGGCCCTGCATTTTGTTGTCGGAACAGACGGATTAATATATTTATATCAGAAGTGCCAGATGAGCTCCATCGATTGTTCATAAGTCAAACTAATATGGATACAAAGTATTTCAGAAGCACCGATCCCCAAAAAAGATAACCCTGAAAAGGTAGATGACTTTAGACCTATTTCTCTTCTTAATTATACACTCAAGTGCATAACAAAGCTTTTATAAAAAAGATTACAAACAATGATTATGCAGCTGGTCCACAAAAACCAATATGGATTCATAAAGGGGAGGACCATTCAAGATTGCTTAGCTTGGGCTTTCCAATTTTTACATCTTTGTCATAAATCCAAGAAGGAGGTAATCATACTAAAGCTGGATTTTGAAAAAGCTTTTGACAAGCTTGAGCATCAAGTCATCCTGAAAGTACTCAAAAGCAAAGTATTCTCAGATAAATAGGTTAGTTGGATCCAGAACATCCTCAGCACTGGTAGCTCAGCAGTTTTGCTAAATGGAATCCCTGGTAAATCATTCAATTACCTTAGGGGTGTCAGACAGGGTAACCCACTTCCCCCCTCCTCTTTGTCCTAGCATCTGACTTGCTCCAATCAATTGTTAACAGAGCTTGGCAAAGTGGAGTTTTCCAGCACCCACTCAGCAATGACTTTGGAGGTGAGTTCCCAATAGTCTAGTATGCTGATGATACTCTCTTGATCCTACCAGTTCAACTTAAAAGGGCTCCTAATATCATTTTTTGACTCAACAGGGCTACATGTTAACTTTGAGAAATCTTTCCTGGTTCCAATAAACATGAATGAAGTCAGAGACACTCATCTTGCCAGAACTTTTGGTTGCAAAGTTGGTAACATGCCTTTCACCTATTTAGGGCTCCCTCTTGGAACAATCAAACCAACCTTTCATGAGTACTCCCCTCTGCTGAACAAAATTGAGAAGAGACTTTGTGGGGTCAGCAAATTCCTCTCTTACAATGGCAGACTCATCATGGTTAATTCAGTTTTCTCTGCATTGCCCACCTTCTACATGTGTAGTTTAAAAATTTTCCCTGAGGTGATCAAACAAATTGACTGCTATAGAAAGCACTGTCTCTGGAGCAAAGGGGACATAAACAGGAAAGGAACTTGTCTAGTTGCCTGGGAGATAGCTTGCAAGGCCAAAGATGAGGGAGGGCTAGGCATAATTGACATCAAAACTCAGAACAATGCTCTACTTCTCAAGTTCCTTAACAAGTTCTATCAGAAAAATGATATCCCATGGGTTGAACTCACATGGTCTAAATTCTATGCTAACAACCAGACCCACCCCAAGCTAGAAGCCCTATTGGATCCTTTTGGTGGAAAGACATCATGAACCTTTTTGAAGATTTTCAAACTCTGACATGCTGCAGGACAAGCAAAGGTGATACTGTCCTCTTTTGGTCACAAGCTTGGCTAGATCAGAATCAATCCCTGCAGGACTTATATCCACAGCTATACTCCTTCACCAAAAAACCCAAATGCTCACTTTAATTCTTCATTGAACAAGATATTGGCAGACTGTTCAGCCTGCCCCTATCTCAACAAGCTAGAGACCAGTTAAAAGAGATTGTGAATCATATTGATCAATCAGACTTTGATGAGGATCAGAATGACCTATGGACTTATAGTTGGGGATCTACCAGGTTCAGCAGCAGAAAAGCCTACAAAAACTTGCAAGAGCACATTGCAGCCTCCCCTCTCTTCTTATGGCTTTGGGGATCTAGCAATCTAGGCAAAGACAAGTTCTTTTTTTGGCTACTCCTTAGGGATAGGCTGAACAGAAATATCTTGAGGAGAAAAAATATGGAGCTTGAAGATTACAGCTGTGTCCTATGTAACTCAGGGCAAGAAGAGACTAGCTTTCTTCTTTTCTTTGAATGTCCCTTCAGTCAAACCTGTTGGAACACTATTCATATCAACTGGAACCTGAACTTATCACCACTTGACATGGTAATAGATGCTAGAGAATCATTTGGATCCAACATTTTTAGAGAAATCTTCATCACTGCCTGTTGGTGTATCTGGCTGATTAGGAATGGCATTATCTTCGACAATGAGCAGGGTAGCATCAGTGCATGGAAGAGGCATTTCAAGACTGAACTTGGCTATGTGTGTGTCAAAGCCAAGCCATCTAGGCAGGACCAACTCAAAGCTTGCAGAGATAGCTTTACTTGATGTACTTTCATTTTTTCCTTGGGCATAGATGCCTTGTATTTTGTTTTAATTGTTCCCTGTACTTTATATTCTTTTATTCAATTGAAAAGCAAAAAAATATAGGTAGGGGGCTCCCCTGCCGATTCGGTCAAAAAAAAGCATTCGTTACTTCAATTCACATTTTTCTTTCACCAGCATGGGAGTTTCCATTGATCATAGTTTGGCAACCGTAAAGGTACTGGTATTTACACATTTAAAGCTCATGGCCTAATATATCACAAGTTGGATCAACTTGTGCCTGGTGTTCAAGGACCATGTCACATTCAGTTGTACTTTTATGACACAGATGAGACTATGCATCATAGGATCAAAAAGGTCTCCACACCTTGACTGTTGTCATCCGCACTATATTGAACCACATCATGCAAGACAATCCGTATGTTCAAATATTTAGGAGTCTTGGCGTTCTTACCAACTTGGATTGGTACACTATTGAGCTGAATACAAGTATTTCTGTTGACCAGAGAATATACAATGCGCTCGCAATGGAGCAAGTTGCTGCTATATGGTTTGATGGAAACGACCCACAACAAAGGTTTGAGTAACACATAGTCATTTATGGTTAAGAAAATTAACCTCACTATATAAGGCCGTACCATGGTTGCTATGATCCATTAGCATATCCTCTGTTCAACCCTACTGGTGAAACTAGTTGGGAGGATAAGAAAATTTTATATCAAGACTCACCTCCATCAAAACCAAAGAGGAAATATACTAAGCGTGCACTAAAAGGTGACTTCATTTGTTATCCGCATAAACAGTTGTTTTTCTTCTAAAAATGTAGTTATCAACCAATTACCAATTTTCTTACTTTTCTATAGGTCCAACACTTGTGTACATTTTTTCAGCCAATCAATAAACTCTCCGAACAATGACAATTAATTTATTTGTTGCTATCGACAGAAATTACATAGTCACGGCGATATGTCACCTCTCTATGTTTTAGACTACAAATTCATGAAGGAGAATTTAATGTCACGTTTCATGGTGGGAGGCTTTTTGAACAATGGGTTGTAGATATGTATGTCAAGGTTGAGTCAATGCATTTAGACTAGTACTCAAAACCAGCACATCAAGATCTAATTCGTGTTGATCTATACTGGGTGAGCACATTTTGTTGTGAAATTGAAGTTAAATTAAATTCATATTCACTAGAGTTGCTACAACGTTTTGTTGTGAAAATGAAGTTAACATGTTATTCAAATTCAAATTGACGACACTCTTGCCGCTGGAGAAGCATGTGCATCAAATGCTGGTCTCAGAATAGTACTATCAAAAGATTTCCTAGGGAGTGACTGTGATGTGCACTCAAGATTTATGGATGCCATGACTTTGGTTACTAGGTTTGGAAAGCCAGGATTTTTTGTGACAATGATGTGCAATCCATATTGGGATGAGATAGTCGAACAATTATTACTGGGTCAAATGCTGCAGGATCGTCCAGATATAGTGGCAAGGGTTTATAGGGCAAAGCTAGGAGACCTCCATGATTTTCTTCTTAAAAATATCATTTGGGCAGGATTGCTGCATGGGCCCATGTCACATAATTTCAGAAGAGGGGATTACCACATGAACACTTCCTTTTAATTATGAAAGACGAAAGCAAAGTATGAAGTCCCAATGATTATGACAAATATATATTAGCAGAACTTCCTGATCAGAAGAAGTATCCTGAATTGCATAGGCTTGTGTGCAAACATATGATGCATGGACTATGTGGTGTCCTCAACCGTAACTGCCCATGTATGATAGATGGTAATTGTCACTTTCATTATCCCTGTAACTTTTCTGAAACCACCCAACAAGGAAATGACTCATATCCGATTTATAGAAGGAGGGATGATGGACAACAAGTGAAAATAAGAAGGGAATGGTTGAACAACAGATGAGTTGTGCTGTATAATTCAATCTTTCTCATGAGGTATAATTGTCATATTAATGTAGAGGTTTCCCAAATGGGCACTGCCAGTGGCCAATATATTCAGTAGTCTATGTGATAGTGCACCTGGTGCTGTTGCAATCGCAACAATTTAAGAGTTGCAGGATGCCAACTTTGAATTTTTGAATGCAAGTTAATCACCAGCACAAAATAATTACAATTTGTGTGAGAAAGTAGTGCTGGTGAACAGGTACCCTTCTGTAAGTACATAGTAGACGAATTAACTGTAGATCTAGAAAGAGACGAATATATACACATATCTCATATGTGTAAAGTTATTAGAAGTATCCTTCCTTCCTTCTAGTCTGTTTTCCCATTTTCACTGTGGCTGTGCTTCCTCCTAGAAAAGGTTTTCACTATCCCCTTAAGTATCTTCCAGAACCAAAATACGTTCATGACTGCAACCGCCGATGGAACTGCCACCATGCTGTAGAATCCTAAGGTGAAGATGGACCTCGCCTGAGAACAAGGATGGCATCGATGATAGAAAACAATCACACTTCTTTTCATGAGCGCACCAGATTATTTTAACAAAAATAAATCCATGCTGCTGCAGAAGGACCATAGCAGCATAACAGAAGATATCATATTATTTTTCAGCAGTTGTGTGCAGCCATGCTGCTACAACAAAAGAGTAATGCTAAACACCAATCGGGTGTTTTAGCACTCTCCAACACCCGACTCGCTTCCCACACAGCTCCCCACGCGACTCGCTCTCCCCGACGCTCCTCCCTGCCTCCCTCTCTCTCTCTCTCTCTCTCTCTCTCTCTCTCTCTCTCTCTCCGATGCTCTTCCCTCTCTCTCTCCCCAGCGTCGGCAAGACCCTCCCCGGCGAGCCCCACCCGCGCCCCGGCGACCTCCTCCCAGTGAGCCCCACCGTACCCACGCCCGTGCTCCCACCCGCGTGTGAGCTCGCCGTCCATGGCGGATCCGGTCCCAGCAATGGCGGATTCGCCTAGGTTGGCCTCCTCCTTTTGGATCTGCCAATTAGGGTTATGGCTAGCCTCTCCCCCTCTTTCTTCTCCAACTCAGGCGGGTATAGAAGAGGCCGGTCGGGGGGAGGTAGGCAGGCCAGGGGGTGGGGATGGTGGTCGGGCGGTTTAGGGGCCCTAGCGGTGGAGGAGGCGGCCGGGCCAAGGAAGGGCAGAGGCGTTGCGGCGGGGCTCGCCGGAGTTGGAGAAGATGGCGGCGGTGGGGGAGGGGGGAGGGGAAGAAGGCAGCCACCGCGGGCGCTAGGGTTCGCCGGAGCTCCGGCAAACCCTAGCGCCCGCGGTGGGCGCGGTGGTCGGTGGCGGGGAGAGGAAGAAGATGAACAGTAGCACCGCTGTGTGCCATTGGACGACCAGATCAACGGCCTAGAAATCGGGTGTTTGGGGGCCTCAAAACACCCGAGTGCTCCCTAGACAGACTCTATGGCAAGCTATTATTGACGAACCCTTATGTACCGGCAATTATGTGATTGCTAGTTTTCCTAGCTTCACAATATCAGGATTAGAAACACCAAAACAATCATAACTTCTGATAATCTAGTTTAATTTTAGGTTTCACATTGTCTGCAAGCCTTTTTTGAACAACATTGAGGAACTACCTTTAATGTTAACGGAAAAATACTGACCAAACAGAACTTATTCTAAAAAGTTACATTACAAGAAATAAATGGGTTTTCATTGACTCCCAGGTTAATTGGTAGTACAGTGTGCTTTCAGGATGAAAAAAATTAAATACACATACCTGATCATGATGAAAGTACATATGGGTGAACATATAGATGAATAAGATTATCCGAGCAATCTATAGCAGAAAAAAGACATGTTAATCAACTATTCACCAGAGCAAAAGGGTCATTCAAAGAGAACATCAGGGTTTATTTGGAAAGGGATAAGCGGCACCCAAATCCTTATGGTTAATTCAAACTAGAGCATAAAAGTTTTTAAGACCAAATCCTCTATTCCAAAAATCCAAAATGGCCCTTTTTGTGTTCATTAAAAAAAACAGACCCTTATCAATTTGTATAGTGAAGTCATCACTAATCATTACCCCCAGCTATCACATCTTCAAAACAACTCAGAAACATATCAAGGAAGCTGCTCCTCCAGCAGAAGTTTTAATTTCCATTTGATTTGTAATGATAAAAAAACATATAAAATGTAAATGAAAAAATATAAAAATGCCCACATTTTCCCTGAATCTGGTCAAAACCTAAAAAAGGATATTCCTTCTCAGTTGACAGGGATATTTTTTGTGTGCTGTGTCTGGTGTGCATAAACAACAGAAGTAGTAGTAACAGTAACAACCACTGGTTCCAGGGAACCTAACTATGCAATGCTCTAGCATTTAGAGACAACCTTGCTGAACCATATGCATTACGACTGTATAGAAAATTGTTTTTAAAAAAACTAATGACTCATGAGAGCAGCTGTTGTACCAGCCATCCAACAAATAGGGCTACGCCATTGTATAAGTAAAGGTTACAAGTCTTCTGACCAGCAACGTCCAAATACCTGTAGAGATCATTACAATTGTTTTTTTAAAAAAAATGAATGGTAGCCCCAATTCTTACTAAGCAGATTAGCAACAAAGGACATTACCATCTGAGGTTCACAAAGGGAGTCGTGACTTCGGTGAAGAGGACCATGAGTATGTACATGTGTGCTTTGCCACTCAACAAAGCAAGACCAATTGCATACATAGAAACTCCATGATGCAAGAGCTGAAACATCAATATTAGAAAAACTAACTCCTGATATAGAGGGAACCGCAATAGGAGGACTCCGTTAAGAGCTAGATCATGTGCTATGACAGAGTGATACTTACATACTCCTTTCCACCTAAAGAAGGGAAATACAGCAGGATCATCGTCAAGTCTGTCAAAAAGTAACCAATCGAAACCTGCAGAGGCAACAATTGTTTTTCTTGTATCATGCGTATGGTAAGAGACATGGAGTAAAGAAGCATCACATGTAATGTAAATAATCAAATTGTTGCTTGTTAACATATATTAAAGAAATCAAACACTCCTAACATTTTCATGTTCATTTTATTGTGAAAGACATGGAGTATATATATATATATATATATATATATATATATATATATATATATATATATATATATATATATATATATATATATATATATAACAAATCGATTGTCTTCAAACGGAGGGAGAAATAAAGTTGAAATGCAGAGCTTACCCCAAACATGGAATTAGATAACCATGATTTTCTATCAATTATTATGCTATTGTGTGCATCTTCACTAAAGAGATCAGAGATCATGACCAAGTAGAAAGACACGGCAGCAGCTACCAATGCATGGAGTGTACAGAAACCCCTGCCAATATGTGGCATCATATAATCCGATTAAACAAAGGTGAAGCCATTTTCTTAAAAAAAGCTAAAGCCAAAAATAATAAGAAAAGCAATAGTATCTAAAAAGTTTTTAGAATTTTATTATATACTAAAAATAAGTATATAATAATAGTATTATAGCCAAACTAGTTAGCATTTTTGCTAATGTAGAAAGAGAAGAGAAGAGATGCATGAGAGCTTGACTCTCAAGCTGTGTTTGGTTCACCTTCTGAAAAATGTTTCTAATGTCAAAGCAGAAAGCTAGCCAAACGGATAGAACCAGAAGCAGCTGTATTAATTTTGACAATACTTTGGACCTTGCTTTTGGCTTTCAACTTTTCCAAATGTGTGGAAATAGAGAGACAATTTACACTTATTACCAAATAGGAATTTTTTCACATCACATAACTCAGATCAACTTTTTCATAGCTCATAGATGAGCAGCTTTTTTCACAGCTCGCAACTGAACAAAGAGACCCTCATTCAAGCAACAAACTAGGTACGAGAATCTATATAGTGCTGGGGAAATAGGAAAGAAAAATGTGGAACATTAGTAAAAGTACATATAATAATAATCGTCCTGTTCGTTTGGCTGATAAGTCATGGCTAAAAGTACTATTGACTGATTTGTTGTGAGAGAAAAACACTGTACCATGTCTAATAAACCAGACTGATAAGTTCAAGCGAACAGAGCGAATAATAATAAACTTTGTATAGACAAGTACAAGACCATTAATATATAGCTTGTCGTCTCTTAGTGCAATACTGTATAATTTAACTTATAGTCAAGCACTTAGCTTTATATTATTGACATTGCTCTAACTAGTTCAGTTCGACGAGTGGCTAACAACAAAGTTGAGATCTTGCGAATCAAAATGTTGAGTGGCTAACAACAAAGTTGAGATCTTGCTAATCAAAATGTTGAGGCACTAGTTCAAGGTCAACGATTCGTTGAAATAATTAATAACCATGCTTTAAAACATTGTAATTAAATTATTCGTCCGAGTTGATCGATGGTTGTAGAGAATTGATGAGCTGTACTTGATTTTCTCCGTGTATCAATAATATTGTAGTAGGAGGTTGATTGTTCCATTAATAGTTTTATTATGATGGTTCCTTATTTGCAAGAGCAAAAAACACGATCGTGGTTAGTCTGCGCGCTGTTGCATCATTAGTGGTTCATCATTGTTTTTGTCAGAAGAGGTTCTCTACTCCGTACTTCTCCAGGTTGCGATTTGCTTCTGCTATCAGCTCAGCCTAAACACCGTCCGGCTATCTCTTGCTCCGGGGTCGCTCTCCTCATAAATAAACCACACCTGCGTTGATTCCGATGGAAATCTGAATTCTGCCCAATTTGGAGCGAACTCGACGTAATCACAACCAAATGTTGGCAATCTAAGTTCCGAGCGTAAAAAACAACAACATAGAGAGAGGTATGCGGCATTGTCTAACAATGAGAAGGAGGAAGCTTGGGCCAAAAATTGTAAGTATCAACTATCAACATAGTCGTCTGATTCGTCTGAAAGATGAGGCTGATGCATCAAAATTAGAGGAAGCTCGGGCCAAAAATCGTGAATATCAATGTAGTCATCTAGCTCGTCCGAAAGCCGAGGCTGATGCATCCAAATTGAGGAAGCCTGGGCAAAAAATTGTGAGTATCAACGTAGTCGTCGGACTCGTCCAAAGGCCGAGGCTGTTGCATCCAAATTGATCGCATCATCTCAAACCATAGCTATCCATGGTCTAAACTTGCAAAGCGATGAAATTGATACTAGAATGGATGACAAAGGCAGCTCTTGTAAGGGGAACGGGACATGACTTCAGAAGTTGATAATATAGGTATTTTGCTTTGGTTTCTGCTGTCCACTTTTGGTTTCTTCTCTTCCCTTTCACTTTTAATTATTTTTTTACTCTTTTTGATCAAGACACTCATGAAGATGAAGACACTCGTGAAAAGCGCATGGCCAGGGAGAGGTATAGGTGTGCAGTGTCTGGTGATAAAAAAGATGAGGTCCTTGCTAAACAACGTGAGTATCAACATAATAATTGAGCTAAGAAAAAAGTTGTTTTTAATGTTAACCATGATGATCAAGAAGCTTTAGACTCTAGCCTTTGGGAACCAGAAGACGCATTGCAGGGAATAGAGAGTATGAAAAGTTTAAACTATGTAATTACAGATTAAAGAATACATTGTATGTGGAATGAGTAATGGTTCAATATTTATTTCAATAAAAATGATTTAGATCAATAGAACCCACATGAAGATCAAAAGTTGTACTTTTATGACACAGATGAGACTATGCATCATAGGATCAAAAGTTCTCCACACATTGACACTGGTGTCATCCGCACTATATAGTACATCATGCGAGACAATCCATATGTTCAAATATTTAAGAGTGTTGGCACTCTTGCCAACTTGGATGGCTAAACTATTGAGCTGAACACAACTATTTCTGTTGACCAAAGAAGATACAATGCGCCTGTAACACCCAAAAATTCTAAACTTTAGAAATAAGGAATTTCAAATAATTTAGATAGCGATTAATGGGGAATTAAAATTTTTAAAAAAAATTATTATTTGGTGATGCATTCATGCTGTTGCATTTAATTTATTTTGTGTGGATTTATTTTAGTTTGTTTGGTTGAGAAAATTTCATTTGAAAAGATTTTGGAAAATAGATTAATAAAGAAAGAAAGAAAAAAAAATAATAACTTACCTAACTGTTGGCCGGCGGCCCAGCTGCTGAGCCGCTCCCGCGCTCGCGCCATGACAGGCCGCATCGGTGGGCCAGCCCAACATCACTGCGACCCAGCTCGGCTGAGCCCAGCAGCAGCCCTCTATCTTCTTGTATCGCTGACGGGTGGGGTCACGTTGTCAGTCATCTCCTACCTTCGTGTTGGAGCCGGACTACGAGTTGGAGAACGACCGCCGCCCCTTCCACTTGATTTCCGGGATTTTCTAACCGAATACGGCATCTCGGGGCTACAAATAGGAAGAGGAGACCCTCTATTTTCCGTTTTCCATCTAAAACTCGAGCTACATCACGTGAGATTGAGCGTAGGAGGCCGGAACCCTAGGTTCTCTCGGCCGGTTCGTCGGTGGAGCTTGTGGGAAGGTTCGAGCTCTTTTTCTTAGCTTTGGTGAGTTCGCTATCTCCTCCTCTTTCTTCCCGTGCTCTTCTTTGGTGTTGATATGCTTTGAATCGTGGTTTTGGTGAGCTCGGGTGCACCGGCAATGGCGCCGCCGCTCCCTTGTTGCCGCACGCCGTGTTCGGTCTACCATAGCAGGTTTTTATCGTTTAGTTGAGTTCGCACGGAGCTTTTCCACCGTTTGGATCAAATCTCGAGTCGAACGGTGGTCTAGAGGGGGTGATCCGCCATCTCCGGCGAGAAGGAGCCCGCCGGCCATGGGGGGCCGCCGGACGGACTTGAGGATGAAGGCCGGTCTTTTTACTGTAGCGCTGCAGATGATTGCGAGCCGTCCAATTCGAGATCAACGGCCCAGATTAGAACTTACCCCTTCGCGGGTAAATTTGTTAAAGAGACCCTCAGCTTTTTAGTTATCAACCCGCGGTCCTTAGCGCAATATCCTGAATCCGTTTTCGTTTTTTGGAAAGCGTATTCTCTCCCGGTTAAGTCAAAATACGTTTTCAGATAATTACAGTTTTGCCACTAGGACTGTTTTGGTCATAAAATCTTCGTTTTAACTCCGATTTGACCCGTTCAAGTTGCGTTAGGTTCGTATTTGCGAGCTCTACATGTTAGTATAGTTGTACAGTAGGTTGGGAAAGTTTAATTTTCGAGTTTATATTAAAATAATTATTTATCTATAGGAAATCTTAGAAAATTCATAACTATCACGTTTTAACTCCGAATTTGGTGATCTTTGCGTCTGTGTGATCGTAGAAACGTGTAGAAGAATTTTATAAACTTTTATTATTGTTTTGCTACTGTTGGTGTACTGTTCTAATTGTATCTCTTTGTTTGCTTCGTGTATGTTTGATTGGATGCATGTGTGTTGTTGATTGATGATCGAGTATAGACGGTGAGCAATTTCTTGACGATTAGGAGTATTATTTTGAGCCAGACCAGCAGTATCATCAGGAAAGCTTTGATTAAGGCAAGTATAACATGGGACCATCCTTGTTGTCCTATTCACTGAAATTATCATACATATACATGTGTCTTCCTTGACAACCATAGAGATTATAACTCAGCTATTGATATCTTGTTTTCTTGTCACCTATGGGTTATGCATTTGGGTAGCTATTGCTAGTGCTTAATTATGAACAATGATCTTGTAATTTGATTAATGGATTAAACAATTAACCTTTAATGATGATTTTATTACTGTTGAAAAGGGGGCTAGAGCAAGGGGTTATTTTGATGCTCTAGTTACTCTCCGCAAGGACTTACCTGTAAGTGATAACCGGGACATACAGTACAGCTGTGAGGGCTATATGGCTCTGGCTCTAGTTGTTCAAGAGACCTTTTCTAGCTTGTTAGAGGTTACCTTAAATGGCGTAAGAATGGCTTGCCACGTTGGGTGTAGTGCGAGCCCCTGGCCTAGTGTGTATAGGCTGCGGTTGTTGTGCCACAGGGAAGGGGGGTTCTACATCTGCCTGCCGAGTGAATCTAATGGCCCTAACTTGTTAGACGAACTTTTGAGTGGCTTTATATGGTTCTCGGGTGTTTGGGCTTGATCTCCCAACTCATTTAGAAATCATGACTCACAGTGAAAGTGTACACCTCTGCGCAGAGTTAAAAACTGGTATACTAGCCGTGCTCACGGATACGAGCGGCCTTGGGGATTCTTACAGAATAGTTGATCACCATTGTTATATCATGCTTAATTATTGTTGATTATTATTATGCTCATGTTAATGCTATTCATTATCCTTATTACAATTGATCATTGGTTCATTAATGGGAATTGGAATACATTGATGCTACTCAATTGCTAATTATATGATGATTAAAAGCTAAACGCAGTTAAACAGTGTCTAGCCTTTTTGAGCCTCATGAACCCTGTGTTATACTTGTTGAGTTCGATATGGACTCACTCTTGCTATTTCCCCAACACTCCAGTGTGTAATAAGATGCTACTTGGAAAAAGAACAAAGGTGTAGTGGAGTTTCCAGAAGACTAGTAGAAGTGCTAGGCATATGTTACCCCCAGTCAGCCGTCCCTGAGAAGAATGGAGCCCGAAGTTTAGTCACCGTTCCGCGATACTCTGATGTAAGTGTTAATATAGCTATGTATACGTTATATAATAACATTGTTTCTGATACTTTTTCATTCTGGCATATGTGTGGACTTCCTGGGCACACATATGATTAGCCTGGTTTTGTTCTTTAGAAAACCGGGTGTGACAGAGTGGTATCGGAGCGGTGTTGACTGTAGGACGTATGCCAAGTAGCACTGGACGTATTCTAAAACTTATTTTACGATAAAACTGTTTTGTCATCCCTTGACTCATTGATTTTGACTATTCCTCTTCCTTGTCTTGTTGTATCCTCTCCTTGATAGCTTCCTTTGAGCTATTATTTCTTACTCTCTTGGATTTTATTTTATGTTGTTTTTACTAAAAGTTTTCTGATCTTACCTGGTTCAAAGATTCGATGGCTTTTCATCATCCATCTTTTTTCTTAGGATGACCACCATTATTGAAGAAGCACGTATAGTACCGATGATGTGATGTGTGCTTGTTTTGCTTGATGTGTTGCTTGTGTGTTGTTCATGTTCTCGTGTTTCAAAGGTAGGTCCGGAAGGTATAAGTCTTGAGAAGTAGCTCGATCTATGTTAAGTGGGGTAGTGACATCTTGTATCTTACTTATCTTTCAATCGATCCTAATTCTGCCATTTTCTCTTACACCTTCCTGTCTACCCTTGGTTGTCATGCTACCTTATTAATCTCATCTTAATGGATGATCAACACATGAAGGACTTATCATTAGCAGCAAGCTTTAGAGAAAGTGTTGCCTTCAATGACATCGCCAGGTGGAATAAGATCTTTGTTAAGTGGGGTAGCATCTGCTCTCAACAACAGCAAGTCCTGAATATCTCAAGCGACGAGGCATGAGGAGGCATGAAGAACTAAAGATCAAACTTTATCTTTCTTGTCATCTTTTGGCTATCCTCGATTCATGTCTTATATCTCATCAACATAAATCAAAGAAGTGTGAAGACTTGAAGATTAGTGTTATCTATCTCTCTAGTCTCTCTTAATCTTGTTTCTGCCTTATTTTGTTTTTTTAGAACAGTCTGTCTTTCTTAGTTTATACCTATATTTTTGGACGCCCAAAAATAATGAATAAATTCTGGACAACAATAGACTTCAATATTTTTCTCTGACCGTAAGAACCACCCTGATATCTATTATGGTTTGGGATTTATGAAAATCACAAGGCGACGTATCTGTGCTGTCAGCAATCTGGAATAGTTTTTGTTGTGCACAGTTTTAGACTACCTTAACTGCAGAATCTGGAGAAGTGTTCTATAAGAAAGTTGTAGTAAATTTGATAGTCTTTCCAACGGTATAAGCTACAACATCATTGGATTCGTGGAACTTGAGTTATAACTGTATTTCTGCACTGTCATTTTTCTGCTCGCGAGGAAGTACAAGTTACTTGTTCTTGGATATGCTCATGAGTCTCTTTGAGATGATAGAAGGACATGATGGTAGTTATCACTCAGAAACAAATGCAATCTATCCATTGGTGTTCTCCAATTGATCTCTTCTTAAGGGGTTTGCCGAACTAAAAGACGATACAAGATGAAGGTTTATAGGTTCTGTTTCATCACCTGGAAGCATCAACTAGCTACATGGTTGTAAAGTCACTATCGAGCGCAAGTATCTTTTCTCGGGGTTGGTAACCTGTTAGAACATTTATAAGAATCATAAGGGTCTAAAGGAGACATTTATGAAGTTGGTTATGAGCTTGTGGCATCATCATTGCATAAGAGTTGCTGAAGGAAAAGGAACTTAAGGAGTTAGGTCGTTCCAAGATTTATGAGAAGCTTAACTAGGAAGTAGGAAAAATCCCTAGGTAATAAGAACAATAGTAGTTGCGAGTCAATTTTAAGTTGGATTGTTTTGAGAGTCAGTTTGTGTTGTGAACAATTATGTGATTGATGGATTGTTAATGTGATAATGTGTGATTTGGATCTTTGCAATGTGTGCTGGAGTTTTGTAGACATGCCTATAAGTTCTATGGTTAAGAATATTAAGTTTGATCAAAATATATTAGTTGAATATGAGGTTAACTTAGTTCTGTCCTTTGCTGATTTTTGGATCAGTCTGGGATGTTTTAGAAATAACTTAAAATCCGTTCATGAGAAATTTAAGAAATTTTACTGGGAATAATTAGACTTCTATATCTTTCCAACCCCAGAAGAATCACTTTAATATCTATTATGAGCTAAGAGATATACCTGTTCCAAGTTGGAGTTACTGCACAGTCTGGAATTCTGAAACAGTTTCGGTTAAGTTCAGTTTTTGGCCAATTATTTGACAGATTCAGAAAAAGTATTGTGAATAAAAGTTGTAGATAATTTTGTAAGCTTTCCAACCATGTAAAGATCATCTGAATTGGACGTCTGTAGCTCGAGATATGACAGTTTTACTGAGTTACTGAAATTGGAATTTGCCCAAAGAAATCAGATTTTGCTTATCTATTGAATTGGAAACCACCTACTGATGCTAGCGAGATTCGCAGTTTCTTGGATTTAGCTGGATATTACAGATGGTTCATTGAAGGGTTTTCTAAACTTGCTAAACCTATGACATCTCTGTTAAAGAAGAATGCCAAGTTTGTGTGGTCAGATAAATGTCAAGCTAGTTTTGAGGAATTGAAGAAGAGGTTGACTACAGCGCCTGTTTTGGTTTTGCCAGATTTGAGTAAGAAGTTTTCTATTTATTGTGATGCTTCTCGTCAAGGTTTGGGATGTGTTCTTATTCAAGAAGGCAGAGTTGTGGCTTATGCATCTAGGCAGTTGAGAAAGCATGAGTTGAATTATCCTACACATGATTTGGAGTTAGCAGCTGTAGTTCATGCTTTAAAGATTTAGAGACATTATTTGATTGGACATAAGAGTGATATATACACTGATCATAAGAGTTTGAAGTATATTTTCACTCAGTCAGATCTAAATTTGAGGCAACGCAGATGGTTAGAGTTGATTAGGGATTATGATATTGAGATACACTATCATCCTGGTAAGGCTAATAAAGTAGCTGATGCTCTTAGTAGGAAAAGTTATGCCAATGAGATACGGACGCTGTCTATGACTAGTGAGTTATGTGCTGAATTTGAATATTTGAATTTAGGAATTGTTACTAATACAATGGAATTAGTGATAGAGCCTACTTTAGAGTAGGAAATTTATAAGGGTCAGTTGAAGGATGAGAAACTGAAGAAGATAGCAGAAGATATAGTGATTAGTAAGTCACCAGGGTTTTCGGATGGATGATAATGAGATTTTGTGGTTTGGAAAGAAGCTGTGTGTATCTGAGGATCAAGCTGTTCAACATGCAATTCTTAGCGAAGCTCATGAGTCAGCTTATTCTATTCATCCTAGTAGTACTAAGATGTATTTGGATCTTAAACAGAAATATTGGTGGGTTGGATTAAAGCGAGATGTGGCTGAGTATGTGGCATTGTGTGACACTTGTCAGAGGGTGAAAGCAGAGCATCAGAGACCTGCTGGATTGTTGCAACCAATGAAGATTCCTGAATGGAAGTGGGAGGAAGTTGGTATGGACTTTGTAGTAGGGTTACCACGTACTCAGAGAGGATTTGACTCTATTTGGGTGATAGTAGATCGGTTAACTAAAGTTGCTCATTTTATACCAGTTAAGACTACTTACCATGGACCAAAATTAGCTACCTTGTATATAGAAAGAATAGTATGTTTGCATGGAGTTCCATAGAAGATTGTATCTGATCGAGGATCACAGTTTACGTCGCACTTTTGAAAAGCTGTACATGAATCATTGGGAACAAAATTGAATTTTAGTACAGCATATCATCCACAGACAGATGGACAGACTGAAAGGACCAACCATGTATTAGAGGATATGTTGAGAGCTTGTGCATTGCAATATGGAACTAGTTGGGATAAGAGTTTGCCTTATGCAGAATTTTCTTACAATAATAGTTATCAACAGAGTTTTAAGATGGCACCGTTTGAAGCTTTGTATGGACGTAAGTGTAGAACACCATTGTTTTGGGATCAGACATGTGAATCTTAGGTGTTTGGTATAGATGTTCTTAGAAACGCAGAAGATCAAGTGCGAGTGATTCGTGAGAATTTGAGAGTAGCACAATCTCGTCAGAAGAGTTATGCTGATAATAGGAGAAGAGATCTAGTTTTTGAGGTAGGTGATTATGTCTATTTGAAGGTGTCACCTATAAGAAGTGTGAAGAGGTTTAACATGAAAGGTAAACTAGCACCAAGGTATGTTGGACCATTTAAAGTTATTGCTAGACGTGGAGAAGTTGCTTATCAGTTGGAGTTGCCTGAGAATTTGTCTGGAGTACATGATGTGTTTCATGTTTCACAACTTAAGAAGTGTTTACGGGTGCCTGAGGAGCAGATACCTTTAGAAGAGTTGACTGTTAAGGAAGATCTTACATATGAAGAGTTTCCGATTAAGATTTTGGAGACTGCTGAGAGAGTTACTCGAAGTCGGGTTATTAAGATGTGCAAAGTGCAGTGGAATCGATATTCAGAGGCAGAGGCAACTTGGGAAAGAGAGGATGAATTGAGGAAATCATATCCGCAGTTGTTGAGTAAGCAGTCCAATCTCGAGGACGAGATTCTTTTAAGGGGGGTAGAATTTGTAACACCCAAAAATTCTAAACTTTAGAAATAAGGAATTTCAAATAATTTAGATAGCGATTAATGCGGAATTAAAATTTTTTAAAAAAATTATTATTTGGTGATGCATTCATGCTGTTGCATTTAATTTATTTTGTGTGGATTTATTTTAGTTTGTTTGGTTGAGAAAATTTCATTTGAAAAGATTTTGGAAAATAGATTAATAAAGAAAGAAAGAAAAAAAAATAATAACTTACCTAACTGTTGGCCGGCGGCCCAGCTGCTGAGCCGCTCCCGCGCTCGCGCCATGACAGGCCGCATCGGTGGGCCAGCCCAACATCACTGCGACCCAGCTCGGCTGAGCCCAGCAGCAGCCCTCTATCTTCTTGTATCGCTGACGGGTGGGGTCACGTTGTCAGTCATCTCCTACCTTCATGTTGGAGCCGGACTACGAGTTGGAGAACGACCGCCGCCCCTTCCACTTGATTTCCGGGATTTTCTAACCGAATACGGCATCTTGGGGCTACAAATAGGAAGAGGAGACCCTCTATTTTCCGTTTTCCATCTAAAACTCGAGCTACATCACGTGAGATTGAGCGTAGGAGGCCGGAACCCTAGGTTCTCTCGGCCGGTTCGTCGGTGGAGCTTGTGGGAAGGTTCGAGCTCTTTTTCTTAGCTTTGGTGAGTTCGCTATCTCCTCCTCTTTCTTCCCGTGCTCTTCTTTGGTGTTGAGATGCTTTGAATCGTGGTTTTGGTGAGCTCGGGTGCACCGGCAATGGCGCCGCCGCTCCCTTGTTGCCGCACGCCGTGTTCGGTCTACCATAGCAGGTTTTTATCGTTTAGTTGAGTTCGCACGGAGCTTTTCCACCGTTTGGATCAAATCTCGAGTCGAACGGTGGTCTAGAGGGGGTGATCCGCCATCTTCGGCGAGAAGGAGCCCGCCGGCCATGGGGGGCCGCCGGACGGACTTGAGGATGAAGGCCGGTCTTTTTACTGTAGCGCTGCAGATGATTGCGAGCCGTCCAATTCGAGATCAACGGCCCAGATTAGAACTTACCCCTTCGCGGGTAAATTTGTTAAAGAGACCCTCAGCTTTTTAGTTATCAACCCGCGGTCCTTAGCGCAATATCCTGAATCCGTTTTCGTTTTTTGGAAAGCGTATTCTCTCCCGGTTAAGTCAAAATACGTTTTCAGATAATTACAGTTTTGCCACTAGGACTGTTTTGGTCATAAAATCTTCGTTTTAACTCCGATTTGACCCGTTCAAGTTGCGTTAGGTTCGTATTTGCGAGCTCTACATGTTAGTATAGTTGTACAGTAGGTTGGGAAAGTTTAATTTTCAAGTTTATATTAAAATAATTATTTATCTATAGGAAATCTTAGAAAATTCATAACTATCACGTTTTAACTCCGAATTTGGTGATCTTTGCGTCTGTGTGATTGTAGAAACGTGTAGAAGAATTTTATAAACTTTTATTATTGTTTTGCTACTGTTGGTGTACTGTTCTAATTGTATCTCTTTGTTTGCTTCGTGTATGTTTGATTGGATGCATGTGTGTTGTTGATTGATGATCGAGTATAGACGGTGAGCAATTTCTTGACGATCAGGAGTATTATTTTGAGCCAGACCAGCAGTATCATCAGGAAAGCTTTGATTAAGGCAAGTATAACATGGGACCATCCTTGTTGTCCTATTCACTGAAATTATCATACATATACATGTGTCTTCCTTGACAACCATAGAGATTATAACTCAGCTATTGATATCTTGTTTCCTTGTCACCTATGGGTTATGCATTTGGGTAGCTATTGCTAGTGCTTAATTATGAACAATGATCTTGTAATTTGATTAATGGATTAAACAATTAACCTTTAATGATGATTTTATTACTGTTGAAAAGGGGGCTAGAGCAAGGGGTTATTTTGATGCTCTAGTTACTCTCCGTAAGGACTTACCTGTAAGTGATAACCGGGACATACAGTACAGCTGTGAGGGCTATATGGCTCTGGCTCTAGTTGTTCAAGAGACCTTTTCTAGCTTGTTAGAGGTTACCTTAAATGGCGTAAGAATGGCTTGCCACGTTGGGTGTAGTGCGAGCCCCTGGCCTAGTGTGTATAGGCTGCGGTTGTTGTGCCACAGGGAAGGGGGTTCTACATCTGCCTGCCGAGTGAATCTAATGGCCCTAACTTGTTAGACGAACTTTTGAGTGGCTTTATATGGTTCTCGGGTGTTTGGGCTTGATCTCCCCACTCATTTGGAAATCATGACTCACAGTGAAAGTGTACACCTCTGCGCAGAGTTAAAAACTGGTATACTAGCCGTGCTCACGGATACGAGCGGCCTTGGGGATTCTTACAGAATAGTTGATCACCATTGTTATATCATGCTTAATTATTGTTGATTATTATTATGCTCATGTTAATACTATTCATTATCCTTATTACAATTGATCATTGATTCATTAATGGGAATTGGAATACATTGATGCTACTCAATTGCTAATTATATGATGATTAAAAGCTAAACGCAGTTAAACAGTGTCTAGCCTTTTTGAGCCTCATGAACCCTGTGTTATACTTGTTGAGTTCGACATGGACTCACTCTTGCTATTTCCCCAACACTCCAGTGTGTAATAAGATGCTACTTGGAAAAAGGACAAAGGTGTAGTGGAGTTTCCAGAAGACTAGTAGAAGTGCTAGGCATATGTTACCCCCAGTCAGCCGTCCCTGAGAAGAATGGAGCCCGAAGTTTAGTCACCGTTCCGCGATACTCTGATGTAAGTGTTAATATAGCTATGTATACGTTATATAATAACATTGTTTCTGATACTTTTTCATTCTGGCATATGTGTGGACTTTCTGGGCACACATATGATTAGCCTGGTTTTGTTCTTTAGAAAACCGGGTGTGACAGCACCTGCAATGGAGCAAGTTGCTGCTATATGGTTTGATGGAAATGACCCACAACAAAGGTTTGAGAGAAGCATAGTCATTTACGGTAAAGAAAATCAACCTCATTATATAAGGTCGTACCATGGATGCTATACTAAGAAGATTTTATATCAAGACTCACCTCCATCAAAACCAAAGAGGAAATATACTAAGCGTGCACTAAAAGGTACATGACTTCATTTATTATCTGCATAAACATTTGATTTTCTTCTAAAAATTTAGTAATCAACCAATTACAAATTTTCTTACTTTTCTATAGGTCCAGCACTTGTTGAGCTCGATGATATTTCGAGGATAAATGGAACTGAACAAGTGGAAGAGAATGTAAAAGACAATGAAGGTAATAATTGATGGATAAGGTATTTTTTCAGCCAATCAATAAACTATCCGAACAATGAAAATTAAATTATTTGTTGCTATCAACAGAAATTACAGAGTCACGGTGATACATCAGCGCTAGAGAGTATCTATGTTTCAGACTACAAATTCATGAAGGAGAATTTAATGTCATGTTTCATGGTGGGAGGCTTTTCCAACAATGGGATGTAGATATGTATGTCAAGGTTGAGTCAATGCGTTTATACTGGTACTCGTCAACACCAGCTCATCAAGATCTAAATCGTGCTGATCTATTCCAGGTGAGGACATTTTGTTGTGAAATTGAAGTTAAATTAAATTCATATTCACTAGAGTTGCTACAACGTTTTGTTGTGAAAATGAAGTTAACATGTTATTTAAATTCAAATTGACGACACTCTTGCCGCTGGAGAAGCACGTGCATCGAATGCTGGTCTTAGAGTAGTACTATCAAAAGATTTCCCAGGGAGTGACTGTGAAGTGCACTCAAGATTTATGGATGCCATGACTTTGGTTACTAGGTTTGGAAAGCCAGAATTTTTTGTGACAATGACGTGCAATCCATATTGGGATGAAATAGTCAAAAAATTATTACTGGGTCAAATGCCGCAGGATTGTCCAGATATAGTGGCAAGGGTTTATAGGGCAAAGCTACGAGACCTCCAGGATTTTCTTCTTAAAAACATCATTTGGGCAGGGTTGCTGCATGGGCCCATGTCACATAATTTCAGAAGAGGGGATTACCACATGAACACTTCCTTTTAATTATGAAAGACGAAAGCAAAGTACGAAGTCCCAATGATTATGACAAATATATATCAGCAGAAGTTCCTGATCAGAAGAAGTATCCTGAATTGCATAGGCTTGTGTGCAAACATATGATGCATGGACTATGTGGTGTCCTCAACCGTGACTGCCCATGTATGGTAGACGGTAATTGTCACTTTCATTATCCCTGTAACTTTTCTGAAACCAACCAACAAGGAAATGACTCATATCCTATTTATAGAAGGAGGGATGATAGACAACAAGTGAAAATAAGAAGGGAATGGCTGAACAACAGATGAGTTGTGCCGTATAATCCAATCTTTTTCATGAGGTATAATTGTCATATTAATGTAGAGGTTTCCCAAATGGGCACTGACAGTGGCCAATATATTCAGTAGTCTATGTGATAGTGCACCTGGTGCTGTTGCAATCGCAACAATTTAAGAGTTGCAGGATGCCAACTTTGAATTGCAAGTCTTCGATGCATGCTAATTGCTAACACGGTGACGCCTGAGGTTTTTTAAGAGCAGCAAAATATTGGACCGTTAAAAGATAGCTGACCCCATCGCTTCCGTTGGGAGTTCAAGCCTCCGCCAGAGTAAACAGTAGGCAACGTGATTTACGAGTTTGCACCACACTAAAAAAAGGAGAGTAAAATTGTGACTTGCTAGCGTTATTCTAGAGGACAAAAAATATTGTTCGTAAATTGTATTCTGAACAAAGTGATGCAACCACTGTAATATCAGTATGGCCTCATGCATGCAAGTGAGCAAACAGGGGAATTATAAGCATTTTATATAGAGTAGGTAGCCAGACCAAGGACATCTTCGGTGGTATATAAAATCTGATGCATGCTACCTGTATAAGTTAATTAAATTACGTTTAGATTAAAAAAATTCATTGATTTTTGACGGAACACGCGAGGGCTAGAAAATAGCAGATGGATAGATACGCTGTTTTTTGGACTTGCACCGGGAAACGTGGCTGTTTCGGACTCTACGTGGCCTGGAAGGAATCTTAAATCTACATACGGGATTATCTTCTACAACTAAAAAGACTAAAAAGTGAACACTTTCTCTTGGTGCGACAATCAACTTTGACTCTTCGTCCTGCCTCCTGCGATCCCCGACCCTCGCACCTACGCCCCTCGCTTGCGAAAAAGGAAGCAACAAATCTCTCATCGCTTGCGAAAAATGAAGCAAGAAACCTCGCTCGTCACGATCCAATCCCGCAGCCCCACGCCCCTCGCGCCCCCCACAGACCCGCAGCGTCGTCCGCCTCCTGCGACCACCCTGCACACCGCCCGCCGCCACCCACGCACGGCCTGAGGACACCTTGCCCCCGCAGACCCGCATCGTCGCAACGCGCCTCCACCACCCGCCGCCGCCATCGCATCCCGACTGCGGAGGCTACGCGACGTCACGGCGGCGGAGGCCGCGCAACATTCCTCGCCTCCCCCGGTCTCCTCCAGTGCGACGCCGACTCCGCTGCTGCACTACATCGACGTGGACGCCGGCGCCGCTCTTGCATCTTGCATCAACGCCGCTCCTGCATCTACATCTACGCGCGGACGTTCACGGCCACTGGTCAATGAGCAACTCAGCATCAAGGTTTGAACCACCTCGAGAACGATGTCTTCTGTTCTTCACCCATATGGATTTTAAAATCGCTACGCTATCCATCCTGGTTGATCTCTCCAATGGGCCGCGTGGTCTCGTAAGGAAGCAACTGTTGGGTTTTGATCTCCTACCATTAGGCCCAACGGCCTTTTGGGCCTTGCTTCTCGCGCCCTGATCGGGGGCGTCCAACCCTACATGGTTGGTGGGCTCCCGTCACACTGCGCTATATATAGAGGTGGGGGCCGGCTGCTCTAGACACGAGGTTCACCTGAGCCGCCACTCCCCACCGATATTCCCGATCCCGATCTGAGAAGGGGCGCAGCCAGTGACGAGAAGCCGCCACCGTCTTCACTGCGCCACCATCGTCACTGCGTCGACTCTCATCTCCACCGACCGTCGCTGCCGGCGCGCAGATGACACCGCCGGAGAACGAGACGTCCAACCCCACTGCTACGACTCCGGCTCTCGATGGTCTGCGATTCCTACTTCTCTCTGTTCCCTTTTCCTCTTACTAGAAGTCGTGGTAGTAGTCGTTTTAGATCTCGTGCACCTACTGTAAATCGTTTTTGACTACTTCCTACTGTGATCCGTACCCGATCTAACGAACCAACGAACCACGAATCTCAACAATGGTACCGGAGCCAAGGTTTTATGAATAGTTCTAGATCGGGAAGAAAAATAAATGAATCCACAGTTTTAGATCAAGAACAAAAGAACCAAACCCTAACAGTCAAGAACAAATAGGGTTGAAACCCTAACCCTAGAAGAGAAGAGGAACGGTGAGACTACCTAGGTCTGGCCGTCCTGCCTTCGCTGCCGGCCGTGTTCATGGCCGGCGTGGAGGAAGAAGACCCGAGCCGCCGCTCGCCGATGTGCGGGTGCGCGAGTACACGGGTTCGAGAGCACCGCCCGCGAGACCGCTCGACGGCGGCGCGCTCAGCCTTGGGTGAGCGCGCACGCCGGCGAAGGGGCCCGCGGCGGCGCTACCACCACCTCCTTCTCCGGTCACAAGAAATCGCCGGCGGCGGATGCTGCTGGGCATAGAAGCGGAGGAGAGGGAAAAGGAAGAAATGAAATGCCGATTAGGGTTGAAGAGAGCGGCCGGCGGGCGGGTTTTTTGTTCAACCGAGAAGTGAGCTCGACCGTCCGATCAAAACCGACGATTCGGATGAACCGACGAACGGTTGGGCCAGATTAGGCCCAGGCGGGCGCGCTCACCGGGCGGAAATCCCGGCCCAGGCCCAGGTTGCGGCCTGGGCGCGGCACCCGCTCCGGCCACGGGCCGTTTTCGGCGAACTGGGCTGACCTGCTCTGTCGGGCCGAGCGCTGGGCGCGGGGGCGAGCCGGCCTGCTGGGCCGAGCGCCTCTGGAGAACGGGCTGGCCCGCGGGAGAACGAGCGCTGGCAGCGCCCTGCTGGACTGCGCGGGAATGGCCATGGGCCACGTCCGCGAGTTGGGCCTTCGGGCCAAATTGATAAAGGAAATGAATTTTCGTTTTATTTTTTTTTCAGAAGCATTTTTTTATATGAATTCGATGAATATTTGAATGAATTTGAATAGAATTTTGATAGGAATTTTCGTGCAAATTTGTCCAACGACATTTTGCTCAGAAATAATGAAATTTTTTTAGTGCTTCTGGAAAATAACATTATGAGAATTTTATTGTTTCCGCTGCGTACTTGATATAGTTATTTTCATTATCAAATTCGAACCAACGGGAGAATTTGGTTTTGGAAAATGAATAATAATTGAAAATGAATTATAGTATTGTTATTTTCTGACCAACGTTGTTAATAACAATATTATAATTTTGATTTATGAAAATTGTGCATTAATTTTATTTCTGCCCAACGGTGATGTAAAATTATTGCATAGATGAATTATATGTTTTAATTTGACCAACGTTGAGTTAAAACATATGATTTCATGTATAAATATTTCTCACTTACTCTGATGTGGTTTCAGGAGGCAAATGCATTGTGAACATCTCGAACATCCCGACACTCAACGGGACAAATTACCGTGTGTGGCGGGAGAAATATGAATTGGAACTTGCATTGGGAGAGGTCGATTTTGCCATCATCTCACCGTGTCCCATTGAACCAGAGGACCCGGTGAGAGACGAAAATGAATCTGACGCTGATTTCGCTACTAGAAAGCGTGATCATGCTGAGATAAGAATGAAATATGATCTTGAACATAGGCAATGGACTCTCTCCAACCGCAAGTGCTTATTGGTAGCTAAGGCCACCATAGAAGAACAGATAAGGGGCTCAATCCCTGAATGTGCTACTGCCACAGAATATCTTGATAAAATCAAGAGTCAGTTTACTGGGTCTATCAAGGCCACAGCAAGTTCACTGATAAAGAAACTTGTGAATGAAAAATATACTGGTGGTAGCATCAGAGAGCACATTTTGAAGATGAACACCACGGCATCTAAGCTGAAAGAAATGAATTTGAAGGAAGATGATTTCCTGATTCATTTGATTTTTGCTTCCTTGCTAAAAGAATATGATACTTTCATTGTGAACTATAATATGCAGCCTGAAAGATGGGGCATAGAAAGACTTATCTCAATGTGTGCTCAAGAAGAGGAGAGGATAAAATCCTCACAAAATGAGTCCGCCCATTTTGTGAAGGATAATAAAAGAAAGAACTTTAATAGCAAGAATTCTAAACCACAGGGGAAACCCAAGTGGGACAAGGCCTCTTCCTCAAATTCACAGGGAAAGAAACCCCAAGAATCTGAAAATCAGCAGAACAACTCCTATGGTGGAGCTGAGAAAGATCAATGCAAGCACTGCTTTAAGAAGGGACACTACAAGAGAGACTGTCCAGACTTCCTGAAATCTCTACTGAAAAGAGGTGATGAATTTATTACATTTGTAGATGAATCCCTGTATTTATGTTATGCAAAATCCACTTGGTGGGTTGATTCAGGAGCAACTACTTATGTTGCAAATTCCTTACAGGGGTTAAGTGGGACGAGAACCTTGCAAAGAGGAGAAAGAACGATTAAAGTTGCAAATGGAGTGCAAGCCAATGTTGAAGCTATTGGAGATTTATCTTTAGAATTGAATAATGGCTTTGTACTTAGACTTAAAGAAGTACTCTATGTTCCCTCTTTGCGAAGAAATTTGATAAGTGTTTCGAAACTTGATGATGACGGAATTGATTGCCATTTTGGTAATGGCAAATGTAAGATACTTGTTAATAATGAATGTGTTGGTCTTGCCTTCCGACAAGACAAGTTTTATTTATTATCTCTTGATGAAAATACGAACAATGTATGCGATGAGAATATGAATGATTCCCCATCTGCGAATGTAACTAAGAAGCGGAAGCGAATTGATGATGCCTCTTCGAAATTATGGCACTGTCGCTTAGGCCATATTTCGAGGGGGAGAATGGAACGGCTAATTAAAGAATCAATTCTTTCGCACTTAGAATTTTCAGATTTAGAACAATGCGTTGATTGCATTAAAGGAAAGTATGTCAAGAAAATTAAGAAAAATGCCAAACGAAGCACAGGAACTTTAGAAATAATCCACACTGATATATGTGGTCCATTTCCTGTGAAAAGCGTGGATGGTTATGATTCGTTTATAACATTCACAGACGACTATTCTCGTTATGGCTATATTTATCCAATTAAAGAAAGATCGGAAGCATTGGATAAATTCAAAATATTTAAAGCTGAGGTTGAAAATCAGCATGATAAGAAAATAAAGATAGTACGATCAGACCGAGGTGGAGAATACTATGGGCGACATACCCCATATGGCCAAATTCCTGGACCGTTTGCAAAGTTTCTACAGGAAAATGGCATAGTCGCTCAGTACTCCACACCGGGGGAGCCTCAGCAGAATGGAGTGGCTGAAAGACGTAACCGTACCTTAATGGATATGGTAAGAAGCATGATAAGTTACTCCACTTTACCGATTAGTTTATGGATGGAGGCACTGAAAACCGCCATTCACATACTTAATCGGGTACCAAGCAAATCGGTGCCTAAAACACCGTATGAATTATGGACAGGAAGGGAACCCTCACTTAACCATTTGCGTGTGTGGGGCTGTCCAGCTGAGGCAAAAATGTTTAACCCAAACATAGGAAAGTTAGACTCTAAGACAGTCAGCTGCCATTTCATTGGCTATCCAGAAAGATCAAAAGGATATCGGTTTTATTGTCCTGACAGACATACGAAAATTGTAGAAACAAGACACGCTGTGTTCCTGGAGGATAACATGATCAGGGGGAGCATGGTAGCACGAGAAATAAGTCTACAGGAGAAACAGGTACATGTACCCACTCCAATGGTTGAAGAACCATTCTTTACGCTACCTGTTGCTGTTGAGCCCACAGTGCAGGACACTATGGAGCCAACACCTGTTGCAAGTTCTCCCGTGGCGACAATAAATGAACATGAGGAACCTGTCCTTGAAGAGGCTGTCCTTGAGGAACCCATAGAACCAAATGTCGCACATGAGGAAGAACAACAACAGCCCAATGTGGAACAAGTGCCAGAGGCCCCTAGAAGGTCTCAAAGAACAAGAAGGTCAGCTATTTCTAATGACTATGAAGTTTATGAAACAGAAGAATTTCAGATGGGGGATGATCCCACCTCATTTGAAGAAGCTATGAGAAGCGACCACTCATCAAAGTGGCTTAAGGCCATGGAAGATGAAATGAAATCAATGAGTACCAACAAAGTTTGGGACTTGGAAATTATTCCTAAAGGAGCCAAAACAGTAGGTTGTAAATGGATCTACAAAACAAAATATGACTCCCAAGGAAACATAGAAAGATTTAAAGCGCGACTTGTGGCGAAAGACTTTACGCAAAGAGAAGGGATTGATTACAATGAGACGTTTTCTCCAGTCTCATGTAAAGATTCCTTCAGAATTATAATATCACTTGTGGCCCACTATGATTTGGAATTACATCAAATGGATGTAAGAACGGCGTTCCTTAACGGGGATTTGAAAGAAAATGTTTATATGGCACAACCGAAAGGTTTTGTTGTAAAAGGAAAAGAAAATATGGGATGCCGCCTAAAGAAATCAATCTATGGATTGAAACAAGCCTCAAGACAGTGGTATTTAAAATTTGATAGAACGATAAAAGGTTTTGGGTTTAAGGAAAATGTTGAGGACAATTGCGTTTATGCAAAATTCAAGAATGGAAAGTATATATTCCTAATTCTGTATGTGGATGATATCCTGCTTGCTAGCAGTGATGTCAGTCTACTAATGAAAACGAAGAAATTCTTGTTCGCAAACTTTGATATGAAAGATCTCGGTGATGCCTCGTTTGTTTTGGGAATAGAGATTCATCGAGATAGAAGAAAGGGGGTACTGGGACTGTCGCAAAAGGCATACATAGAAAAGGTTTTGAAGAAATTTAGTATGCATGCGTGCAGTTCTTCACCTGCTCCTATTGTCAAGGGCGATAGATATGGGGAACATCAATGTCCCAAGAATGAATATGAGATTAACCGAATGAAAGCGGTACCGTATGCTTCAGCAGTTGGAAGTTTACAATATGCTCAAGTGTGTACACGCCCTGACTTGGCTTTTGTCACCGGGTTACTTGGCAGATATCAAAAGAATCCAGGAATAGAACATTGGAAATTGGTGAAGAAAGTCCTGCGTTATTTGCAGGGTACGAAAGGCCTCATGCTAACGTATAGAAGATCTGATTCCCTGAAGATAGAGGGGTATTCAGATTCCGATTATGCGGGAGAAGAAAGAAAATCCACGTCAGGATATATATTTACTCTCGCAGGAGGGGCTATATCGTGGAAAAGCTCCAAACAAACCGTAACCACATCCTCGACAATGTATGCCGAGTTTGTAGCATGCTATGAGGCAACGGGGCAGGTGAATTGGCTAAAGAAATTCATACCCGGATTGAAAGTGATTGATGATATAAATGAACCAATGAGGTTGTATTGTGATAACAACCCAGCAGTACAATATGCTTACAACAATAGGTCAAGTGGTGCTGCCAAACACATTGACATAAAGTACTATGTTGTAAAAGATAAAGTTCGGGATCATATTATAAATCTTGAGCATATAAGTACAGAGAAAATGCTCGCGGATCCGCTCACAAAGGGCTTACCACCCAACGTGTTCAGAGAACACGTAGCCGGCATGGGTTTAAGGGAAAGCCTATGATTCCCGAACATACGAAGGGCCCAGAAGAAACTTCATTCCAAACAGAGAAATGTGTTGTGGCTGTTAGTCTAACGGCACTAATTGCTGTGACGATGAAACAGTTCAATACACTAATCTGCGATGGAATAGGATAGAAACAAGAAAAATATGAATCGAAAGTTTGAGTATGAAATTAAAGAACGAAGAAAATGATGAGAGATCAAGGGGGAGAATGTTGGGTTTTGATCTCCTACCATTAGGCCCAACGGCCTTTTGGGCCTTGCTTCTCGCGCCCTGATCGGGGGCGCCCAACCCTACATGGTTGGTGGGCCCCTGTCACACTGCGCTATATATAGAGGTGGGGGCCGGCTGCTCTAGACACGAGGTTCACCTGAGCCGCCACTCCCCACCGATATTCCCGATCCCGATCTGAGAAGGGGCGCAGCCAGTGACGGGAAGCCGTCACCGTCTTCACTGCGCCACCATCGTCACTGCGTCGACTCTCATCTCCACCGACCATCGCTGCCGGCGCGCAGATGACACCGCCGGCGAACGAGACGTCCAACCCCACTGCTACGACTCCGGCTCTCGATGGTCTGCGATTCCTACTTCTCTCTGTTCCCTTTTCCTCTTACTAGAAGTCGTGGTAGTAGTCGTTTTAGATCTCGTGCACCTACTGTAAATCGTTTTTGACTACTTCCTACTGTGATCCGTACCCGATCTAACGAACCAACGAACCACGAATCTCAACAGCAACCTCTAACTGCTCCACTGTGGTTTCACTTTGTTAGGCCTTCAAATCTCTGAATTTGATCAGAGTTGTAGGGCATAACATCCAAGCACTTGGATTTACTGTATGAGATAAATGTTGCTGTTCAAGGCATCGCAAACGTTTTAGTTTACCATTTTTGTTGTCTAAAATGGTTTTACGAGCAGACTTGCAATGCATTAGCTGCTTGGTCTATATTATTCTGTAGATTACCATACTCAGCCCAACTTAGAAACTGGTTTCTGAAACTGATCAGTACCTAATGCACTGAATGCAAAATAAGATTGACCTATATGATTTTTTAACAATTCAGTATATTTGTCTAGAGCAAACCTACCTATGTAACAGTTCCTGCCGCTAGGTAACAGTTCCAAATTCAGTATACTGGTGCATTAGCTGAAAACATTTTTCTCATGTAGTTACTAAATCCATTCAGCTCTGCGATTAAGTAACAGTTCCATGACCTGTCTATGGTTGATTGGCTTACAGCCCTACAAAATGTTTGCTTCTCATTTGCATTACTGATCCCTGATGGTTACCCACCAAAAGTCCAAATCAGGGCAGGTGGTAAATTCTGCTTCACCTGATGATAACATTGTCAATGTGGATATACTGCCTTCTGTGTTGGTATATGCTTTTTAGTAACAATCTGATGAAGAAAACTCAATCTGGCACTAAAATAAGAGACCTTTGTGTCTAGCCATGAGATATTTGCATCGTAACAAGATGGACAATTTTAGATCTGTTACAGGATCAATATGTCATGCATTATGCAAACCACCTAAATTTTCATGTAATCATATCTTAAGGGCCATGTGATTCAGTTCATCAGCACTTATGTCTTGTGGAGCTGTACTTGCCAGAAAGTTTGAGCAGCTTATATCTGAAGGGCGCTGTTCTAGCAGTGACCGGGCTACCAAGATGGGAATATGATTGGGATGCATTCTTAGAAATTAGGAGCTCATCGTTTGGTGTCTAGGACTACGATATACATATAGGGTTTAAATGCAATCTGATTTTGCAGTTACGGCCGAGCTTCCTTAAGTTGTAGTGCAACATAATTCCATGAAGATGTAATGGAAAATAGGTTGCTGATGATGTGTGTTTTCTGCGGCTAGAGGACTGAAATGTGCTAGAGGCTTAAAACTCCATTTTTGGTCGACCTGCTGCTAAGAGGACTGAAATGTGCTTAGAGGCTTAAAACTCCATTTTTTGGTTGACCCAGAAATGTCTGTTTCATCGATGTGTCTTCGATTCACTACTGTACTCTAATGATCTATTATTTTCCAGAAATAATGTATTATCACAGGGTGTTATAGTCTGGTGCATATTTCTAGGTCATTCTTTTTATAACAAAGCATACCGAAAGCTTCAGATTGCAAAGTGTTTGTAACATTGTTAGTTAATCATCATCTTTTTACACTCATGGCTAATATAACACAGTTTGTTTCATTAGTGGATACAAAATACTAAGTTTGCCTAAACATGATCAGTTGAACAACATATTTGCATGTATGTAGTGTACCCAGTTCTGATTCTCTGATTCATGTTTACAATCACGAAAGTATTGCGAGGTCAGTGGCTCTTAACAAGTTAAATAAAATTGTGATATTGACAAAAAAAACATTTAGGTCAAAGTGGAAATAGCCATTTTTAGATATGCATGCTGTCATATGTACATATATGCCATAAGAGACAGATTTGCAAATTGTGTGGTCGTAATATTTTGTCTTTCGCTAAACTTCTGGTGGGATAATCATAGATCAAGGAAGAAGCGGACAAGATCTCATTCAGTCTTTTGGTGTGGCAAGTGATCTACATGGATTTCAAAGCATCCAACATCCTTCTGGATATCGAATTCAAGCCCTTCTGGATGCAGTGTAGGTGTTTGATGGTATTCCACTGAGAAGGGGCCTAGGTTCAGTCCTTTCTGCATCTTGAGGTATGAGATTTAGAATTGGGACTCTTGCTTTCCTGTAGTTGATTCTTTAAAACTGAAATGCCAAAGAGTACTAATAAATATTTTAGTCAGCACCAGAAAATATTTAAATATTTCCATTCTCTGCACCTTTATCAGAAAGATAATATCCTGCTATTTACCATGCATTTCAAGTTGATATGTTTCAACATGATTGCTTCCTACTGTTGTTCAGAGCTGTGGCTGAATTCTGGCGGGAGCTTTTGACATAGCTGTATTGCGATAGCCAACTATGTAAGCTGGATTTTTTACTATTGCCTGTGCACATGTACTGAACATCTCCCGAACTAAGCATATAAGCAAGAGAATTTCCTTGGTGAAAGGTGGGATATTACCGTTTCCCATCCGATACATTTTTCCCTTGTGAAATACCATTATAGTCCTAGACCTAAACGTTAAGAAAATATTCAGCATAATATACAAGATGAGTTGCTGAATTCTTTTCAATGGTCTACACATACCTATGTCTTGTTTCTATTCTTTTTTCCATGATTCCTGATCCCCGACCATGTTAAATCTTAAATGTGCCTGTTGTCAGGATAGGGGTGTATGTTCTGTTTGATAGCCTGATGTGGTCGGTGATCGATGTTGGAATTCCAGGCTTCAGGCAAATTGCACAACAAGGTTAACTAAGGTAATGGCTCTTTGACATTTTTCACTGGGGTGCATGCAGTTGCAGGACCTCTGAATGCGAGTCTTCTTATCGTGCGGGTTTCTTAAACTCCACTTGCATGACCTCTCCCTCTTTAGAAAAATTTCTCTATTTTAGTGGTACTACAGAAATAGGGGCGAAGCATGCAGATTAAAGAAAAATAGAGGTCCAGACTATTCACAATGATGTTGCTGCGTTTTTAGGAGGTTCTGTAATAATTTAATGAAAACATCCTTGCTCTGTATATACAGCTTATCTGCCTTCCTCACATATCTGTGTGCACCAACCTAAAGAAAACAATAACACAAAGACCACATATATGAATTGATCTTTTAATTGGTCACCCTCGGATGACTACCCTCAAACATACATCATTTAGTAGCATTATTGTTTCCTCTTTAGGTTGATAACAAAAGAACAACATGCAGGTTAAATAAGGCTTGTTCCACTATAATATGTACCAGATCTGTTTTTTTTTAACTTGCCCAAATTTGTTGGATTCATAATAATGGCTAATAGTAGTAATAATATATGTTGGCTGATAATAAAAATAGTTTATTGTAAATAGGGATGGTTTTGTACTAAAGAGGTACAACCTGTAATTTTGTTCTTGCAGGTAAACTTCTATTGCCTCCTAAACTAAGATTGATTTATGTCTACTCTCTCTAGCTAACTCTTGGTAGTTGGCACTAATTTTTATTGGCAGAATAATGGTGAGCCTTCCAAACGCATAGAACTGAGAAATGTCGGCACCAAATGTGGACCTCAAGTTAGTTGCCAATATGATCGAGATTCAGGCAGTAAGAAGGAACTGGCAACTTACCCCCTTGTTATGCATGACTGTTTTTCAGATTATATACAGGGTCATATACAACTGCGAGTTGGATTCGGAAAGAGATATATTTCATATTGGAGCAGACAGGCCTAAGAGCACAACTGGTTAGTTCTTGTTCGCTAAGCACAACTGTCAACACTGAAACCTTATTGCTATATGTGTTGTGATTGTCGTAGTTGTCTTATAATTTATTTCCTTTCTTTTGAATTTTAGTGTCATTTCTTGTAGGTCAATTTATAACTGATTTTTAACATTAAGTGTGGTTTTGGTTGTTGAGTAATGTATTGTTAGCTGAGCTTTTTTTCATAAAGAAATGCTAGCTATGTGTTACTTTAGTTTACACCTTTGTCAGAGGTTCAAAAATGCTAGCTATGATGTAGACTGTTTACAACTTCAGAGTTAAATAGGATATTCCATCTGAGCTTACAATTCTGGTGTTTGGTGTATATAAAGCCCCTGTTTTGTTTGGTGTATATTATTGTACAGACAAAAATTACTAGAAGTTGATGGAACGATTATCAATGTGTAGCATTTCAATTCAGTGAGCATTGTGTGTAGCACTTCAATTCAGTGAGCATGCAGTAAGACCTCTTTGTCTCGGCATTGTTTGGTGTCATCAACGGCAAAAGATGATGAGCTTGCAACCTTGTTGCTTTCCTTTTCATTTGATTTAGGAATGACAAATGATTGTTAGACTGCATGGGCAAATTGAACGCCAAATTATTCAATATACTTGCCTTGATGCTGTGACTCACATGCAAAAAACGAATCACTTGTTGTTGGGTGTCAGCTTAATAGGTCCCCAGTGCGTGGTGGGCGTGACTCTCGACCTGTGTCCAACCTCTCTCGACCTGTGTCCATGCTAGCCATAGATTGCTTTGGGCGTTACAGGCTGTTCTTGGCCAATGACGTGCAGATGTTAGCGCCATTGCAGGTGGGATAACAGCGGCATAGGCAAAGCGATCGCCATGAGCGTGGCCTGCCAGGGTCGGATGGTTGTTCCCGTCGCAACGTACGGGCATGATCATAGCTTGCAATTTGATGCCTTGTCATTCCTTCGTGATGTTTGCTGGTCAGATAGCCCTTGCAAGGGCAGCAAAAGAATGGACAACAGGTTAGTAAGGAAATGCTCGTATCACCCTTGCAAGGGCATATTGGAATGGTGATCCAATAATCATGAATGGTTAAGATGATTCTTTAATAGCATCATATAAATGTATCACCCTTGATACATGATATCGGTCCACAATGGTGTGGTCGTACATTATTTTATTCCTGTTGCAACGCACGGGCTCTATTATTTTATTCTTGTGTAATGCACGGTCTCGCATTATTATTTTTTGTTACAATATAACACGTTTGTGCTCAAATTATCAGGGCATTATTTGTTCCCATTGCAACGTACGGAAAAGGTCTATACAGTAGAATTGGTGAGCCTGCGACGCCACGCTCTTCGTGAATGTGTTAATTTAACAAACTTTGCTTTTTGGATTAAATATCACTTTAACATCGATATTTAATTTCACAGTATTGTTATTTTATCGTGTGATCTATGTGTTTTCAGTATAAAAGTTTAGTTATCCCGTAGCAACGCACGGGCACGCTACCTAGTTAATTAGATTGGCTTCACGTGTCTATGCTATTTATTAGATTAGATTAGATAGATTGCCTTTAATCGGGAAACTTATGTCCTGCCTAATCACGCATGTGTCTTTGGCTCTTTGCCCTAGACCAGGTCGCCATGCCTACAGCTCGTAGCACCACTCCTCTAGCCTCCTTTTCCTACCAAAATCTAACGGAACGTCTAGCGTCCGGATGGGACCGTACGTCTGAAACAATTGAAACACTTACAACATACGTTCGAAACAATTGAAACACTTGCAACATACATATGAAACACAAGGAAAACACGTTCCATTGCGAAACATATGCAACATTCAGATAAAACACTTGCAACATACGTATGAAACACCTGAAACATAGACTTGCAACATGTATGTATATGCAACATCCAGATCTACTTTTGCAACACCCAAATAAAACACTTGCAACAAATGTCTGAAATAGACGGAACATGTGGGACATACACTTGAAAACACCATTGCAACATGTACAACATCCTGATTTACTTTTGCAACATCGATATAAAACACTTGTAACATACCTCTAAAACATTTGAAACACTTGAAATAGACGCTTGCAACATGCGGTTTCAGCGCTACATGTCCTGCTTGGGAGAATGGATCCTCGTCGGCGTGTGCAGTTCTATCCCAGGCGTCGCTTGCTGCACGCGGGCAAGTTCTGTCCTGGCCACGGCGAACTGGGTAGGTGGGCGCGAGATGTGCATGCATGAAGGATAAGATGTCGCTACGCCCCATAGTACTACACTTATGAATGCAGGTCATGGATGCATACATCAACCTCATTAGAGACGAAAAAACTATTGTGCACGGAAGGAACAACTATTTACCTAGAGACTACACTCGGAACATCCATCCTCCATCATGATGGTGAGCATTGGGAAGAAAATAAACCAAGTAGCAGATTGTAGAAAGGACGAAACAATATACAAGCCATGATCTGGTAACTACTAAACCCCTATATGTACAATTATCAAACTGCAAATGTTTGGTTTCTAACAATATTAAAAAATAATTCTATATATAGGTATTTATCCTTATTAACATTGAGAAATGTTACTGGTACCTTGGAGTTATAAATGCCAAAAACAGATACAGGTTCTAGACTCCCTTAGATCAATGAACAGAAGAGATCTAACTTCAAAATTTAACTCTATTCATTATAAAGGAATCATATAAACAACCCTAACATTGTTTTAAATTCAATTAATAGATAAAGTAGTGCAGTGCCAGATTGAAATAACATGGCAGATAACAAAATTTGAAGACTACGAATGGAAGGACCTAAAGGTTGCATCATGGCGAATTGTTGAGATATTTAAAACAACAACATAAGAAGGGTGAAGTTAACATTCAATCAGTACAAAAAAGTTTCTATACAATATTTTGCAAAAAAAAATCTGTGCCCAAAATTCTGTTCTTGCATTTCCTCATATGGGCTGTTTGTATTAAACTACATGGAGTATTGGACAGGAGAACAACTAACAGACTCCGTACTCATGTAAATGTCAAACAATGAACATATCATACCTTGATTACACAGATAAAATATCTCAGAAAAATTGAACTGAACTATACTTCTTCGCAGCAAGATATGAAAAACTTCAGATTAAAGTTAGCGGCGATACTATTAGATTCTCCATTTAACACGTGCAAATACGAGGAGGAAAAAAAAGAACAAGAAGATGAAGGAGGATCCTAATGACTGTGTGATAACAAATACACCTGAGGAGCAAGCAGTGCATGGTCGGGTTACTATGGACAGGACCAAACAATAAATTAAATACAATGACCTATGAAGAGATAACCTATTCGTTACAGAAATATTACATGTGTATAACCGATGAGGTAAATTTTAGGTATGTGACAAATGTTACTCCCCAAACCAGACGCTAATATTATGGCTACATTCGTGATTTTGTTAACCATATATTGGCATTCAAGTGCCTAATGCAATATATATTTTATACGTCAAAGAATGGGTGCGAAGCTCTGCTCCATACACTATAAGAATAACATTAGCAAAAATAAAAAGATTATTGATCTAAATAGCTCTATGGATGTTGACTGTGTCAACCTAGAGGTGCGCATGATAAATATCGATGAAATATGACAACCATATTGCCACTTGATAGACTTGAGACTCTATGTATGTATCTCCTCAAATACGTAACATATTTATTCATTACAAATTTTGTATGCATATATATTCATATCTTTGTTGGCATAGAAAATTAGTAATTATCGAAGAAGTCATACATGTCGTGTTAAGGCCAAAGCTAAAGACCTGGAAAGCATATTTCAAAATTGCCGTGTACATGAAACTAATACATCTTCTTGGATTCTGGTGCCTTTTCAATACAGCAAAGAAAACAACATATACTCATTTGATGTGGAAAACAGAAGAATAAAGTTATTGATCCAACAATAACAAAAGTAATACCCAGCAGATATGACAAAAAATACAAAAATAGGAATTTATTTGATAAAGCCATGGATAAATTAGATGTCAAATTGAACGACGATGTTTATGATTGGACTCGTTTATTTCCATGTCGTGTTCCAAAAACACCAGACGAGTAAGTCTATTCTAAACGTTATGTAATACTAACACATATTTTTCAATTATCGATTATCAGTTCCTTACATGTTAGCAAACTGTATCATGTGCAGGAAATCAACAGGATATTTGGTCCTAAACTTCATGCAAGCGTGGAATGATCAAGGGTTTCAATTATCGATTATCAGTTCCTTACATGTTAGCAAACTATATCATGTGCAGGAAATCAACAGGATATTTGGTCCTAAACTTCATGCAAGCGTGGAATGATCAAGGGTTTGTTTCACAGATATGCATGGTAAGCAAGCTAGAATTTAAGAATATTAAACTAGGCAAAAGGGTATACTGCCAATGAAATATTAATGTTGGTGTACTCTAAAACAATTTTGATTTCAATTCATTTACAGGATTAAAAATCCTAAGGATGATGTTCCTCATCAATACCTCAAATACGAATGGAATGAATGAACCGAGAACACCGATGAAGATATAAGAGAATAATTTGAGAGGTTAAGATAAACATTCGAAACAAAATGATTCCCTTCTTATTTGTTGTTTCACAGTAACTCTATTGTACCACTACGGGAATCAGGCGCTTTACCGAGTGTCCAGGGCACTCAGCAAAGCCCTAAATACACTCGACAAAGAGTACACGGCAAAAAAATTCATCGGCAAAGACCTCTTTGCCGAGTGTTTTTTGTCGGGCACTCGGCAAAGAAAAGTTGCCGTGACAGGGCAGATAACGTTAACGGGTACTTTGCCGAGTGCCCCACCGCTGGGCACTCGGCAAATTTTTTTTTTGAAAATTCTTTGCTGAGGGCCCCTCTGCGTGGCACTCGACAAAGAAATTTTTTTGAAAATTCTTTGCCGAGTGCCCTCTGAGTGGCACTCGGCAAAGAATTTTTTTTTGAAAATTCTTTGCCGAGCGCCCCTCTGCGTGGCAGTCGGCAAAGATTTTTTTTTGAAAATTGTTTGCCGAGTGTCCCTGTGCGTGGCACTCGGCAAAGAGATATTTTTTTTAAAATTCTTTGCCGAGTGCCTTCCTCCCTGGCACTCGGCAAAGCTGGGAAATTTGCCAAAATTGGCTTGCTTTTCCCAGCTTTGCCGAGTGTTTTTGTGATTGCACTCGGCAAAGGCTTCCTTTACTGAGTGTTACACTCGGCAAAGTGACCATAACCGCCCTATTTTTTTGAATTTTTACATTCCATCGCGATAAAAATAATATTTCACATATGTATCAAATTCATCACATATATCTCACATACATCATAAAAATCTCATATAGATCAGATGCATCACAACATATATAACATAAGTGCATCATAAGTCCAAATAGCTAACACAAGTTCATCACAAGTTCAAATAACTAACACTAGTGCATCACAAGTCCATCACCAAGTGAACAACAAATAGAAAGACAACTATCCAGATCCCCAAGCTCCCTACTGAGACTGTGGTGTACCATGAATTGGATCATTCGAGGGCCCGAGAGGTGGATTATTCGAACCCGCCGATTGAGGCTGCACAAAGGAGAAGACATTGCATGTGTCAGACAATAATCCACTAGGCTACAAGTAGTGTTACGATTTGACCCTAAGCATGAACATACAAACTTAAACAATCATATTCATACTTACAGGAGTAGCGTGCCCTAAAGGTGGAGGTGGCGGTGTAACGAATAGCGAAGCTGGCGGAGTTACACCCGTCTTTTGCCCAAGAGCTTGCATGTACTGGAGAACCTCTGCCATCTGCTACTGCTGCCTCTGCTCCATCGCAATGCGCTGGGCCTCCATAGCCTCCATTCTCTGGCGATCGGCCTCCCGCAGGGCCTCCAATTGCTCGATCTGGGTTTGCAATATTTCACCACAATGTTTAAACAATGCAAAGCTAAGATATGTAAATATCAATGTATGACGAATAAAACAGGAATCACCTGGAGTGATAGGATCCGCTGCTGTGAAGTCTCCGGCCGTGGGCGTATGGGAATTCTTACGTCCGTGCTCCGTGCTTGGATTTGGGAGAGGGAGGGAGTAGAGGTAGCGTCGATGACATCGTCGCCAAGATAGTACCGCCCATGCTTCTTGCCTCCTCCAATCCTCATGACGACCTCTGGATCAAAGTCATGGGAGCTCGGGTCGTAGTCGTCTCCATGGAGAGACCTTGCCGCCGATGTGTACTCATTGATGTGGGTGTAGACGGATGGGTTGCTATATGCCTCGGGCGGGTCCTCTGGGTTGTAGGAGACGTCGGACGTTGCCTTGCCCTCGTGCCATGAACGTGGTGCACTCCTGGCCCGCATGTGACGCCGACTACAAGAAATACAGCAAGATGATTAGAAATCAGGCAAAATTGAGCGTTAGAATAAAGAAATGAATTCGAGTACTCATGCTTGTCTGTATGCGGTGAGGTTGCGTCTGCCTTGATGGTGCGGTACACCTGGCATCAGCAATCGCCGGTCCCAGGCAGCGTTGTGTGCTTCGGTCCACTCGGGGCCGCACCACTTGTCCACTATCATTTCCCAGCACTCGGGATACACGGCGCACCACCAGGGACACATCTACATGTCATCAAGTATTTGACATATAAGATGAACAAATTAAGAGTACTTAATGTCAAAAGGAATCAATATTAATGTTCTTTATCTACCTGTATGTACTGGTCCCGGCTCAGCGTCATGCTTCTTGCTTGTGGCTTCTTAACATCATCTCTAAGGATCGACCTGTGGTAAGTGACGATAGCCTGGACGCGCGCCTCATAATGGATGTCCATGACGAGCTTTTTGCAGGCTTTGGTAAGCACCGCCTCCGCCCTGGCCTCAAATCCCTCCTCTCATCTGTAATAAAGCTGCATATAGACACGATGTATCCATTCATTATTTCAAGAAAAGTCTAATGAATGTGATGCGATGTATTAAGCAATGTGGTGCGATGAAGACTTACCCAAAAGTCTCGCTTCACCCGCACCATCTTGTTCTTAGCCTCCGCGTCGGGGGCGTTGGTTTAGTGGTCAAAGGTGTAGGCTGGCTCCCTCTTCCCAGCGTAGTCAACTAGGCCAGGAAAGTGGGTCCTGCACAAAAGACCTAGGATGCAATTGACATGGCGTGCGATACCTCCACCCAACACAACGATCCAGTTCCTGCATAATTGATTAAGAAAAAATATTAGTTTCTACTTTAATTTTCAACATATCATATAAAAAAGTATTGATAACATATTAATTTACTTACTTTTGCCCTTCGGGACGAATCACCGGGCGTCGATGAGTTGCCGGTGGAGGAGGGAGGCTCGCGGGACCTCGCAAGTAGACACTCGACGAACTAGAGGAAGCGGAACCCGTACCTACCGCCTCCTCGTCGTCCGAGTCCCCACCCCCTCCTCGTCCATCTGCCGAGCTTGCTCCTCCTCGTCCCCGTCCCCGTCTCCGTCCCTGGCCTCCACCTCCTCCGCCTCGTCCTCCACCGGCGTGGGAGGACGAGCCTGCCTCCTCCTGCTGCTCCTTCTCCTGTCCGATGGCTCCTCTTCTGCAGCTGACATAGGGCGTGTCCTTCGGTAAATCGAGAACACGTTCATCTGACGGCTGCCCACCATCTTTGTTCAAACACCTGCAATTAGAAAGAATAAAAACGAGCTAATTAGAAATTAGAAAGAATAAACAAGAAGTAATTAGAAATAGATGCAAAATAAACAAAACATAATTACAAAATAACATTGTATTACATGTATTAGAAATAATCTGCATGATCGGGATTAGCTGGATCATAAGTCTCATCATCACTATCAACCATGTCAAAATAATCAACACTATCCGAAGGAGGAATGTTGTCTTCATTGTCATTGCCTAAACGTAATCGCTCAAGCATTTGTAAGTCCTTCACATCTTGCACATCATCTCCATCGTCCTCGTCATCAACCCAATCATCGTCTACATCCATTCCTATCGCTTCGGTTAAGTATATCTCGAACCTCCCTTGTAGCCCCTCTTCTTGATAGAACTCCCCGTCATATGTGTTTGTGTTGAAGTTGTAATCTTCATCGTTTGGGACAAGTAGTTTACCATGTGGCGATACCTTGTGCACAATAGACCAACCCTTAAGATGCTCTTTGGTTTGGCATGCGTATGAGGTATAATAAACCTGCGTGGCCTGTTGAGCCACAATATAGATATCATCTCCTAGATAGACAGAATCCTATCGAATTTTGACTAGCCCAAGATGAGGGGTCCGTCTCGTTACTCCAAGATCAAACCAATGGCATTTGAATATGATAGGACTAAGAGGTTTGCAACTGATGGCATTTACAAATAAAAGTTCATATATTCCTTCAATTCTTCCATAATAGTCGAGGCCATTAGTGCCGAGGGTAAAAACTCTGCTATTTGTGGTTCTTCGGTTGGGCCGACTTTGCTCGTAGCTTGCTGTGTGAAAGCGATATCCATTCACATCATAACCGGTAAATGACTTGAACCTATAGGCACAGCCGTTTGCAACCTGTCTCAGCTCGCCACTGATAGACGCATCGATTTGGGCCTGCAAGCTCGAGAAGGATAGATCATTATATTATTTCAATGTACGAGCAACTTGGAAGGTCGAACTAAGTATGAGCTAAATTTGAAAGTACCTTGTTTTTGAACCAAGAAATAAAATCGGGCCTCCCTGGTCTAGCACCCTTTGAAAGAAGGGTATCAGCTTCCTATGGGGTAGGATCCCTTGATTGATTCCAGAAGTGATGAATAAATTCCCTGTACCAACGTAAAACAAGGGGTTGGATGAGGAATATTGATGGCGTAGTGAAACAAGTTCGTTCAGAACTTACCTAATGTATGGCGCCACCTCGTCAAAGTTGTTCAACACATATATCATGATGCAGCGCCACTCTTTATGTGTCAAGGTCATAGTGGTTGATGCACTTGTGCTTCTAAGTTGCCCTTAGAAAAGGCTGAGGTTCGATTCATTTTTACCAGCATTGTAACGAGGGGGTGAATTATGCACGCTAGGAAGGTTCTCGGCGTAGTATTTTTCTATGAAGTTTGACACCTCCTCCAGAATGTATGCCTCTGCAATAGAAGCCTCAATTTTCCCTTTATTTCTATATTTTTTTGCGAAGAGTCTTTAGACATCTCTCAATTGGATAGCACCAACGGGCCTGCACGGGCCCCCCATTCATGCCTCATACGGGAGGTGCAATATCAAATGCTGCATCGGATTGAAGAAGCTAGGTGGGAAGATCTTCTCCAACTTATAGAGCAACACAGGTGTCTCATTTTCCAAGTCATCAATCATGGTCTGAGATAACTCCTTAGCACAAAGCTGGCGGAAGAAGTAGCTTAACTCTGCCAGCACTAGCCACACATGCTCAGGGACATAGCCTCGAACCATCGCCAGAAGAAGCCGCTCAAGCCATATGTGGTAGTCATGACTCTTCATCCCGTTGACTCGCAGAGTAGATAAGTTCACTGCCCTCCTCAGATTCGCTGCATACCCATCAGGAAACATTAGCGTCTGCATCCCGTACTTCCCTCCTGTATTTCCTAGCCAAGACGAAATCGGTCTTAGGCCTTTTCCATGTCTTGCCGCCTCTAGGAGGCTGCATCTCTTGCTTTGGTCTATCGCATAATGTTGCCAAGTCCACTCTAGCCTTAGGGTTGTCTTTTGACTTTTCAAATTCCATGATGGTTCCCCAAAGTGCATCGGCGACATTCTTTTCAGTGTGCATTACATCAATGTTATGTGGGAGAAGGAGGTCATCAAAATAGGGGAGCCTCGTCAACCCCGACTTATGAGTCCACATGTGTTCCTCACCATACCCCACAAAACCACCACCTTCTTGATTGGCCACAAGAGCATCTATCTGAGCATGAACCTCGGCACTAGTCATCATTTGCGGTGGAGGGTCTTTCACTACGACACCTTTTGTAAAGTTCTTGATGTCTTGTCTGAATGGATGGTCAAGAGGGAGGAATTGACGATGTTTGTCGAACGATGAATACTTGCCACCCTTCTGTAACCAAATGAACCTCAGACGTTCCTTGCATATTGGACATGGGAACTTCCCGTGAACACACCAGACGCAGAATATCCCATAGGCTAGGAAGTCATGCAGAGAGTAGTGGTACCAAACGTACATTTTGAAGCTTGTCTTTGTAGCTCGGTCGTATGTCCATACGCCTTTCTCCCAAGCACTGACCAATTCATCAATCACAAGCTCCATGTACACACTCATATTACTCCCTGGGTGTCCAGGAATTATCAATGACAAGAATATATTTTGTCTTTGAAAGCATACGCCGGGGGGGGGGGGAGATTGAGGGGGATAATGAACACGGGCCAACATGTGTATGGGGCAGCCATCAATCCATAAGGATTGAACCCATCTGTTGCCAACACAACACGTACATTACGAGCCTCATCTGCTTTCTCACGATAAATGCAATCAAAGCAGGTCCATGCTTCACCATCAGATGGATGTATCAGTTTGTCAGCATTGTATCATTTTCCCTTTTTATGCCATGTCATCTGTTTCGTGGATTCCTCGGTCATGTTTCGCTGATTGGATGATCTATGTGTTTTCAGTACAAAACACTCCTTTAGCAGACTCACCAAATGCTAGTTCCAAGAAATCATTGGTCTTCATCATCCAATCAGTGGTGAAATCACTCTGACTTGAGTGACCCATGTACATCCACTCACGGTCATCCATCCTCTAACATATATACCAGCGAGCAAAGTAACCATCAATTGCAGCTACATGTCGTTCGTACTATCTAATAGGTGAGGATAGGTCCTAATCCCACCCGCGGATGCGTATATGAGGTTAGTTTCCATGCTCTACTCCTATCCGAGACAGAATTTCAGCAGCACCTCCCCGCTATTCTCCTGATACACGTCCTAGCAGGGAGAGTGTGTATCTGGAGAACAACAGGGAGATGATGCCGAAACCCTGTCTCGAATCGGAGCAGACCAAGGAAACTAACTCATCTATGCATCCGCGGGCTGTCCAAAATACGTGGACAATCCGAAATAGATACGGTCATAGATATGCAAAGATCTGCATACCAATAACCGTATCTCTTTCGAACGGGAGACGCCTAACTGAGTTACGCGAGCTACAACTATGATAAGGAAAGGGGTTATACCTAGGGTGCCGGTGCAGTCAGGCTAGCGGAGCCGTGGCGAGTCGGTGCAGTGGCGAGGCAACGCGGTGCTGGCAGACCCGCAACACCGAGGAAGACGATCGGCGTACTCCGGCCCCGCTTCGACGGCTCTTCTCTGCAAAAAAAAGAAAGAAAAATAATACTATAAATAAATCGAATACCTATAAAAAACAATGGCACGATGGCCGACATTCACGTATGACAGCTCGATAGCTGACATCCACATGCAACGCTCGATGGCCGATATCCACGTACAACGGCTCGATGTTCGAAAACCACATACAACGACAACACATACAACAACAATTACTACTGACACGACTACTTCACGCACTACACGAATTGCATAGAAAAAGAATGGGTGAACCTAGCGTGTGCTCATCGGCGGTGTGGCGGCGCGGCGGTGTGGCGGCGCGGGTGCACGGAGGCACGGCGGCGCGGGCGTGTGGCTATCTGGAAGGTGGGGGTATTTATTTTGAGTGCTTTGCCGAGTGCCCGCGATCCGGCACTCGGCAAAGTTTTTAATTTTTTTTAAATTGCTTTGTCGAGTGCCGCCGATCTAGCACTCGGCAAAGCCTTTTATTTTTTTTAAAAAAAATGCTTTGCCGAGCGCCCATGATCCGGACCTCGGCAAAGTTTTTATATTTTTTTTTAAAATTGCTTTGCCGAGTGCCAAGGATCTGGCACTCGGCAAAGCCTTTTATTTTTTTTTAAAAAAATTCTTTGCCGAGTGCTCACGATCTGGCACTCGGCAAAGTCTTTTATTTTTTTAAAAAATAAATACTTTGCCGAGTGCCCGCAATTCGGCACTCGGCAAAGAATTTTCAGCATTTTATTTTTTAAAATTTCTTTTCCGAGTGCCTACGATCTGGCACTCGGCAAAGAATTTTCGTGATTTTTTTATTTTCTTTGCCGAGTGCCAGGAATCTGACACTCGACAAAAAATTTTCAGTATTTTATTTTTTTTAATTTCTTTGCCGAGTGGCAGGTATCTGACACTCGGCAAAGAATTTCTTTGCCGAGTGGCAGGTATCTGACACTCGGCAAAGAATTTCTTTGCCGAGTGCCAGGATCCTGGCTCTCGGCAAAGAATTTATTTTTTTTCTTTTTTCATCCAATTTTTTTGCAGCCCTACTGTAGTATTAGGAGCTGGATTTTGAAATTTGGTACATTTTTTATGTTTTTTGCTGCATTTAGTTATTTTGTATCATTTATTTGAATTTTTTCGTAAAAAACAAATTTGAACTGTAGGTGCATGGAATAATGGAATTTAGCCATTCAAAAAATGATATTCATGCTTTTGAGTGTATTATGAGGCGCTATCTAGGAACGCACCCGAAATTTCGAACATCGTGTTCACGAAATATGTCCACCGACTTGCGGGCGATTTGTTTTTAAATTCTATTAAATACAAACGAAGTCCGAAAATCACAAAAATTACCAAGATGTCATGATATCGCATGTGGAGGCTATGATAAAAAATTAAGAATGTTCTGAGCAAGTTGTGACGTATGTTGCTTGAAATTGAGACAAACCACATGTGATATTGTGATAACACATGTGGAGAAATTCTTTGCTGAGTGTCAGATTCCTGGCACTCGGCAAAGTAATTAAAAAAACTTTGTGGAGTGCCTACTCGGCAAAGGGTCACCGTTAGGTGCTTACCGTTGGTGAGGTCGTCTTTGCCGAGTGTAAATCTTTGCCGGGAGCTAGGCTCTCGGCAAAGACTTTCTTTGCCAAGTGCATTTCTTTGCCGAGAGCCCGACACTCAGCAAAGCGATCTTTGCCGAGTGTCTTACTTTACCGAGAGCGGCGCTCGGTAAAGAGCCTCTTTGCCGAGTGCCCGATAAAAGACACTCGACAAAGCATTTGACACTCGGCATAGAACCCGTCTCCGGTAGAGCGCCGTTAAATATAAGCATAGTGACCTTTGTTAAGACAGCTATTTATAATAATATCTTATTGTATGAAACAAGAGCATCTTGCCTACAACTACCAAAGATCAATTGCCATAAGCACATTTCCTTTTCGAAATGCTATCAGAGAACAATACAAAGCAACGAAAAATTAAGTACTTGTAGCTTTATAGAATGAACCGTATAACCAAGTTAAACCAATATGATCTACATTATTGCTGACAATACACGAGATTTTGCATCCACTACCCAATCGGTGAAAATTGGTAACAGGCTGGATCACTAAGATTTCTGAAACCCTGACTGAATCCCTGAAAATAAAATTGACAAGATAGCAACATTTTCCGACAAGTGAGTGGAACCTACGCGGCTGCTAAGGATCATATCTATTGTACATCATTTTGCCTGTGTTTTCTCACATATAGTTTAATAAGCAAAAGCACTAAGGTAAGCAATTGCAAAATTCAATTGACATTAAACTCAAATTACCTAAACTTGGCAGGACTGCGTACAAGCTAAAACAGCCCGATGGCAACCAAGCCCACACATTGTACTGACCCTTCCTGAGGAGCGCCACCTCCGCGCCCCCGCTACTGCCTGCGTGACTCCACCCTACGCGGCCGGCACCACTGCTGCCACGCACATCACGGCCACGCACCACCTGGCCGTGCTGAATCGCACTAGGACCGCGCCATGCGCCCTCACCAGTGGTGCACCTGGGATTTTAGCACATGGTATGCCCATACAAAAATTCTCTTATATAATTTGATAAAATCATTGTAAAACCATATTTCAATTCGGTAAAAAAACTATATGTATTAAATAACATGATAAGCCTTAAATTCGAGGATCTATGACATATTATGATATTAGTAAACATGCCCATTTCATGGCGTATCTCACATGGCACAACAAGATGTGATGAAAAAATTGCAAAATAAAGGACAAAACATATTATTATTTATATTTATAATATCTAAGGTGATAAAAAATTGAAAAAATAAAAACAAAGAAACATTTGAGATCTCATGGGACAAATCAAGAGGGGATGAAAATAGAAAACTAAAGGACGAAGTATATTATATATAATTAATTTTGAAGGAGACAAAATTAAATAGATATTAAATTTAAAACGACATTGTACACAACTATTGATAAGTATAATGAAATGATGCTGAAGTGGTATCACTTTCATTTGTCATTCCATATCATGACATGTCTCACGGGACACAATAACATGGGTCAAAAAGTTAGAAAATAAAAAGGAAGGAATATATCATATATAGTTATTAGTATAGAGACAGGACAAAAGATTAGAAATTAAAAACTACTCTCAAATAAGGTTTCACAAGACACAACAAAGATGGTATAAAAATAGGAAGACTAAAACAGACAAAAAAAAGAAAAATAAAAACGAAAATGTGGCTGCAATGGATTGAACCAGCGACCATAAAATGAAAAACAAAAAACAAAATTGAGGCTGACCATAAAATGGAAAATGAAAACTAAAACGAGCCTGCCAAGAATTGAACCAGCGACCTCGCTAAAGATGCAAGATGCTTACCACCAGGCCAACACGGGACGTTGGTTTCATGGGTTCCAAACAATTTTATCTAAAATTAAAATACACTGTTAAGTACAAGGCTGCCCCATAGGGTGTGCCATGCCCCCACCTGGCATACCCTGTGGGTCCGCCCCTGGCCCTCACAATACGAGAGTGGAGACCATAATAGGGAGGTGCCAACAGCGAACATGGTGGGGGTGTATCTGCTACCCTAAGCGATGGAATGCGGAGGGGCTAGAGAGAAATGGACAAGGTCATAGATGGCCAATGGGCCGGCCCAGCCTGGCCCAAAGGGGGTGGGCCGGCACGGCACGCCGTGCCACCCGGGCCGTGCTGAGGCAGGCATCGTGCCTGACCAACGGCCCAGGCATGGCCGGCTGGGCCGTTTTTTAGGCCGGGCCGACCCGAGAAGCATGACCCATCTAGTGTGCCGGGCTGACCCGAGGCGGACAAAGAGAGGTTAGGGGAGAGCAGGAGGCAGGGCAGCCATAGGAGGTGGCTGCCGCCGCCGGTGCGCTCGCCACCGAGGCAGATCTGGCCGCCGGCACGCTCGCCCTAGAGGTAGATCCGGCCGCCGGTGCGCTCGCCACCGAGGTAGATCTGGCCGCCGACAAGGCAGATCTGGCCGCCGGCACGCTCGCCATGGAGGTAGATCCGCCCGTCGGCGTGCTTGCCCTGGAGGTAGATCCGGCCGCCGGTGCGCTCGCCACCGAGGTAGATCTGGCCACCGGAGAGGCAGATTTGGTCGCTGGCGCGCTTGCCCTGGAGTTAGGGCTGCGCGGGGAGGCATGGATGAGGCGGTTGCCGGTGTGCGAGAGGGAAGAGGTGAGAGGGAAGCGCGGGAGGGAGACGACCACGCTCGCGAGGCTGTGAGGGAGACCCCGCCGCGCACGGGGAAGAGGCAAGAGGGAAGCGCAAGCTGCGGCTGCGACTCTAGGAGGTGAGAAGGGGAGGCAAGCGGCGCTGCTGGGATGCGCGCAGGTGGGGTGAGAGAGCGAGTGGGGAGGGGGGACGACGCTGCTAGGATGCGCGGGTGGGGTGAGAGCGAGTGGACAGGGGGGAGTAAGGGTTAGCCTGGTCCCTAGTGAAAACTTAGCAGGCCGGGCCGCCACCGAGCCAACCTTTGTGGACCGGGCCATTCCGTGCCACCCACCGTGCTTGAGCAGTGGCCCAAGCACGGCCCTGTCTATCGGGCCGGGCCGGCCCGGGCCCACGGCTCACCGGGCCGTGCTGTGCTCGTGCCGGGCTAAATTGTCGTGCTTTGGGCCAGGCCATCGTGCCTCGGGCTGCATGGACATCTATAGACAATGTAGGGGACGAAACAGCAAGGATAACAGAGGAGCTGGAAATTCTAAAAAAACTAAAAAAAACTCTTCATGCTTCGAGTTTGTTCTCCATTACTTTTTCAAACTGCAGTGATATGGTTAATTATTCTGTAAATTGTTGCCCGCGCTACTGCAGCCACATTTTTAATAAAAAATAGTTAACAAAAAATATGAAATATAAAATATAATATTCACACATTTAAATAAATCAAATGCATATATAGTTCAAAAAAAAGAATAGGAAATTTAATAAAACCAAACAAAAAATATTCATTTGAAATAAACGTGAAAAATACTAGGATAAGATGATAACCGCAAACGAGCTAGACATTGGGAATAAAAAACTATAAACGTTTTCGACACACGTGCATGCTCCATGTGCATGTCCACTGGTTAAACTTATCAGCATGACTTATCAGACATGGTACAGTATTTTTCTCTCACCATAAATCAGCGAACAATACTTTTTAGTTTGGCTTTTCAGCGAAGCGAACAGGACATGCTTGCATGTTTAGTGCTAATGTTTTAGTAAAGTCATCTTTATTCAAGAGATAAAAAATACCATGCAAAAAAAATATTAAAACTTAATGCTTGCATGTTTAGTGCTACGGAGTAATTGTTTTATCTAACACCTGGGTGTTAGACCAACCACGGACAGCATGATATGACTTCGCAATTAGTCTAGTCCAACAACATTGACCGGAGATGTTATTCTTAGAGATTTATTAAGGTGCTACATATTTTTTCATCAGTTTATCTATTTGATTTTCTCATCAAGAGTTTCTTGGGTCAACAAATAATTCACTACAATATTTTTTTTGATTTTTTTTCTCAAAAAAGCAGGAGTATCAATATATTAAGAAGAAAAGGGTTTAGAACCCAAACAACACTACACAATCAACACCGCACAGACAGATCACACACACAAATAGAAATTTGCTAATGACTATAAACATTGAACAACCTCGACCACCTAACTATCCGTGGAACCCAAGGGCGGTGAGGAGATGTGAAACTCCCCGAGCCCCAACTAAACACCGAAAGTAGCTAACTAACAAACCAATAGACACAGCTAAACCTAATATGCATGGTGTAATGGAGCTAACAAACCAATAGACCCATCTGTCATCTAAGAGTTGGGACAATGTTTGATGAGTACGTTGTGAAACAAGATTTCTGGACGTATTTTGGTAGAACTCAGAAGGAAACAATGCACAATATCATGAACAGAACATCACCAAATTAATTGTAGTGTTTTTTTTTTGTTGGAAATCAGTAGGAATGGGCATCATCATGCATGAACAGTACCAGAACAAATGACCATAGAAAGCAGGGGGTTTGAAATCAGTAAGGTACAGTATTGCAAATACCAATTGTGATGGAAATACAATTGAACATGTTAGTCCACATGGTGAACACTAGAGACAAAAGTGAAAAAAAAAACAGACCCAACCTCTCCAACCCTTCCCCACTCGAGCAAAAAATATGCAAAACTATTCAATTTTCACCAAAAGTTTGCATCTTCTCAAAAATTAAAAGGGTAGGAGGTGGTGGATATTATGCTTGTGATTTTACACAGATGGTGAACAAAATGCCAGTCCAGCAGTCCTCGTGAAATTTTCACCTCCCAAATGGTTGGTGGCGCACCTTGGCATGCATAATGGCAGGAACATGAAACACACACCAAAGTCCTAAAAACACAACAATAATGGAGAGAACTATATCTAGCAGAGAGTGTTGAACTATCTCAGCATGACACTTGGCACCGGCACTTTCAGTACTTCCAGTAAGTGACTTACCAAGTTGCATAGAAGTCAACTAAAAAAGGCTTCTCCGATTTGTCCTTATCTAGCAACTCAGCAAAAATGAGGAAAAAGTTTGCTTCTTAGCTTCCACCTATATATCCATCCAAAAATTAAATACAGGTAAAAATATCTGAAGAAATGGCAGAAATCCACAACTTGTCTTTTTGGGGTAAGCACTAATAAAAAGGATACATGCATGTATGGAAACAGTTATAGGACTATATATAAGCACACATAAAAAAAATCGCAAATAGTATTGGTGGCACTTTCACTTCTAGAGCTATACTCAACGGATGAGGGCAGCACCTACAATTCCAGAAAACTGGAAAGTAGTCCGATGAGTATGAAAAGGTAAAAAAACATCACCACACAACTTGGCATAAAAATTTCCACCTACATAAGTCTAATAACAAGGATCTACAAATAAAATTGGATAGCTCATATAGTAGTTGCAAACTCTGAAAAGTAGTACGAGGAGCCTTTGGACAGGGGTCGCTGTATTCGCACGTACTACCATTCGATCAAGGCAACAAAGAGAATTCCAGGAAGGCCTCGATCACCCGTAGCGTCAGGCCCAGCCGAGAACGCGCGGCCCCTCCCCTGGTCTGAGGCCCAGGGCCGGCGTCGACCAGTGCAGCGGCATCCACCGCGCCGGCGCTGGCGCCGGGCGTGCCACCGTCTCACCGGCCCGGCAGCGACGCCACGAACCGTCCGAGGTCTCTGCGCACCACCGCATTGGCCTTGACGGCGTCGTCCTTGGCCACGGCGTCCACCAGGTTCCACGGCACCAGGCACTTGCCCTCGGCGGCCAGCCACGCCTGGACGCTGCCGCACGCCAGCAGCGCGTGCATTCGATCCTGCAGCGCCATGAACTGCGAGGCAGTGTTAAGGTGACTAGAAGAGATTGGGACATGAACATCGATCGATATTGAGAAATGCAGTGCAATGCAAAATGCCAGTTTTTGGCCAGTGGTACGCACCTCGCTTGCGGCCTCCTCCAGCATCTTGGCGGTACTGAGCTTGCGCACCCCGGGGATGAGCCGCTCCAGCTCGGCCCTCTTCTCGCTGATCTGCTCCGGATCCGGCGCTGCCTTGCCGCCGAGTTCTGCACGGCCTGGCACTCGCCGCCGCCGCCGGCGGCGGCCTTCTTGCTGGTGTCCGCGCCGCGCACGAACGCGAGGTGCTCCGGAACCTGGGTCGGGACCGGGACCGGGGGCGGCTGTGGCGGCGGCAGGACGAACTCGTTCATCAGAGCCCCCGCCAGCGCCGGCACCTGCTGGTTGCCACCGCCAATGCGCTGCCTCTTGCCGCAATGCCACTCGGCCTCGGTGGCGGTGGCGTCGCTGGTCGGGAGATTGAGGAGGTCGTCGAGCGCTCGGATTTCCAACCTCTACGGATGCAGAATGACAAGGATCGATGATGATGATGATGATGATAAGGTTGGCAATCACTGCACACAAATACGAGCGTAGTGAAGAGCGAGAGGGAAGTACGGATTACCGAGTCCTGGATCTCCTCCCGGACGATGTAGAACGGATCCTGCGCCGAGCTCATGGCCTCTCCTCCAAACCCTAGCAAAATTTTGCTGTGGAGTCGCGGCGGAGAAGAGAGAGATCCAACTTCCTCTAGTACGGTTCCTTGTCTTGGTGACACTGTCACCACGGGCCCACCTGCTTGTTGCCGCGGACGCGCTCGTGAATTCGGTGCACGGGATGAAAACGAAAATGATAATCTCTGACTTTCGAAAACTGTTTTCGAGTTTTTTCTGATTTTTAGGCCTAAACGGGAACAATAGCGGTAATAAAAAAAGACGATAACGATAAAAATAATCGGAAATGAAAGCGAAACTGATTTTACCCTCTTCCGATCGTTTTTCGAAGATTGCCGTATTTAACCGGTAATTTATCATCGGTAATTACCGATACAACACATACTTTAGGTCCAATTGGCCCATATATAAACATGTCCATCCATCTACACACGCAAGTACATAAGGCAAATATTAGAGATGGTGTGAACTGTATGATTTCAGCTTGTGATCTTTTCTATTTATTATTATCATGTGAGATAGGTTGAGTTATATGGATCTTATCGTGTTCTACGGTTTGACGTGTTTATCGTTTTTGAGGATATCATACTCATAGATTCTGATCGTTATCGATGTATTTTCCTATCGACTACTACCGTTTTCGAAATTACCGAAATATCAGTGTCATATTCGTTTCCGACAATATCGTATCGATTTCAATTTTGAGAGGAAAAAATGTGAAAATCAAAGTGATTTGGCCTTTCCGTTTTCATCCCTCCCGTGCACGTGGTCAGCCGGGCCCTATCTAGGGCGAGCGGCTCGACGACCCTATCTATCACCCCATGGCGGCCTTCGCTACTACCGCCACCGCGCGCGCGGCGCTGGCGTCGCCGACTCCGATCCGTGCCGGCCGTCCGCGCTCGCCCGTAGAGTTGACCGGTCTCGGCAAGGCCGCCGCCTGCATCTGCTCGCGCGATGGCCGGCTGTTCTTTTTTGACAACGCCGGACGTGCCAGCGCTGCTGCTGCTGTTGTGTGTGCTCCTGACCCCTGACCTGACCTGATGATGACGACGTCAGAGCTGATCTGTATGTAGTAGATTCGGTAGATGCTGGCATCTTGTTTAATTTTGGTGCATTCAATTGTCTTATTATTATGTTATTAACGAATGCCGGTGTTCATGTTTATGACGGTGCATTACCCCCATTGATTAGTTTAATTTTGGTGCAAATTTGCATTGCTGGCCCCCCTTATAGCTAGGTATAGAACATCATCATCGTAGTGGTAGTAGTTGTTCTTAGGATTCTCAGTAGGGCACTTCGGTGACTTGTCGTCGCAGATTGTTCTCGAATGGATTATAAATAAGATAAAGTTTTGCATGGAAAGGATCATATATATATTCTCATTCTTGATGTGGATTGGACTGTGTTTGAACCGATGATAAATGAACTTTACGACGTCTGTGGTCCTGCAATTCGTCTGTCTCGTGATTAGAGTTGCAGAAGAATGGTCCTAATGCTAGAAACTACTTCTAATTTATATGGGTCTCGCAAAAAAATTATATGCCTGTCAAATCATATAAACACTATATATAAAAATCTTGTTTTTAATAATCTGTAGCTTCTTTAAAAGATATTTTTCACTCTCTATTATCTATCTATCATATCTACTTCTAATATCATATCACCATTTTATTTAATTGGCATCTTAGTTAATTAACACTGAATAATTATCATTGTTTTGGCATTGTCCCAAATCGCTTGGCTCGCCACGCCACGATGCATGGAAGCCAGGGACGGAGCAAGTGAGCTTGTCGCGGTCGGTGGCCAGGCCCCTTGCCTCGCCGGCCTTCGGCGGCCTCCCCTCCCAATCGTTTGTGCTTCTTGCTAAGGAAGAAGAGAAGACGGTAGTTTGTGCTTCTTGCTGAGGAAGAAGAGAAGACGATAGTCAGGAGGAAGAAGATGGAGATGGGAGAGAGTAAAAAAGGGCAACATGTATTACACGACGACACTTGCATTGTGTGAGGTATTTTTTATAGATGATTTCTTATTGATGTGGCTGCTGTGGAAACCATGTATAGTTTCAAGCATTGGACTGCCCTTATTGAGCTTCTAAATGGTCCATCCAAAGCAACCAAAGCAGGGCGCGCTCAAAATTCATAATGGACCCAAGCACGGGCGGAGCCTAGTTGAGGCGAAACTGGGCTCCCGCCCCCCTTGCCCCGAAACAATTTCTTAAGGCCCAATGTCCACCAGCCCATTTAGACACTCACGTAGTAGGCAGGAAGAGGGACGGAGCCGCGACTCCGCGTTACGGCCGCACAACGCACTCGGCACTCCGCCGCTCGGCGCTCGCATCTCCCAATCTCTGGCTCTCCACTCCACTCGACATCCTGGACGCGATGCTCGAACAGCGAGATCCCGACCGGTGACAGCTGACAGCGCCACAGCGGCCTTCCGCGGTTCCGCCGGCCTGCCGAAGTGCCGCTTCCTCCTTGCATAATGTAGGAGCCTTCGGCGCTGCAACTTGCTGGCTTGTTAGTTGCTACACAGCAGGTTAGTTCGATCCCAAATCTCTTTCTTTCCCTAATTTTTACTAGGAAGTTTGGTATGATTTTGCTAGATGCCTAGATCCAATCAAATTGACTAGAAATCATTTCTTAATTAGGTAGTAATGGTGCGTCTAAAAAATCTCCATTCCTTTTACAAAAGAAAAAAGAGACGAATCTTCTGTTGGGGAAGGGGAAGGGGAAGATCCATTTGATGCTCCTCCAATACTTCAGTCAGGTGATTTGGGACAGCAGAGGCAATAATAAGAAGCAGCAGCACCAGCACCTCAGTTAGATGAACTGGAACCCCAAAGGCAAGAAGACGCAGAACAACAAGAAGCTGCAAATCAGTTAGATGAAGGCGAAGTACCAGAAGAAGCACAAGTAGAACCACCAGTAGCAGAAGATGAAGAAGAAAATCAAACAAATAAACCTATCATATTTCGAGGCATTGAATTTTTGGAGCGAGATCCGGCACTGCGTCCACAAATCTGGCAATATCCAGTTTATCAGAGAGATCAAGTACGACGAGCATACTTGCAGTTCGGTCCTATGCAATCATTATTGAAGAAATACAAGGCTTTTGGACCCCCTGGAAATCGTCGCCGTTTCAATTATATTTGGTTCAGCCCATTTCCGTCTTGGTTAGAGTATTCTGAGAAAAGTGGCGGTGCATACTGTTTTTTTCTGCTTTCTATGCAGCAAAAATATAAAGAAGAGATGTGGTTTTGATGTCTTTACAGCTCAAGGTTTCGATAGCTATAAGAAAGTTAATGATGGGAAAAGGTATGCATTCTTAGTTCATGTAGAATCTACACCTTGCTCACAGCACAACAATGCAGTGAGAGAATGTCAAGCTATACTTAATCAGCCAAACCATATAGCAAATATTATTGAAGTGACAAGTGACAGGGAGAAGGAAAGAAACCATCTACGTCTAAGAACTTCAATTGCAGCTGTTAAATGGATAACATTTCAGTCTTGTGCTTTTAGAGGGCATGATGAGACACCTCAGTCAAGAAACAGAGTTAACTTTGTTGAAATTGTACGACTTCTTGCAGAGTTTAATCCTGAAATTGCAAGTATAGTTTTAGAGAATGCTCCAAGGTGTTGCAAGTACACTTCACCAGAGATGTAGAAGGAGATTCTGAGTATTTTTGCAATGAAAGTCAGGAAGCATATCCGGGATGAAATTGGCAATGCTAAGTTCTCTATTCTTGTGGATGAAACATGTGATGTGGCAAAAAGAGAGCAAATGGTACTTGTTTTCAGATTTGTTGACAAAGATGGTGTTTTGCAAGAACGGTTCTTTGACTTGGTACATGTAAAAAACACCAAAGCACAGACACTAAAGGATGAATTATGTTCTATACTATCCAAGTATGCATTTTATCTCCAGAACCTTCGTGGCCAAGGGTACGATGGTGCCAGCAATATGAAAGAGGAGCTAAATGGACTGCAGGCACTTTTTCTCAGAGAATGTCCATATGCATATTATGTTCATTGCTATGCACATCGCTTGCAACTTGCTCTTGTCGCTGCAGCAAAGGAGGTGGTTCCTGTTACCTAGTTTTTTCAGCATCTTCTCTTTATAATAAACACGGTTGACTCATCATCAAAGCGTCATGACGAGCTCCATGATGCCCAAATGGTTGAATTAGCACGTTTGCTAGCAATTGATGAGCTTGAGACCGGTCAAGGAGCAAATCAAATCAGCTCATTGAAACGTCCTGGAGATACTAGGTGGGGGTCTCACTTAGGTTCTATTTCTAGCCTTATGGACATGTTCAATCCAGTGAGTTCAGTTCTACAAAATTTAGCTGCCGATTCAACAGCTGGTTCAAACCATGCCGATGGAGATACTGCCTTCAAGTACTTGACATCGTTTGAGTTTGTGTTTATCCTATGTATGATGAGGGAAATACTTGAAACAACTGAACATCTTGGTCAAGCATTACAGAAGAAATCACAAGACATAGTAAATGTTGTTCGCCTTGTGCGCACCACAAAAGTTCTACTTGAGGAAATGAGATCTGATCATGGATGGGAAACTTTTTTTGCGAGGTTGTTGAGTTTTGCTTGGATCATGACATTGATGTTCCAAACATGGAAGGGACCTACATTTTGCGTGGTGGTCGCGCTCGTCGTCAACCTGAATACTTCACTAGGGATCGTTACTTCCGAGTGGAGATATTTCGTGCAACAATCGACACTCAAATGGCTGAATTAAATTTGAAGTTCAATGAGAAGGTGATGGATCTTTTGTCCATCAGTGCCACACTCATACTAAGAAATGGATTTCTATCTTTCCAAGCAAATGAGATATGCAGATCGGTTGAGAAGTACTACCCAATGGATTTCAATGAACAAGATATGATTGGATTAGAGCATCAGCTAAACCATTTTATGGTTGATGCTTCTAGTAGTGAAGATATGAAAAATATTGAAACCTTAGTGCAACTTTGTCAAAGCCTTGTTGGGACAAGCCGACATAGAGTCTTTAACTTGGTTGATAGATTGATCCGGCTGCTTGTGACTCTCCCAGTTTCAACAGCTACTGCTGAACGTGCTTTCTCTATTTTGAAGATAACCAAGACAAGACTGCGCAACGAGATGGAAGATGATTTCCTTGCCAACAGCTTGCTGGTTCAGATCGAAGGTGAAATTGAAGGACACTATACCTATGATGATATAATCACAGATTTCAAAAATCTGAAGAAAAGAAGAGCAGACCTCTAGGCTATAGTCGTATGTCTGATTTCTATTTTGGTGTGTCCTGTCTTTTGTCTAACAGCCCCTATGGTCAATTGTATTTTGCTGATGATCAGGCAACAATCTCTACAGCCGTGTGGTACTGTGGTATGAGTATGTGAATACTGAATAGTCATAAATATAAATATAAATATAAATGTATATATTAATAATATTATGTGCATTGTCATTTCATTTCTAGTGTCAATTTCTGTTCACTTGTTCTATTTTTTTAATTCGCCCCCCTATAATTTGGCTCACCCTCCGCCACTGGACCCAAGCAACAACTAGTTGATCTCACTGTAACTGTAACCATTAACCTGTAACTAGAACATATATAGATATATATAGGAGTAACTGTAACTTCTCTAGCTAAGAAATCTAATCCTATACTCTTATAAAGCTAAACCCCACTTGAGATTTCTCTCAACATGCAAGATATCCACATCAATAATTCATTAGAACTTGCAATTATAGCCAACAACTAGCACATGTAATTATGATATATAGTTATTTCTTCATCCACTAACATGCATTTAGCTGTCCAAATCAATGTGTCGAACAATTCACCAAAATTAATTTAAGATAGTTTCATTCATATAACTATAAATATAAATAGTCTATTTTTTTTAAAAATTATCTAGAATTCACGACGCGCGGGGTATTCTCCTAGTATAATAATTGATGATGCCCTGAACAAATAAAAGTATTGTAAAAACACCTATCTAGTAATACGAATTAATTAATCTCGGGCCAGTTGCCTGACGGCAAAATCTAACATTACATGGGTGCAGTCTTTGTCTTTGATGATCTTGTCGTAGCCTTCGGTCGCCATGACTGCCCTCAGATTCGCCGGGTGCGCCATGAACTCCATGCACGCAGCCTTGAGGGCACGGCAACCATGCTGCTCTGCTACCGCCAGTGTGTCCGCCACCGTGCTCACTTCAATCCGCTTGGCCAGCGTCTCCTCGCACATCAGCTTGAGCCTCTCGATCTTGAACCTCTGCGCGGCCGCAAGCAAGCCCTGGGCCATGGACATGGCGGCGGCGTCGTCCTCCTCCTCCGTCTCGGGCAGCGCGACGGTGTACATGTAGTGGAGCATCGCCTCGAACACCTTGGGCTCCACGCCCTGGATGTCGATGCGGCGGTGGGCGCCGCCGGATTTCTCTTTCTTCGAGTTGTTGGTGGCGAGCAGCTCCGCCTCCAGGACCGAGGACCGCGCTGCGATCAGCCACCCGTGCGCGTCGAACGTCGCCTCACCCCCGCCGACGTCGAGGGTGACGTCCGCGCCTCATTTGTCCTTCCACAGGAGGCGGGTGAGCTGCTCGTGCAGGTCGGACGGCGGCACCGCGACGGGCGCCGCCGGAGCAGCAGCAGCAGCATCGTCGTCGTGAGCACGGCGTGTGGTGTGTTGGAATTTATATGTGCTTGGCACAGTAACCAATTGTGAAATTCCTAATAAATCTCATAAGGCCATTCATATGAGCAAGGGAGGATGTGGGAACTCTTTAGTACCACCTTGCTTGTTGAAGTGGAGGTAATCATACTTAAATATGTAAGTCCTCTTCACTTCCTCAAGTCTAGTGTGAGGAGCTCGCCTCGCATCGCTGGCCGGGCCGAGCCGGGCGAAGGGCGCGGCACCTGCGTGAATGGTCCGCCAAAATCCAGCTCCTCGCCTTGCGAGAGCGCGATCTCTTTTTGCTGTTTTCGTTTTTGGTTTTTTGGCCTTCAAGTTGCGTGAGTCCTAATCGGTTACAAATTAAGAGTCCTAAATCAATTTAGATCGTGATCGCGACACGAGATTGGTTGGACAGGACTATATAAGCAACCTGCCGGCCACGCTAAAACGTATCCAGTTGAGCTAGGATTTTTGCCTCTACTCGCTATTGCGCCGCCACTGTAGCTACTCCAGTCTGATCGCTTGCGTGCACCAGCGACCGGGTGAGCAGGTCTCCGGAGCCCTCGTCTTTGCGATCCTGCATCGGGAGAAGACGAATAAGGTTTTTGAGAAATGTTCTTCGTGCGATTACTCCCAAAGCTTCCACAACGGCTCGTCTTCCGAAGGATGCATCGGCGCGTCGGTTTCATCGTGCTAGAGCTCGCGGGATCGTCATCAAGAATACTCCTCCGCCTCTCATCGATGACTTTGACGACGACTTTAACATCGACGACATCGACATGAGCGATCTCGCTCCATCACCACCGCCAGCCACATCTTCAACACCATCTGCTACTACAACCGAAAGGTATAATTCTCTTGATCTAATCTTGACGTTCGTACAATCTAATCTATCTACTGGACTATCAATGCTTGTCATGTTGATGCTATGGAATATGTTGATCTGTTATACTAGTATGTCATACATGTTTAATCTAGTTCATATATTTACCATGATTTATGTTCTAGATTTAATCATGCTTTTAATTTGGAAATTGTCTAATTCTTTAACAATCCAAAAACCTTATAATAGGTCGTTTCCAGAATTATCTATGGCTAGTTTTGTTGACGCGCTGAGGCCGGAAAAGTTTTCTGGTATGCATTTTAAAAGGTGGTCTGTCAAAGTCACTGATTGGCTTACTGCCATAAAAGTTTTCTGGGTCAAAGATGACATGCCTGAGGAAAACATCTCTGATGAAGATCAGAGAAAATTCCAGAAAGCTAATGATATATTTGTGGGAGCGGTGTATAATGTGCTTTCAGATTATCTATTTGATTCTATGATGTACTTAAGAGACGCAAAGGCTCTATGGGATCATCTGAATGCTACTTATGGTGCTTCCGATGCAGGCAAAGAGTTGTATACCATGGAGAGCTTTAATGACTACAAGATGATGGCTAACAAATCAGTAGTCGAGCAAGCTCATGAGATTCAGCGTCTGGCTAAGGAACTTGAACTCCTTAAATGTGTCTTACTCGATGAGTTTGTGACTGGGTGTATTATTGCTAAATTGCCTTCTTCATAGAGGAATTTCGCCACAAGTCACAAGAGACAGAAAATATCAGTTGAAAACCTGATAGCATCTCTTGACGTCGAGAAAAAAGCTCAGGCTAAAGATAACATTGAGAAGGGGAACAAGGAAAAATCTAGCGTCCACTTTGTCCAGAGAAACCATGGTAAGAACAAGGGAAAGTCTAAGCAACCTACTTTCAATGCCAAACAAAATACTGTCTTCAAAAAGAAGAAGAAAGACAAAGTAGAGCTACCTTGCTTCACGTGTGGAGAGCTTGGTCATTTTGCTAAAGATTGTCCGGAGCGAGCGGACAAGAAAGAGAAAAAGAAAGTTCACCTCGTGACTACTAGCAGTGCTGATGACCGGTATGGTAATTTTCCTACTGTACTTTCAGTGTTTCAATCTCCAAGTTGGTGGGTTGTTATAGGTGCTAATATTCATGTATGTGCTGATATCTCTTTGTTTTCTTCTTACCAGGGGCTCCAAGGTTCCTCCGTCCTGATGGAGAATGGGTCACATGCTTCTGTTCGTGGTGTTGGCATGGTAGATCTGAAGTTTACTTCGGGAAAGATCGTGCAGCTGAAGAACGTACAACATGTCCCTACTATTCGCAAGAACCTTGTTAGCGTCTCCCTTCTATTGAGAGATGAGTTTAAGGTAGTATTAGAGTCTAATAAAGTAGTCATGTCTAAGCATGGACAATTTATTAGTAAAGGCTATGATTGCGGAGGCTTGTTCCGCTTATCTTTGGCAGATTTTTGTAATAAGTCAGTGAATCATATTTGTGGCACGATTAATGATAATTCGAGTGTTTGGCATTCTCGCTTATGTCATGTTAACTTTGGATTGATGTCACGTTTGTCTAGCCTGAATTTAATTCCAGATCTCACTATTGCCAAAAGTTCTAAGTGTCATAGCTGTGTATAATCTAAGCAACCTTGAAAGCCTCATAGGGTAGCGGAGGAGAGAAACTTGGCACCTCTAAAACTCATACATTCTGATCTTTGCGAGATGAATGGTGTGTTGACAAAAGGTGGAAAGAGATATTTCATGACTTTAATTGATGATGCAAATAGATTTTGCTATGTTTACTTGCTTAAAACTAAAGATAAAATGCTATACTACTTTAAAATCTATAAGGCTGAAGTTGAAAATCAACTAGAAAAAAATTAAACATCTAAGGTCAGATCGTGGTGGTGAATATTTTCCTATATTATTTGATGAGTTCTGTGCGGAATATGGTATTATTCATGAGAGGACAGCTCCCTATTGACCCGAATCAAACGGGATTGCCGAGAGGAAAAACCACGTGCTGAATGACTTGGTGAACGTCATGTTAGACACTGCTGGTCTATCTAAGGCATGGTGGGGGATTCTCTATTGACTGCGAGTCATGTCCTGAATAGAATTCCAAACAGAAATAAAAAGACAACTCCATATGAGAATTGGATTGGAAGGAAACCATCACTTTCATACTTGTGCACGTGGGGATGTTTGGCGAAAGTCAATGTCCCAATTTCTAAGAAGCGTAAGCTTGGACCGAAGACTGTGAATTGTGTCTTTCTAGGATATGCTCACCATAGCATTGCCTATAGATTTTTAGTAGTAAAATCTAAAGTTCCTGATATGCATGTGGATACAATTTTTGAATCTTGTGATGCTACATTTTTTTGAAAATATATTCCCTATGAAAGATATGTGTAGCAATGCTAGATTTTCCTCTGAGATAGCTCCTGATTTTACAGTACCTATTGAGTCTTCTGTTGAGTCATTTGAGCAACCACCTGAAGAAGTCCTTGAGGAGAATGACAATGAAATTCCTGCGAGAAACAAGAGACGAAGGATTGCAAAATCCTTTGGTGATGATTTTATTGTGTATCTTGTGGACGATACTCCTACCTCTATTACATAGGCATACACATCTCTAGATGCAGATGATTGGAAAGAAGCTGTTCGTAGTGAGATAGACTCGATTCTTTCTAATGGAACTTGGGAATTATCTGAGCTATCTTTTGGTTGTAAACCAATTGGATGTAAGTGGATGTTCAAGAAGAAGCTTAGGCCTGACGGTACTATTAACAAGTACAAGGCTTGGCTTGTGGCTAAGGGTTATACCCAAAAGGAAAGCGATGATTTCTTTGATACTTATTCACCTGTTGCTAGAATGACCATTATTCGAGTGCTACTTTCTCTGGCTGCCTCGTATGGTCTTCTCGTTCATCAAATGGACGTGAAGACAGCTTTCCTTAATGGAGAGTTGGATGAGGAGATTTATATAGATCAGCCAGATGGATTTGTAGTAAAAGGTGAAGAGCAGAAGGTGTGTAAATTACTGAAGTCTTTGTATGGCTTGAAACAAGCACCTAAACAATGGCATGAGAAGTTTGACACTACTTTAACTGGTGCGGGCTTTGCTGTTAATAAAGCTGATAGGTGTGTGTATTATCGATATGGTGGGGGCCAATCTGTTATATTATGTTTATATGTTGATGATATTCTAATCTTTGGAACAAACATTGATATTATTAATGAAGTCAAGTCTTTTTTGTCAAAGAGTTTTGACATGAAAGATTTAGGAGAAGCCGATGTAATTCTAAACATTAAGCTGATTAAGGAAGATAGTGGGATTACCTTGTCACAATCTCACTATGTTGAGAAGGTCTTGAGCCGGTTTGGATTTATGGATAGCAAGCCTACTCTAACACCTTATGATCCTAGTGTGACATTGAGAAAGAATAAGAAGATTACTAGAGATCAATTGAGATATTCTCAGATAATTGGTTCACTCATGTATCTAGCTAGCGCAACCAGACCAGATATCTCTTTTGCAGTGTGCAAATTGAGTAGGTACATATCCAATTCGGGTGATAATCATTGGCATGCACTTGAGAGGGTCTTGCGTTATCTCAAAGGTACAATGAGTTTTAGGATTCACTATTCTGGACACCCAGCTGTGCGAGGGATATAGTGATGCGAACTGGATTTCTGATATTGATCAAATCTATGCCACTAGTGGGTATATGTTTACTCTTGGAAGTGGCGTATTGTGTTGGAGGTCTAGTAAACAGACTATTTTGACTAAATCTACCATGGAAGCAGAACTTACTGCTTTGGATACAGCTTCTGCAGAGACAGAGTGGCTGCGTGAGCTCTTGTCAGACTTGCCAGTGGTGGAAAAACCAATACCGGCTATCCTTATGAACTGTGATAACCAAATAGTGATCACTGAAGTAAATAGTGCTAAGGTTAATGCGAAGTCAACAAGACACGTTAAAAGATGTTTAAAGTCTGTCAGGAAGTTGAGAAACTCCGAAGTAATCATTGTGGCTTATGTGCAAACAGATAAGAACCTGGCAGATCCCTTTACCAAAGGGCTATCACGGAATGTGATAGAAATAGCATCAAGGGAGATAGGTTTGAGACCCATATGAGTTTACAGTAGTAGTAACCCAACCTTTTTTATCGGAGATCTCGTGACTTAGGATCTTAGAAGAACAAACTATTGGTAAACTAAGAAGAGTATAATTATAACTCTCTCTATGTGAAGATGCAATACTCTCAAAGCGTTGAGACACTGTATGGTAGGTTGGCTAATGCCTTAACATGTTCTATTGGCTTTAACAAGCGAAGATGCTGTCCTACAGAGCATTCTTGAAAGAACATACCTATATAAGTTCGACTGTATAACGTCGCAGTCTATGAGACTTGGGTGGTCTCTAGTAAGCTCATGAAGAGACCAGGGAGTACGACGTATATGCTCCACCTATGGAGTAAGGCTATTGGTAGCCAGGTACTAGTTTGACTTTGAGCAAAGCTTATTCGCACAAAACTTGTAATTCAAGGCATAGTCCATTGTTCAAGTTATGGAGGAGTGTAGCTTGAGGTTCTAGGTGGAAGTTCAACTTCACAGTCTCTGCTGAAACACTGTTATATCAAACAGTAGTGAGAACGGGCAAATCTCTAAATGGGTATTTGAGATCTGGTGGGGGATTATTGGAATTTATATGGGCTTGGCCCAATAACCAATTGTGAAATTCCTAATAAATCTTAAAAAATCATTCATGTGAGCAAGAGGGGATGTGGGAACTCTTTAGTACCATCTTGCTTGTTGAAGTGAAAGTAGTCATATTTAAATATGTAAGTCCTCTCCACTTCTTCAAGTCTAGTGTGAGGAGGAGTAAGAGAAGCACACATGTGCGCTCGCTCGCCTCATCTTGCCGGGCCGGGCCGGGCGGGGCGGGGCGGGGCAAAGGGCGCGGGTGCGCGGCACCTACGTGAATGGTCCGCCGAAATCTGGCTTCTCGCCTTGCGGGAGCGCGATCTCCTTTTGCTGTTTTCGTTTTTGGTTTCTTGGCCTTCAAGTTGTATGAGTCCTAATCGGTTATAAATTAAGAGTCCTAAATCAATTTAGATCGTGATCACGACACGAGATTGGTTGGACAGGACTATATAAGCAACTTGTCGGCCACGCCAAAACGTATCCAGTTGAGCTAGGATTTTTGCCTCTACTCGCTATTGCGCCGCCGCTGTAGATACTCTAGTCCGATCGCTTGCGTGCACTAGCGACCGGGTGAGCAGGTCTCCGGAACCCTCGTCTTTGCGATCCTGCACCGGGAGAAGGCGAATAAGGTTTTTGGGAAGCGTTCTTCACGTGACTGCTCCCAAAGCTTCCACAACGGCTCGTCTTACGAAGGGTGCATCGGCGCGTCGGCTTCGTCGTGCTAGAGCTCGTGGGATCGTCATCAAGAATACTCCTCCACCTCTCATCGATGACTTCGACGACGACTTCAACATCGACGACATTGACATCAGCAATCTCGCTCCATCACCACCGCCAGCCACATCTTCAACACCATCTACTGCTATAACCGAAAGGTATAATTCTCTTGATCTAATCTTGACGTTCGTACAATCTAATTTATCTGCTGGACTATCAATGCTTGTCATGTTGATGCTGTGGAATATGCTGATCTGCTATACTATGTCATACATGTTTAATATAGTTCATATATTTGTCGTGATTTATGTTCTAGATTTAATTATGTTTTTAATCTAGAAATTGCCTAATTGTTTAACATGGTGGAGGTGATGTCGCACCTGATGGTGAACCGGTCGTCCTTGAGGCATCCCGACTCCTCCAGGTCCTTCCACGTGATGAACTCGTCGAAGCCATGAGCCGACGAGGACGGGGAGGAGGAGAAGCAGAGTGGCTCGGTTTTAGCGCGGGTGTGCACCGGGTCCCCAGATGGATCGAGCAAGCTGATTGCGAACCTGACGTCGCTGGCCTGGGCAGCAGGGTCGAGCTCGAGGAAGAGGGACATGTGGCGGCGGCCGTGCGTCACGTTGCCATGGGGGTAGTACTTGATCCGCCAAGAGTGGCCGCACAGGTTGAAGGGCTTGGAAACCCAGCACCAGCCCTTGGCGATGTTCTTGGACGGCTTGAAACCATCGACGGTGATCTTGTGGGATCAGCTCTCCTCTCGCAGGACCATGGCAGAGGCAGTAGCGCGCGTGACACGGAGAGCGGCGGCGGTCAGCAAAGCGGTGGTGGATGCCATGGCTGGAGCGGTTTGCATGCAGCCGGCGGCGGCAGATCGATCGAGTAGGCCGGGGGAATAGTCTCGATAGGTACGTGCCTATCCATTTATATAGGCTAGCTTGAGATCCAACCAATAACTAAAAGATAGGAATAATTTAGAGTTACTCTTTATATCTTTCCTAATTTATAGGAAATAGAGATTTGGTTAAAAAATATCTTTCAACATCTTTTTAAATTAAATAGATCTTTAAATATGGACATCAATTACCGATGATGATAGGATAAGGACGTCCGGCCCTGTCCGAATGCGCTTCCCGAAAAAACCCTGTCCGCTAGTTCTGCTCCCCGCGGCGCCTTCATCCCCGTCCCTGCCCGGACACCGCGCCCTACTCCAAGCTAGCTGCTCGCTCGCTCAAGCACCATCCTGCCCGCGACGCTGCTGCTACCTTCACCTATCGCTCGTTCAAGCCCCACCCCACCCACAACGCTTGGCTCCCCAATCCCGCGCTGCGCTCCATCTTGCGCTGTGTCGCGCGCAACATCTGTTCCCTCACCCCACCCCACCCCCACCCACATAGGCATGGCCGCGTCTGTTCCCATGCCTTCGCTACCCCGCCAGTCGGCTCTGATAGGTCCGTGGTGTAGGCGGCGACGATGGTGCTATAGCAGCACACGACATGGGGGCGGCCTAGGAGATGGCGCTCCTCGCGGGCCCCTCTAGGCTACAGCCCTCCTCGGCCTCTTGCTTGGTTGGGCTTCCTCAGCCTCCTCCTTCTTCACCGTTGCCACTCCAATCCTCACCAGGTAGGTCGTGGCCGCACGGCGAACACTGTGATTCAACATTGTGTTTTAAGTATTTCAGATGTTTCAAAGTTATGTTTTAAATGTTTCATCTGGATGTTGCAAAAGTAGATATAAGACGTTGCATATGTTGCAATAACAATATACGCATGCTGCAATCTTAGTGTTTCACGTGTTTCACACGTATGTTGCAAATATTTTATTTGAATGTTTCATAAATAGATCTTGGTGTTACACATGTTACAATGGCTATACACGCATATTTCAAGTGTTTCATCTGCTTTCAAATGTATGTTGCAAATGTTTTATCTAGATGTTTCAAAAGTAAATCTAATGTTGCACGTGTTTTTTTACTCTGGTGTTGCACATGTCGCAATGACGCTGGTGGCTAGCGTTACAGCGGCCTTCCTCGCACGACACGCCTCGCCCTCCTCTCCCTCGCCTCCCTTCCCTTCCCTCCATCTCCTTGCCTCAGTAGTTTGAGCTTGGCAGCCGGGAAACCATACCCGACTAGCGCGCAGGCGCTCATGGACGTGGTGGCCTCAGGTGGGCCAGACAATGGCGTGATGCCGGCATGGTGGCCCCGTTGAAAAATGAGGTCCGCGCCGTCCGTTCACTACGTTCGGAAACAGAGCAGCCACGGGCGTCTAGACATGGACGTCCGTCTGGACGTCCGAGCGCTAGTCCTGCCGATCATTTATTCTAAATTTCTTGCCAGCTAAAGATGAAAGCATGTCTCTCTAGAGCGCATACAAGGTATAGATAAAGTTCCTGAAGGGTACAAGGATATAGAAATGAGAGGGTACAAAGATATAGAAATGAGATGCACGTACTTACATCTTCCAATCTTGATCCAATTCTAACGCCCGGGTAAACAAAAACAACCGTGTTTGTGCAGTACATGGGGTTAGGTGTCAAATCGATCTATTACTCTATAACTAGTATAGTGCCCATGCTAACGCCACGGCTTCATTTCAAGGATGCACATTAAAACAACCAAACAACGACATTTTTTTTTCCATAGTTCAATTTCATGCAATTGTATATGAGTATATGACCATGTATTTAGTTCAGAAAACACTTATGCATAAGACATAATAAGTTATGTCTCACTTCAACCATCTAGTATGTATATTGCTCGTGCTAACTCTATGGCCACATTAAGTAACTTTTACAGGTACTCATAAATTCTAACTATGAAAGGAAAATATGTGAGATCAATGCCCTCAGGTCTGGTTTTACCTTTTTATAACTATTATCGACAAAATGCAATTTTTTAGAAATACCTGCTACATTTATAGAACATGACCAACCCAGCGGTTGCAAGAAAAACTCTTGACCATGCGAACATCCCAAATGCTGCTGTCAGTCATGGCATATTGTCCTGAGGAGCCAGCAATAACATATTACAAAAGATCAAGATAGTGAAAAAACATAAAGACTCAGTTTACCTGATACAAGTATATAACAGTGTATGTATGTAATAAGCATGCCAATAATGGTGCACCAAAGAAGAGGAGCAAGCCCTAATTTTGTCAATTCCCAAATCCGGTGTTCGCACCACATCCTCTGTCATATACCCTTTTAGCATTGTCGTGGAAATATTGGTAATACAAACAGATGGAAGGACATTTCAGCTCATGGTCAATATGTTCACTCTTATCCAGCTGATGTGGTAAATAGAAGGTAACCATTTACAAGAGCAATCACAAGGCATTAGCTGCTCATTAAGTTCATATGGAATCTATGAAACCTATATCAGATAGATTTTTTTAAAATAGAGCATGTAAATAGTTGTCCATCAATATACACTATAAATGGCAGATTTTAGCTTTACCATGTCAGCGTGTAAATAGTTGCCCAAACATTATAGTTTTCTTAAATAACTGAGCAAAACAAATATTCCTTTTTTATAGTATTACAACCATTTGGCGTTAGCACTAATTATCTGATTCTTGGCCGACATCAGTTTTGGATGGCACTTAGTATTACAACCAATTGGGATAGGGAACTTAGTATTAGTAAATCAACTTTTCATGCTTATCAAAGTGGGAAAAGGCTTTATGCTTTCCAAATTCTAGCAAATCAAGAGACGCTAATAAGCAATAATCAATTATGACAATGCCACCAAGATGCATACCAGCTCTAAGTGAAGGCTGAATGGACTCAAGATCAACTGCCTGAAGTTGCCCAAACCTGTAAAGAAATAAAAACAAAGAGCAGCTAAGTTCTGCCCCCCCAAAATAAATAGTCAAGCTTTGATTTTCATACAGCAATAGAAAACAAAACCTGACATCCCCGTAGTGCCAAAAATTTATTCTCAGGTGAACAGGATGGAGATGCTAAAGCTTCAAATAATTAATTCCATAACTGTTCATTCATCAAACATATTTCATCCACGTCTGCCACCGGAAACTAAATGTGGTCTTTTAAGATTTGCATTGTTCACTAAAAAAAATTGAGGTTTCCTCAAAAACTTTTAAAAAAACTGAGGCTGATATATTCATCTTTTAAAAACAGTGTCCCATTCATCCTAGAAAGGTGCCTTCATTGGTGCAAGGGTGTCGACTGAGAATGCTCATCTGGTCGGTCTCCCACTGTTTTAAACCTTTCATGTGTTCTTTCAACATCTTCTACAACAATTGGCAGCTAGATTGTTTTCATGGTGAAGTTGTGAGAACGATGTGTATATTTGGATTACTTTAGGGACTCGAGTCACTGACTTTAGAAGGATCATAGTGAGATATATTTACACTCTGCAAAAGGTACTAACATTGCTTCAGTATTTTAATGACTTAAAGCATTTCCAGTCTGAAATTAGCAATGCACTGTGGCATGTGTTCATTGGTTCCCCAATTAAAAATACCCAGACTAAGACCTTATCTAAACCCACGGCAGAGCATTCCTAATTGAGAGAATACACCGTGTCGCAGAATTTTAAGGGCTGAAATCTGCAAGCATTACAAACCGGCCCTTGAATTATCCATTTGTGCAAACAGAAGATAATAGGTAGCAAAAACTTACCAATCCACGACGTACTGGATCTTGGGCTCGAAGTCCTCGGCCTGGCGAGCGCGTGCACACATAGAACACAAGCAAAGCGTCATTCTCCCATGTGCACAGAGTATCAGATTTTTTACATCACGAGAAAGAAAGGAGGGCGCCGACTGACCTCCCGCGAGGAGAGCAAGATGCGCGCGGCGTTGGCTAAGCGAGTGAGGTCAGGCGACTCCAGCTCCCCCGCCCCCGTGGCCGTGGCCAGTAAGTCCTAGCCAATGGCCCCCCACAGCCACCGAAGATACAGGGCGACGCCGCGGCCACCGAGACTTCACAGAGATGACGATCCAGGTTGCCCGCGCCGGCGAAGCCGAGGCGGACCGCAGTTCACGCCGCCGCCGCCTCTACCTTGATGGCCTCGGTCACTCCCGCGCGGTCCAGGTCCCCCGCGGCGTCCGGCCCGCGCCGCCGTGAGGTGATCGGAGCCCGGAGACGAAGCGACCGCCAGCGGGTGCGTGTTCGCGGCAGGGCTCCTACAGGCCGGACTCGTGGACAGAGATGGAGTGAGGCAGGGAGGGAGGGTGCGCTACGGCCGCCGCCGGACACCGAGCGTGCGTAGATCCGAGCGCGATCGCGGAAGGCCGAGATCCGAGCGATGGTGGGGTGGCCGCGACTGCAGGGATCGTGGCAGGGATCACGAGCGAGATCACGGAAGGGGGCGGCGGGACCTGGCGAATGACCAAAGTTTTAAATCGCCGGCTATGCCTCTTAGCTTCTGACCTTCTGAACAGCTAAGCGCAGCTATAGCGGGCTGCAGCTATGCCATTTAGCTGTTTTTGCAAAAAAAAAAAGACATGACTGCAGAGCTTGTCACAGCAAGGAGGTGGAACTTTCAAGCACTTAGTAGTATTGAATCCTTTCATCCCAGCAAGATGGTACTTTATTCTGGTAATTCCACCACTGCAGAGCTTGTCACAGTAATTGCACTTCAGACTTTGCCTCTTGGTTATGTCTGGGCAGTAACAATGAGACCATGCAGGGTCGTCTGAGTTAATAGCATGTTTTGCTTGTGCTTGTGCACCTGCTACTGGGGCAGAGGCAGCGCTAGATGGATTACCTATGCAAAGAGCAGATAGAAAAGGCAACAAAATTAATATAGTAGCTTGAATTAATAAAACAGAATTAATATAGCTGCTTGAGTAACGCAACAATAAACTAGCAGATCAAAATATTACTACATTTCCAGATCTAATAGGCCAAAATATTATATAGCACATCAGGACACAGGTAACAGTTCACACAGGCTACAGAGTACAAAAGAGAAGAAAGTTACTTGGTTGATCTGCCATGGTCTCCGGCGACTTGTGTTGCTGTTGCTGCTTGGGGTTGGGGAAGAGGAAGAACTGAAAAATGAAAACGCTGCTTGGGATTGGGGAAAACGAAGAACTGCTTCAAGCTCCGGCACTTGGATCACGAGCGTGGCTGCCCCCACTTGGATCTCCGGCTGGCCACGCCCGTACTCGTACTCCACACCGCCGCCGCCGCCACTTGGATCTCCGGCTGGCTGCGCCACTTGAAGGTCCGGCTAGCTGTGCCGCTTGGCTGGCCGCGCCACCGCTTCGGGCCCAGTGCCAGCGCGCCACCGCCGCCAAAGCAGAAGTCGCCGCCGCCGCCTCCTTTTCCGCGGTAGAGAGACCGAGAGAGACGGGTCACGAGCGTGGGAGTGAGCTAGGGTTGCTGGGTTACGGTGGGGGTGGGTGGATATTGGGATAGGCCGTGTTCAGATGCCGAAAGTTGAGGCCCGAATTGGGCTATGCTGCTATAGTCTTCCTGTCGGAACACTGTAACAGTTTTTGTTTTTTATTGTAAAAAATTGTCCAAAAAATGATTAATTAGACTTAAAATATTCGTATCGTAAAGTACAACAAAACTGTGCAATTAGTTTTTGATTTCATCTACATTTAGTACTCCATGTATTTGCCGGTATTTTGATGTGATGGAGAATCTCCTTTTTGCATAGTAAAATTTAGGGAGAATTTGGGATCTAAACGAGGCCATAGATGGGCCGCTGGCGCATTTTCTGAGACCGCGAAAATTTTGGCTGCCGCTAAAACGAGGCCAGTTTAGCGGCTATCTCCGGAGATCTCCCGCTATTAGCGGTTTTCATTTCATAGCGCAAAAAGTTACATATCTTAGCTTCTACATTGTTCGGCCGCTATATCCGGCTATAGCTGCAGCTATAGCCGAAGATTTAAAACTTTGCGAATGACAGAGGTAGCAGAGATCGGGCGCGTGAGTCGCGCGCATGAATCGCGGCGTCGCGCGTCTGGCTTTGCTTGCGCACGGGAGGAGGTTGATACACTCAATCTGCACCGTTAGTTTTGAGTGAGCAAGGATAGAGAAGGTTGAGAAGTAAATCTAAACCGTTCATTTTAAAGGCGTTGTTTTCCTTGGTACAGTTTTCTGGGTGGATGGAGTGAGAACTTCTCAGCGGAGGTCGTTTTCTGGCGTAGGTTTAGCAAAGAAAATGTTGGTGCATTAGTATGGTAGATTTTTTACTAGAAAATTTTATGCGCTTGGCGGCGCCCTACCAGGCAGATTGTGAGGGACCGATCTAAAGTAGAACCATGGAGACAAATATCTGAAGAAAAATCAATCGGAGAATATGCGGTAACATTGAAAAGAAAAGTGATGTTCAACATGGATCTGCCAATGTAACCAATGTAATTGCAAGTGCAAGTGAGACCTAGCGTAGCAAAAAGACACTACGGTAGGTCCAATAATCAAGAATATTTCAGAAAAACATATGACCATGGTCAATAACTCACAACATTTCAATTAAGCAAAAAAAGCTTGAATGGCCTTTTTATGGGCTTTGCTATGGGCTAAGCCCGAACAACTAGGTCACAACAACAGCCCATGTCACATAGGCCAATTTTTCATTTATGAGAATTAAATTTTACCCTACCAAAATTTCCATGTCATCTGCCACATCTGGCACATCAATAGACACGTGTCAGACCCAAAATATACTTTATTGTAGTTCTAACTCTTTGAGAGTGTCGTGAAGTTAATTATCAATGTATTTCAAATGAGATCAGTGTTAATATATCTAAGTATCTAACTCTATGTATCATTGTTTTTTTAGTGAATCTTAAACTTACCACATCTATGCTTTGTTACCGATGCATATTCTTTTGAATGTTTGATTTGTACTACTAAAGGTCGCTGTTAGCATGGAAAATTTTCTAGTACTACCGTAGTAGATATATATCGTCCCATGTTTTTGTTAATATATATAATCTGATGCCCGGGGGCAACAAAGCTAAAATATCGATTTGTCTGGCCATTAAGTTTCTTAACTGGATTTCGTCTGATGATTGTTAGGTTGATCTCCACCAAGTTGGCCTAATGGACAACTTGGGCCTTTGATCCGCGCCCTGATCGGGGGTATCCGGCCCAATACATGGCTGGTGGGCCTCTGTCGCACAGTGCCATAAATATGAGGTGGGGGCCAGGGTATAGACCAAGAGGTTCAGTGCCACATTAACCACCCCACCCCTAACCCTAGTCCGATCCCGAGGGTGGCACTACTAGCGGCGGGATGCCCCACCGGCGGCACCACTGCACCGCTACTCCTCCACCGACACCAGAGCCACCTACATCGACGCCGTGACTGCCTCCTCCTCGAGATCGTCAGCCAAGCCCGACGGTCAGGCATCCTCCCCTTCTTTCCCTTTCTAGTTCATATCAGTTCATATCCTAGGATGGTCTACATGTTTATCCCAAATAAAGGAAAGGTGTACCTGCTAGATCTACTGGTTATTATCCTACAGTTCTAACATTGGTATTAGAGCTAGGTTGTTTCTAGCGAGTAGATCATAGATCGGGTAGAATAGAAATCAGAAGATGTTGACCCGATGTTGAATCAGATCAAGAAAGTGAATCCTAATCCTAACCTGAAGGGAAAAGAGAATTAGGACAGAAATGGGGATGACCTACCCAGGCCTCACCTCCGTCACCACCGGCGGTGTTTTGGACGCCATGCGGGAAGACGAAGAACGAGCTACCGCCGCCGCACCGTCGGCGAGCGGGAAAGGAACCCGAGCTGTGGGGAGCGCAGTCGGCTCACCGGTGTGCATCTCGCCTCGGGCTCAGGCAAAGGGCACCATCACGGTGCCCCTCAACGGCGCCGCGCGAGGCTCCGGCCGCACGCGAGCTCCGGCGAGAGGTGCCATGGCAGTGCCACCACCTCTAGTTTGCCTCTCGTTTGGCTGTGGCGCTCAGAGGAATGGGGAAGGAGAGTAAGAAAGGACAGAGGCTGGGGGGAGCCACCGGCATGAGTTCTAGCGGGGTCATGACCCCGCCGCTGGTGACCGTCACTCTCCCGCTCGGACGCTGCGACGCTGAGGTAAGTAGGGAGAGGAAGGAATGGTGGTTAGGGTTTTAGAAGAAAGCGTCGCATGCGGTTTTGTCCCAGCATAACGAGCGGACAACTGTCGGATGCTGATCAACGCTCAGGAATGACCGGGCCAAGTTTCGGCGTAGGCGGGTTGGTGAAAATCTGGCCTAGGCCCAGGTTGTGGCCTGGGCGTGGAACACGCCGCGCGCATGAGGGCCATGGGCCATGTTCACCACCCGTGGGCCCTTCTGCTCTCGCTGCTGGGCCGCTGCAGCGCATTGGGCCCAGGCCGGCGTGCGGGCACATGTGCTGCCTGGGTCGCCTAGCCGAGCGGGCTGAGCCGCTCCAGCAGAGCGCAAGAGTGCAAGCGGGCCGAGCCAACGCGGTTTTTGGTCTGCTGTAGCGCTGCTGGGCCTGAAATGTGCACAGTGATGTTTGTGAATTAAAGTTTAGACCTTTGAGAAGCATATTTGATGAATTTTGATTAGTTTTTCATCTCTACTCAAATTTGAACCAACGTGATAATTTGTTTAGAGATAAGATGAGTAAAGTAAAGTGCTTCTGAATTAGGTTTTTTTTCAAAGTATTTTTAATGTTTCCGCTGCAAAGTTAAAGATTATTATATGTCAGAGACCAGAGCATCATATATGCGTTGTCATAAGGAAGAATTGGTGGATGATGGGAAAGTGTGACATCCGGCGAACTCCTTGGCATGGAAGCATGTTGATAAAAACATATGAATGGTTTGCACTAGATCCTCGTATTGTCAGGCTTGGTCTAGCATCTGATGGATTCAATCCTTTTGGTATGTTAAACGTTTCATATAGTTGTTGACCTGTGATCTTAATTCCTTACAGCCTTCCGCCATGGCTGTGTTTGAAACAACAATATTGGATGATGTCGATGATGATACCTAGAGTGAGATCTCTTGGTGTTAGCATTGATGTATATTTGCAGCCTCTAATTGATGAGCTCAAAGTTCTCTAGGAAGAGGGTGTCCGAACTTGGGATGCAAAGGCGGAGAAGAATTTTAATTTGCATGCACTTCTACTGTGGACAATTAATAACTTTCCTGCGTATGCGATGCCTTTCGGATGGAGTACAAAAGGCAAGTTTGCATGTCCATACTGCCATAAGGATACCGACTACTTATGGTTGAAGTATAGGAACAAGCATTGCTACATGGGGCATCACCGCCTTTTGCCTTCAAACCACAAGTGGCGTAGAAACAAAGTCAGCTTCAATAACAAGACGGAAAATAGGGAGTCTCCAGAACCACTTACCGAAAAACTAGTGTTGCAACACTATGAAAGTTTTGAGCAAGTAAGCTTTGGTCCTGAGTCAAGAAAAAGGAAGCAGCGTGACGAATAAAAAAGATGGCACAACTGGAGGAAGAAGAGTAATTTTTTCCAGCTTCCTTACTGGGAAAATTTGCTTATTAGGCACAATTTGGATGTGATGCATATTGAGAAAAATATATGTGAGAGCATATTGGGCACTTTGCTAGACATAGAAGGTAAAGGTAAGGATAATGAGAAAGCTTGGCTTGACATGCAACATCTCGGGATAAGGAAGGATCAACATCCAGTGCTCGAGAATGGTAAGTACACCTTGCTACCTTGAAAGCCCAAGTTTGGTTTTGGTAATTAATGACACCAAGTTGCTAATGCCATGTGTTAAGTGTTTTGAGTTAGGCATAAGCAACACATGTGATGAAGGTGTATGTGGCAAGGAGTGGTGGCCACAAGATCACAAAGAGATGGTGCATGGACATGAAATGATGATCATAGTGGAGATACACATAAAATGAAGGACATGATGATCAAGTGGAGGAGAAGGATCTAAGAGCGCAAGACAAAGGTATAACTATAGGGTTTTCCTTTTGCCGGTCTAAGATGAGTAGAGAAGTGATTGACCGGGTTTAGGATACATAGCCGACTATCAAGAGGGGCAATCACGGTTAGCTCGGGAATCAAGTGCCACTAGATCAATGTCTTGAGCATATGCATTAGGATCTAGTAGAGAGCTAACATAACGCCATGAAAAATGACTGTAAAAATGCTAACACACATGCACATGGTGATTTACACATGGTGGTGTTAGCACATTTGCGAAGGCGGTGGAGTTTAAGTGGTAGAGAGGGGTTTGGGTTCCTCTCTTCCTCCCGTCGAGCTTGCGAGGCGAGATTCGGCGCTTTTTGGGGAAGTGAAATGCCTATTTTCTACTGCGCCAGAAGTCGGAAAAGAAACGGAGGCGAACGGCGGTCACTGTGGTGACCGGACGCTGCACCGGACGCGGTCGCGGTTTGACCGGACGCGTCCGGTCAGTTCTCAGCAGTTGTCAGGCGTGAGGGTTTGTGACCAGACACTGGTCTGGCCTGACCAGCGCGTCCGGTCAGTTATCCTGTGCACAGAAGAAAAGAGCACGCGACCGGCGCGTCTGGTCCATCACGGAACCAGCGTGTCCGGTCAGGCATCCAGAGGGGCAGAGCGCAGCGGAGTGATGATCGGACGCCCGGCGCGTCCGGTCACGTACGATCGGACGCGTCCGGTCATGCTGGGAGCTTACTGGACTCCGACCGGACGCGGGGTGCGGCGCGTCCGGTCATTCGCTAGGGCGCGTCTGGTCATCCGCTAGAGCGCGTCCGGTCATAGCAACGGTAACCTCTGACGCGCACTGTTCACACTTGTCCTGTAGTGACCGGACGCGTTCGGTCACCCTGACCGGTGCGTCCGGTCATCACGTTTTTGAATTGTGTCGTCCGATAACGGCTAGTTGCGTACCCCTTTGCTATAAATAGAGGTTGTCCGGGGTTTGAGTGTAACTCTTGCATATTTTGAGACCTAGAGACATCCTTTGAGCTAGAGAACACCCCCTCCACTCATCTCTTTGATTAGTTGCACATCTTGAGTGAGATTGAGTGAGATTCAAGTGCATTGCTTGAGAGTTGCATTCTAGAGGCACTTGATCTTCGAGTTGCTGTGGATTTCTTGTTACTCTTCCGTGTTTCCCGACACGGTAGACGGCTTGGAGCAGCGGAGGTGATTGAGCTCACAATTGGAGATTGTTGGAGCCCTCACCAAGTGTTGTAAGGGGTTCTTGATCCTTCCCCACGGGAGTTCGCAAATTGGATACTCTAGTGGAGCTCGTGGCTTGGAGGATCCCCATCTTGTGTGCGGTTGTGCGACGCCCGCCGAGGGCTTAACTCTTGATAGTCGATTAGCTCGTGAACCGACAAGTGGGTGTATCGCCACAACGGGGAGTAGCTTATCGGGAAGCAAGTGAACCTCGGGATAAATTCTTGTGTCATTCTCTTCCCGAGGATTTCTCTTGTGTGATTGATTTCTTGTTACTTCTCATCTCTACACGGCGGTATAATCACTCGAATCTCTTCTCTCGTATTACTTCTTGTTTTTAGCTTATAGTTGTTGTTATGTTTAGTGGATAACCTTGTACTAGACTTGTGTAGGTGGCTTGCTTAATTAGTTAGAGCTAGTGCTTTTGCTTCGCCACCTTTTGTACTAACTTGTGGTTAAGTAATTCTTATAGAAGTTTTAAATAGGCTATTCACCCCCCTCTAGCCATTTGGACCTTACAAGTGGTATCGGAGTCAAGGCACCGTTTATTTGAGGCTTAATAACCTACGGTAAAAAGAAAATGGCTCAATTAAGCTTGCACATCAACAACACCAAGAAGACACCTCACTTTGATGGCACAAATTATGCATATTAGAAGGTTAAGATGACCGCACACCTAAAGTCAATCAATAGAGAAGTGTGGAAGGTCACCAAAACAAAATTTGAGGTTGCTAATCCGGAAGCACCTACACCGGTGGAAGAGAAGAAGCTCCAATGCAATGACATTGCCATTAGTGCTCTTCATGAGGCATTAGATGACAAGACATTTGAGCAAGTGAAGAACATAGAAGTTGCACATGATGCTTGGGCCAAGCTAGAAGAAACTTTTGAGGGCACCGAAGGCACAAAGACCGCTAAAGCATATATCTTACAAGAAAAGTTTTCTAGCTTCAAGATGCAAGAAGATGAGAGTGTACTGGAAATGTTTCATCGATTGTAAGTCATTGTCAATAAGCTCAAGGCACTTGGTGAGGAGGTCAAGGACAACCAATTCTCTATGAAGTTCTTGAGAAGCTTGCCCAAGAGGTTTGACACATTGATCACCGTGCTAGTGAGGACTACATTGAAGGATTCAACTCCTCAACAAGTATTCCAAGAAGTGATGACTGATGATTCATATAGAGAAGATGATGAGAAAGAGGAGTTGGTCAAAAAGAAGAAGAAGGAAAGTGAGAAGAAGGATGATGAGAAGAAGAAGAGTGTGGCATTCAAAGCCACCACATCCAAGGGCAAATCCAAGATTAAATCATCAAGTGAAGAAGAAGGCTCTTTTTGTCAAGCAATTTGGGAAATTCATGAAGAAGAAGGGCTTTTATTCAAGAAGGAGGAAGAACTCATCCAAGAAGAATGAGCATACCATAAGATGTTTTAGATGCCATAGTAAGGACCATCTCATTGCAAAGTGTTCTTATGATAGTGATGATAAAGATGCTATCAAGAAGGAGAGGAAGAAGCAAAAGAAGAAGCTAGAGAAGAAGGAGAGCTCTTATAAGAAGAAAAATGATTCTCATATTGCTACATGGGATAGTGATGATTCCTCAAGTGATGATGAGGATGACAACAAGAGCAAGAAGAAGGGACATGCTAGCATTGCCATCCAAGAGAAGGTCTCCTCTTTGACACTCCATCGTGCTTCATGGCTAAGGCCGCTAAGGTATCATCCGACGATGAGAGTAATCATGATAATGCTAGTGATAGTGATAGTGATGAAGAAGAATTCACTAAAGATGAACTAATCACTATGCTAGAAGATTGCACTCAATATTTTAAGGAATCTAGAAAGGAGTGCAAGGGCTTGCTTAAGGAAAAGAAAAACCTTATGCAAGAACTTGATGAGCTTAGAGCATCTTATGAGAGTCTAAAGGTAGACCATAAAAAGCTTCAAAAGTCTCACACTAAGCTTGAAGAAGCTCATTTCTCTCTAGTTGAAAAATATGAAAACATACCAACTAATGTTGAGAAAGCTAAAACTTGCAACATAGGCATATCATGTGATATAATTAATGAATCCTTTCATAAGTCTATTGTTGTTGCTCCCACTAACCCTTCATGTAGCGCATCTACATCATCCTCATCTAGTAGTGATGGTTTCACTTGTGACTCCACACTTATAGTTGAGAATGAAAATCTCAAGAAGGAGGTAAAAGAGCTCAATCACACATTAGCTAAGGCTTATGGTGGTGAGGACCGCTTGCTTATGTGCTTGGGTAGCCAAAGGGTGTCTCTCTATAAAGAGGGATTGGGCTATAACCCCAAGAAAGGCAAGGCCACTTTTGCTCCTCACAAGACTCATTTTGTGAAGAACAATGGTAGCTATTACAAAAGTTGCAAGCAAGTTGGTCACAAAGAGCAACAATGCATGAACAAGAAATCCAATGCTAATGTATCCTCAATTAAGTTTGATTCTTTCTATATACTTACTAAGGGTATAAATGGTATTCATGCTAAGTTCATTGATGCACCATGGATAGGCTCAAAGAAGAAAGCCATTTGGGTACCAAAGAGCTTGGTCACTAACCTTGAAGGACCCAAATAAGTTTGGGTACCTAAAAGGAATTGATCTTGTCTTGTAGGTCAATTACAAAGCTGGAGGAAGGCATTGGGTGCTTGATAGTGGGTGCACTCAACATATGACCGGGGACTCTTGTATGTTCAAATCAATTGATACAAGTCAAAATGGTAGTTTTGATGCTATCACTTTCGGCAACAACAAGAAAGGCAAGGTCAAGGGGCTTGGTAAAATTGCTATCTCAAATGACATGAGCATATCTAATGTGTTGCTAGTTGAGAGCTTAGATTTCAATCTCTTGTCGGTGGCACAACTTTGTGATCTTGGCTTCAAGTGCATATTTGGTAGTGATGATGTTGAAGTCATAAGTGTTGATGGATCAAATTTGATATTCAAAGGATTTAGACATGGTAGCTTATACTTGGTTGACTTCAATGATAGTGAGACACAATTGACATCATGCTTGCTTAGTAAATCTAGTATGGGATGGTTATGGCATAGAAGGTTTGGTCATGTTGGAATGAAACAATTGAACAAACTTTTGAGGCATGACTTAGTTAGAGGCTTGAAAGATGTGACTTTTGAAAAGGATAAACCATGTAGTGCTTGTCAAGCCGGCAAACAAGTTGGAAATACACATCCTAGTAAAAGTGAAATGAGCACATCAAAGGTATTTGAGCTATTGCACATGGACTTGTTTGGGCCAACAACATATACTAGCATTGGTGGCAACAAGTATAGCTTTGTGATAGTGGATGAATACACTAGATACACTTGGGTGTTCTTTCTTTATGACAAGAGTGATGTTTATAATCTTTTTAAGTCCTTTGTCAAGAGGGTGCAAAATGAGTTTAAGACTACCATCAAGAAGATTAGAAGTGACAATGGTAGTGAGTTCAAGAACACAAGAATTGAAGATTTGTGTGATGATCTTGGTATTGGACATCAATTCTCACCAACATACACTCCTCAATCCAATGGTGTAGTTAAAAGAAAGAATAGAACCTTGATTGACATGGCTAGATCAATGCTTAGTGAATACAATGTGAGTCATTTATTTTGGAGTGAAGCCATCAACACGGCTTGCTATTGTAGCAACCGTCTCTATTGCCATGGGAAGCTTGGAAAGACATCATATGAGCTATTGAATGGAAGAAAGCCCAACATTGCATACTTTAGAGTGTTTGGTTGCAAATGCTATATTCTCAAGAAAGGCACTAGATTAAGCAAGTTTGACAAGAAATGTGATGAATGGTTCTTACTTGGTTATTCTACCACAAGAAAGGCATATAGAGTTTGGAATCTCACTAATGGCACCTTGGAAGAAGTTCATGATGTTGAGTTTGATAAAACCTAAGGATCTCATGATGAAGCTCAAAACCTTGATGATGTGAGAGGAGATCAATTATCAAATGCAATGAAGAATATAGACATTGGTGATATAAGGCCGATGCAAGTTGATGATGATTGTGACATACATATGATTAATCAAGATGTGCAAATTGATACAAATCAAGCAAGCTTTAGTGGTACTCATGATGAAGCACAAGTTCAAGGTTAAACAAGTGGAAGCAATCAACTCCTAATACTCCAACCTACTAGTATTGCAAGAGATCATCCATTGGATCAAATCATTGTTGTGTTCAAACTAGATCAAGATTATCATCATTTTATGAGCATTACTTATTTGTGTCACTTGAAGAACCTAAGAAATTAGATGATGCATTGAAAGATTCCGATTGGGTAAATGCCATGCATGAAGAACTAAATAACTTTGCTAGAAATCAAGTTTGGAAACTTGTTGAGAGGACAAAGAACTATAATGTGATTGACACTAAGTGGGTCTTTAGAAACAAGCAAGATCAAGATGGCATGGTTGTGAGGAACAAAGCAAGATTAGTAGCACAAGGATACACTCAAGTTGAGGGTCTTGACTTTGGAGAGAAATATGCACCGGTTGCAAGATTAGAGGCAATTAGAATCTTATTAGCATATGTTTGTGCACACAACATCAAGCTCTTTCAAATGGATGTCAAGAGTGTATTTCTCAATGGCTACATCAACGAAGAAGTTTTTGTTGAGCAACCTCCCAGTTTTAAAAATGACAAGAAGCCCGACCATGTTTTTAAGCTAAAGAAGGCATTATATGGTTTGAAGCAAGCACATAGAGCATGGTATGAGAGATTGAGGGACTTTCTTCTCACTAAAGGGTTCAAAATGGGAAAGGTTGACACCACTCTCTTCACCAAGAAGCTTGGAAATGACTTGTTTGTGTTGCAAATCTATGTGGATGACATTATCTTTGGATCAACTAACCAAGACTTTTATGAAGAGTTTGGAAATATGATGGCTAATGAATTTGAGATGTCTATGATTGGAGAGCTTAGTTACTTCCTTGGACTTCAAATCAAGCAAATGAAGAATGGCACTTTTGTAAGTCAAGGCAAGTACATCAAGGACATGATCAAGAAGTTTGGATTGCAAGATGCTAAACCAATGAGTACACCAATGGGCACAAATGATCAATTGGGTATTGATAATAGTGGAAACATGGTAGATCAAAAGCAATACCGGTCTATGATTGGAAGTTTGCTATATGTCACCGCTTCTAGGCCGGATGTGATGTTTAGTGTGTGTAAGTGTGCAAGATATCAAGCTTCACCTAGAGAAAGTCACTTGAAAGCAACCAAGAGAATATTGAGATATCTTAAGGGCACTCATGATGTTGGATTATGGTTTCCAAAGGGGTCTAATTTTGAGTTGACTGGATATTCGAATTCCGACTATGGTGGTTGCAAGATTGATAGAATGAGCACAAGTGGCACTTGTCAATTGCTAGGGAGGTCTCTTGTTTCATGGTCATCAAAGAAACAAAATAGTGTTGCACTATCTACCGCTGAGGCCGAATACATTAGTGCCGGTAGTTGTTGTGCACAATTGCTTTGGATGAAGGCCACCTTAAATGATTTTGGAATCAAGTTCAAGAATGTGCCATTGTTTTGTGACAATGAAAGTGCTATCAAGATGACACAAAATCCGATTCAACATTCAAGAACCAAGCACATTGACATAAGGCATCACTTCATAAGAGACCATCAACAAAAGCGTGATATTGGTATACAAGGCATTGGCACCGAAGATCAACTAGCCGATATCTTTACAAAGCCACTTGATGAAAAGAGATTTTACAAGTTGAAAAATGAATTGAACATACTTGACTTCTCCAACTTGACATGAGTGCACCCCCACATTCTTATATGACATGCCTCTCCTCCAACATAGCAAGGTAAAGTTGTGTGGTATATCATTCATACTTTGCTAAGGACATGTTTAGAACATATAGACATATTTGCATGACAAATAGGCTCATTGATGAAAATTAAATGATTTTGATGTACGTATGGTACCAGTATTGCTTCTATGTTTATTTGATCTAGTGGTAGCATATGACATGTTTGTGGGCTTGCAAACCTAGTGTTGAATCTAGTAAACGAGCTCATAATGTGTAATTCAACATGGTCAAGATAACCCTTATACTTTATGAGGTGTGAAGAAGCTTGTCCTTGGATCAAACCGAATTACATATTCTAGGCAAGTGATCTAGATTGAACCATAATTTGGACTCTCTCATATTGATTGACTTATCTCTCACTAAAATTGGCACCTTTTTGGTGATTGTTGACAAAGGGAGAGAGAAAAGTCACAAAGATAGAAAAGTCACAAAGAGATAAAAAGTTAAGTTGCAAAGGGAAGAAAGATATAGTAAGGGAGAGCAAATGACATTGAAAAGGGATCAATTAAAATTGAGCACACAAGTAGGGGGAGCAAGCTCATGAATTATTTGTTGCATTTATATGTGCATTAACATGATGATTTGTTGCAATCCAAAGCTTAAATTCATAATCATGATTGAATGGTGTTTGCTAGAAATAGAACTTAAATGATGAATTGTTGAGAGTAGCTTTACAAGTGGTATTTAGACACCTTTGCTTATAATGTTGATCTCACAAGGTATTTTAGTGTTCGTGATCTTTACAAGTGATGTATTATAAGTGGTGTCTAGCTACATCGATGCTAAGGATGGTATATAAAGGCAACTCCAATTGGTATCACGCTTCAAAGGTCCATTCTATATACCTTAGCATCAATTTGATAGTAGTAACTCTCCCAAAATTAAAATCCATACATATGTGCATAATTCAACCAAACTCATGGATGCACATATGTAGGGGGAGCTAATACTATTGAAATTGAAAATTGATTTCATTTCATATCTTTGTGATGGTTGTCATCAATTACCAAAAAGGGGGAGATTGAAAGCCCAAGTTTGGTTTTGGTAATTAATGACACCAAGTTGCTAATGCCATGTGTTAAGTGTTTTGAGTTAGGCATAAGCAACACATGTGATGAAGGTGTATGTGGCAAGGAGTGGTGGCCACAAGATCACAAAGAGATGGTGCATGGACATGAAATGATGATCATGGTGGAGATGCACATAAAATGAAGGACATGATGATCAAGTGGAGGAGAAGGATCTAAGAGCGCAAGGTAAAGGTATAACCATAGGGTTTTCCTTTTGCCGGTCTAAGATGAGTAGAGAAGTGATTGACCGGGTTTAGGATACATAGCCGACTATCAAGAGGGACAATCACGATTAGCTCGGGAATCAAGTGCCACTAGATCAATGTCTTGAGCATATGCATTAGGATCTAGTAGAGAGCTAATATAACGCCTTGAAAAATGTTTGTAAAAATGCTAACACACATGCACATGGTGATTTACACATGGTGGTGTTAGCACATTTGCGAAGGCGGTGGAGTTTAAGTGGTAGAGAGGGGTTTGGGTTCCTCTCTTCCTCCCGCCGAGCTTGCGAGGTGAGATTCGGTGCTTTTTGGGGAAGTGAAATGCCTATTTTCTACTGCGCCAGAAGTCAGAAAAGAAACGAAGGCGAACGGCGGTCACTGTGGTGACCGGACGCTGCACCGGACGCGATCGCGGTTTGTCCGGACGCGTCCGGTCAGTTCTCAGCAGTTGTCAGGCGTGACGGTTTGTGACCGGACGCTGGTCTAGCCTGACCAGCGCGTCCGGTCAGTTCTCCTGTGCACAGAAGAAAAGGGCGCGCGACCGGCGCGTCCGGTCCCTCACGGAACCGGCGTGTTCGGTCAGGCGTCCAGAGGGGTAGAGCACAGCGAAGTGATGATCGGACACGCGGCGCGTCCGGTCACGTACGATCGGACGCGTCCGGTCGTGCTGGGAGCTTACTAGGCTCCGACCGGACGTGGGTTGCGGCGCGTCCGGTCATTCACTAGGGCGCGTCCGGTCATTCGCTAGAGCGCGTCCGGTCATAGCAACGGTAACCTCTGACGCACACTGTTCACACTTGTCCTGTAGTGACCGGACGCGTCCGGTCACCCTGACCGTTGCGTCCGGTCATCCCATTTTTGAACTGTGCCGTCCGATAACGGCTAGCTGTGTACCTCTTTGCTATAAATAGAGGTTGTCCGGGGTTTGAGTGTAACTCTTGCATATTTTGAGACCTAGAGACATCCTTTGAGCTAGAGAACAACCCCTCCACTCATCTCTTTGATTAGTTGCACATCTTGAGTGAGATTGAGTGAGATTCAAGTGCATTGCTTGAGAGTTGCATTCTAGAGGTACTTGATCTTCGAGTTGCTGCGGATTTCTTGTTACTCTTCTGTGTTTCCCGACATGGTAGACGTCTTGGAGCAGCGGAGGTGATTGAGCTCACAATTGGAGATTGTTGGAGCCCTCACCAAGTGTTGTAAGGGGTTCTTGATCCTTCCCCACAGGAGTTCGCAAATTGGATACTCTAGTAGAGCTCGTGGCTTGGAGGATCCCCATCTTGTGTGCGGTTGTGCGGCGCCCGCCGAGGGCTCGACTCTTGATAGTCGATTAGCTCGCGAACCGACAAGTGGGTGTATCGCCACAACAGGGAGTAGCTTGCCGAGAAGTAAGTGAACCTCGGGATAAATTCTTGTGTCATTCTCTTCCCGATGATTTCTCTTGTGTGATTGATTGATTGGTACTTCTCATCTCTACACGGCGGTATAATCACTCGAAGCTCTTTTCTCGTATTACTTCTTATTTGTAGCTTGTAGTTGTTGTTGTGTTTAGTGGATAGCCTTGTACTAGACTTGTGTAGGTGGCTTGCTTAATTAGTTAGAGCTAGTGCTTTTGCTTCGCCACCTTTTGTACTAACTTGTGGTTAAGTAATTCTTGTAAAAGTTTTAAATAGGCTATTCACACCCCCCTCTAGCCATTTGGACCTTACATACCTGCTTTGTACTCTTTAGAGAAAGAGGACAAGAAACTTTTATGCAAATTTCTACATGAAGTTAAGTTGCCTGATGGGTATGCTTCCAATATCAAGAGGTGTGTGGATGAAAGTCGGTGTCACTTATCTGGACTGAAAACTCATGATTACCATATTATATTCCATAAACTTTTACCATTAGTAGTACGCAACATTCTGCCTCCAGAAGTTGTTGTCCCATTGATTGACTTGAGTAGGTTCTTTAGTTCGCTACGTTCAAAGGAGCTGGATGAAAAGGATATTGCTACCATGAGTGCTTCGATTAGGGATACTCTTTGTCGGTTTGAGGGATTTTTCCACCTGCATTTTTTGATATCATGGTACATTTGCCAGTTCATCTAGCTAAGGAGGCTTCACTTGGTGGACCTGCATGCTATAGATGGATGTATCTGGTTGTGCTATATTTGCGTACACTAAAAGGTTATGTGAGGAACAAAGCACACCCTGAAGGCTCAATAGTAGAGGGATATATCACCGAAGAGTGCATGACATTTTGTTCTCAATTCTTTGAAGATGTGCCGACTTGCCCAGAGCGTCATGAAAGCGCCGCAGTGTCTGAACCACCATCTGGTCTAAGCGTTTTTGGTAGCCTTGACTACAGTAGGAAAGGCTTTAGTATCAAGAGGTTGAAGGACACTGAGATGCAGACCATGAGGCACTACATACTGACAAATTGTGATGAGTGTGCTACATTGGCTGAGTGAGTTAAATTTAACATTTCAGCATGGTATTTTTTGTTTACATGATAATTACTAATTCTTTGCATTTTGTTCTTTCTGCACACTGTAGTGAACATTGTTTTTTGGGCTACGAATAGACGAAATAGAATAAAATAATTTAATGATTTTTTTTCCAAAAGTTTCCCTATCTTTGGTTAGTTTGTTACCAATGTTGTTAAATAAAATAATCTTTATATTTTTCTAAAATAATTTTATTGGTGGTATTGCCTTTATGGTAGTTGCATAATTTTATCTAAGTGAAAAATAACTTTACAAAATGTGCTTAAGCCTCAAGTCGGTTTTGTTCTATTTTCAAAAATAAATCTTCAAAATTTTGTTTCGAAAACAACTTTCCAAACTCAGTTTAATTCTAATTTTCAAAATTCTCAAAATAGCCTTTAAAGAATAAGTTTAAAGAAAGTTTGAAAATTAAGTTTTCAAAATGTTTAAAAAAACTAATTTATTGTTAAAATATCTTCAAAATAATTTTGAAACAATTTCTCAATATTTGGTTTCCCAAAGAAGAGGTTTTTTTTATTAAAAATGTATTTAAATGTGATTGAAAAACTTGAAATATTTTGGTTTAAAACTAGCTTTAAAGTGAGTTTAAAATATTTAATTTGTATTCAAATTTTATAAGATTGAACTACTTAATCTCCAATAAGTTTGGAAATTTACTTTTGATGGCTTTGAAATAAAAGAAAAGGTTTTCTTTTATCTCTTCCTCTCTTTCTCTGTTTTGGCCAACAAGGATAAGCCAGCCCGGTCCGTCACCATAGGTGCGCAATTTCCTATCTTTCTTCCACGCAGGCTGGATCCCAAACAAGGCCAGCCCAGCCCCGCCTACCTCTTCCACTTGTGCGTTCTTCTGCCAGGTGCGATGCAATTGTGGGCTGTGGCACCAGTTGGGTCATGCCCCGGGACGCAAAGTGGGAGATCAGCCACAATCGCTTGGACTCCCATCCACAGAGCAGGGTATGGTTGCAGCAAGCTGCGCTCGGACTGAATCATATCATATAAGATCTTTAGTTTTGCGGACAAGTAGCAACAGTATTCCCATCTATAGTCTACAGTGTCATCTTCCTTCCGTGTCCTACCGATCCGGCCACCACCACTCCATCTCCGCCCTCCATCTCAGGGTACCAGGCCTCTGCTCTGCTACCTCTTCCCTTTCACGTCCTTGATTGGTTCGCCTGAGAAAAATAAACTTGCGGTCGACCCGCTGATGCCGCCCCTCCCATCGCCCGCCTCGATGCCGCTCGAACCGCTCCTCCCCCTTGCCGTTCATCATCCTCGTGCGAGAAGGAGTTGACTCCTCCGTGTGGTCAAAATAAAGAGGAATTCCATCAAGACAATAGGGCCGAACACCTCATGCAAAGGGAGCACAACTCTCGAGTTGGCCACAACTCCATAGCCCTTTTTATTATTGGATGGGACTAAGGTTCCCCAACACTCATCTCCTTCTTGTTTACCAGCTAACCTTCAACCAATCATCAATAGAGCTAAAATCCTCAGATGGCTTAATCTTCCCTTTCCTCTTCGATTAAGTACAAACTTTTCTTTCATTAAATATGCTGATGATATGCTTATGATAATTGAAGGATGCATTTGGCAATTAGTTGTTGGTGCTAAATGTTTTTGTGGACGGCTCCATTGGATTGAGCGTGAATCTAATTAGGGCCCTGTTTGAAACCGCTTGTGTGATATCGATTGTAATCTAATTAGGATTTTCTGATAAGCTACAGTCTAAAAAAATCTATGGTCTAAATAAACTACATGTTTAGCAATCCAAAGGATAAAATGAAGACCTTTATACACCTCCGATCCGTCATCAAATGGCAGATGGCCACCCATTCCACTTCCACCAGCAATTCCATGTTGCTCGCTCCACTCCTTTTGGAACTTCTAGTTCGTTTCCTGCCCCCCCCCCCCCCTTCGAAGTTCTTGCTCATCCCGCCGAATCCATCCGAGGTCGGTGTCGTGGATAACGTGACCACCACTTCCTTCCCACCTAGGGCAGGGTTTGCGTGTGGCTAAGCCACTGGGAAGCAAGGGAGTGGAGTGGGCTCATCCGCGCCTCCGTTGCCGGCCTTGCCACCGTTGTCGCCTCCCACGGCAAGTCAGCAAGTGAGAATGAGGCACAACGAACGGGAGCAGCAGAGCAGGGAAGGGGAAAGAGAGGGAGGGCGGCAACACACGGTGAACACCCTACGACCGAGGGAACGAGAGTGTCCGGCTGCGGTACAGAAAACACGATGTCTAGTGAAAGTTTGATTCTTTTGCCCGCATTATTCATAGATAATTGAAGAATAATATAGTAGTTTGGGTTTCAAACACGCCCTGACCAAATCAAGTATGAAGAACGATCCCTATCAAGCAGCAATGTTATAGTTATAGTTGAGAAGTTTATTTTTGACCGGCGGCTGGCCAACACTTTTGCGTGCTTTATTAAAGGAACCTTGTCTTTCAGTTGTCTAGGGCTGGCCCTTAGGAATTACTCAACACACAAAGTGGAGTTCGTTGTTTTGGCACCGGCGACTATAAATGCGAGAGAAGATTTAATTCGTGAAAAAGCGAATTGTTGCAGTAATTCAAGGCACGAAGCTAGCTTGTGGAATCTGGACAATAGTATATCATAATAGAAAAGTTCATAAATTATAATGATACCATGAATATTATTCCCTCAAGCCCCGATAGGACGAGAACCTGAGAGAAAATTACATGTTCATTACATGTGCACAACCGTAGAACGGCACAAGATGGGCACGTACATTAATTATTCCCCCTTCCATTTATACATGCATGGAGAGAGGTGTACAATATTAGTAGAACGTCTTAATGTACTCACCATCATGCCGGCGGCGGCTGAAAGACGAAACATGCGATGATAAGATAATAGTATAACTGAATAAATGGAAAATGTAACGTGGATCATCATGCATGCATGCAGAGCCCTCCCACACACGGCGTGCTGGCCAGCCAGCCAGCCAGCAGGCACATACGGGGAGAGAGGGCTGCCTGCTTGCATGCACTCACCTTTATTCTCTGCAATAACAATCATGAGGAAGTAGCTAGGAACATTATTAAGCCATCCGATCCGAGAATCCATGCATTCTCATGGGCAATTCACGAATTTGCCGGCAGTGCAGCCATCGCCGCAGCCGCCGACACACACCAGGCGAGCGGCAGCGACGCATGTGGCTTTGTTGGCATCGGAACAAGTGGCGCAGAATGACGTAGAAAAGCTGTCGCACGCGCTATTGCAGTTCTCGACACAAGTAGCGGCAATCACAGGTGAGGTCCCCAAGCACAGCAGGACCAGCAGGACAAGGGCAGCTATGGTGGTGCCCATCTTCAGCGCGGCGGCACGAGAAGCCATTATATTGAGATGTGGCTACCTATCTAGAGGACGGATGGGCGAGATGGATGGACCAGGTGAAGGCGCCAAGCTCGAATGAGGTGGTCTGCTACTCTGATGATGCACATAAGCTTTGTGGGAGGGCGAAGCTATTTATAGGCAGCAAAAACCTTTAACAATATTGAGTATAGTACACTAGCCACCACAGCATGACTCAGCTCCTCGTATGAGAAGCATTGACCATGTTAAATTAACATGGATGCTGTTCCTTCGAGTTGGGAACGCAACAGAGTCCTCCGTCCCCCCCCCCCCCCCCCCCCCCCCCCCCCCCCGGAGGCCACGCACGTTACCAGGCCAGTTGAATCAACATGAGCACAGCTTACTACATGAATGCTCCCTCGCTCCCTTAATTAGTCCGATGCTGATCTGTTCTTCAGATTAATTATTCATGCAATATATCCAGTAGTTCAAAAGATGTCCACAACTACAGACAATACATCTATATACAACTAACTTATAACTTATCTAGATAGTAATTATTGTTTGGTGGCAGACTGCCAACTTGAGTTGCAGCAGTGAACAGGTGGCTTCCTGTTGATTAGAAACGACTTTGTCAGTCTTATCTAATAACTGGTAGATTTAAGGTGATACATTGTCTGTCCCAAATAATGTGAATTCAAAGATCGCAGCACTTTATATTTAATGATGCTTCATGTTATTACTTCAGTTTTGCTTGTCACAGGAATCCAGAAAATAAAGTGCATATATATTGTGTATTTTGTAGGCCACTGGATCATTACATGGATGTGATGGCGAAGACAACAATGCTAATTTAGAAGAAGATGATGATGATGACCACACCTGGTGTGGTAGCGACAATGATGATGACCTTGACTGTGATGTTGATGGCCACTTTGAAGCAGACAGTGACGATGACCTTGAAGAGGATGGGGATGACACCAGTGATGAAGACCACTACATTGACCATGTATCAGATGGTCCTACAGGCAGCAGGGAGATCAACATGCCTACAGATGGAAGTGGCACAAGGGCAACTAACTAATGCCAACAGCTCCAAGTGGCAGGCATGGACATTCTTTTGGTAGATTTTGGTACAAACTAGGCTGATGTGCAGCTAACCTTTTGCTAACGTTTAGTTGCGGACAATTGTTTCCATATGCATGTGGTGTTGACATGTTGGAATGATACTATATTGTCACCTAGACCTAGTAATATTTGCAGACTGTTAGAGTATTGCCATCTAGGCATGAACGTGTTGGCTGGAGTATTGCCTTATAGGCACGAACGTATTGCCAATTAGGCCTGAACTTGTTGGCTGGAGTATTGCCATGTAGGCATGAACTTGTTGTAACGAACCACTATGGATGTTGGTTGTACGATGTTGGCTGGAATATATATTTGTATGGATGACTTTCTGGCTATATTTTATATATGGTTCTCTGAATAGTAATTACCATGCTGGTTATATATGTATATACTAAAATAATAAACTTGGCGGCAATGGCAGCCAAGAAAAACAATGATTACCTTGAGGGTTTTGTACAGTCAAGGAAATAAGAGTTTACTTGATGGTTCTTGCAGCCAAGGATTTACAGCCATGCACTCAAGAATAATAATTAACCTGTCAGCTGGCTGTCCCCAAGGAAATGTCTTTCCTTGAAGGTTTATAACCGCCAAGAAAATATGTATTACCTTGACGGTTGTTGGCGCTCAAAAAAACTATTTTCCTTGGAGGTTGTTGGCGCTCAAGAAAACTACTTTCCTTGGAGGCTGTTGGCCCTCAAGCAAACTACTTTTCTTGGCGGTCACAACATTTCCTTGGCACTTTGGCAAATTAAGTCTGCTCGTAGTTTCCTTGGCGGCTAGCCTCCAAGGAAATCATCCTTGAGGGCCAGAACCGCCAAGGAAACTAATTTCCCTTAGCTTCTATCCTTGAGTGCGTTTGCTTGACGGTTTGTAGTCAAGGATCATTTCCTTGGCGGTTTTACCCCTTTCCTTGGCGGTTTTTGGCACTCAAGGCAATTCCGGATTGTGGTAGTGTTAATGCTTCTGTCCAAATGGATGATTTGCAAAGAAGCAGCACTAGCACATAAAAGCATTTTTAGAGGCAGGCCTTTTCTATTAACAGATGTGGGTGGCCTCCACATACATATCATATAGATATAATCATGAAATACATACACCATCCCCGCCAGTGCTAGATACGACCGGCGGTAAATGTAGTGCACACAGTCGGTGCAGATTAGGTCCAATTGTACAACACAGTATCAAACGGCGACATATTCACCAAAGTATCATACGATGTTCGCCAATGTGGCGCACAAATTCAACTTCTAGTTCTAGCATGCACTCTGATTGAAAGACATCAAAACCGAGCAGTAAAAAGTGGCTAATTTCATTGTCGTACATTGGTCGGTGAGATCCTTACATTCATACCTTAGGTAGCTAGCGTGAGGAATGCTAGAATACACATACTAATTAATCAATCTCCATGAGATCCTGCAGTTCCTGGTCAACAACCTCCACTGGATTAATGTGAATCTTCATGCATGTCATCACGAGCATTCACCGCTGCTTTTGTCTACATCCATTGGTACACTTTCATCTAGCTCATCATCCTTGTCCCCAAAGCACTGATTTGGTGAACCAATAATGAGAACAATAAGCCTAATAAATCTAAGCTACTTAATCTTAGGGAAGTCCTCACACTATCAGAGTGAGGATCATCCTTCTTGGCGGCTTGCGAGGAGGCTCTCGTCATCTTGTTCATCGTCGGTGTCCTCATCCTTAGCCTCGGCGTCAGCAGCATCGTCATCATCGTCAGCGTCATTTTCATCGAGGTCGGCAGTGTTGTTGTCGTTGGACCACTTTGAGGGCCCTAAGGCATCCTCGAAGCTTTCCTCCTCAGAGGTCTAGGCTAGACTCTGACCAGGAGGGGTATAGTCACTGAAGCCCTCGTCGCTAGAGGGACAACCTTGTTGGACCTCGTCCTCATCAGTGGATGAGTCATTGCTAGGAAGCTTGATGTAGCTATCCGCCGACATGTTTGAAGTTGGATGGAAGAAGGGGATAAACAATGAAGAGGGGTGGTTTCAGAGGACAGGGAGCATGAATAATATGTAGAGCGCTGGTGAGCCTCTTCGGCATATCCCGGTGGAAGTAATGGTGATGAAAAGGTGTTGGTAGTTAGGATAGTACAGAACAGTTGTGAAGAATGTTGACCGCAAGTCCACCATTCGTTTGGTGTCAGCGGCCATAAAGGGTATCATAGGCATCTTGGCGTATAACATGACGAAGAAAAAGATCCTTAAGACCACAACTGGAACCAACGGTCACTTGGAGGGATAGAACTTTTCTCCATCGGTTTAATTGCTCTCAAAGCCCCACCATCCCTCTAACTGGCAATGAAACAAATGTCACCCTTGATTATGTAGTAACCGGCAGTGATAAAGGATGTTGGGGTAGCTTAGTCTGTATTAGTGAAAGTTTGTCTTCATCTAAGTTCATATGGAAAAACTAAAAATTTTATTCAAAACAACTATTTCTATAGGTAGTCTGTGCCACCTCTGCTAATTAATTTCTAGAGATGGCACCCTTGGATCATAATAGGCATTAATACAATGGCCCAAGATGCTCATAGATGTGCTTTCCTGCATGTCACCAAAGTTGAGATGGTTTAGAGCCAGGGGTCAGGTGACTTAGGGGCGGTCGATCGACTCCCCACTAAGCCTTGGGCCCCCATCTTTTCGTAGGGTGCTAGGTTCATTGCCTAGGAACATGGTTGTGGGTTGCCTCGGTGTGTTTGCATATTTGGTATTCAGTAAGTGGGCCATTTGATCCTTTTATGACATCTTGTGAGCCCTCAGATGCAACCGACCATGATCACATTGCTGCAAGGTTTGTTTATTTGCATGTGGACTAAGGGGAGACTAATCGGGCTCAACCCATGGCCATCCGACCTAGGTGTTTTTGTTGCATCCACACTTCCTCTCGGCTTTAGTATGTGTAACGAGCCTTTATACTAAAGTTGAGAGAATTTGGGCTCAGTGGGGGGGACCCTCCAATAGGTCGACCAACCTCTCACTAAAGCCAAACTAGCCCACCTTTCTTGTGTGAGTCCCTGCACGTTAGTGCTTTCCAAAAAGTGCACTTATACTTTATTTTGAGCAATAAATTTATGAGATATTTTAACATTCATCTCTATTCTAAGATGTTTGTTGATGGTCGGATTTGATCATGTAAGGACTGTCACCAAGCTCTGATCCCCCACACTTAGATCTTTGCTCGTCCTGAGTAAAGAATATGAATTAAGAACGAAGGATTGAACAAGAACTAAGGCGGTCTTGATGCACATCCTCTCAAGATATGAAGCAAGCAAAAAAGTTATTCCAAGACATTTCTTGTACCTGTGGGATTTGAGGTGGCTGGCTATGATACTTGCCTTTGGCAGTTGAGAGAAGGAACAAGTCAAATGAAGACATGACACCCCTCCTTTCTCAAGTATTCTTGGAGTCTTTTTGCAAAAAAATTTAAAAAGGCCTAGGTCACTTTACTCCTAAAATGGTATTTTCATATCTCTCAAGTGGTATCTATATCCTCACGAATAGCCAATGGCCTTTCTTTTTCCCTACAAATTATAGGCTTTTGCGGGGCTCAAGGTAGGGATAAAAGTACCAATGTCATGTTTATTGTTTAGTTAAATTAAGGTCCTAGTGAAGATTGTGACACATCTCGAACTGATCATTGGAAGAATGGACATATGATGGAGAGGGAGAAAATGTACTCACATTGAATTATATGTGATATATGTGTTTCATCATACCAAAGCAATGTGGTTAAGAATAATATGGCCTTCAATAGACTCCTTGTTGGATCCTCCATTAGGGATATCATTTAAGAACTTGACATCATGGAGCTATATATATTCTCTTCTTCTTTTAATCATGGACCTTCATGTGCCCATATGTTTTTTATTTTCCATACAAACATTCATGTGTGCATATTTTTTCCATAGTTCCATGTCCCTCTTTTTTGAGGAATTTGAGCATGGTTCACAAATGATAAAAGGGAGTATTTATTTTGAAATACCATATTGGTGGATAGGATAACTGGAATGAATATGGGTTTGGTTTGGTGGAGGAATGTCTGATTAAGAGCATGATTAAATTCAATGAGAATTTTAGCAAAACCAAACATGGTGAATGTCTAGCAATCAAAGATAAATGTGAAGGGGATAGATTGGCATTTGAAATGTTAGAACTTCATAAGGTCACAAAATTTAACAAAACTCAACACAACAAAAGATAATATATGTAGAGGTTTCATCATGCAAAGCATTTGGCTCTAGTAGGACATATAAACCATTGAGGAGAAGTGAAGCTTGGGGTATTAGCCTTTTGCTCAAAATCAAATTCTCCATGCAACACTTGATCAAGATGGGAAGAAATACTTCTATCTTGCTATATCTCATTTCACAACAACTTTGACAAGATCTTCCTGATTAAGATATGTCCCACAAGAATCAATTACTAATAAGGAAATAAAACTTATGCAAGCCAACCACGTGAGAAACAGGGTTGTGCTCAAGTCAAAGCATGATTAAATTGATCAACCTTGTAACATCAAGCAGATCTGCAGCCACCCCATCCTAGCATGTTCGGAGGCGGGGAAATCTACTCCTTGTCAAAAGAGGAGAGATGCCCGACGTCCAAAGTACTCCCGATTGGGAGACCGCTGGGGAGGTTTGTCTAGTGTAGCCCTAGCGACGGTTGGCCACCGCACCAATGTGAAGGCGAGGACAAGTCGGTGGAGGAGGCGGAGGGGCAAGATCCAGGTCAAAGGCATAGCTCGGCATCACCATCTCCACACGAGGGTGGGAGGTTAGGAGTGGAGGTGCTCCACGGTGTGCCTCAATATGGTGCCTCCTCGTCTATTCCACAACAATGCGAGGTGGGCCGTTTGGGTCGGCGTCAGGATGTGTGTGTCATCGGTGAACGACGAAGCCGAGGAGCCCCCGCCCATGGTCCTAGCAAACAATGTCAGGCCATGCTATAGACAAAATCCAAGGGCGAGCAGAGGAAGGTGATGGCATGCACGGTCCCATTCAACGGTTGGGTGAAACAATGGTTCCATGATGAGTGTTGCTGTCAAAAAAATGGTTCCATGATGAGTGACCTGTACTCTCATGGGCATCGCAAGGAAGCGACGAGGAGCCCTCGATCTGGTGGATGTCATGGGGGGCATGACGAACTGCAGACAGCAGCATGTGGCGGCTAAGACCTCCGGCGTGGGTTAGCTCCGATCGAGGCAAACTACATGGCATTACAATCGTGTCAACCATGGAATTCTTAGAAGGTAATGGCGTCGTCACCCTAATTGATCATTATAACTAATTATTATCAACAGTTTTTGAGTGACCCAATTCACTTCTCTCTTGGGCATCACAGTCCCCTCAATTGTGACCTTGCCTGCGTCAGAATTTTGGGTTCTTCACGTAGTATTTTTAATTTTCCAATCTAAATGCCTCATTAACCGATGTTACTCAAAGTTCTAAATGTTTAATTCTAGATTTATCCAGTTGCAATATTTTGGCAAAACTTGCTAGAGGGCATGCAAAACGTTGCCATTTTGTTATGGGACAGGAAAAGAAAAGAATCTACTTAAGCGGTGGACGCTATAACTTTTTCAAAGTTTGCTACCGCACACGATTTAGTGCCCTATAGCAAATTGATTATTTCCAACATTTTGCTAGAGAACTAAATTGTTTCTAGTAGAAAATTTTGACAAAATTACAATGTCCACCGGAAGTGCATTCTCTTTGTTTCTGGCAGTACGTACAATTTTTTCCTTCTTATTTTTATTTTACTGTAGCAATAAGTATATATTGTTTGATAAAGAAATGGCTTTATTCCATCTTTTGCGCGAGTTCTAGTATTCATCAAATGGGTAGAATCATCGCTGGAAAAAATAACACCATTTTCAAATAACCAAAGAAACTTTATTTTTTTTAAGTTGTTTACAGTTGTACTTGCAACATCATTTAATTTAATTTAATTTAATTTAATTTAATTTGATGGATCCGAGGCCAGCATCTCGCAACTAGTTTGCGACGGAAACCATTGACCAACTTAGTAGAAATAGAATATGCACCGCGCGGCAAGCGTGGTTAACTCTCAAACAAACAATATTGATGAAATAGAATATGCATATCGAAGTTACCTAGCCGCGCACCGACGATTCAGAGCATGGGTATTAAAAATTCTAAGGGTATAATAACATTGTTTTTTTTAAGTACGCCTAAAACCTAGGGTATTATAAATGTTCTTTTTTAGGTACACCTGAAACCTCATTGTTGTATGTAATTATAACAGGCGAAATAACATGTAGCCTAAGGTTTACATGTCTACGTTCACGAGGATGAGTGTGCATACGCTGTGAGCGTCTACGTTATACTATGTAATCTCAAAAAAATTAATATACTAGCACATAATATAATTGTTCTAATAAATAGAAGATATAACACGTAACTGAGCATATATTATTGTCACTAGTCCACAGAAACGGTGCTAAAGATTTTTTCGCGGGTAAGTTCGTAAAGAACAGGCATCGACAAAAATTGAATCGTGGGCCCATGCCTACGAACACTAGTAGAGAACAGACCTTTGATCCTCGGCCAAAATGGGCTCTAGTCCCGGAATTTTTTGCCCCCGGGACTAGAAATACCTTTAGTCCCGGTTGGTGGCTCCAACCGGGACTAAAGGTCCCTGCCCAACGGCTACTGCGCCAGACAGAGGTGGCAAGGACCTTTAGTCCCGGTTGGAGCCACCAACCGGGACTAAAGGTATACTTTTACTCCCGGTTGGTGGCTCCAACCGGGAGTAAAGGTCTACTCCCGGGCCGTAGCTGCGCCCGGGGTTGGAAAGTTACCTTTAGTCCCGGTTGGATCTATCAACCGGGACTAAATGTTCTCCCTTTATAAATCGGCCGTCTCCTCCTTCCTCCCCGAGCCCGAGCTCAGCACATTTTGAAGCTCACTGGTGTTCTTGCTTCCTCCCTCCCTCCATTGTTCCTCCATCCATTCTTCGATTCCTCCGTCGATTCTTCAGTTGTAAAGGTTACCAATCTCATACTCTCATTTTTTACCATTTTCTTATGCCATTTTATTCACTATATATATTTATGGTTCTTTATTGTGGTTTTTTTTCATTTGTAAGCAATTTGAGCTCAAAATCACTTTAAGCTTGCATATTTACATGAAAGAAGGTTAAAAATATCATTGTTTAGAGATGTAGATAATTTTATAGTTTGTTAATTTTATTTGTTTATAAAAGAAGAAATTTATAGTGTATTAAAAAATGAGTATAGAGAGTAGATGACAACTGCTTCCGGGTCCTCGGCCTCTCATGGGTTTTCAAAGCGACTTAGGCCGGGCCTTCCTCTCATTCCATGTGGCAAGTGTCATGATGAGACGAAGATTGTGATGGAGTACCGAGTGAAGAAGGAGGGTCCCAACAAGGATCGTATCTTCTACAAGTGTCCGGATCGCAATGTGAGTTATTTTATCGTATTTAATGATTATGGTTAGTTTATACCTATTTTCATGATGGTTGTGATTAAAGTTCTAATTTTTTGTTTTAATTTCAGTGGGATGGCAGTGGACGATGTTCAGGCTTCTACTGGGAGGAAGAGTATGTTGAACTCGTGCAAAAATATCTTGCACAACAGGCAGATACGGCGGCTAATGAGGCAGTGATCCAGCCGAAGAAGCCCAAAGATGTTGCACAATCGGGGGATCTGTCTGTTTTAGTTGAGATTGGTCGCGAAATCCTTGTGCTCCTGAAATGTATTTTAGCTTTAGTTCTTTTAGTGGTAGTTGAGATTGTCTTTTGTATCTTTTGTGGTGGCACGCATGTTGTATAAATAATTAATTATGATCTAGGTTTTAATATGATATTTATGTCATGTAATGCAGATGAGCCGTCATTGGATGTATAATGCTGATCGCCGCTCACAAGAGTTCATTGACGGCGTGCATTCTTTATTACGTGCGGCCGAGACAAACAAACGCGACGGTTTCATGTGCTGCCCATGTGCCATATGTAAGAATACAGTGGAATATCCTTGCTCAAGGACTCTTCATTCACACTTGTTCAAGTCGGGTTTCATGCCAAACTATATTTGTTGGACAAAGCACGGAGAAACCGGTGTTGTAATGGAAGAAGATGAAGAAGAAAAATGGGACGACAATGATATTATTCCTGATGGTGCGTGCCTCAATGATACTGCAATGGGAGAAGCTGAAGAAGAGGTAGCCGTAGAAGATGAGCCGGCTGATGATCTTTGTCAGGTCATTCGTGATGCACAAAGAGAATGTGAAAGTGAAAAGGAGAAGATCAAGTTCGAGCGGATGCTAGAAGATCACAAGAAATTGTTGTACCCAACTTGTGATGCAGGGCAGAAAAAGTTGGGAACCACACTAGAATTGCTGCAATGGAAGGCAAAGAATGGTGTATCTGACAAGGGATTTGGAGAGTTACTAAAAATCCAAAAGAAGATGCTTCCGAAGTACAATGAATTGCCCGCCACTACCTACGAAGCAAAACAAGTTATCTGTCCTATGGGGCTAGAAATAGAGAAGATACATGCATGTCCTAATGACTGCATCCTATACCATGGCAAAGAGTACGAGAAATTAGATGCATGCCCGGTATGCCATGCGTCGCGGTATAAGATCAGGCGAGATGACCCTGGTGATGTTGAGGGCGAACGTCCACGTAAGAAAATCCCTGCCAAGGTTATGTGGTATGCTCCTATAATACCACGCTTGAAACGTCTGTTCAGAAACAAAGAACATGCAAAATTGTTACGATGGCACAAAGAAGACCGTAAGGTAGACAATATGTTGAGACACCCTGCTGATGGGTCCCAGTGGAGAGCAATCGACAGAGAATTCCCGGAGTTTGCAAATGACGCAAGAAACTTAAGGTTTGCTTTAAGTACAGATGGTATCAATCCTTTTGGAGAGCAGAACAGTAGTCATAGCACTTGGCCTGTTACTCTAAGTATCTACAACATTCCTCCTTGGTTATGCATAAAGCGGAAGTTCATTATGATGCCTGTGCTCATCCAAGGCCCGAAGCAACCTGGCAATGACATCGATGTGTACCTGAGACCACTTATTGATGAACTTCTCATTTTGTGGAATAAAGAAGGTGTACGTGTGTGGGATGAGTACAAACAGGAACACTTTGATCTGCGAGCATTGTTGTTCGTAACAATCAATGATTGGCCTGCTCTAAGTAATCTTTCAGGACAGTCAAACAAGGGATATAATGCATGCACACACTGCTTCGGTGATATTAGAGGTGTATTCTTGAAAAAATGTCGAAAGGTCGTGTACCTTGGCCATCGTCGATTTCTTCCTGCAAATCACCCCGTAAGAAAGAAAGGTAAGCATTTTAAAGGGAAAGCAGACCACCTGACCAAGCCTCGCAACCGAACCGGTGAGGATGTACTCGATATGGTCAATGATGTGAAAGTCGTCTTTGGAAAAGGACATGGAAGCCAACCTATTCCAAAAGACGCTAACGGTCACGCACCCATGTGGAAGAAAAAGTCCATATTTTGGGACCTACCCTATTGGCAAGTCCTGGAGGTCCGTAGCTCGATCGACGTGATGCACCTAACGAAGAATCTTTGTGTGAACCTGCTAGGCTTTATGGGTGTGTATGGAAAGCCTAAGGACACATTTGAAGCACGACAGGACCTACGTTGTTTGAGAGAAAGAGACAACCTGCATCCAGAGAAGACAGATGATGGACGCCATTACTTACGTCCTGCTAGCTACACTCTAAGCAAAGAGGAGAAGGAAATCATGTTTGAATGCTTAAACAACATCAAGGTACCATCTGGATTCTCCTCGAATATAAAGGGTATTATAAATGTGCCAGAGAAGAAATTCTGTAACTTAAAGTCCCATGACTGTCACGTTCTCATGACGCAATTACTTCCAGTTGCATTAAGAGGAATTCTACCTCCAAATGTACGTCTAGCCACCGTAAAGCTATGTGCATTCCTCAATGCAATTTCTCAGAAGGCAATTGATCCAACTGATCTAGCTAAACTACAGAATGATGTGGTTCAATGTCTCGTCAGCTTTGAGTTAGTGTTCCCTCCTTCCTTCTTTGATATTATGACACACCTCCTAGTTCACCTAGTCAAGGAGATTTTCACTCTCGGTCCTGTGTTCCTACACAACATGTTCCCCTTAGAGAGATTCATGGGAGTCCTGAAGAAATATGTTCACAACCGTGCTCGCCCAGAAGGAAGCATCGCCAAGGGCTATGGAACAGAAGAGGTCATTGAGTTCTGTGTTGACTTTATTCCCGACCTTGACTCGATTGGTGTTCCTGAATCGAGACATGAGGGGAGACTAAGCGGAAAGGGGACACTAGGGAGGAAAACATATATTGGTATGGATGATGATTATTTCAATAAAGCGCACTACACAGTTCTACAGAACTCCTCTTTGGTAGATCCGTATATTGAGACACACAAGGATCTCTTACGATCCGAGTTTCCAGGGAAGACTGAAGCTTGGATTACGCATAAGCACATGGAAACTTTCGGCGGTTGGTTGCGAAAAAAATGTCAAGGTGATGAGAGCATCCATGAGCAACTGTATTTATTGGCTATGCAACCATCATGGCATATCGTCACATACAAAGGGTACGAGATAAATGGGAACATATTCTACACAGTAGCCCAAGATAAAAGGAGTACCAACCAAAACAGTGGTGTCCGCATAGATGCCACAGACCCGAATGGGAATAAGCAGACATATTATGGACGCATAGATGAAATATGGGAACTAGAATATGCACCTACTTTGAAGATCCCATTGTTCAAGTGCCAATGGGTCAAGGTGACCGGAGGCGGGGTAACAGTAGACAACGAGTATGGAATGACAACAGTAGACCTTAGTAATATTGGGTACAAAGACGAACCATTCGTCCTTGCCAAGGATGTGAATCAGGTGTTCTATGTCAATGATATGTCTACCAAACCAAAAAGAGGGAAAAACGATAATGACTCAACCAAAGAGCCAAAGCGCCACATAGTTCTTTCAGGGAAAAGAGTCATCGTGGGAATTGAGGACAAGTCGGACATGTCAGAAGAATATGAAAAGGATGACCGAATTCCGCCCTTCAAAGTGAACAAAGACCCTAGCATCTTGGTAAATGATGAGGACACTCCATGGTTACGAAGCGATCATAACCAAGGGACATACGTAAAGAAGAAGTTCACTGCTGTGCCCACTTGATGATATAGTGATTTAATATAGTGTGTGTTTGAGATATTATGTAATAATTGTGAATTCAGATGTTTATTATGTCATGTTTCAAATTAAATCAATGTTTGATTTAGTTACTGAGTGATGAAATATTAAAATATTAACGTTAAAATGATGTGAAAACAAATTTCCTGTCCAAAACCAATAATTTTAATAATTTTAATTAAACAATACATTTTGCATTAACGAAATAATAAATATTAGTTACATTATGTTTCATAATTCTAACAAAAAATAAAAAAAGTTAGGTTATCGATTTTTCCTATGTGCAATAAACAAAAATAAAATTCATATTTTTAACAAAATAATTTTATGCCTTTTATTTAATTTACTATGTATTTAATAAAAACTATTGCATTTCTATTGTATTTAACAAGACTATTCCTTAAAACAGGCGGGAAACGAAACTGCAGGCCACCTTTACTCCCGGGTGGAAACTGCAGGCCACCTTTAAAAATAATGTTTATGTTTTGTAGCCCTCTGGATCGACATCAACAACTACAACGAAGAGTAAAAATGTTCGAGGTCCCAAAAAGCCATTGGAGGGTCGCTTCATCATCTCGGAGTTCAATGTGGATACAGGAGAACCGGGGGGGCCGAATAAAATGAAATTTGTGCACCACTGTGGTTACCTTGTACGGGACCGGCTCCCGATTAGTACCCGTGAATGGAAGAAGAAGACCAATGCTCCTCATATCAGTTTTGTCTCCGATCGTGACAAGGCGTTAATTTGGAATGATGTCTTGGTACATTTCACGCTCCAAACAGATGATTATGATGATATAATAGATGGTGATGAATTGAAGGAGCGAGTTAGGGATTGGGCAATGAAGAAGATGGCCACCCAGTTTCAGACTTGGAAGAAACACCTATACACGACGTATGTCAAGAAGAACATAGCACCAGATTTTACTGTCCCAGGCCCGATCTCAAAGCAGAGGCCCTATTGGGATGAGTTTGTACAGTACAAGACTTCGGAAGAGGGTGTGAGTCGAGTGATAAAGAACCAACGTAATGCCCAACAGAAGACATACCACCATACCTTGGGATCAGGTGGCTACCCGACTGCCATTAAGAAGTGGAACAAAATGGAAGCAGACCTTCTTGCCAAGGGTATCAGACCAGAATCACTCGAGTGGGGAGAACGTGCAAAGAATTGGTTTTTCGCTCATGGGGGAACACTAGACCAGGAGACAGGGAAGTGCGTTTATGGCGCAAGACTGCAAGAAGCAGCAGAAAGATTGTTTTATGCTCAGAGAGCTACTGCTAGTGGTGCGTTCAGGCCCAACAGAGATAAGGATGAGCTGACATACGCCATCGGGACTATTGAACATGGTGGCCGAACTAGAGGCAAAGGAAGTGTCTCGTGGGAGCATGGATTCCCTCAGGACAGACCTTCCTACAGAAGTCGCCAGAGAAAGAAGGAAGAAGAGGCACAACGGCTCCAGAGGTTGGAGGAAGCGGTGCGTGAAGCACAGGAGCGGGAAAAAAACCTTGAAGCGAGAATGCAGGAGGAAATCAAAAGGCAAGTGCAAATAGCAGTGAGTGCAAGCAAGCAGGCATCAGAGCCAGGAATCAACATTAGCCAATCTGTTCAGTTGAAAAGCAGCTGCGCTTCCACGGAGATACCAAATCAAGGGGACACAGGACTGCACTTCCCTGTGGATGACGTCACTGAACCTTGTACAACGTGTGAGCTACACATTCCGAAGGAGAATTCCACAATCAAGGTGGCTATCGGTCTTGTTAATCCTATCGACCGAACCAAGACACCAAGGATTCATGGGAATATAATCCAAGAAGGATATGCCACCATCTCGGTAGATAAAGCTGAAAAAGGTTTTAGTGATTTGCCTCTTGATATTCCTGGAGGTGATGGTGAGAAGACTCTAGGAGAAGCGGAGAAGACATTCATTCTATGGCGCAAGCGCTACATCATCATTCCAGGGATGTCGGCTCCACCTCCTCCTGAACTACCTCACCATAGGTACGTGCGGATGAAAACACTACATCATTAATTTGTATTGGCTTAAATAATTAACAATCTGCTCATAATAATATGTCATTCCTTTTTTTGTAGCAGATCCTCCCCCAACCTAAATCCAATTGTTCAATCGCCAGATCATCATAGTGCTCTGTACGATGACATTATGTTGGAAGACGAGGCTGCATCCACACCCTCTACAAGGAGGTCTCCAACGCCGCAGCCGCCACCTCCAAGGAGGTCTCCAACGCCGCTGCCAACACCTCCAAGGAGGTCTCCAACGCCTCCCCCGCCCCCGCCTACCAAGAAGCCTAGCAAGAGGCCAGCCCCTCAAACGAAGAACCAGTCCCCGCCTGCAAAGAAAGCCACCGTGAAACCAAGGGCTATTCCCAAAATAATATCTGAAGAGAAGGAAGAAGGAACTGATGCATATAAAAAAGACATGTCTAGATTCTATGACAAACTTAAAATGAATCAAGAAGCAAGGAGAAACCCAGAGAAACCGTACTTCTTCGTAGCTCCGGATATTTTAAGAAAAAAGGTGACTTCTTACCAGCATCAACAGCGGGAATCTCGTAAGCCGTCCAAATCAACGTTATCAGACTATGACCGCACTCTCACCAAGTCAATTGAGGCGGCACAGAAAAAGAAGCGGGCAGGGAAAGGAGTTGCCCAACTCGGACAACAAGCGCACCAATCAATCCCCCCGCTAGTTGTTGGTAATGAATATGGTTCGAATTTAGGATTAATGCATCAGGCAAACATACCTCCGGATGTCGATTTGGATCACCTTGGTGAATTTCTTGATGAGACTGGTCTCGACCTTTACCAGATGTTTGGTGATGGAAACATTGAGAGTGCGGCGGAGGTTGATATTTGGAAGAAAAAATTTGTACTAGGCCAGAGTCTATACAACCCTCAAGCCTTATCTGATCTGGGGACGCAAATGTACCTGCTAAACAAGTGGTACATGCAGGCGTCTACCAGTGGAGACATCTGCGTTGGTGTCAGAATTAGAGACGAACATTGGTTTCGTGGCGATGATGTTATGTATGTTGACTTTGCAGAATTTCATCAACTATGCCACCTGACATCTCTGGACAAAGTTATCATTAGCTGCTATTGCCTGTAAGTAATAATTCTTTCGATCTATTATTAAACTCATCATATGTGTGTATATGCATATAAATTATCCTAACAAGTACTATATATATGCAGATTTACAATGACAGAGCTCAGAAAGGAAGGATGCAATGAAATTGGTTTTGTTGATCCCCATATAGTATTCAAAGACCCAATTACTCCAATGACTAATTGGAAGTCTGAGTCAGAGAGTAACCTCATGAACTTCTTAGTGAACCAACGCCACAAGAAGGATATACTCTTTCCCTATAACTTCAAGTGAGTGTTAATCATGTCGATCATAGCCTTAATGGCTCATATGTTGATTCTAGTTAATTAATGAGTGTTATGCGTTATATCCTATAAACATATGCAGCAATCACTGGATATTGATGGACATCGATCTGGTGAAAAGTCACTTGATAATCTATGACTCGATGAGAAAACCACAACAAGACTACCAAGATATGATAGATATTATCCAGAGGTAATTTCGGGATCTCTAGCAACTATATATACACACAAACATGATGATTAACTATATCTAATGATGTGGCAAATTTTTTATTGGGCAGTGTTTGGAAAACCTTTATTGAGAAGCAACACATGGAAAAATGCAAAGCGCCACTGAATGTAATCCCATTGAAAGTAAGTCCCCTGAATCGCATCATCTTTATTAATTAAACATATAGCTTTCACCGGATCACCAGATTGGATGACAAATCTTTTTCTCGTAAAGTGGTGTCTGAGGCAGGAACAGGGGAACAACTACTGTGGTTACTATGTTTGCAAGTTTATCAAGGTGGTCTCCCAAAGAACTCCTACAGAGAGACTCAAAGTACGTTAAAAATACACTATATATTCATTTAATTATTATTATTGATTGTGTTACTATGTCTTTATATATATATGTACATATATTAATTTATTTTCCTTTAATTCAAACCTGTAGACTCGATGGTTGGAGGAAAAGGTCATACGGCAAGACCAAATCAAAGCAATTCAAGAGTCTATAGCCGGATTTTTTAATGAGCAGGTCATCGATTCCAAGGGCGAGTTCTACTTCGACCCAACACTGCCATTGAAGCCAAGCTAGAGGATGAGAAGAAACTCGTTATGTCACAACAACTATAATGCAATCTTTTGTAATATATGCACATGAAATAATATAATGTAAAATACACATATGCATGCATGCATGTAAATATATATATGATGCATGCATATATATATATATATATATTTCTATGCTTGAATTGTGTGATTTAATACGTTCATTGTGCTTGAACCGAAACATACTATATGCGCGTATAAATGTATAATTAGCAGCGTACAATACGACTTCGAAAACCTATTTTGAAAAGAAAACAAAAAAATGAAAAGAAAAGAAAAAAAAACCTTTAGTCCCGGTTCGTATTACCAACCGGGACTAAAGGTGCTGGCCATCGTGGCATGTCAGGAGGCACCTTTAGTCCCGGTTGGTGTTACCCACCGGGACTAAAGGTCCTCCTTTAGTCCCGGTTCCTCACCCGGGACTAAAGGACCCCCCTTTAGTCCCGGATGCTTGCTCCCGGGTGGGGAACCGGGACTAGAGGGGGTTCCCCACCGGGAGTAAAGCCCGTCTCTGTACTAGTGGAACCATCAGTGAAGTACATCTCTACTGGTGGTTTCTTTAAGGGTAGCGTCAGTAGAAATTCTCTATTTACATTGACAGCAGGCTTAAGGCAACCGCCAATGTAAATTGGATTTACACTAGCGGAAGTTTAAGTTTAACGCCAGTGTAAATGGGGATGTATACTGGTAGTAACTTTAAGAAAACTACCAGTGTAAATATGTTTACGCTGATGGTTTTCTTAACCTGCTGCCAGTACCAATAATTTGAAATTAAATTTTGTGAATTTATCAAATGACCTTAGATGGAGAAATGGTCTAAACCAAAGTTTTAGTACTCAAAAAGATGTGCAACTTTGTACTTGACTATTTTTATTTAAAATATTTTATGGACTGAAAATTATATTTTAGAATTAATAATTTAAAATTTTATATTTTTTCAAATGATCTCAGATGGAGAAATAAACTAAACCAAAGTTATAGTACTCTAAAGAGATTTAAAACTTTCAAGTTTGTTTTTTTTGTTTGAATGAGTTTAGGATCTCATATGCATTACAACAATATTTATTAAAATGAATACAAAAGGAATGCATCAGCCACTTGGCCACAAGGGACTTTGACTCGTGATTTGTGGCCGTGGGGGTTGGTTGGCAGACTCTCCCAAATTAAAAAATGCTATTTTTTGCTCGACTTATAAATTCTAAAACAAACATTTACACTAGCAGGTTGTGTAAGCATATCACCCGTTTAAATCATTTACATGGATAGTTCTAAACTGACGCGAATGTAACATCGCCATTTTTACTGGTCTTTCACACTGACGATTTACATGAAAATTCAAAAAGTGCTGCTAGTACAATTGTACAAATGTTGTGTGCACTAGTGTATATCCTATATTCATACAGTTTGATGCTAACATAAAAGCATTACTCTTGGAAAAATATTGGTGTATATATATATATATATATAAAATTTTGCAAATAATATGTAATCAATTGAAAAAAATAAACTTACGTCAAATGTAAGTAACTATTTCAAAAACAAATGTAACTATTTCAAAACAAAACTATAAGTAAATATTGCAAAAATATCCTATATATACAGTTATTTTGCAAAATCAAATTATAAGTAATTATTTCAAATGCAAATGTAATAAACATCCTTTACGTCAAAAAATTATGTGTAGTAAAAATAAGAGTGCCAAAAACTTGTCCACCCGGAAAAAAATCATATTGCGATTTTAGACAGAGCAAATAGACACTTAATTAATTTGATAGATGCCACCGACATGGTGACTTGACATTTTTCTTTTGCAGGTTCACTTTCTTTTTTTTTTATCAGTGACAGGCTGAAAACAAGCTTAATTAACTAGTGCCAAGTGGAAGATAGAGCTGCAAAATTGTCTAGTGGGTATTGTTGGCGGTCCTCAACTCCCATTTCTAACAGGCAAATAACACATAAAATGAACTCATATAAACATCAAACTTAGAATTAGGGCTTACAACAGACAAGTTTCACAAGTTTTGGTGATTCATCATTTGTAGGAGGACATGTCGGAATAATACAGAAAATGTGCCTGAAGTATACGAGAAACACAACAATACAGACATCAGACATGAGCCCAAGGGGAAAAGGCCCACTTACCAGGCAAATCAAGGCCGAGTCACGCGGAGAAAAAAGCCCAAAACCTGAAGCAAACCTTCTCCAAATGGCATCAAACTTTACAGGACCGATCTAGAAGCCCAAAGGAGACAACCCACCGAAGCTAGGCTCATTTGGGCCCAATTGGGGTGCGGCCGCACCCTAGGTGCACCCGCACCACTACTGGGGCCTCTCGGGCCCATCTTTCATGGGCCGCCTCACACTGCCTCTCCAATGACAATTGCATGGATTTGGTCGGTAACTTAAATGCACAGGAGGGTGGTTTGCTGAAGTTATGAGGGGATCCAGGGAATATTCCAGGAATACTCTCCTCCTATCCACCTATAAAAGGAGGCCTCCTCCTCACACACAAGAAGAGCAAGAGCAAGAGCTTCACTCCAAGGGCTTAGGCCCTAGCTAGCTAGAGAAAAGTAGTAGGGAGAGATGTGAGGGAGAGGTCGGGGGAAGTGCTGAACTTGTCAGTATTCTCCCCAAGCTTGTATCTCGACAAACACTGGCTTTGTACCTTAAAGGATATTTCAGCTAAGTAAGTGTTCATGATTCTTATGGTCTCTAGTATTTTGATTAGTTAAGTTTTACTCTTATTTGCTTATGGGTTCATCGTCCGTTCTCGTAGCGGATACTTTAGTAGAGGGCCCTGATAAAGATGGATAATCCTGATCAATGCTAGAGTAGTAGTCAATAGTGTAGACGTGGTGTCTAGGCTAGAGGCTACCTTCGTTTACCTCATGCCCCACAGTTGAGGGATAGGTGGCAGGTGGTGACAGCTCCGTCTATCCCTTGTAATTCCCCACATTTGGGTTTGGTGTAGAGCTACAGGCCGACATCACTTAGCAGACCAGGTGCGATCCCGTGCCTAAAGTAAGCAAGTAGAAGTAGAGTTTATCTATCCTTAGACCCTAAAGCTGTAGGAATCCATCTCTACCCTTATCAGCTATCCTTGTGTGTCCTTGGACAAATTAGCTAGAAGAAATACCTCCGTTCCCTGAGAAAAATACGATACCCTAAATACTTCAAGGTGAAAGCTTTAACGGTAATTCCGTATGCTTGCATATTAATTTCTATAGATGTTAAGAAATACCAACAAGCTCTCTGGCGCCATTGCCAGAGAACGGTTGATGTATTATCTTCGAACCTAGTTTGTCCTCATAACTTGTATCTTTTATCTTTTTTATAAAAAACAAAATATTTCTTTATCCTCTTTATCATGAAACAAACACCAACTGCTATTCAAAAGCTTCCTGCTTCAAAGGGCGAGTTCCATGAGACACCATTTACACCAAAACCAATCCTTTCATCTGGCGGTGAACTTTGCCCTGGTTTGATAACTATGATTCGAGCACAACCTTTCGCAGGGTGTGACAATGAAAACCCTTTTAATCACCTGTGAGAGTTCGAGGAAATGTGTTCATGCCTGAGCATCTCTGGCATGACACAAGAAACTCTAAAGTGGAAGTTATTTCCCTTCTCTCTCATAGAGAAGGTGAAGCAATGGTACACTCAAGCCGTAGAAAGTCCGAATGGGAATTGGGATGAACTTAAGGACAAGTTTTGTCTTGTTTTCTTCCCTATATCTTGTATCGTCTCTCTACCAAGGGTGATCCTCAACTTCGAGCAACACGAGAAGGAATCAATAGGTGTAGCCTGGGCTAGGTTATCAATTTTAATACACTTTGACCTAGACTTGTCATTACCCGATAGCATATTATTGTGACTCTTCTGTTTGAGTCTTGACATGGAGTCTGGCCTATTCCTTGACATGACTGCTAGAGGTCAATTTACACACAAAACTATGATAGAACAAGTAAAATTTCTTGAAAATTCCTAGACACACACACTTTTTTTTGTCATAAAAACCAAACATCTCTAGGCGAAAGCCATGTCAAGCTTTCAGGAGCCCTCATCAGCCGAATCTAGACCCATAGCATCCTTAGATTTGACTCATGAGCCCTCACCCGAACCACGAACACCGAAGGAAAGAGTAATTCATCCTTTGGAATTTCCTATAAAATTCAAAGATTATGGCAATACCTCAAAACTCTTTTGGCTTGAAAAGCTTACACTTTCTTCTAAGGAAGCTTTCCCTAAAGCTGAACCATCGAAGGAATGGTTAGTGGAAGTGAAACGTTCTTCCAAAGCAATTCAGATTCTTTCACCTTCTACGACCATACCTTGCTCATTAAGGAGAACTTTCATAGAAGCCCTTCACAACCCCACAGTTGGGACCAGTATCATGTCAGAATTCCTAGCGAAAAACATCTTCGGTAACATAACATACCGCTAGTCCCGACCAATAAACTCTTCAAAAGTCCATCATGACTCATCTTCGAGTGTTGTGGGATTGTCAGGGCTGTGCTAATTAAAATAGATAAAATCGAGATTCGCTTGGACTTCCATATCTTTGCCATCCTTGAATTTGAACTTCTCATAGGCTACCCTTTTGATAATCTTTTCCAAGAAAAACCTCCCCATGCATGGGAGCCTTAATGAGAAGTTTAGGAAAATAGCTTTCGCCTCTCCTATCTTTCGCCCAGAAATCCCAATGGCAAAGCATAATCCCAACCATGACCCATTTGAGGAGGTGAAGTTCATTTCCCCGTTCATTTCGCATTCCGGTGAAACTGAATGTCCCTCTGGCCATCGAAACATTGTTCTCAATAGTGGTTGAGATTCAATGTTGATCCTACACGATAGATCTTTTGAGAATGAAAACTTCTCTATGCCAGGGACATCTTGCTTAGTACCACATGCTTTTACGAGGACCACAACCATCTTTCAATCCTCGTTAGCAAAGTTTTTAAGAGGATGGTTGTGGATGCTTTTGTTTACCACAAATATTGTAAATTCCGTAGATGCACTATGGCACTAACCTTGTAGCTTGAACACCAATGCTAAATGCTTGGTGGTGAAGCCGGAAACTACACCTCCATTGATAACTGCAAGGTGAAGTTTCCGCGGTCAAGCTTATGACCATAAACTAAGTACTACTGGAAGATACCCTAGACTATCAAATAATAATAATAATAATAATAATAATAATAATAATAATAATAATAATAATAATAATAATAATAATAATAATAATAATAATAATAATAATAATAATAATAACAATAACAATAACAATAACAATAACAATAACAATAACAATAACAATAACAACAACAACAACAACAAGAACAACAACAACAATAACAATAACAATAATAATAACAATAACAATAACAATAACAATAACAATAACAATAACAATAACAATAACAATAACAATAACAATAACAATAACAATAACAATAACAATAACAATAACAATAACAATAACAATAACAATAACAATAACAATAACAATAACAATAACAACAACAACAACAACAACAACAACAACAACAACAACAACAACAACAACAACAACAACAACAACAACAACAACAACAACAACAACAACAACAACAACAACAACAACAATAATAATAATAATAATAATAATAATAATAATAATAATAATAATAATAATAATAATAATAATAATAATAATAATAATAATAATAATAATAATAATGCATTACAAATGAATCACCACATGTGGGATTTGAATCATAAAACAAAAAATAAGAGTTGTCATATGTCTCTTCAATCATTATCATTGATTGTCGTAAAGCTTCAGTTATGTAAGGAGGGAATAGCTCATGGAGATTAGATGGACGAACTCCTAATCTGAAGCTTGATGGTGGCAGTGTTGAAACTAGAACATACAACCAAGTTAATCAAAGAAAAACTAATAGATTACTTACTACCTTAAAAGTTTTAGCGATGCCAGTACCTAACAGTCTGTTGCTGATAAAATCGGTGACACATATCATGTAATAATTTAGGGCTTTTATGTGCAAATTATGAGAATAGCAACCTTTGACTCCACTCCCAGTCCCATTGAACTAACTGGTGCAAAAACACATTTCAGAACACCTAATCCATCATATCTGCAACAGCAGAGATAGCGGGAAGGAACTCACATTCTTGTCGCACCTAGGTATGGAGATGTTGGAGCAACACCATCTTCTCTCATTCTGCTAAAAAAAGGAGTAGTGAGAGGTGTATCACCGTTCTGAATGCACCCATTAATCATAGCAGTCCATGAAACAATGTTATGAGATCATGGCATCAACAATCTAACGAATAACTGAACTAAAGCATTTTTTGAAAAAATAAAATGGCATAAGCAAAACTGAAACCTACTTACAGAGTTTCAAGAAATGAACAACCACCAATCTCATCAAGGATCTGTCTTGAGTCCATTTGACTTCAAATTGCTAAACCCAACCCAACATACGGTGAAAAAAGTTAAGCACAATTCAGCATCTGAAGTTCATATGTGGAAACAATGCATTGCAGACTGCCAAATTGCCAATGGCTGCGACAAGATGAATCGTCCTTTCATCAAGCTGCGACTTGCTCTCGTTCGAGAGGTTGGCAGAGATTACTAGAGCATTGTAGCCTTTACCTTTGAGGAAGGACAACAGCCGGGCAACACCGCGAAGATTTCTTGCTCTGGTCCAGGCCTTCTAGGACCACCAGAGCACCACGACCGCCCTTGGTGCTCACCGTATCCATTCTCACACTCTTGAACACCCTCCGCCACTATGCGAGCAAGCCGAGAGGAGAGGGTGCCACCGCCACCGCTTTGCTGACACCCCCTAACGATTGGACTATTACGCGCATGTCTTCGGGTCGGTTGAGCATGTAGCGTGGGAGTGGGAGAGCGCCGTGTGGGTAGGAGCAGAGGAGGCGCCGTATGGGAGGGAGTGGAGGCAGTGGCGTGGATTGGATCTCCAACAAAAGGTGACGAGGGATGAGATGGAGAAATCTACAGCGTTGGCAAGGGCTAGGAGTCCTGGTACGGAAGTCGTCAGTGGCCGTGGTGGAGGCCCGGAGCTCCAAGTGAACTGGTGAAGCTGACATCGGCGGTGGTGGCAACAGTGGCGAAGATCGAAGGGAGCAGGCGGCGCACCATGGATCAAAGCAGGTTAACAAGACAACATTACTGGTGGGTGGGTACGCGTGGGTGGGTATGCGGCGGATGGGTGAAAAAATTGCAAGGGAGGCGTCGCCCGTCGTTCTACCAGGGCAGGAACGCGCAACATCTTACGTGTAAGTGTAAGACATTAATAGGTCCACCGTTATATTGAATGTGCATAGTTAGATCTAAAGACAAAATAAATCCTAGGGTCATAATGTGAGGTGGGTAAAAAAATTAGGTGAAAAGCTATTCTCAATTCCTTCGCTCTTTTATAGTATAGATAGATTCAGAATACATGTGTGAAGTGGTCGCATGTTGAATTCGAGTGCCGCCTCGAATGTAACCCGATTAGTTTTATTTCTAGAAAATATGTTTATTTGAAATCACCTTTGTCATGGCATTGACTTGGTCAACAACATGAGGGGTTGTTTCTGCAAAAAAAATTGTAATTGTGATTTTGATAATGAGGCGAGAAGAGGAAAGTTGACTTAGGTTTGACCTAACATTTACATGCATCACACATTATAGAAAAAAAATCAAAAGTTCATATTTTATATATTACACAAAAACACGGAAATGTTACAACCTCTTAAGTTGTCCACTTGTGAGGAATTGATTTACATAAGTGACTGCATCTATAAATTGACGATTAATAGAGGTTGCCGCCTTTGGAAGCCCGCGGCGCCTCCATAAATGACTTTTAGAGGCGGATGTTTGCTAGGATGCCGCCTGACCATCAACGAAGGCGGTCGCTAGATGTGTTCACCTATGTTAATTAGAGAGGTTGTGACGAGATCCTAACATAGGGGTATGTTAAGCCTCGGGATGAAAGGTTCCTGTAACACATCACCCAATAGGACCAACCCATCGACGATGATGACCGTACAGTTGTCAAACCTACACCACTGCCACAGTGTCCCACTGTATAGTGAAACCCATCCTCACTCCCCTTCCTTCCCTAGCACACCTAAAGACCAAGTCAAGACCGGTCAAAGCATCTCAAGGAAGCCTCACCTCGTCACCTTATAAGAGAAGGAACCCCTCTGCTTTCCAGCACCATCCCACTCACTCTGAAGAATCCCACTGCCAACCTTCTCCTCCACAAGAGCAAAAGCAGCTGCACCCATCAGCTTTCCACCTGCAAACCACCACCACTGATCCCTCCCACACTCACGAGAATGACAGAAGGAGTTTGGATCAGCAGCTACTGTTGCTACACCGAAGCTTTTCCCAAGCTTCTGTATGCCACCATGTAGAGACTCGATATCCAAGAGCGCCCAGAGTATGAAGGTCATAAGTATGAAGAACATAGCACCAAAAGCTGTGAAATCACCGTCTACATCGCCAAGAGTGAACACTTCTCCGACATAGCCGAAGCCTGAAGCATGATTGCAACTAGTTTTTGCTTCACCGACACCCACCAAGCTATCGCCCGCAAAGCCCTACAACACCTGTGCCGGATCTATGAAGAGCTCATTGCCCGTACACCCATGAGATTCTTCTCGCCCTGAGAGAAGAACCGCCCTCCTAGATCGCCCGCATGGATGCCCTGCAAGGACAATAAGATGACCCCGCCATGAAGTACATGACCACCTACCTGCTGGCCCTTGACGAGCAACACGACAAGCAAGCCTACAAATTGAGCAAGTGCATCCACCAAGCCAAAGAAGCCGAGATCTACGCTAGGAAATTCCATGTGCAGTTTGCCAAAGCACATGTCTGAGCATCCACCGCCGAAAGCCACGAGGTTGCCATCACTGAAGCTCTAAAGACAGCCAAAGGCTGACACACCTGGGAGTTGAAGAATGCCTACCTCGTCACTAGACCCAAGCGAAGGATGTTCGCCATGCACGGACAAGAGCCTATGATTCTAGAAGGAATTCCTGTCTACCCTCTAGAAAGAAGAAGGATGGACCTTGCAGTACCACCAGCACCACCACCTATGAAAGCCTCAGAGATCAAGCCACTCATCCCTCTCACTCAGCCGCCACCAAGAGAAGCAGCCGACCCACGACCCAGCTCCGTTGAAGGACCCTAAGAGCACCAGAATGAAGCCGCACCATCCGAAGAAGTAGACTAGTTGCTCCTAAGGGAGATGTACTCATAGCTTAGCACCTCCCTACCCTCCATGTTGTAATCCTCCCTTCATAATTAGAAGCAGTATGTTTGGCTCATGAATCCATAATATTCCTATTCCTACAAAATCAGATAAACAGGGTGTACATAACCAAAGCATCACATACTAAGAAGCCAAGTAAGGGTGATCACAAGATAAAGAATAATCAGATCTAAGAAGAAAGATGATATAATATTTAAGGATAAATCTTCTAAGTGGGATAGATCCAGACCCCATAATCAGGAAAGAAAGAAATCATTGATAAGATAGGGCGAAAACAGGAACAACTAAAGATGTAAGTTTTTGGATGAGAAATGGAATCCAAGGAAGATGAAAAATGGAATCCTAAGAACACTGTGATTATTGCTCAAAAGAAGCAAAACAAGGATATTGGCACCACAAACCCGAAAGAATTAAAGCTCAGGTAGTCATCACAACAAGGTGGATCATAAGAAGATAAGATGAATAGCTCTGCAACTCAAGACAAAGGGTGATATGCATAATTGGAGGACACTAGAAGACCTAGACCTCTCAAGCAACTCTACAACTAGAAGAACACAAGAAGATGATAAAGAACACTAGAAGATTGAATCTTCTAAGTGGGGTAGCCCCCGAAGCCTGAAGAAGATTGGAAGATAATTCAAGAAAAGGGGTACAAAGAGTGGAAATGGATCGAGAAACTACCGTTGAGCAAGAAGTATACCTCCTCCCAATAGGATGTGATCCCCAACAGGGTGGCCACAGGGTGGTATTTTCTTGTTCAAATCGAGTGGCAATCGCCCTAGCAAGGCGATAGGGTTATACTCTTTTCGATAGGATACTACCTCCTTAGTCAACAAGGTGGTACAAAAGCGGATCGAGGAACTCTCCGGAGGACAGCATAGTAAGACAAAAGAAAATCCCTCTCCTCTCTAGATATTTCTCTTTCCCTCTAGGATTCTCTCTCTAGTATCTCTCTCGCTAGTTTACTTGAATCTCGGCGATGAGATTCTTCTAAGTGGGGTAGATCTGTAACACCCTGTGTTTTGCATTAAGTTAAAAACCACTAAAAAATTGAAATTTTTAAAATTTTATAACAAATTAAAACATTGACTATTTATTTCTACAAAACTACTTTTAAATATAATATGTTTTCCAACACCATGCATCAAAATCCACCATAAGCATTTCGTGTCTTGTAGGATTTAATTATAGCAGTAGAGATATTCTCTAGGGTTAGAAAACACTTTGTATTTACATTGTTTGCATGATTGTTTGAATGCCTTGAATGCCTTGAATGTGTGATTGCATATGTGTTTGCTCTAGAATTTATTTTGACATCGAATAATTCTCCTTGACATTTTCCCCTTTGGCATTCTCCACCAAATAATCCCTTGAACTCTCCCTTGACCTACCAAGACCACCACACCTCAAATTCTCCTTGAATTATCAACCATCCATCCATCAGGTATCTTTGAAATCCAAATTTGAATTCATTTAAAATGTGCTTAGTTTATTTTCTAGGAAATAGAAAAAACAATCCCTTGTATGGAAAAGCCCCACGGGCTCTCCACCCTCTCCCTCTCCTTGGCCCGCAGGTGCGGCCCACCTCTTCTCTTCTCTCCCCTCCTCCCTCTTGGGCCGCTATTGGTGCTAGGCCCACGGCCAACCCTCTCCACCTCCCTTCCTAGCCCGTAGCTGCAACCCACCACACCTCCTCCCACATGGGCCGGCGAGTAGCCCAGCAGGAGCATCCCACCTCTTCCCTTCCCTCTCCCCTTCTCCCCGTGATGGGCCGGCCCCAACCAAGCCCTTGGCCTAGCAGCGCTGCAGTAGCCCTTCCCCTTCCCTTTCCTCCCTCCCACCGACGTGTAGGGCCCACCTGTCATCTTCTTCTTCTCAAGGAGGTTAGCGACCTCACTGTATCGAGGTCACCATGGCCGCCAACTTCCTGTACAACACTGCCTCTCCGCTGCCGCCCTACTACTGCTCGGTGACCTACGGTGCCAAACCGCCTTCCTATACTTCGTGTGCGGCTATAAATAGCCAGCCATGGCCGATGTCGAGCCTCGCCTCGAGCTCAGGCTCTAGTCACTCCTCTCCCGAGCTCCTCTCCTCTTCTCCTTCGCCCTGCCACCGGCACGCCGCTTCCCTCCCTCTACTCTTTCTCACTTCTCTTCTTCTCTTGCTGGGTACAGGGCAAGTGCCATGGTGGGCACCACCACCCTGCGCCTCCCGACCGCCAAGCTCTGCTCTCCCCTTCACCTCACTCTCCCTCTCTTCCCTCTCCACCTTGTCTTCTCTCTCTGCTTTCTCTGGCGGACATAGGATGTCGTGCCACTGCTCCTGGCCGCGCCAAGGCCCGCTTCGCTGATGCCCAAGGTCGCTGTCGGCAACCAGAGCCCTGGACCCTGCTCTCCACCAATCCCTCTCTCTTCCTCTCTCCCTCTCCCTCCATCTCCCATTCTCTCTCTCTCTCTCTCTCTCTCTCGCTCTTCCTCTCTATTTTGGGCTCATGGACATAAGATGAGGACACCGGGCAATGGCCCATGACCGAGCAGCCCCGCTGCATGAGCCATTGGCTGCGTGCGACCTTGCACCTTGAGCCCCACATGGCAACCACAGCCGCCCACTCCCTCTCCCCTTCTATCCATGAACGCAGTCCACGTAAACCAAAGGGCAGAGAGCACCCGGTCCACAGATCGGTGCATAGGCCCATTAGCACAGTGCGATCAGCCCTGACAGCGGACTGGACCCATGTGTTAGTCGAGGAGAAATTGCTACGTGCACCTGAGGAAGTGTACACAGAGGAGTAAAAATCCATTTTCCATGTATAGAAAAAATCCTAAAAAACTAGGTACACCCTAGATCCTACCAAAGCATTTACATCTTATTTCCATTACCCCAATTTCTAGAAATAATTCCCAAGTTTATATTCCACATATTCATTTCTCTATTAAACTTTGATAAATCATATCTTTTCCATCCTAGCTTCAAATTACATGATTCTTTCACCAAAATTCTTCTAAATTCAAGCTCTATCTATTCATACCATTTGTTCTATTATTTGGTGCCCATTTAAATTCTAGTTTGATTGCTTTCCTTTCTTGTATTTAAATTAAATAGTAATTATAGTAATAGCCCTTCACCATAGCAGTAGTTAACCTCATATATTCACGTATGTGTATGCACCACGACACATACTCGAATATACCCACACCTAGTCACCTAAAATGAGTGGATACTTATACATACATAGATATGCTTGATACTCGGGTATACGCCCATGTATGGCTAACCCTAGCAACCTAATTACTCAATTCTACTTAATCATGGGCATATATGCCACTAACCCTAGCCATAACCCAGCCCACCTAATTAACCCTAGGCACATACATATGCATGTGCGTATGTGCCACTAACCCTAGTGGACCTATAGAAGCCTGACCGAGTCATCTTTCTCTTTCAGGTTCACATAATAGTGAATCCCAATAATAATATGGTCTGGTTTTCCATCAAGCCAACCACCCACCTTAACCTAATCCGTAGAAGCCCTACCCTAGGAATGGAATCCCTTCATCCAAACCTTACTTCAAATTGACATAGTAATGACATCCTAGATAACAACCCATCACCCAATAGGACCAACCCATCTAGGGTTATTTCTTTGATTGAATATGCTTGCTTGTTATTTTCCTTGTTTCTTGAAACTAAACCGCGTAGGATAGAAGACGTGGAGAGAATTCAATGGAATCCAGAAGACAGGAACAGGAGACACCAGAATTGGAGAAGGACGTGATCATCAGCGAATGGAGGCAAGTCCTAACACCCACCTATCCCTCCCCTTCATTTTAACTACCATTCCTCAACCACCTTCCTTCCACCACTACCACATATTGCTAGCCCCCACCATAAACCCTCCACTTTCCATCTCCACTAATTAATAAACTCAACTTATAATGAATTATAATGAACTATGAGATTTAGTATGATAATGTGACTAATGGTAAGGTAATGGTTACCTTGATGTGATATGAACACTATGAACTTGAGGATAATAACTATGGAACTTAAAACTGGTAAAACTAGACTAAACCTTGATAGAAGGCGAGTGGGGGTAATTTATGGAGGTAAATTACCTTGGTAGGATCGGCTGATGAGGGTTCTGATGGGAGATGCTCGCCTCAGTCACATAAGGACCGGTTCATAGTCCCTCTTGCCTAGCGAGATATAACATACAACCATATGTCTATATGGGTAGACTTGATCTCACATCCTGTTAGATACAAGTATAATTTCTAATAGGAGGCCGGTGTAGGCAGCGGAATATTAGGAGCAGACATGCATGCTATGTGATCTTCCATGGTCCGGTTGGCATGGATGCTATATGATCTTCCACATTAAGATTTAGAGTTTTGGCCATGTTCGAGCCCATGATTATTGTTTTGGCTGTGTTCGAGCCATGCTATTGTTTATTATGATGATTAGGTATCATCGTGTTGGGACGATTTGGTATCCTCCTAGGACTGATGTGTTTTCCTATCCCTGAGAAGCCATGGTAGAATTATATGGACATCTAAGGTCATGTACATTCGGGTATGGGATCTTGTTAGACCTGTCTAAGCCATGACGATGGTGTCGGACTATGTCTATCTTATGGGAAAATTTGTACACCTCTACAGAGTTTATTGAATCTATTCGAATGACCATGTCCTTGGAATGGGCAGATGCTAGGATGGGATACTATGATTAGACTTCTACCACTGTGACAATCTGGTAAGATGTACTCTATTAATTTGGTAAATTGTGAATAACCTCGAAACTAGTGAGAATGGTAATACTCTGCCAGGATCTAACCTATAATTATAATTGCTTCAACCTACCACTGTTATCTCAGCCACCATAAGCCCCTCCACATATAGCCTTCCCCTTCCACCTCACCTCCACCCAAAGTTTAGGGCTTGTTGAGTACTTTATGTACTCAACCCCCCTCCGTTCTATGTTTTTAGGAGTTAAGCTATAGGAGCATGTACCCGGATGGAACTACTAGAGCTGCACAAGGATAGGACCACCGGAGTATACCTAAAGATGGAGCCGTCCAACTATGCGAAGCAGCTACGCTAGGACTATGATGATTGAGATATAGGAGTACACTTAAGGAATAAGTCTAGGGTTACATCTGCACTCCAGGACTACCTGTAGGAAATGGAGCCACGATGACATAGGACCGTTGTCTTCGAACTCTAATATATGATATAAGGCCAGTGGTCCAAGCTATGTAAACCCAAACCATGTAATGTGTTTTTCCCATTAGCAATAAAAGTATGGTTTTTGATATCAATCTTGTTGAGTTGTGCGTATCAGCTACTGATCCAGGGACTAATACATGATGTACAGAGGATCCTAATTAGGGGGCCCAATAGTTCCCAACCTAGAGACCCCTGATCGACCCTTCTAGGATTGCTTAGGGGCTCAGGGGCTACACCACTCGGGTGCGCTCGCACGCACACTCTGGCTATGGAATTGGGCTGAGCCAGAGCATGCCCCCGCTCTACTCGAGACTCGGGGGCTCGCCTAAGCCATAGGCTCCTGATCAGTGAAAGCCTGGACCCAACCCTTGGCCTCCTCCTAGCCTTTGGCACTAGCCAAGGCCTAGGCTAGAGACAGGTGCCCCAAGCCACCAAGGCTCGAGGGGCTCCCCAGCGCTGCCCATAGGCACGACGCTGTCAACCACTCCTTCATCATGGTCACGCATGGGGCGTGATACAAGACAAACTCTTCCACTGGCTCTAGGGGCTCAGGGGCTTCTGGGCCCACACATTAGCCCCTCAAGCCGGATGCCTTCACTACCAAGAAGTCTCCAGAAGGCACACCTAGTGGAGGCCGGTCCAAGCTGACAGCACCTAACACTCAGCGTGTTAGGACAGAGTAGTCGGATGACGCCCAAGGCTTCTCTGGCTCCGCAACATCACCATGGTCCACACAACACCACTGCAAGACCCTCCTAGACTCTAACGCATGTAGACCATAGGCTCAACTCCCCCAAACCTCCATGTATCCAACCTACCTCGATATATAAGGGGGGTCGGATCTTAGAGAGGGGAGAGGACGAATCTCAGACCAGAACAGATCATTTAAGTCCTCACCGATCAGCTCGAGGCAAGGTAGCTCCTTTGTTTTGCCCTCGAGCAGCAAGTCAAGACGTCGGCCTCCAAGCGCCGCGTTGCTCCTTCCAAGCCATCCTAGCTGATGACCACCATCAACGGGGACCGCTCTGACACATGCACCCCACCGACAGGAGGAGACAGTGATGACACCTCTGACAACAGCTCCAACCGCCCATGGACCAGGGGCGCCAAGCCTAGGCAGTAGAGAAGGCACGAGCTTTCCCCTTGCCATCCACGCGTGTGCAACCGGGTCGGCGACAACCGTGACGTGCGAGACACCATCGAGGCTAGGGGCCACGCTCAGGCTTAGTCCTGCACTCTTGAGCAATGGGAAGGGAGCCCCGCCTAGGATCACTTCGTCCCCTAGTGATCGGGGCCAAGATTCAGATGGCTTCCAACCCCTGGTGCCTTCAGCCGCTGACGCACAGGTCCAAGTACGATTGCGAGACCAACCCAGACCACTGGCTTGAGGACTACCACCTTGCCATGAGGGCTAGGGGGTCAGACGTTGACTTTGCCATGCAGTACCTACCCCTACTTCTATCAAGCTCAACGAGAGCTTGGCTCGAGCAGCTGGGGCGATCTGTGCTCCATCTTCATTGTGTATGCATGATAGTGCATGCATGAATAATGGAGGATGGATGGTAATGGAGAGTGAGATGTGGAAGTGATGTGAGGTGATGTGTGGGTCCCACATGTCTCCTGTATTTATATCGTATACACACACAAGTATGCAAAACAAAAACTTTTATGAATCTACGAGAAATAAGAATTCTAATGATGGTATTTTTATATTTTTTCTGCCTCCACGGTAAATAACACTTACGAAGGTTTTACTTGCCGTAATTATTATTTACATGGAGCATGGATTATTTATATTATGCAAGAATATGAAATTTAAAATGCATATGAAAACATTAATAAAGTAAATATGGATAACTCCTGAGTTACCTCCCGGCGAAGGTTTGAGATTTTTAAGTCCGCCAAACCGAACCCTTCCAAATGCTGTTTATTTTGAGGGGGTGTCAGACGGTCCCAAAGATGGTGATCCCAGTGACTATTTGTCTCCCTCTTCACTTATCATATTTGCAGTGGTACTTAACTCTGGTTTTGGCTTGAATGGAAAACGCTCTTCTCGTATGTTGATATTGAAATTGACTTCTCCAATTCCGACGTCAATGTGGGCATTTGCTGTGCTCAGAAAGGGTCTCCCAAGGATGAGTGATACTTTTGAGTCTAGTTGCATGTCCAATACCACAAAGTCGATGAGTATGAAGAATTCTCTAATCTTTACTGGTATATCCTCAGCAATTCCTATAGAATAGCGGATTGATTGATCGGCTAGCTGCAGGCACATTGATGTTGGGATGAGTTTTGAATGATGAAGCTTATCAAAGACTGCCTTGGGCATCAGACTGACACTTACTCCAAGGTCACAAAGTGCATTGTTGAAATGTTGATCTCCAATTGAACAATCAATAGTGGGGCATCCTAGATTCTTCTTCTTGGCTGGTGAAATATTGAGGATGGCCACACTACACTCTTCCTTTAGCTTGATCACCTCAGTGGAGGGCAGTGGTCGTTTGTTGTTGAAGATATCTCTTAGATACTTTGCATATGTGGGTACCTGTATAGCATATAACAATAGAATATTGATATATACTTTTTGAATCACTTCAACAAACTTACTGAACTACTCATCCATTTTAGCTTTTTGATTTCTGTGTGGAAACGGTAAAAGGTTGGTGTCATGGAAATCTTGTTGTAATTCTGGTATTGGTGGGTCAAGTTCTTCAACTCCATCATCCATCTTTTCTTCTAGTACTGTTGGTAACACTGGTGTTGTATGTCTCCTCTACGTACCTTTTGGATATAGGGGATCTCGAGTGGATTTGCCACCTCTAGTGGTAATAGCTTGGACCTGCTCAGGGTTAGTGGCAAAAGGCAAAGCAACAGCCAATTGTGCCAATTTGGTTTCTACCTTTTTATTGTGATTAAGTTGATCTTTCATAGCATAAGAAAAGTCATCCAATTTTGCATTTATGTCCTCTAAAATTTTATCATTAGAAACAAGCTTCTTAACAATATTATCATTAATTCTAGTTTGTTCTAAGATTAAATCTCTCAAAGGTGGTTGTTTAGAATCAAAATTGGAAGATTTGCTTGAGTACTTACCTTGATAAGTGGATTGTTTCTGTTGATTCCATCCTTGCTTTCGTTGAGTGGAAGAGTTATTGATGATGTTTGCATTTTCTGGATCATCTGAGAATTCTATCCCTAGATACTCTCCACATCTATTTTGAGCATTGAATGCATCTTGAATAGCCTGAGGATCTTTCTTGTACTTAGCTCATTGATCAAGACAATCCAATAGTACATCCATCTTCGATGATAATACACACTTCTTCTGAAGCTTCTTCAATCTGGCGAGAATGTTGCATATTGTCTTGTTTCTGGCTCTGATTCTTAGCTATCTTGTCCATGAGAGTTTCAGCTCTTGAAAGAGTGAGTGACATGAATGATCCTCTAGCAGTGGTATCTAATTGCTCACGATTCCTCTGAGTTAATCTATGATAGAATCCTTGCATGAACAACCAATCCTCTATTCTATGGTGTAGGCATCCTGAGATGTATTCCTGAAAACGTTCCCATGCCTCTAGAATGGTTTATCCTTTTTGTTGCAAGAAGTTACAGATCTTTCTTCTTAAGGCATTGGTTTTGCCTACAGGGAAAAATCTTAGTAGAAAGGCCTTCGAACAGTCGTCCCAAGTGTCCATGTTGTTTTTGTTGGTGTAGAATCACTGCTTTGCTCTTCCCTCCAATGAGAATAGAAATAGACAAAGGAGTATGATATCTTGGTCAACGTTCTTGATGATGATGGTGCTTCCAATCTCTAGGAAATCATGTAGATGAGCATTAGCATCTTCTTGTGCCTTCCCACGGAATGTAGTATCTTGAACCATGTTGATAAGGCTTGGCTTGAGCTCAAACTCGAGGTTGTTCATTTGAAGTTTTGGTCCAGTGCGAATGTTCCCAATACTTGGAGCAGAGAACTCAAGTAAAGTCTTTTCAGCCATAGCTTCACTACTAGTATTGATCCTCCTTGGTTGGGTTGATTTGTGATTGAAAATTGATGAGTCACAACCGAACCTGTATTACCCTGTATAAGATATGAACAAAAACAAAATAAGGGTAAGCCTGCCAAGACAGAGGTACTGGTTATAATTTTTATCTATAAGTATCTATTTGATTAATCTTTCTGATAGACATTAAAAATTTCCTGAAGCTCCTCGGCAACGGCGCCAGAAACGCTTGTTGACATTTCTTAGCATCACTTAAGTTAAGTTGTCATCCCTAACATGACACTAGAAATATGGTTGTACTTATAATCATGACATTTACATAAAATATGGAATAAATGTTATCCGCAAGCGCATAGATAAAATACACCCGTTGTAGCATTTCACCCAGCAATATTCCAGGTATCATTATTTATACTTTACCACTGGGAGCTTAAGAGGGTTTAAAATGGAAGAATGATATGGCTAGAAAGAATATAAAATATACATACTCAGGATAAAGATCAAATAATCACTCTTATCTTTACACGGGTAAGACAATAAATAAATGATTGATATAAAATAAGATAGCAATGGGTATTCCAGAAAGGGAGAGACTCATAAATCAAGTAGAGCTAATCAAGAGATAAGTTAAGAGGTAATAATCCTAAGTTTTTCATATTCACCGAGTCTTTTGTACACTCTAGTATATATACTATCATCTATAGCATAATCAATCATTCATCTATGCATAAGGAACATTACTAAGGAATATCAAGATCAGAGCAATCCTTTTCTTGTAACTAGGTTCTACTTGGTCTATATTCGGGGAGTGGGCTACATAGGACTCAACAGGAATATCACACCCCGCGATCTACCACTTGATGTCCCGAAATATAGGGTGCATTTGTAGGTAAATTTAATATAAGCACCACACCTACATCATATGTACCACCTAATCCAATACGGAATTAAACTAAGTGCTTTGAGAATATATGAGTAAAATCATTACTAATCATGACTATATCAAATATACAACTAGAATAAACTAAGAACGAAATAAATAGAAACATAATGATATTATTGAAGTAGTACAAAGTCAGAATAGTGAGATTATAATATAATTACCAAATTTTCCGACGGCGATCCGGAATCCTGAGCAACGTCCAACTCTTCTTATATCTAGCTAGATCTAAACCCTAAACTTGAAGTAGAGCTCTAATCTCTCTCTGGAAACCCTAATTCTAATCTTGTCTTGACCTTATGTTGATGGATGCCTCAGGGGGGGTCTAGGTTTGGTTATATAGTCTAGTAGGATGAACCGCAGCCCTCGGATCAAACAGACTTGAAACAAGGGTCAAGATACGACGTAGAGGTTGGTTGGATTGCGTCACGCGAATGGGAAGGCGGTTGGCCTCTAGGCCAGGCTAGCTGGCCTGAGGGGGGCCGAGCGGCCTCCTCTGGTAGCCTGTTGGTCTCTACCTCGGTCCCGTGCCTTCTCGTGTCTTCCGGAGTCTTCTGGTGCGTCCTTTCGTCGTGATCAAGTTTCGTGGCGTTTCGTCAATTTAATCCTTGTTTTCGTTCTCTCTGAATAATCCCTGAAGAAAATAGTAATCCACCAAAACTCGTGGAAATTGTCAGTAATAACCTCCTATGTTTCTATTGGTGATCATTTTCTTGTACAAAGTTGACAGTTTGTGATAGGTGATAACTGCCGTCAACAACATCTTAAGACGACCTCCTCCGAAAATAGACTATTTTTGGAGGCGGTTGTCTTAAGACGCCCGTCTCCGTAAATTAATTTTAGGAGGCGGTGTTTTTCAACCTCCTCCATAAATAAAAACGACGCCTCCGTTAATCGTCCGGCATTTTTCGAGGCGGTTGGATTTTGTGACTGCCTCGGTTAATATTTGGGCACCACCTTGCAAAATCATTTGTATAGTAGTGTTAACATCCGAGCTCGCTTGAACATTTTAAATTTAAAATCTAGGTATTAAAAATGAACTTTTGGGATCTCTAAACAGTTTTAGATAAAAAAACTTTTCAACAATGAAATTGAGATTGCATCAAGCTACACAATTTTTGTATAAAGTTCGTCTTCATTTGAGTTTATATGGAAAGAAAACTAAAAATCTATTCAAGACAACTATTTCTAGATGTAGCATTAAGTGTGTGCCACCTCTAGTAATTAATTTTTAGAGATGGCACCCTAAGAAATCCCACGTTTCAAAATAGCTATTTACATATGTGGTCATCTTAGGAAGCACGCCTCTATTAATTGATTAATAGAGATTGAGTGTTCTAAGCTAATTGTCTCTATAAATAGTCAATTAACAGAGACGGTCAACTTAGCATGTCTGTCTCTCTAAATAATCAAAACAGGTGTGCTTTTGCCTAGAGCTCGCCTGGCCATTTATAGAGGTTGCTAAAAAAATGCCCAACTATGCTAATCTGGAGATCTGTCTTCAAAAATCATTTTCGTAATAGTGCAACGAAACAAAAAGAATAAATCTATCCACATCGGAAAATTAATGTCTTTCCCATAGATGTTTCAGTTAAAAGATGTTCTATGGTATATATTTTTCCTGAGGGGTAACTGATGTAATATTTAATTTCCTTTACAATTTCAAAACAACATTAAAAATGCTTGTGCACAACCGCTTCTAAGCCGGCTTTTGATATATATAGCTATCCATTGATAACCAGGAGGTAAAAGTGGGTATCACTCGAAAAATATGGGTGTGTTTGAAACTGAGATATGAAACCTCCACTAAGACTGGCGTAAGAAAACAGCACTACGAAACTATGCATTGGGTAAGTTGTATCGTAATTGCCATGACAACGTTGGAAACAATGATAGCATATAATGCATTTGGGAATAACCTTAGAGAGTGGTTTGCTCAAGTCTTAAAGAAAAAACAAAATTTAGGTAATATATAAAACAAAATTTATAAGTCACTATTTCAAATACAAGTGTAATGAACATCAACTTCACGTCAAAAAAAAATCTGTAGTATAAAATAAGAGAGTGCCAAAAAGTTGTCCTGCCGGAAAAAAAATCTTATTGCGACTTTAGACAGGGCAAATAGACAGTTAATATGATAGATGCCGCCGACAATTGTGACTTGACATAGTAGTTTCGTCGCTGAAGCATTGCATCTGCGAACTGACATGGAAATGGAAGATAGTAATTTCTTTTGCAGGTTCACTTTCTTTTTTTATTAGTGACAGGCTGAAAGCGAGCTTAATTAACTAGTGCCAAGTGAAAGATAAAGATATAGAGCTGGAAAATTGTCTAGCGGGTACCCGGCCTCATTCATGTGCACCGACACGCCGTATGCAAAGCCAACCATCAGATGGACTATTTATGGCAGATGCCGTAGTGCCACAGGAGCCAAGTTTCGATTTTCGAGTGGCCTGTACTGTACTCCTAGATCAAAGCGAAGCACCTTGTTTCACGTGCGGCCGGCCATATCAGCAAAACGGGTTGTATCTGGATCCGATCCTGACTAGATGCTCCATGTCTCGAGTCCATGACCGGTCTCTCTGGACCAGTCAAGGCTAGTTACTAGTTATGCCAAAAACTAATTCAAATTAATCGGAGTTATCTAACAACTTGTTAAATATTTATTTAGCTAAAAAATAAATTCTGTCTCACTATTTTGATATGCTAGGTTTAGTTTTAGCTAGTTAACAATTAGCTTCATCAAACAGGCCGTTAAGCAGCTACGGATATAAATGGTGTAGTACTCCTATATACTTTCTTTTGTTTTGATCGATATAAGACGATAATGGTGTTTGTATATTCACGTAAGATGAATATCTGTTGTACCATCAATTCAGGCCTTGCAAGTTGCGACTTCGTTTGATGCGCACATGCTTGGATCCGGTGAGTCTAGCAACAACACGTGATCCCACAGAGTTTGTGCCGGAAGCAATAAAATGTGTACATCAAGATCAACCCAATCGATCGTCCTGTTTGGATCCAAGGTATTTTAAAATTTTAGTTTAAAAAAATTCTCACAAACGTAGAATCACATTCAAACAATAGACTAGATTTATGTAGTAGATTTTAACATAGGGATACAAAATTTAATGAAACACATCAGATTTTTTTTGAGATTTCTAAAAATCCTTTAAAACCAAACGAGACCTAATCATTCGTGTATTTTGTTGTATGTGTCAAGCCTTTGATCGTTATAATTACGCAAGATTTATATCCATATCTATACATAATATCTGTATCTATACTTAGTATTAAGAATCAAAATTTTATTTCTATTTTTTCGTCCAACTCTCCATAACTACCCGTGCAGTGATTTTTTTTCCCATCCCACTCTTTACATCCAAACTCATCCACGTCCTCTCTGTCTCGAATATGACCTGGACTCATGACCCGTGATCATATATGTGTGTTGGGAAGTCCTCCTTATGAGTGGGTGGTGAGGAGAGTAAATGCTCCTTGTGAGTAGGCCCACAAGTCATAGGTGTAGCACAGGAAGTGCATCAAACTTGTGTGCATCTAGTGTTTGCCTCTTGGCTTACAAGAGAAGGATAGGGAAGTCTCTGGACTTAACAAGTGAGCACAAGAGAGAAGCAGCTCCAGTGCAGCCCCTTGTTCTCCTTGCGCGTGAGAGAAGGGAAGAAAACCAGAGAAAAAGAAAAAGGGAGAAGAGTGAGATTAGAGAGGAGATCTTCTAATAGATCAAGAAGGATTTGTCCCCAAGGTTGTGAAGATTCAGATCTAAATCCTTGGTGACTCTAATCTGAGTTCCACCATCATTTGGTGTAAGGATCCCTGCTAAGCCTAGAGTAGGGTGAGGTGAATAGGCATGTTAAAAATCAACTCGAACAAACGTTTGTATCCTGCGCGGCACTGCCACTCCACCTAACAAGTTTGAGATCACAATTCAAAATCTACCCAAGGGAAAATAGATCGAGTAATTTACTGAGCTTCCTAGGGTAGAGTACGGCCTATTCCACCACATGGATGTTGGTGGAAGTGCACAAGCAAGTAGATCGGGACCAAATCCTTTCTATAAATAAAATCAGACATATCCAAAAATCATTTTTAGTAGTGCCTCAAACTGTAATTTATAGGGTCTATTTAGTAGAGTAGTCAGACAAAAAAACACTTCCCTATTATGCGGCACAAACAGAAAACACAGTCAAAATAAGTTGATCTAATTTAGCTTTCGTGTTTTAGCACAAATAGGTATATCGGAAGAAGCATGGCTAGAAAAGTTAAAAAACATACATATAATTTATAGTTTAAGCCCACTGCTTCTGTCAGACGTAACGGCCTCTGATGATGCAGGAACCTGGACATCTTGATCGTTGACAGTCGTGCATCCTAGAGGTAGCAATGCGGAGAAACTTTGAGAAGGCGAGGCCAGGTTCATGGTGCGGGAGGTCGCCGTGGGGTCTTCCTCTGCGTCAACACAAAGTAGAGAGCGGCAGAGAACATAAAGAGAGCAGAGGAGCTGCGGTGCACAAGGAAGGAGACAACGACGGATTAGTAGAAAAGCGACGGGAGGAAACAGAGAGAGTGGTGTCCAATATTGTTCAGTTCGCCTAAAACCTAGGGTATAATAAATGTTCTTTTTTAAGTACACCTAAAACAAGTTTTTGTATGTACAATTAATTATAACATCACATAATATAATTGTGTTCTGATAAACAGAGGACATAACACGTAATTGAGCATTATTATCACTAGTACAGAAATGGTGTTCGTCGATGCTAAGACGTACTCCCTTTGGATTGTAGGAAAATTTCCCATTTCCGGTGTTTTTCCTATGAAAATGAATTGTTTCCTGTGAAATTCGTGTACAATTCCTGCGAAATTCTTGCGTTCCAAAGGGGGCCTAAGGGGTTGTTTGGAACGCAGAAAGTTCATAGGAATTCAACGCAGAAAGTTCATAGGAATCAGTTCATTTTCATAGGAAAAACGTAGGAATAGGAAAACATGATTCCTGCGTTCCAAACAGTGCATAAAGAATTTTCTTTTACCGATGATTCATAAAAGAACAAGCGCTAATAAAAATATAATTGTGCACCCACGGCTATGAACCATCAGTCGAGATACATGTCTACTGGTGGTTTCTTTTAAGGTTACTGCTAGTAGAAATCCTCTATTTACATTGATGGTAGGCTTAAGATAACTGCCAATGTAAATTGGATTTACACTAGCTGATGTCTTAAGTTTACCGTCAAATGTAAATAGAGGATTTGTACTCAGTATCTTTAAGAAAACTACAAGTGTAAATATGTTTACACGAGTGGTTTTCTTAACATGCCGCCAGTAAAATTATTTTGAAACTAATTTTTGAATTTTTCAAATGACCTCAGATGGAGAAATGATCTAAACCAAAGTTTTAGTACTTGAAAGGATCTGCATCTTTTTGCTTGACTATTTTTATTTAAAATCATTTGGGCCTCAAAGTTCTATTTTAGGATAAACAATTTGAAATCAATATTTTATGATTAATCAAATGATCTCACACGGAGAAATGAACTAAACCAAAGTTGTAGTACTCGAAGAAGAAATCTAAACTTTTAGTTCAAACTTTTTTCATTTGAATGACTTTAGGATATCATTTGCATTAAATATTTGTTAATGTAAATACAAAAGGAATGCATCAGCCGCTTGATCACAGGTGACTTTGACTTGTGATTTGTGGCCTCAGATGTTGGTTGGCGGGCCTCTCCCAAATTTAAAAATTGCTATTTTTCATTCGATTTATAAATTATAAAAAAAATCATTTACACAAGTGGTTCGTGTAAACATATTGCCAGTGTAAATCATTTACACAGACGGTTCTAAACTGGCGCCAGTTTAACATATCCCCATTTTCAAACCTAGGGTATAAGAGCATCTCCAAGAGTACATAATATTTTCTTTCTAAAAACATGAAGTTTTACGACTCCTAAAAATGTACTGGAAGGAATAAAGAAGGTCATCTCCAAGAGTTACTAATAATCCACTCCTAAAATATAGAAGACAATTTTACTTCAGGAATTCTATACTATTTCTAAATTATCCTAACCACTTTTATATATTTTTTCTCTCTTATACATTTGCATCAGGAACCCTTTCTTACTCTTTATTCTTTCTACGTCCTTCTGCCTCTAGATTGGCTGACAAACGCGCACAGGACAGAAGATACGCGCAACTCGGAAGCGCGTAACTTTGCGTGGGGTGACTTTTTCCAAGTTCTAAAAGATTAGGAGGATGAATTGGGAATTGTTGGAGAGGGTTTTTTTTATCTTGCTAAAAATCAATAATTAGCAAGGGATTTAGGGAACTCTTGGAGATGCTCTAATAAATGTTCTTTTAAGTACACCTCAAACCTAGTTTTGTATGTATAGTTAATAATAATTGCATCACATAATATAATTGTTCTAATAAATAGAATATATAACACATAACTGAGCATTATTATGAACAGTACAAAACGGTGTTGGTCGGTGCCATAAAGATTTTTTCACTGGCGTAGGTGTCCGGCTGCGGTACAGAAAACACAATGTCTAGTGAAAGTTCATTAATAAATTAAAATATATAGAACATTTATTTTACCATGAATATTCCCTCAAGCCCTGCTGGTAGGACATGAGAGAAAATTACATTACATGTTTACATGCAAAACCATACAACGGCACAAGAGCACGTCTTATTGTACGTGCCATGCATCATGCCGGCGGCCGATGACAAGATAATATATAACGTAACTGGAATAAATGGAAAATGTAACGTGGATCATCATGCATGCAAGCAGCAAAGCGCCCTCTCCCACACGGTGCGCCGGCCATCCAGCAGCTAGGCACATGTATATATGGGAAGAGGTCCTGCCTGCTTGCATGCACTCACCTTTATTAATTCTCTGCAATAACTATAATAAGGAAGTAGGAACATATTAAGCCATCCTCCGATCCGAATCCATGCATTCTCATCCGCAATTGGCGGCAACGCAGTTGGCCTGGCACGGGGCAAAACACAACGTGTTCGCGCCGCATCTCTGGAAGCACGTCGATGTGCACTCGGAAACACACTCAGCGACGACAGGTGAGGTCTGCACGCACAGCAAGACCAGCAGGACAAGGGCAGCTATGGTGGCCGTCTTCAGCGCGGCGGCACGAGAAGCCATTGAGATCGATCGATGTGGCTACCTAGCTAGTAGTATTATCTAGAGGACGGATGGGCGAGCTAGATGGATGGACCGGAGCAGGTGAATAAGGCGGGGAAGCTCGTGTAAGGCCATGTTTAGTTTCCCAAGTTTGCCACCAAAATATACTATGCAAAAAGAAGATTCTCCGTCACATTAAAATATCGGTACATGCATGGAGTACTAAATGTAGATGAAATTAAAAACTAATTGCACAGTTTTGTTGTACTTTACGAGACGAATATTTTAAGCCTAATTAATCAATGTTTAGACAATTATTAATAAATAAAAATAAAATTACTACAGTGTCAACAGTAATTTGGGAATCCCTAATTTAGGGATCTAAACAAGGCCTAAGGTGGTCTGCTACTCTGATGATGTGCCCATAAGCTTTGGGCGGGCGAGGCTATTTATAGACAGCAAAAACCTTTAACAATATTGGGTGTAGTACACTAGCCAGCAAAGCAAGCATGACTCAGGTACTCACGCATATGTGAAGCATTGACCTTGCTTTTGTTAAATTAACATGCATGGATGCGCGCTGCTTATTATTATTTTCCTTCGAGCTGTGAACGCAACAGAGTCCTCCGTTTTTTCCTTTCCCGAGGCCACGCACCTTACCAGGCCAGTTGAATCAACATGGATGAGCACAGTTTACTACATGCATGCATGCTTCCCTCGCTCCCTTAATTAGCCCATGATCTATTCTTGAGATTAATAGATGTTGGTGGCCTGAACATACATACCAAAAATGCGTACATCATGTCCACTAACAAGAGTACTTTTTACAATAGCAATCCCCGCTAACAAGTAGTATACCATGAAAAAGCTTCATCCCATCTTTTGCATGAGTTCTTCATCCAACCGTTGATTGTTACTGTATCTTCTCTAACTAAATAGGCCCACTAACACTGCCACGTCACCTCGAGCTCCCTCACGGCTTGCATGCCCGTCAAGCAGTTGACAGACTACATGCGCTTCCTCCAAATCCCAGCCGTAAATGTTCCTGCAACGGATTGAGGCACTCATGGAATCCAAACCATTCTGTGGATTCCCGCCTGCTGCCTAATCAGCATCGTGGCTTCTAAGCAGAGAATTGCGAGGTGCCCACAAGGCACGACCCATTCCTCGGTCCGCTTCCCTGTTCTGCTCACGCCGCGACCATCTGCATTGCACTCTTCCCGTGCTGTCTCAGTTCTCACGCTGCTCGCCCACGCCACAAGGAAAGAGAAGAGGATTATTCTGTCAACAGGATGAATGATGGAGACAGTGAGTAGGCAATCCAATCGTTTCCTCTTTTTCGGTCTTTTTTTCTTAATTCGTTTTTTGTCTCTCGACTTTGTACTTCAGGTAGGGAAGGGAAAATACAGGGAGTTAGAAAATGAGTGTAAACATGTGTTCAATGTGAAGATGAGGGCAATTATGCAATTGCCTTTTATTTCCTATCACCATGTGAATGATTTTCGTAATCGAATAAACACTTTATATTATCAAGGTGTGTTCAGTGTTCTCCTTGCTAATTGAGAAGCTCCAGGAGGCATTTTAATAGCTTCCACATGAGTAGCCGGATGCTTTTCTCTTCATGCAGATCTTGCGCAGTTTAATTGATAAGCGTTTTTTAACAGGCATCTCAGAGTTATTTAAGGTACATCATTGTCTTCCATTAAGATTTCGAGCTAAAATCATGAACTAAGCTAAGGAATGTTCCATAACAGGGGCATTTTTCTCTACATGAAGAGAACTGTGATTCTCACTCTAACTGTTGTTGAAAAAACAATTCTTCCTCTCCATTAACATGTAGAATGTTATAAAAATTCCCGCTGCAACCCACGGGGTATCATCTAGTCCATCAAATGGGTAGAATCATCACTGGGAAAAAATAACATACCATTTTCAAATAACCAAAGAAACTTTATTTATTTTAAGTTGTCTTGTTTATAGTTGTACTTGCAACATCATTTAATTTAATTTGATGGATCCGAGGCCAGCATCTCGCAACTAGTTTAAGACAGAAATCATTGACCAACTTAGTAGAAATAGAATACGCACCCCACGGCAAGCGTGGTTAGCTCTCAAACAAATAATACCGGTTGAATAGTATATGTTTTTTTATGTACACATAAAACCTAGGGTATTATAAATGTTCTTTTTTAGGTACACCTGAAATCTAGTTTTTGAATGTACAATTATAACAGCTGAAACAAACCTGTAGCCTAAGTTTTGCATGCGTGCGTTTATAGGGGTAAGCGTATGTGCATTGTGAGCATCTGCAATGTATCGTGTAATTTCAAAAAGAATTAATTATAATAGCACATAATATAATTGTTCTAATCAATAGAAGATATAACACGTCATTGAGCATTATTGTTGCTAGTACAGAAACGGTGTTTGTCGATGCTAAAGATTTTTTTCACAGGCAGGTTCAAAGAACTCCCAATGCAGAAGCTGCTAGGTAGTTTCTATGCCACGAGACACCATCTATAGAAACTATGCTTTCTAATGCAGTAATTTTTAGAGGATTGGTAAAAAAAATCTGACCAATGTTTATTTCTCTTCTTCCCCGTTCCTCCGGATCCTGTGCGGGCGGGTATGCCTGTGGCTAGGGCATGCAGGCTCCCACGATGGTGGCCACGAGTAGTGGCAGAGCTCGTCAATTTAGACGCCTAGGGCCACTATCAAAACATATATACGTCCGCACCGAGTCAAGATATCACCCACACAGGTCTTAATACCGATAGATAGTAAAACTAGCCTATAAATACATAGGTTGAGTTAAATATCTCAATTTTGTACTTAAATCCACAACATAATCGATAGAAACATAAAAGTGGTTGAAAAACCTAACTAATGATTGTTTGGTTTATCCTAGTCTCTCATAATTGGCATAGGAGCCAGAGAAAAAATGATTTTGATGTCTTCGTCCTCTTCATTGTGCTAAGAGCATCTCTAAGAGCCTTTCTAAACCTCACTCTCTAAATTAACATTTAGATAGTCATTTGCATAAAAATTGCTTTCTATATCTTTTCACTCTCCAACAGTTTTTTTATATCTCGTGAGCAGTTTAGAGAGCCATGCTTGTCTTCTATTTTTGGCTAGCAAAAAATATGGAATAGAAGATGACTATATTTTGATAACCATTTAGATAAGCTGTTGGAGGATAGTTTTTCACCAAAATCTCTATTCCTCACATTTAGGAAGGAAATAGAGAGTCTCTTGGAGATGCTCTAAGTGCCCACAGGAACCAAGTGTTGATTTTCGAGTGGCCTGTACTCCTAGGTCAAAGGACCTTGCTTCACGTGCAACCGGCCATATCAGCAAAAGGGATTGTATCTGGTACCGGTCCTCACTAGATGCTCCGCAGTCCATAACCGGTCTCCCTGGATCAGTTATGCTAAAAATTAATTTAAATTAATGAGAGTTAGCTAGCAACTAGTTAAATATTCATCTAAAATTAATTATGTCTCATTATATTGATATGCTAGGTTTAATTTTAGCCAAGTTTTGGCCAGTTAACAATTAGTCTCATCAAACAGGCCGTCTAGGGCCTAGGGATATAAATGGTGTAGTACTATGTTAGTTTTCTTTTGTTTTGATCGATATAATACGATGATGGTGTATCTATATTCACGTAAGATGCATATCTGTTGTAGCTTCAATTCAGGCTTTGCAAGTTGCGACTCCGTTTGATGCACACATGCATGGATCCGATGAGTCCAGCAAGCCAGCAACACGTGATCCCCCAGAGTTTGCCCCCGGGAAAAAAAAAGTACATCAAGGTCAACCAAATCGATCATCCTGTTTGGATCCAAGCGATTTTAAGAATTTAGTTTAAAAAAATCTCACAATCGTAGAATCACATTCAAACAAACTAGATTTGAGTGGATTTCAACATTCACCCAATCACCTGTGTATTTCAAAGTATTGTATCAAGCCCTTGATCGTTAATTACGCAAGAGATATATATATATATACCTATTATTTGTATCTATATTAGTATTAAAAGTCAAAAATTAATTCTAAAAAAAATAAAAGTCAAAATTTCATTTCAAATTTTTTATCCACCTCTTCATAACTACTAGGGCAGTGAATTTTTTTTCCATCCTACTCTTTACATGGCAAACTCACACACACCCTATGTGTCATGAATGTGACCTGCACTCATGGACGTGCTCATTTATATATAAGTTAGAACAACTCGTGCCTAGCGTTGATCGATATAGAGCCTGATTCCAAGATGTATTGGATTGTGCCTTCTGTATCTCGTATATGACTTGGAGACATGACCCGTACCATATGAGTTCGCGTCAGGCTAATGAAGGGAAACTGAAAGGTGGAAGAGCATAGAAAATAGATATGACTGTAAAGCACCTATTCATGTCTTCTCTCTTGGCATGATTTTCAGATGCACTAGGCAGTTCAAAACGGCCCTACTCAAGTATGGTTTGAAGACACATAGACACCTTAGATTTTTGAAAGTTGAAAAGGACAGGATCAGAGCCGTTTGTACTTGGCTAGGTTGTAATTGGTTGATGTATGGGTCCATTACAAGCAGATTTGAATGGTGCATGGTTGTAAGGTTTGATTATGTCCACTACTGTCCACCAAGGAGGGATAACAAGCTTGTAACCTCCACATTAATAGTTAAGCACTATTACCAGGACATCAAGGATAACCCCACTAGAAGGTGGGTCTGATAAAAAATGCAGTCCTCAGGGACTTCCTTGCTGATGTTTCTCTTTCAAAGTGTAAGAGAGCCAAAGCCATAGTACTCCAGCAATGTCTGGATTCTATGAAGGGAGAATATAGCATGGTGTATGACTACCAATTGGAACTAATGAGAAGGAATCCTGGCATCACTATAGTTGTTTGTCTTGATCTAGATGCTGAGGACAAGAAAGTGTTTGAGAGGTTCTATGTGTGTTCCGATGGTTGCAAGAACAGTTTTCTAGTAGGCTTTAGAAAGGTGATTGGCTTGGATGGTTGCTGGTTCAAAGGTGCTAACAATGGTAACTTACTTTGTGCAATTGGAAGAGACGCCAACAATCAAATGTATCCAGTGGCATGGGCAGCAGTGCCAACAGAGGCTTATGAAACTTCGAACTAGTTTCTTGGGTTGCTATAGAAAGACCTTGACATCAGCAATGGAGGTGAAGACTGGGTGTTCATATCTGACCAGCAAAAGGTATTAAATAGTTGTTTGCATATTTTGTTGTTAGTACCTAATAAAACTAATTAGTAACCACTAACTGACTAAGTGTCCTTGTAGGATTGTTCAAGGCAGTGAAGGAGTTGGTAACTAATGTAGAGCACGGAATGTATGCAAGACACATTTATGCTAACTGGAGGAAAAAATACAATGACAAAAAGTTGCAGAAGAAGTGGTGGCGGTGTGCAAAGTCACCTAGCGGAGTTTTGTTCAACTTGAATAGAGCCTACATTGCTCAGGACACACTAGCAGGAGCTAAGGACATGATGACCACTTCACCTGAACATTGGAGTAGGGCTTTCTTCAGACTTGTTTCGAACTGTGACTCAGTGCACATCAATATATGTGAGAGTTTCAACAATAGCATCATGGATGCAAGGTTCTATCCAGTTATCTCTCCATGAATTGGGGTCATAAGGTGATGGTCATAACTCAAGAAAATTGGATGAAAGTTTCAACAATAGCATCATGGATGAAAGTGATGGTCATAACTCAAGAAAATAGGGCAAAGGCAGAGACAATTGGATTACATGATAAAAAAAATATTCTCATGTAAGAAACAATGTGATGCTAGCTAATGGCGTGTTTGGATTCTCTGGTCTAAAGTTTAGTTGCCAAAGTTAAGGACTATAGCTTTAGACCACTTTAGCTTACATGTGTGATCTAAAGTTTTTGTGAAGTTAGCTAAACTTTAGACAACACTTTAGACCTACTATTTAGAGCCTCAAGAGTTAAAGTGGTCTAAAGTTTAGTAGCTAAACTTTGGAGAATAAATCCAAACAGGGCCTAGTATAAAATCATTAAACAAGTCATATAATAAGCACATCACATTAACTTTGACTTTTGTTATACACGTTTCCAAAATATGGTCCATTGTAATGTTGGCTAATATAATCAATTTTTATCAATAGATTATATGTACATAACATGACACGTTATATGCATCAAAAGGCTTATTAGATCCAAAAGTTACAAACAATAAAATGTTACCTGCACTAACACGTTATCCATTCATGTTACCACACTCATCTAGCATGCATGGACACGATAACACGTTATGTCTGCACTAACATGCATGGACACACTACCACGTTATCTGCACAACATACATGGATTCATGTACCCGTGTACACACGTGCTAACCATGTACATGCTAGCCGCATACGCACACATTAAACAGGCTAACCACCTACACACGCTAATCACATACACATGCAAAATCAGGTGTATAAATTTATATACAAAATTATATGGTAATCAAAATATGAAGTACAAAGTCATAAAAGAAAAAAGATTTACTATATTAGTTAGATCACACATGCACCAATCAAATCTAGAAAAAGGATTTTTTACATCTAAATTTTCCTTATTAATCCTATTTTATAAATTAAAAAGTTAATAAATATATATTTCGTCTATTACCTCCTAGGCGATCGTGACCATCCGATAGAAATAAATAAACGGTTCAGAGTCATTTGGGTGTACCGCAGCAAAGCCTTGTTGTTAAACATAATTATGTGGAGCAATTAAGAGCTACTTTAATAGGCCCTGATCAGCCTTTTTCCTTCTATAATAATGCAATAGTTAAAGATACAGTTCATAATAACATAGGGGGTGTTTGGTTTGCCCTATTCAAGTTTAGCAGGTACTGTAGCACTTTCATCTTATTTGGCAATTAGTGTCCAATCATGGACTAATTAGGCTTAATAGATTCGTCTTGTAAATTACTCTTAATCTATGCCGACATGCATGTAATTAGTCTATATTTAGTACTTCATGCATGTGCCGCAACATTCGATGTGATGTGTGTTAAAAAAACAGAGGCAACCAAACGGAGCCATAATAAGATGCTAACAATAAAAATGATTTAGCAATAAAAACCCGAATGTAAATCCCACCAAAGCGTCTTAAGGTGCTATTGCATCCTAGAATTTGTGAGTATATATCTAGGGCATAATTATGATGAATTAGAGGAAAGGGATTGAACATAGTTCTGTTTGGGGCTGCTGTCCATTCTCTACTTAACAAGTTACGCCCTTTGTTTCGACATTACAAGATGTTCTGGTTTTTTTAGATACATTGCTTTATATCTAGACATGATGTATATCTAATTGTATAGCAAAAACTATGTATTTGAAAAGTCAAAAGGTCTTATAATTTGAAACGGAGGGAGCAACATTTTGCTGGGCACAGTCCTCAAATTACTTGAGTACTACTTTGCATAGTCAGCCTGAATTTAAAGGGAAGGGGTTTAGTAGTTTCGTTTGGGCCTGCTATCCAGTTACTTTACACATGATCATTTTGCACTGAACATTTTGCTGGGCACAGTACTTGAATTTACAGAGTATACAAAGCAAGCTCATGTTTAATTTAGAGGTGAAGGGACCTCGCTTGGGTGTGTGGGTGTGGGCGTGTGTGTGTGTGCGCGGGGGGGGGGGGGGGGGGGGGGGGCGGGGGGGCGTTGTTTGGGGAAACAGTGACAGAAATTCCTGGCTAATAACCTAGCATCGTCTGTGACGTCCTTTTGTGATCCTAGCCGTATATAAAATTTGATTTTCCTAATCTATTTCACCACTACATTGCAACCATCACTAAATTATGGAAAAGGACAATACACTACTACAATAATCTTTATGGAGGCGGGCGTTTTGGGTTTTGAAAGGTCACAGTTAATGCGTAGAACATGAAGGCGGGCGCTTTGCCCGCCTCAGTTAATCAATCAGAAAAAACATAAAAAAAGAAAAAACCTGTTGACGAGCCCACCGAGCCCATCTGTGGGCCTGACAACACCGAGCCCATCCGTGGGCCTGGTGAGCCTATCCACGCGCCGCTGCCGCCGCCGCCATCGCTGCTTGCCGGTGCCTGCATCCTTGCCGGACCGCGCGTGGTGCTAGGATCCGGCCTCCCGCCGCCGGATCCGCCCTCCCGCCGTTGGGATCCAGCCGCATGTCACCGGATTGGGCCACTCGCCACTGCACGCCGCTGCATCCACCTCGATCTGCGTCAACCCACCTCGATCTGCCGCTGAGTCACGCGACCCCTGCAGTTGGAGGGAGAGGGAGGTCACGAGGACGGAAGACAAATGCCGCTCGGGAGGTCGTGAGGAGAGGAAGGTCTTGAGGAGAGAGAGGAGGTCGCCAAGAGAGGGAGGTCTCGGATGAGTGGGAGGGGCGTCGCTCGGTGTTGGAGGAGAGGGAGTTGCGACTCGCGAGGGGAAGGGCGCTGCTCGAGCTTGGTCTCAAAAAGAGGAGTGGTGAATGAGAAACCCTAACTTGATGTATTTATATTCGAAGATGGTTATCGGGCCTCACCTGGGCCTATTGGACCTCGGCCTTTTTGGAGGCGGGCATTACCGAAAATGATTTTATGGAGGCGGACGTCTTTAGACAACCGCCTCTGAAAATATATTATTTTTAGCGATTGCCTTAAGATGACCACCTCCATAAATCGATTTTATGAGGCGGGCAAAAGTGACCACCTCCATAAATTAAAATGCCCGCCTCCGTTAATCGTCCAATATTTTCCAAGGTGGTTGAATTTTGTGACCACCTCTGTTAATTAAAATGCAACGCCACACAAAATCAATCCCATAATAGTAATAATACGATACTCTTTTTACTTAATATAGGAGGTAATGCCGACAAAGGTTGCTCGGCAGTCCACCAATGGGTATCCTACAGTGGTAGATTTGTCGTAGAGGTGAGCAAGATCATGAGGGAGATGGTAACAGAGACATAAGATACAAGATTTATACAGGTTCAGGCCGTCAAGATGACGTAAAACCCTATGTCATGTGCTATGTTATTTTGTATTGATTGGTTATGAGATTAGGATGCCCACTAGGGGACCCCTGCCCCTCCTTATATACTCTGGAGGGGTAGGGTTACAAGGAGGGTATTCTATTTGGTATTACAATATCTTCTTGTAGTCTTGCGGTGCATGCCGACTAGTGCCGTGCGCCGCACGCTGCACGCCTTGATCTTGTGGGCTGTGTCACCTCTGATGGTGCGGTCCATGCCTTGTATTGTGGATACCGGGGGTATATCCAGTGGTGGACCCAGGATTTGGCCAAGACTAGGGCGAAATCCTAGCGGCCAAATCCTGGTGTCCAAAATCCACTGTGCTACAAAGCACAGCCTACGCCCTACGGTATAGTTTATAGGACCACTATATATATATTTATATGTATGTCACAGTAAAACAATTAGGTTAGGTACTTGGAAATTGAGAGTAATATGAAGCCAAAGTCCTTGTCCTAGTCCCCTTCCTTGTCCTCTTCATCTTGATTCTTGAACACTGAAAGGTGAAAGGCAAAATTATAATGCGATAAGGGTTCAAATTAGGTTAGGTATTTGAAAATTGGACATTTGGAATCCAGAATCCCAAACTTACCTATCAAAAGGAGTTGGCACCAGTCACTCCGGCACCGGCAGCAGGCTCTAGCGCGTTGCCGGCAGTCTTGGTCGCCGCCGCCGCGAACTGCAGACTGGAGGCGCGGAGTGGCGGATGGCTGGAGCTTGGAGAGGCTGGAGAGGGGTAGGCCGGCAGGGGGCGGCGCCGACGGGCGACGGCGGCAGCCGGCGGCGAGGGGGACGACGACGGGCGTCGGCCATCGGCGCTGAAGCTCGCAAACTCGCGAACTGAGTCACGTCGGGGTGGCTAGCGACGCTGCGTGTTGCTGTGTCTGTTGCCCTACTCGCTGGTGTTGGGATGGGGAGCTAATGGGCCAAAAAATGAAAACTTGTTCCTCATTTTTTGGGCCGCGACTAGGGCAGCTGCCTGGGCTGCCCTAGTGTTGGGTCCGCCCCTGGGTATATCCCCACAGCTAGTCCCCGAGTGCCTTGTATCCGCTTGGCGATGCCATCTTGATCAAGTCCGAGCTGTTTGTCGCGAAGCCGACCTCCTTTCATTGACGCACCGAATGGTGAACATGAAAGCTGGCTAGCTTGGCTGGTGACTTGGGCCGTGAAAGTGCCTGCTGACCAGTTTAACCATCCAGCCGAGCTGTGAAGACAACTGCCGAGCTATTTAACTGACCAGCAGACATCGGACTTTACCAAGTAAGGCTTGCCAGAAGGATGCAAGGGGTTTAAGATAAAATTTGAAAATTCTCCACCATAGGTGAAGTGTAGCCACTTAGACTCCTTAGTCGATAAGGAGCGTAAGTCAGAAAAAAAGCATTACATTCATCGTCAGGTGAAGTATAGCCACTTAGTCTCCGATCCTACTAGACGATGAAGAATAAATCTTGTAGCAGGGTCAAAGAAAATCATGTATGTATCAAGACCCCCGACGTGTTGCCCAAGATCAGCACCGTGAACCGAACAGCATGGAGCAACTTGATAGCACACCGATGAGACATAGCAAGATCCATGAAGAACCCGAATGCCGAGGAGTCCCCAGCGTAACTGATGAGTCCCCAGCGTAGCTAATGAAGTGATGAACAATCCGAACGCTGGGGAGTCTCCAGCTTAGCTGGTGAGCCTCCAGCGTAGCTGACGATAAAGCCCAAGCGACGAAAGATCTGACCACTAGGGCTGCGAGCACCGAGTTGCCCAACCAACTGGTCTGCGGCGAAGTGAACGCCTAGCAGGAGTGAGCGCCGAATAGTTCGACCAGTTGGTTGGCGGTGAAGTCCGTCTGCCAGGTGGTCCGACCATCTAGATGATGATCCTCTTGTCCTTCCTGACTAATTCAGTCTCCGAGCATAAAAAATGTGCTCGGCAACCGAACCTGGCCCTGTAATAAAAATATAAAGAACGGGTAGTACATGATGTAAAAATAAAATATATGAATTTAGTGATGAATGCAGTAGAGCGGAGTTATTTAGAGTTTATTCATATTTTAAATATGAAAAATTTCCTTTCAGTTGGTTCGTCATCGCGCCACCAGCCCCGACTAGCCCAAACTCTGTAGTGCAGAGTGGCCGGCACCCGCGTACACGTAAGAGAGAAAACGTCACCAAGGAACCGTTGCTGACTGTCCATAACGCAGAGCATGGCTCGTGCGCGTGTAGGAGCCAAGCCGAGGACTGGGCCGTTTCTGGGTAACACAAATGAGAACGTAGCTGATCGGTGATTTGATGGAGTATCTTAAAGATATTTCATATGAAGAACAAGTGGAGTATTTTGATGGTGTTAAACATGGCAAAAATAAATGGAGAGACATCCGGAGATATATGAAGATTGGAGAATATTTTGAAAAATATTAAAGCGTGACTTAACTTGATTGACGATCGAGTGGAGTAGTTGGCGTGTCGCGATGTCCGAGAAGACTCGCTGGGCAGCTCAGACGACTCGCTTGACAGCTCGGCGGCTCAAAGTAGTTGGACGGGTGCACGAAGTCGTAGTCGAAGGGGCGTAGCCGGACTCAGCAGAACGGGATCGGAGGCAGCTCGGAGTTGTATCCAGCTTGGATGATTCGCTTGTAGTTTGACGGAGTTGTATTGAGCTCGGATGGCTGGTGCGTGCCTGGGGTTGATCCTGTATGTGCATGTATGGCAATTGGACGCCGGACACCGGGTTCTTAGCGCCGCTAGACGCCACCACGAGTACCGAGCGCCGCCACGCGTTGACCAGACACGCAGTCAAATCCTATCGTCAATAGTCATGATGAAGGTAAATACACATATATGGAGACATACACAATAAAATTGCTAGATCGAACAAATAAGGGGGTGTTTGGTTTGAGGAATTAAAGTTTAACAAACACTGTAGCACTTTCGTCTTATTTGATAAAAAGTTTCCAATCTTAGACTAATTAGGCTTAATAGATTCGTCTCGTAAATTACTCCTAATCTGTGTCGACATGCATACAACTAGTCTACATTTAGTACTCCATGCATTTGATGGAACATTGATGTGATGGGAGTTAAACTTTAACATATTGAAACCAAACAGGCCCTAACTTGACTTAGTTTTTGATGTGGAACCGGATTGGTTGATCTCGCGCAGGAGTAGGGGTAAATACACATATATGGAGACGTAGTACACAATAAAATTGCTAGATCGAACAAATAACTTGACTTAGCTTTTGATGTGAAACCGGATTGGTTGATCTCGCGCCGGAGTAGGGCCACGAGACAGTAGATGAGCCGATCACTGCACAATAAAATTGTCTAGTGATTTGTAGTTTTTAAATTAGGTTATTCACCCCCTCTAACCATTTAGGACCTTTCAAATGGCTTTGGCGAAAAAGTCTAAAGCAGTCGGAGCTATTTTTCTACTATAGGGGTGGAACCTTGAAAACCGAGAAAATTGGATTTTTTCCATCCGAAACAATGGGCTTGGCAACTTTACCATCCTAACCGTTGGTTTCACAAAAATGTCAGCTCAAACATGTGCTTCTTGTTTTAGTTGTCATTTTCTCTATTTCTCTCCCTTTTCCTCCATATATATATATATATATATATATATATATATATATATATATATATATATATATATATATATATATATATATATATATATATATATATATATTAAAAAAACAGAAAAGAGGAAAGTGCCCTTATCAAGTTTTCACGTACGGGACTCATGTCAGGGTGGCCGCCTGCAGTGGCCTGCCCGGCGTGCTGGCCGGCCGGTGGCTGTTGGCCTGGTTGGCTGGCCAGCCGGCGGTTGCTGGTATGGCTGCCGCACTGTACATGGGCTTGACGCAATTACGATGAAGTACACCGGTGAACGTTGAAATCTACTCATCAAATCGTCTGTTTGAATGTGATTCTACAATTGTGAGATTTTTTTAAAATCTAAATTCTTAAAATCCCTTGGATCCAAACGGGAGGATCGATTCGGTTGACCTTGATGTACGTATATTATTGCTTCTGGCGGGCGCAAACTCTCGGGGATCACGTGTTGCTATGCTGGATTCATCGGATCCATGCATACGTGCGCATCAAACGAAGTACTTGCAAGGCCTGAATTGAAGCTACGTACAATGGCTATGCATTCGTAGTACTTGAATATACAAACACCATTATCGTATTATATTCGATCGAACCAAAAGGAAGGTATATATAGTACTACACCATTTATATCCCTAGCTGCTTAACGGACTGTTTGATGAGGCTAACTGTACTAGCTAAACTTAGCTAAAATAAACCTAGCGTATTAAAATAGTGCTACAGAATTATTTTGTTTAGCTAAATATTTAACTAGTTGTTAGTTAACTCCAATTAATTTAAATTAATTTTTAGTATAACCAGTAAACTGGCCTTCATTGGTCCAGAGAGACCGGCTATGGACTCTAGACATGGGGCATCTAGTCATGAACGGATCCAGATACAACCTCTTTTACTGATATGGCCGGCCTCACGTAAAACAAGGTTATTTGATTTAGGAGTACAGGCCACTCGAATGTCGAAACTTGGCTCCTGTGGCAATACGGCATCTATCTGCCATCTGGAAACTGAAGTCCATCTGGTGGTTGGCTTCCATAGGTGTCTCCGTTGCGTACGGCGTGCACATGATATGAATAAGGCAGAGTACCAACTAGACAATTTTCCAGCTCTATCTTCATCTTCCACTTGGTCACTTGGCACTAGTTAATTAAGCTCATTTTCCGCCAGTAACTAATAAAAAAAGAAAGTGAACCTGCAAAAGAAAAATGTCAAGTCACCATGTCGGCGGCATCTATCAAATTAATGAAGTGTCTATTTGCTCTGTCTAAAATCGCAATATGATTTTTTTCGGCAGGACAAGTTTTTGGCACTCTCTTATTTGACTACACATAATTTCTGATGTAAAATTGATGTTTATTATAACATTTGTATTTGAAATAGTTACATATAATTTTGATTTTGTAAAATAACTATATATAGGATATTTTTGCAATAGTTACTTATAGTTTTATTTTGAAATATTTACATTTGTTTTTGAAATAGTTACTTACATTTGACATAAGTTGATTTTGTTTCAATTGAATACACATTATTTTTGCAAAATCATTATATATATACCAATATTTTTCCAAGAGTAACACTTTTAAGTTAGCATCAAGTCTATTTGAATATAGGACATACACTAGTGCACACAAAATTTGTACTAGCAGCACTTTTTGAATTTTCATTAGCAATTTTGTACAGTGTGAAAGACCAGTGATAATGGCGATGTTACATTCGCGTCTGTTTATAACTATCCATGTAAATGATTTAAAGGGGTGATATGCTTACACAACTCGCTAGTGTAAATGTTTTTTAGAATTTATAAATCAAGCAAAAATAGCATTTTTTAATTTGGGAGAGGCCTGCCAACCAGCCCCACGGCAGCAAATCATAAGTCAAAGTCACTTGTGACCAAGTGGCTGATGCATTCCTTTTGTATTCATTTTAATAAATATTGTAATGCATATGAGATCCTAAACTAATTTAAATGAAAATTTTGAAATAGAAAGTTTTAGATCTCTTGGAGTACTATAATTTTTGTTTAGTTCATTTCTCCATCCGAGATCATTTGAAAAAATTATAAAATTTTAAATTTTAAATTATTAATCCTAAAATAGATTTTTCAAGGTCTAAAAGATTTTAAAAAGAAAATAGTCAATTATACAAGTTGCACATCTTTTCGAGTATTAAAACTTTGGTTTAGATCATTTCTCCATATAAGGTCAGTTGATAAATTCACAAAAATTAATTTCAAATTATTGGTACTGGCGGCAGGTTAAGAAAACCGCTAGTGTAAACATATTTACACTAGCGATAACCTTAAACATCTGCTAGTGTAAATACTATTTACATTAGCGTTTGTCTTAAGCCTGCAGCCAGTGTGAATAGAGGATTTCTACTGACGATGACCTTAAAGAAACCACCAGTATAGATGTATCTCCACTCACGGGTTGGTTCATAAAAAGCAAGCTCGCTACGACCGAAAGTGTTTGTTGATGCTCACTAGTGACAATAATGCTCAGTTGCGTGTTATATCTTCTATTTATTAGAACAATTATATTATGTGCTATTATAATTAATTTTTTGAGATTACATGGTATAACGCAGGCGCTCACAGCGCACGCATACTCACCTCAATGAACGCACACATGCAAACCCTAGGCTACAGGTTGTTTTGCCTTTTATAATTCTACCTACAAGAATAAGTTTCAGGTGTACCTAAAAAGAACATTTATAGTTCCCTAGGTTTTAGGCGTACTTAAAAAACAATGCTATTATACCCTTGGAATTTTTTTAATACCCATGCTCCAAATCGTCGGGGTGCAGCTAGGTAACTTCGATATGCATACTCTATTTCTATTATAAGTTGGTCAATGGTTTCCGTCGCAAACTAGTTGCGAGATCCTGGCTGGGATCCATCAAATTTAATTAAATGATGTTGCAAGTACAACTATCAACAACTTTGAAAAACCTATAGCGTCCACCGCTTAAGTAGATTCTATTTTTTCCTGTCCCATAACAAAATGGCAATGCTTTTGCATGTTGTCACACATCCAATTGCCCCCCCCCCCCCCCCCCCCCCCCCCCCCCACGTGCAGCAGGAGGGCGCGCGGATAGGGGGCTGGCCACCACGGCCTCCACATTCTCCGGAATTCTAGGAGGATTAGGAATAAAGGAAGGTTTATAGAAAAAAAAATAGGAAAAATAAGTAGGGAATTGTTTAGAAAAAGGAGTTGAGATTTTTTAGGAAATATGAGAGTTTTGCTTTAGGAAAGGAAGTCCAAATCTGTACGGATTTCTTTTATAGTTTTTTTTTGTTGTGCAAGTCCTATATGGGCTAGAAATATAGACATTGCAACTATTTCAATTCAACCACGGAATAAAATAGTTCCCCTTTACCTCTTCCTCTCCCACTCTCCCTGCACCGCCGCCCCCTCTCCTCTCTCACACCACCGTTACACTAGCGTCACCACCCCCTGCAGCAGTGCCACCGCCCTATCCTAGGCACCCAAACCGCCCCCCGCGAGCACGGACTGTGACACATGTCCTCTAGCAAGTTTTGCCAAAAATTGCAACTGGACAAATCTACAATTAAACATTTAGAACTTTGAGTAACATCAATTTATAAGGCATTTAGACTGGAAAATTAAAAACACTACCTGAAGAACACAAAATTCTGAGGTCACAATTGAAGAGACTATGATGCCTAAGAGAGAAGTGAATTGGGTCACTTAAAAACTGTTGATAATTAGTTGATAATGATCAATTAGGGTTACTTCCTGTCATTGGCAACTGCTAATGATGGTTCCAATAGGGGGCAATGTTGAGCTTTAGTGATATTTCACTGACAAGGCAACCACCCATTCTGGGCATGTATACATGTACTCACTGTCCATAAAATATTATAGACAGTCAATTTCCCATTCTCCCGCTTTCACTCACCACTTTTAAACATGTTATCACGCATATCGCTCTCCGCTGGGGAAATAAGTGGAGCCCGAAGCAGTTCGCAGTTCGCAGGAGAATTCACCAGAGATGAATTTGCCGGCGCTGTTGCTGTGAAGGGAGGATGAGTCATCAGCCTCCATTGCATGGTGCAGGATGGCGATGCTTTTACCTTCATATATTGAGAGGATTGCATAAAGACCACCTTAGTTCTTGCTCGATCCTTTCACTAGTAGAGAACAGACCTTTGATTCTCGGTCAAAATGGGCTCTAGTCCCGGAATTTTTTGCCCCCGGGACTAGAAATACCTTTAGTCCCGGTTGGTGGCTCCAACCGGGACTAAAGGTCCCTGCCCAACGGCTACTGCGCCAGACAGAGGTGGCAGGGACCTTTAGTCCCGGTTGGAGCCACCAACCGGGACTAAAGGTATACATTTACTCCCGGTTGGTGGCTCCAACCGGGAGTAAAGGTCTACTCCCGGGCCGTGGCTGCGCCCGGGGTTGGAAAGTTACCTTTAATCCCGGTTGGATCTATCAACCGGGACTAAATGTTCTCCCTTTATAAATCGGCCGTCTCCTCCTTCCTCCCCGAGCCCGAGCTCAGCACATTTTGAAGCTCACTGGTGTTCTTGCTTCCTCCCTCCCTCCATTGTTCCTCCATCCATTCTTCGATTCCTCCGTCGATTCTTCAGTTGTAAAGGTTACCAATCTCATACTCTTATTTTTTACCATTTTCTTATGCCATTTTATTCACTATATATATTTATGGTTCTTTATTGTGGTTTTTTTTTCATTTGTAAGCAATTTGAGCTCAAAATCACTTTAAGCTTGCATATTTACATGAAAGAAGGTTAAAAATATCATTGTTTAGAGATGTAGATAATTTTATAGTTTGTTAATTTTATTTGTTTATAAAAGAAGAAATTTATAGTGTATTAAAAAATGAGTATAGAGAGTAGATGGCAACTGCTTCCGGGTCCTCGGCCTCTCATGGGTTTTCAAAGCGACTTAGGCCGGGCCTTCCTCTCATTCCATGTGGCAAGTGTCATGATGAGACGAAGATTGTGATGGAGTACCGAGTGAAGAAGGAGGGTCCCAACAAGGATCGTATCTTCTACAAGTGTCCGGATCGCAATGTGAGTTATTTTATCGTATTTAATGATTATGGTTAGTTTATACCTATTTTCATGATGGTTGTGATTAAAGTTCTAATTTTTTGTTTTAATTTCAGTGGGATGGCAGTGGACGATGTTCAGGCTTCTACTGGGAGGAAGAGTATGTTGAACTCGTGCAAAAATATCTTGCACAACAGGCAGATACGGCGGCTAATGAGGCAGTGATCCAGCCGAAGAAGCCCAAAGATGTTGCACAATCGGGGGATCTGTCTGTTTTAGTTGAGATTGGTCGCGAAATCCTTGTGCTCCTGAAATGTATTTTAGCTTTAATTCTTTTAGTGGTAGTTGAGATTGTCTACATTGTAGCGATGCTTTCATAAATTTGTATCTTTTGTGGTGGCACGCATGTTGTATAAATAATTAATTATGATCTAGGTTTTAATATGATATTTATGTCATGTAATGCAGATGAGCCGTCATTGGATGTATAATGCTGATCGCCGCTCACAAGAGTTCATTGACGGCGTGCATTCTTTATTACGTGCGGCCGAGACAAACAAACGCGACGGTTTCATGTGCTGCCCATGTGCCATATGTAAGAATACAGTGGAATATCCTTGCTCAAGGACTCTTCATTCACACTTGTTCAAGTCGGGTTTCATGCCAAACTATATTTGTTGGACAAAGCACGGAGAAACCGGTGTTGTAATGGAAGAAGATGAAGAAGAAAAATGGGACGACAATGATATTATTCCTGATGGTGCGTGCCTCAATGATACTGCAATGGGAGAAGCTGAAGAAGAGGTAGCCGTAGAAGATGAGCCGGCTGATGATCTTTGTCAGGTCATTCGTGATGCACAAAGAGAATGTGAAAGTGAAAAGGAGAAGATCAAGTTCGAGCGGATGCTAGAAGATCACAAGAAATTGTTGTACCCAACTTGTGATGCAGGGCAGAAAAAGTTGGGAACCACACTAGAATTGCTGCAATGGAAGGCAAAGAATGGTGTATCTGACAAGGGATTTGGAGAGTTACTAAAAATCCAAAAGAAGATGCTTCCGAAGTACAATGAATTGCCCGCCACTACCTACGAAGCAAAACAAGTTATCTGTCCTATGGGGCTAGAAATAGAGAAGATACATGCATGTCCTAATGACTGCATCCTATACCATGGCAAAGAGTACGAGAAATTAGATGCATGCCCGGTATGCCATGCGTCGCGGTATAAGATCAGGCGAGATGACCCTGGTGATGTTGAGGGCGAACGTCCACGTAAGAAAATCCCTGCCAAGGTTATGTGGTATGCTCCTATAATACCACGCTTGAAACGTCTGTTCAGAAACAAAGAACATGCAAAATTGTTACGATGGCACAAAGAAGACCGTAAGGTAGACAATATGTTGAGACACCCTGCTGATGGGTCCCAGTGGAGAGCAATCGACAGAGAATTCCCGGAGTTTGCAAATGACGCAAGAAACTTAAGGTTTGCTTTAAGTACAGATGGTATCAATCCTTTTGGAGAGCAGAACAGTAGTCATAGCACTTGGCCTGTTACTCTAAGTATCTACAACATTCCTCCTTGGTTATGCATAAAGCGGAAGTTCATTATGATGCCTGTGCTCATCCAAGGCCCGAAGCAACCTGGCAATGACATCGATGTGTACCTGAGACCACTTATTGATGAACTTCTCATTTTGTGGAATAAAGAAGGTGTACGTGTGTGGGATGAGTACAAACAGGAACACTTTGATCTGCGAGCATTGTTGTTCGTAACAATCAATGATTGGCCTGCTCTAAGTAATCTTTCAGGACAGTCAAACAAGGGATATAATGCATGCACACACTGCTTCGGTGATATTAGAGGTGTATTCTTGAAAAAATGTCGAAAGGTCGTGTACCTTGGCCATCGTCGATTTCTTCCTGCAAATCACCCCGTAAGAAAGAAAGGTAAGCATTTTAAAGGGAAAGCAGACCACCTGACCAAGCCTCGCAACCGAACCGGTGAGGATGTACTCGATATGGTCAATGATGTGAAAGTCGTCTTTGGAAAAGGACATGGAAGCCAACCTATTCCGAAAGACGCTAACGGTCACGCACCCATGTGGAAGAAAAAGTCCATATTTTGGGACCTACCCTATTGGCAAGTCCTGGAGGTCCGTAGCTCGATCGACGTGATGCACCTAACGAAGAATCTTTGTGTGAACCTGCTAGGCTTTATGGGTGTGTATGGAAAGCCTAAGGACACATTTGAAGCACGACAGGACCTACGTTGTTTGAGAGAAAGAGACAACCTGCATCCAGAGAAGACAGATGATGGACGCCATTACTTACGTCCTGCTAGCTACACTCTAAGAGGAATTCTACCTCCAAATGTACGTCTAGCCACCGTAAAGCTATGTGCATTCCTCAATGCAATTTCTCAGAAGGCAATTGATCCAACTGATCTAGCTAAACTACAGAATGATGTGGTTCAATGTCTCGTCAGCTTTGAGTTAGTGTTCCCTCCTTCCTTCTTTGATATTATGACACACCTCCTAGTTCACCTAGTCAAGGAGATTTTCACTCTCGGTCCTGTGTTCCTACACAACATGTTCCCCTTAGAGAGATTCATGGGAGTCCTGAAGAAATATGTTCACAACCGTGCTCGCCCAGAAGGAAGCATCGCCAAGGGCTATGGAACAGAAGAGGTCATTGAGTTCTGTGTTGACTTTATTCCCGACCTTGACTCGATTGGTGTTCCTGAATCGAGACATGAGGGGAGACTAAGCGGAAAGGGGACACTAGGGAGGAAAACATATATTGGTATGGATGATGATTATTTCAATAAAGCGCACTACACAGTTCTACAGAACTCCTCTTTGGTAGATCCGTATATTGAGACACACAAGGATCTCTTACGATCCGAGTTTCCAGGGAAGACTGAAGCTTGGATTACGCATAAGCACATGGAAACTTTCGGTGGTTGGTTGCGAAAAAAATGTCAAGGTGATGAGAGCATCCATGAGCAACTGTATTTATTGGCTATGCAACCATCATGGCATATCGTCACATACAAAGGGTACGAGATAAATGGGAACATATTCTACACAGTAGCCCAAGATAAAAGGAGTACCAACCAAAACAGTGGTGTCCGCATAGATGCCACAGACCCGAATGGGAATAAGCAGACATATTATGGACGCATAGATGAAATATGGGAACTAGAATATGCACCTACTTTGAAGATCCCATTGTTCAAGTGCCAATGGGTCAAGGTGACCGGAGGCGGGGTAACAGTAGACAACGAGTATGGAATGACAACAGTAGACCTTAGTAATATTGGGTACAAAGACGAACCATTCGTCCTTGCCAAGGATGTGAATCAGGTGTTCTATGTCAATGATATGTCTACCAAACCAAAAAGAGGGAAAAACGATAATGACTCAACCAAAGAGCCAAAGCGCCACATAGTTCTTTCAGGGAAAAGAGTCATCGTGGGAATTGAGGACAAGTCGGACATGTCAGAAGAATATGAAAAGGATGACCGAATTCCGCCCTTCAAAGTGAACAAAGACCCTAGCATCTTGGTAAATGATGAGGACACTCCATGGTTACGAAGCGATCATAACCAAGGGACATACGTAAAGAAGAAGTTCACTGCTGTGCCCACTTGATGATATAGTGATTTAATATAGTGTGTGTTTGAGATATTATGTAATAATTGTGAATTCAGATGTTTATTATGTCATGTTTCAAATTAAATCAATGTTTGATTTGGTTACTGAGTGATGAAATATTAAAATATTAACGTTAAAATGATGTGAAAACAAATTTCCTGTCCAAAACCAATAATTTTAATAATTTTAATTAAACAATACATTTTGCATTAACGAAATAATAAATATTAGTTACATTATGTTTCATAATTCTAACAAAAAATAAAAAAGTTAGGTTATCGATTTTTCCTATGTGCAATTAACAAAAATAAAATTCATATTTTTAACAAAATAATTTTATGCCTTTTATTTAATTTACTATGTATTTAATAAAAACTATTGCATTTCTATTGTATTTAACAAGACTATTCCTTAAAACAGGCGGGAAACGAAACTGCAGGCCACCTTTACTCCCGGGTGGGAAGCCCACCCGGGAGTAAAGGTGGGCTGCAGTTTCGTGGCCCGCCAAAAAAAAGCCTTTACTCCCGGTGCGTGTTACCAACCGGGAGTAAAGGTATACCTTTACTCCCGGTTGGTAACACGCACCGGGAGTAAAGGGTTTTTACTCCCGGTTGGTGGCTGGAACCGGGAGTAATTCTCCTCTGCTATATAACCTCCGGCGCCTGGCAGATCGATCCGCTCGTCTTCTTCCTCGTCGAACACCGCCGCCCTCTTCTCCTCGCACCGCGTCCGTTCGTCTTCCGTGACACCGGCGCCGCCGTCTTCTTCCTCGTGCGGCCTCCACCGCGCGCGCCCGTGCCCCTCCTCCGCGCCCGTGGCTCTCCACCGCGCCCCTCCTCCGCGCCCGTGGCCCTCCACCGCGCCCTCGCCCTCCTCCGCGCCCGAGGCCCTCCACCGCGCCCTCCTCCGCGCCCGAGGCCCTCCACCGAGGACATAGATCAATGTTTGTTAACGAAATTTTATCCAAATATATTCATGTAGGGTTTTTTTTGAAGGATTTGTTGTAGGATATATAATGGTCAAATAGGAACTCAATTTTGATACCCAGTTTGTAAACTAAGCGTTTTTTAGTTTATCAAAAATATCACATGTTTCTTCATTTGTGAACTTTGAATATACAGATATAATATATTAATGTTGCTAAAGTAATATGAGCATTACATATTTTTTTCCGGGAAGACTATCTTCAAACTTTATATCATAGCATCAGAGATCGCCTGTAGAAGAAGAAAATAAATTCTTATCATTTCGGAAATAGTAATGGCTATATGAGCAATAAGACACATATACTTACATTTCATAATGACTTATACTTATATTATTAACATAGACTTTTCTCATATGATGAATGACTACATGGTTGACGTACTATATATTGGTTTTGTTTTTTGAAGCTAGATGGCCGACCCGAGAAATATGGATGAGGAGGAGTTGATGATGAATTTGATCAACACTGGCACTCAAGTTGCCGGCGATGATGGTGCTAAAAATAACGTGCAAGAGGATGTAGATGACGGGAGTCAGTACTTAGCTCTTGAACAAAATGAGCAACAACATATTGGCCAAGTATATATTTTTTATTATTAGCTATATATATATATTATCATATGTCTTATGTGTGCTCATGACATTAAAAATAATGTTTATGTTTTGTAGCCCTCTGGATCGACATCAACAACTACAACGAAGAGTACAAATGTTCGAGGTCCCAAAAAGCCATTGGAGGGTCGCTTCATCATCTCAGAGTTCAATGTGGATACAGGAGAACCGGGGGGGCCGAATAAAATGAAATTTGTGCACCACTGTGGTTACCTTGTACGGGACCGGCTCCCGATTAGTACCCGTGAATGGAAGAAGAAGACCAATGCTCCTCATATCAGTTTTGTCTCCGATCGTGACAAGGCGTTAATTTGGAATGATGTCTTGGTACATTTCACGCTCCAAACAGATGATTATGATGATATAATAGATGGTGATGAATTGAAGGAGCGAGTTAGGGATTGGGCAATGAAGAAGATGGCCACCCAGTTTCAGACTTGGAAGAAACACCTATACACGACGTATGTCAAGAAGAACATAGCACCAGATTTTACTGTCCCAGGCCCGATCTCAAAGCAGAGGCCCTATTGGGATGAGTTTGTACAGTACAAGACTTCGGAAGAGGGTGTGAGTCGAGTGATAAAGAACCAACGTAATGCCCAACAGAAGAAATACCACCATACCTTGGGATCAGGTGGCTACCCGACTGCCATTAAGAAGTGGAACAAAATGGAAGCAGACCTTCTTGCCAAGGGTATCAGACCAGAATCACTCGAGTGGGGAGAACGTGCAAAGAATTGGTTTTTCGCTCATGGGGGAACACTAGACCAGGAGACAGGGAAGTGCGTTTATGGCGCAAGACTGCAAGAAGCAGCAGAAAGATTGTTTTATGCTCAGAGAGCTACTGCTAGTGGTGCGTTCAGGCCCAACAGAGATAAGGATGAGCTGACATACGCCATCGGGACTATTGAACATGGTGGCCGAACTAGAGGCAAAGGAAGTGTCTCGTGGGAGCATGGATTCCCTCAGGACAGACCTTCCTACAGAAGTCGCCAGAGAAAGAAGGAAGAAGAGGCACAACGGCTCCAGAGGTTGGAGGAAGCGGTGCATGAAGCACAGGAGCGGGAAAAAAACCTTGAAGCGAGAATGCAGGAGGAAATCAAAAGGCAAGTGCAAATAGCAGTGAGTGCAAGCAAGCAGGCATCAGAGCCAGGAATCAACATTAGCCAATCTGTTCAGTTGAAAAGCAGCTGCGCTTCCACGGAGATACCAAATCAAGGGGACACAGGACTGCACTTCCCTGTGGATGACGTCACTGAACCTTGTACAACGTGTGAGCTACACATTCCGAAGGAGAATTCCACAATCAAGGTGGCTATCGGTCTTGTTAATCCTATCGACCGAACCAAGACACCAAGGATTCATGGGAATATAATCCAAGAAGGATATGCCACCATCTCGGTAGATAAAGCTGAAAAAGGTTTTAGTGATTTGCCTCTTGATATTCCTGGAGGTGATGGTGAGAAGACTCTAGGAGAAGCGGAGAAGACATTCATTCTATGGCGCAAGCGCTACATCATCATTCCAGGGATGTCGGCTCCACCTCCTCCTGAACTACCTCACCATAGGTACGTGCGGATGAAAACACTACATCATTAATTTGTATTGGCTTAAATAATTAACAATCTGCTCATAATAATATGTCATTCCTTTTTTTGTAGCAGATCCTCCCCCAACCTAAATCCAATTGTTCAATCGCCAGATCATCATAGTGCTCTGTACGATGACATTATGTTGGAAGACGAGGCTGCATCCACACCCTCTACAAGGAGGTCTCCAACGCCGCAGCCGCCACCTCCAAGGAGGTCTCCAACGCCGCTGCCAACACCTCCAAGGAGGTCTCCAACGCCTCCCCCGCCCCCGCCTACCAAGAAGCCTAGCAAGAGGCCAGCCCCTCAAACGAAGAACCAGTCCCCGCCTGCAAAGAAAGCCACCGTGAAACCAAGGGCTATTCCCAAAATAATATCTGAAGAGAAGGAAGAAGGAACTGATGCATATAAAAAAGACATGTCTAGATTCTATGACAAACTTAAAATGAATCAAGAAGCAAGGAGAAACCCAGAGAAACCGTACTTCTTCGTAGCTCCGGATATTTTAAGAAAAAAGGTGACTTCTTACCAGCATCAACAGCGGGAATCTCGTAAGCCGTCCAAATCAACGTTATCAGACTATGACCGCACTCTCACCAAGTCAATTGAGGCGGCACAGAAAAAGAAGCGGGCAGGGAAAGGAGTTGCCCAACTCGGACAACAAGCGCACCAATCAATCCCCCCGCTAGTTGTTGGTAATGAATATGGTTCGAATTTAGGATTAATGCATCAGGCAAACATACCTCCGGATGTCGATTTGGATCACCTTGGTGAATTTCTTGATGAGACTGGTCTCGACCTTTACCAGATGTTTGGTGATGGAAACATTGAGAGTGCGGCGGCGGTTGATATTTGGAAGAAAAAATTTGTACTAGGCCAGAGTCTATACAACCCTCAAGCCTTATCTGATCTGGGGACGCAAATGTACCTGCTAAACAAGTGGTACATGCAGGCGTCTACCAGTGGAGACTTCTGCGTTGGTGTCAGAATTAGAGACGAACATTGGTTTCGTGGCGATGATGTTATGTATGTTGACTTTGCAGAATTTCATCAACTATGCCACCTGACCTCTCTGGACAAAGTTATCATTAGCTGCTATTGCCTGTAAGTAATAATTCTTTCGATCTATTATTAAACTCATCATATGTGTGTATATGCATATAAATTATCCTAACAAGTACTATATATATGCAGATTTACAATGACAGAGCTCAGACAGAGCTCAGAAAGGAAGGATGCAATGAAATTGGTTTTGTTGATCCCCATATAGTATTCAAAGACCCAATTACTCCAATGACTAATTGGAAGTCTGAGTCAGAGAGTAACCTCATGAACTTCTTAGTGAACCAACGCCACAAGAAGGATATACTCTTTCCCTATAACTTCAAGTGAGTGTTAATCATGTCGATCATAGCCTTAATGGCTCATATGTTGATTCTAGTTAATTAATGAGTGTTATGCGTTATATCCTATAAACATATGCAGCAATCACTGGATATTGATGGACATCGATCTGGTGAAAAGTCACTTGATAATCTATGACTCGATGAGAAAACCACAACAAGACTACCAAGATATGATAGATATTATCCAGAGGTAATTTCGGGATCTCTAGCAACTATATATACACACAAACATGATGATTAACTATATCTAATGATGTGGCAAATTTTTTATTGGGCAGTGTTTGGAAAACCTTTATTGAGAAGCAACACATGGAAAAATGCAAAGCGCCACTGAATGTAATCCCATTGAAAGTAAGTCCCCTGAATCGCATCATCTTTATTAATTAAACATATAGCTTTCACCGGATCACCAGATTGGATGACAAATCTTTTTCTCGTAAAGTGGTGTCTGAGGCAGGAACAGGGGAACAACTACTGTGGTTACTATGTTTGCAAGTTTATCAAGGTGGTCTCCCAAAGAACTCCTACAGAGAGACTCAAAGTACGTTAAAAATACACTATATATTCATTTAATTATTATTATTGATTGTGTTACTATGTCTTTATATATATATGTACATATATTAATTTATTTTCCTTTAATTCAAACCTGTAGACTCGATGGTTGGAGGAAAAGGTCATACGGCAAGACCAAATCAAAGCAATTCAAGAGTCTATAGCCGGATTTTTTAATGAGCAGGTCATCGATTCCAAGGGCGAGTTCTACTTCGACCCAACACTGCCATTGAAGCCAAGCTAGAGGATGAGAAGAAACTCGTTATGTCACAACAACTATAATGCAATCTTTTGTAATATATGCACATGAAATAATATAATGTAAAATACACATATGCATGCATGCATGTAAATATATATATGATGCATGCATATATATATATATATATATATATATATATATATATATATATATTTCTATGCTTGAATTGTGTGATTTAATACGTTCATTGTGCTTGAACCGAAACATACTATATGCGCGTATAAATGTATAATTAGCAGCGTACAATACGACTTCGAAAACCTATTTTGAAAAGAAAACAAAAAAATGAAAAGAAAAGAAAAAAAAACCTTTAGTCCCGGTTCGTATTACCAACCGGGACTAAAGGTGCTGGCCATCGTGGCATGTCAGGAGGCACCTTTAGTCCCGGTTGGTGTTACCCACCGGGACTAAAGGTCCTCCTTTAGTCCCGGTTCCTCACCCGGGACTAAAGGACCCCCCTTTAGTCCCGGATGCTTGCTCCCGGGTGGGGAACCGGGACTAGAGGGGGTTCCCCACCGGGAGTAAAGCCCGTCTCTGTACTAGTGTTTGTTCTTAATTCATATCCTTTGCTCGGGACAAGCAAAGATCCAAGTGTGGGGGATCGGAGCTTGTTGACAGTCCTTACATGATCAAATCCGACCGTCAACAAACATCTTAGAAAATAGAGATGAGTGATATCATATCTCATACATTTATTGCTCAAAATATATAAAGTATACGTGCACTTTTTGGAAAGTACCGACGTGCAGGGACTCACACAAGAAAGATGGGCTAGTTTGGCTTTAGTGAAAGGTCCAACTATTTTCAATCTCACCATGGCGCATAGGGGAATCATAACTACACATCTGTCCATGTGACAAACATATTGCCAAGGTAATTAAACAAGAAAATCATTTCGATTGAAGTGCTTTATCAATCCAGTTTGGAACTAGTTCTATTCACTTTGTGTTGCAGCCTTGCAGGCACATACCAGGGAGCTATTTGATGAAGCACAACTACCTCGTTTTCGTTATGTAAGTCCGTGTATAGATCAGTGCCTTATTATGTAATCAAGCGGCAGCTTGTGTAGTAGTACATCAGGGCACACACAACAGGATATATTAGCGGGGATTTCTATATATATTGTAAAAAGTACACTTGTGCCATAATACCATTCAAGACTCCATATCCTGCAATTGATATGAAATGCATATGCCATGATGCAAGAGTTTCGTGTTGGACGATGCCAATCTCTCATGCAACTCCATGTACCGGTACTAGTCACTGCGTGATGGCTTTGACCAGCCATTAACTCCATATCTGAATGATCATGTATATATTTGTAACTCCATATTTGCAAAAAATAATGCAATAATCTGCAACCATCAGCTCAAGGCATCAAGCAACATCGACTTTGATAAATAAATCCATAAACGATGTATAAATGGGAAAGCACAAAGTTAAACCATGTTATTAGTCTTGCACAATGTACTTCATTTTATTAAGCATAGCATTAGCAAACACTTAATACAACATATATACTGCACAAGAAAGTTTTTACGCATCCCTATTCTTAAACAACAATTGCACACAGTTCTCCTAGTTGGGATAGAAAATCCTAATATCTGAAAAAAGCACTTTGCAAGGCAACCAACACATGACTACTTTGGAGCAGTCAACATATGATTTTGATAACTATTTTTATACAACAGCAAAAGCAATGATCGAGCACAGAATCTACGCAAAATTCTCTACAACTTTGGTATTAATCACAAAATTTATTTGGGCCATCTACTATTTTCAATCTGAGCTGTAATCTAAGCATGCATGCAGGTCTGAAATATAATGCAAGCAGCACAAATTCGAAATTCCCTGACTCCAGATATTCCACCAAATTCAATGTTTAAGCACTCTCAAGAATAGTACTGCAACTATCTACAGCCATCTATAAAGAGTTCTCCAACAGAACATCTAAAAAAATGACTTGATGTAGACTGTATGCAGATCCCAAATGTTCAGAAACCACATGACTTCATAATTCTAGATCTTCCAGATTATTCAACCAAAACTAACGTTTAAGCCTCTAAGAAAAAGGTAATGAAATCTCCTAACACTAATTAGTATATCACTCTTTCAAATTCGGCCTTAAGCAACTCAACGGGATGACTTATCAACACCATGTGCAGTATGCATGAACCTGCATCTAAATATATCCACGAGTAACACACAGATCCAAAGAAAAACTAAGCCCGTGATTAGATGACCCAATTCTCCAATACGAGATTAAAAAGAGAGAAAAAAGACAGAAGATAAGATAGCCTCATTACCCACACAGCTTTTTGGTCTCTCCCCTGCGTCTTCCTACCTCTGCTGCCTGCTGCCGAGTTGCAGTGCGTTGATATCCAAGATGCTGCAACCCTTCAAAAGAAGTGGATGGCACCCGGCAAGAAGGAAAAGAAAAGCACAAATCTTAGCAGTCATCGCTTGAAGGAATTTCAAGGTGGTGTTGATCTGCTAGCGTGATGTGCAATTGAATGCCCATCGCTCTCACGCAGCTGGATGGTGAACCTGCCGCCACCTCCTTTTTTCCCTTCTGGCAAACAGGATCATGAGTTATTTAGGGTTTTGACTCTTCCCCTTCTCTCCTCTAAATGGACACTAATTAGTTTTAGATTTAATGTCCTGTTTTTGGTCCATTAGGCCCATCTAAGAGCATCTCCAGCAGATTGCTAAATCAACTTGCCATCTTGCAAATTTTGGCAAAACTTGAAAATCTTTGCTCCAGCAGATTGGCAAATGGACTTGCCAATCGAGCGAGCTTGCCATCCGGCGCTTCCGCGCGCGCATATATACGCACGCGGAGTCGACTTGCCATCGTAGTTTTCGGTCGTATTCCCGCGTATTCGGTCCTATTCCCGCGCGCGCCAAGAGGTCTCCGGCGTCGCGCGTTTCCAATCCCCGCGCCGCGCTTCCTATTCTATCGCGGCTTGGACTGCACACACACACACACACATATATATATATATATATATATATATATATATATATATATATATATATATATATATATATATATATATATATATACCTGTTCGTCGTCTCGGCTTCGTGAAGGACGGTCGCGGCGGCTTCGTGAAGGTTGGTTGAAGAAGTACAATCGCTGCGGCTGATCCAGGAATCGGCAACGATGCCGGCGGCTGCCGTCCAGTGAAGATCGAGGTGCGACATCAATTCCAGTGAAGATCGAGGTACGACGCCGGCGGCTGCCTTCCCTGGATCTTCTTTAAGTTTTAGCAGGTGGGTTTAGGGTTCTAATTGATCTGCATGGCCGGCTTCAGTAGATGGGTTTAGGGTTCAGTATGTGTAGATCATGCTATCATTCAGTATATAGATCATTCAGTATGGTTCAGTTTGTAGGTTATTCAGTATGGTTCAGTATATCATTCAGTATGTAGATCATTCAGTACATGAGATTTTTTTTAGTTCAGTATGTACATCATTTTGGTTCAGTATATCAATTTGCTTTCAGTTTATCATGGCCGGCGGCTTCAATTTGCTTTCAGTTGTCCAATACATCAATTTGTATTTTGTCCATGCTGATCACGTATATTACTGTCCACCTTATTGTTTGTATATTTTTTTTTTGTTCTTGTAGATTCATTGAAATGGACGGACAGGGATTCTTGACGGAGATTCTTCTGAATGGAGATGACGGACATGTAGCTGGTTTGGATGATATCAACATTCCCGTCACTCAAGAGACTGACTTTGGTACTGAAGTTCAACAGATCGATGTGCAAGTGCAAGTGCAAGGAACTGGCGGCACAAAGGGAGCAAAGAGGACAAGAAATTTTAATTACGAGGAAGATGAAGTCATATGCTCAGGATGGTTGAACGCAAGCAAAGATCCCATCAACGGGGTCAATCAATCTCGTACCACGTTTTGGGGTCGAGTTCATACTTTCTTTGAGAAAAATAAGAAAACTGAAGCAATTAGGACAGAGAGTTCCATTATGCATAGGTGGCTAACAATTCAAGCACAAGTGAATAAATATTGTGCATGCTATGAAGCGATATGCCGTAGGAATCAAAGTGGGCAAACTATCCAAGACAAGGTATGTAGTATGTGTTCAATTTTTTACTTCAATTTGGTTCACTTCTAAAAGATATATGCATTGACAATTTTTCTGTTCAGATTTCAGAAGCAACCAAAATGTACCAAGGATTAGACAAGGAAGCAAAGAAATTTACTGTTCTACCTTGTTGGAACATATTGAAGGGGGAAGACAAGTGGAAAGCAAAGAGGATAGAACTTGCTGAGATGGAGAAACTAGCAGCCAACAAGAACAAGAAAAAGTCCACCAAGCAATCTAGGCCAAGGGAGGAAGAAGCCACGAACAATGACTTCACAGAGGAGGCTGCTCCAGAAGCTGAAAAAAGGAAAAGGCCAGAGGGTGTGAAGAAGGCGAAACAAGCTCTCAAGCGTGGAAGCGATGCGTGCATGGAGGCTTTGGACACGATGTGGGCAAAGAAGGAGGCTTTCGACAAGGAAAAAGAGAAGGCAAAACAGGAGAGGTTCAAGGAATCAATTGAGATAGACAAGGCTGCACTCGAGCTAGAAAAGAAACGTGTAGAAATTGAGGAAAAAAAAGCTGAAGCGGAGCTGATGAAAGAGGAAAAAGAAATTATGACCGTGGACAAGACCACTCTCGATCCGCTCCAGCTGGAGTACTATGAGATGATGCAGCGCAAGATCATCGCTCGACGCTTAGCAAATTAGATTATTAAACCTTTGTGTCATTTGTTATCTAAATTATTAAACCTTTGTGTGTTTTTCGAATTCAGTAGATCCTTTTTTTATTTGGCACAAGTATTTGTATTCAGTAGTAACCTGGAATTTTTATTCAGTATGGATGTGAACCTTTATTCAGTCTTGGCCGCTTCAGTCTTGGCAGATTCAGTATAGAATTTTTATTCGGAGTAGTACACGCTGAATGACAGCAAGAAGAGACATCAAGATCGTGCTGATTCCTCGTACACGCTGAGTTCGTTGATATATAGCTACTGGAAGAGGCGATTGCACATTTAACTGAATAAATTAAAATAAAACATAAGCAAATACACTTGAGTTCATGACAATATAATTAAAATAAAACATAAGCTAATACACTTGAGTTCATGACAATATAATTAAAATAAAACATAAGCTAATATATTTAGCTAATATAAATCTGGATAATGGTTCCAGAGGTGCTCGATGAGGTCTTCTTTTAGCTGGAGGTGTGTATCCTTGTTCCTGATCTTTCTGTGTGCATCAATGTATTCATCGAGTGTACGAGTAGGCACGCCATGTTCAGGTTCCACATTTTCACCGCCATAATCAAAACGCTCGTTTGGGTCCAACACAAATCCTTCATCTTCAACAATCATGTTGTGCATGATCACACAAGCCCTCATGATCATAGCTAATGTCTCTTCGTCTTGTACGACGGGATCTCTTCACTAATGCCCGGCTGTTCATGGACGAAGAACCCTTGTGGCCCGACATGGAGGACGGCGATGGCGGGCTGGATGCAGGAGAGGGCCGGCGTGAGGCAAACAGGGAAGGGAGAGGGCAGGGAAAGGAACTTGGCCGGCAGCCAGGGAAGGATCTTGGCGGCAGCAAAGAAGATTACCTGGCGACGGCGTCGAAGAAAACTGAGCAGCGGCGGCGTCTTCGATCGAGTTTCACGCTCGGAGGAATATGACCAGGAGGCGGCGGCGTACGTCGTTCCGTTTCCACGAGCAAGGGAAATCACGATGGGGAGGAAAAAGAGATCGGGTGGGCCTCCTTTTTAAAATTTGCCAAGCCCAAAATGCCAAACTGCTGGAGAGAGCCTCTTTTTGAACTCCCCATATTGATTTGTGACTTGCCAAAACACAAAATTTACCAACTTATTTTTAGGGAACTGCTGGAGATGCCAACTTAATTTTTTAAGGATGTTACATTCTCCCCACCTTAAAAGAATTCGTCCCCGAATTCATCCACTTCTAAACAAAATATAACAGATAGACCCCAACACTCTAATTCGTAGCTTGCTCAACTGCTTGATGTGTCTAGCAAGGATCTAATACTCTTGAACAAAGAAAAAAAACTTCAACCATGGACTGATTTCTCCAATGACTAGAAAGCACTCAACCATTTAGAAAGACATGCATGTACATGGAACATTCATGTACAAGTTGGAAATGCAGACCTTCCATGAAAAACAAAACTTGAACTCAAACTCAAGGTGTCAATAAAGAAATTCTTGTAGCGAAGAGGTAAGAAAAACCATAAACATGCCACTCTTAAAGACAGCTGGTGCAATAAGGAATGCATCCTCAATTGGTGCAACAAGCAATGCATCCTCAACTGATGCAATAAGGAATGCATCCTAAACTCGCGTGCGACCTCTTTGCTGCGAAAGTCTGCGTTCCGGACGCCCTTACTTGTTCCCCTGCCGTGACATGCGTCACTACCGCTGCCAAGGTGTGTTACGACAGCTACATCCTCAACTGGTGCAATAAGGAATGCATCCAAAACTGGTGCAATAAGGACCCAGAACGCAGACTTTCACAGCAAAGAGGTCGCACGCGAGTTTACAGCGGCAGAACAGACAGTCACAGGTGAGGTCCCCAAGCACAGCCGGACCAGCAGGACAAGGGCAGTTGCGGTGGCCATCTTCAGCGCGGCGGCACGACAAGCCATTGGGATCGACCGATATGGAGTATCTAGACTAGAGGACGGATGGGCGAGAGATGGATGGATCAGAAGCTCTGATGATGAAGCTTTGGGAGGCCGAAGCAAGCTATTTATAGGCAGCAAAAACCTTTAACAAACATTGGGTATAGTACACTCGACAGCAAAGCATGCATGACATAACTACTGATGCATATGTAAAAGCATTGACCTAGCTTGTTAAATTAACATGCATGGATGCTGCATGCATGCTTAATTAATTTTTCCTTCGAGATGGGAAGTCCTCAGGCTGGGTTTCTCTTTTTCCGAGGCCACGTTACCAGGCCGGCCACTTGATCGAATCTGCAACATGAGCACAGTTTACTACATGCTTGCATGCTCCCTCTCTGCTTTAGTCGTCCCATGATCCTCTGTTCTTGAGATTAATTATTTATTATTCATGCAATCCGCGCGCAATAGTTCAAAACATATCCACGACTACACAAAACACATCTATATACTGCAACTTATTAATTAATGCTAGCTTGTGTGCAAATGGATGGTTTGCAAAGAAGCAGCTGCACTACTAGCACTACATAGAAGCATTTTTAGAGGCAGGCCTTTTTCTGTCAATTAACAAATGTGGGTGGCCTGAACATACATAATATAATCATGAAATACATATATCATGTCCACAAACAAGCTAGTGTACTTTTTACAATATATAGCAATCCCTACTAACATATCATTCCCGCTAACATATAATGTACAAACAAGTTAGTGCAGATTAGGTCCAATCGTGCAAACACCAGTAGAGAACAGACTTTCGGTTTTTGGCTTTAGTCCCGTTCGGAATTGGGCTCGGGACTAATAGGAGATTTACTCCCGGTTTGAGCTATCAACTGGGACTAGAATCCCCTGCCCAATGACAAGTGTAGCAAGCTTTTCCAGAAGGGACATTTAGTCTCGATCTATGGCTCAAACCAGGACTAATGGTAGCATTTCAATCTCGGTTGGAACCACCAACCGGGATCAAAGGTTCTGCTGGCCTTTTATTCTGGGTGGTGGCTCCAACCGGACTAGAGGTTGACCCTTTAGTCCTGATAGGCTCTACCAACCGGACTAAATGTTCTCACTATATATATACAAATTGTGCTCTGTTAGGTGGGATAAAAAAGGGATGATATTTCTAAACCAAAGATGTTTAAATTTGAGCTCTAATATTGAATCCTATAACTAATTCTTAGACTTAGCCATTTATGGTTAGGTATAAGTTGTAAGGTTCAATATTTGGGATATTATTAAATGGATTTTCATAAATAAAACTTGTTCAACTACTACTCCATGTTTTAGAGTGATGCTTGAGCTATGATAATATGTAGTTAGTTGTTATGTTTAATGGTTGGTTAATCCTTAATTAATTACTAAAAGTTGTTAACTGGAAAACAATTTAAAAACCTGAAACTGAACTTATATTTCAGTTTCACTGTACCCCTCTTGGATCCCTCAAAACTTCAAAAATAGTCATCTTCTGGGGTTGGTCACTAAAGCAATGTTGTTGATCTCTTATAGGTTAACAACTTTGCTTAAGGAAGATCTTGTCATTGCTTTGCAAAATCTCGAGAAAAAGAGAGGAGAAGGACAGGGTTTCAGTCGGGTTCAGAGTGCACTGGTGCTCTCCCTGTCTGTCTGCTTCACCATCGACCGCTCACCGCCCATGCGTCGCTTCTTGCACGCTCGCCACGCACCTGCTTGCGGTGGCAGGCGCAAGCTACTGCTGGCTCGCCCTGAAGCTTCACTGCGTCACCTTAAGCCAAGCCAGGTCGTCGCCATCTTCCTTTTCCCCTCCCAGCTCGACACTGGTAACCTCACCGTGCCGATCAAATTCGCCATCACCATCGCATCTTAATCCAATTGCTCTCGCACGCGTCTTCGCCTCGCCCTTGTGATTCTCCCAGGCCACCTCGCCTCTCCCCTAGTCGCACAGAGTAGACACGCGCCGCCGTCTTCCTCGCAGCCGGCCGTAGCACCACCGCAGCTCCACTCGCAGTGGCCAGGCCACTCCGGTGAGCCGTTCGCCAAGCCATTGCACGTGTTAGCTCCGCCTGATCTCACTGAAGCTCATCGGCTCGACCGTTGCAACGCCGTAGCCCTCGGAACACTGCTGCTCTGCCAGTTCGTGCTGCCATGCTCGACCACACCGTTGACCACCCATGCAGTGTGGTGCACAAACTCAACCATCTAGTGCTTTGGAGTCTAGGTGAGCACCTGACCATGATGGTCATCTCCGTCCTATCTATACCATGTCGGGGTGACGGTTTCGCCATCGCACCATCGTGCCACGCGCCGTCGGGTCGCCATGGCCACGGCCGTGCCCTACCGTGTTCGGTTTCATCTGCTTAGTGCTCTAGAGGGTTGCACGAGGTTGTGGTGAGTGTGCCGGGCCAGGTCGCATAGCCGGCGAGGTCGCCGCCGACGAGGAAACGCCGGTCAGCCGGCCGGTCACCGTGGTCAGGCCGATTTGGTCTCGGGCCGTGATTGTCTGCGTGTTGGGCCGGTTAACTGGGCCGGTTGAGAGAGAGAGAGAGCTGTCGGCTGGAAAATGTTCTCCTCTTTTCTAAAAATGCAAAATAGTCTTAATTTATATAAAGTAGTACAAGCATGATAAAATTTTGCAATTAATTGTATAGACTTGTTATGAGATGCTCTACATGGGAAAAATATGAACTGGTCATTTTCTGTACTTCTGCTATAAGTTTAAATTACCTCTTTTAATTAATAAATGCAACTTCCATGATTTTTGTAGGTTCAAATAATTATCCAAAAATTATGAAAATTTGTGAGTATGCTGTACATGCTTAGATATACCTTCACAAAAATTATGGTACTGCTTTGATAGTTCTAATTTGGTTAATTAATTTAAGTGTGTTTAAATGCTTGTATGGATTAATAAAAATATCAAAATAATTTCTATAAGTCCTTAAATGACCTTGATATGATTTTACGATTGATTGTAGACCTAGGAACACTAAACCCTTATTGTTCCTTGGCAAACTTATTCATTTTTTATTATGTTATCATCACCTTGATATTGACTGAATAAATAGGTTCATCAAAATACTTAAGTAGTAGATGCATGTTTATAAGCCTTGTTTGCAATAGTTGAGTAAGTTGTTATGCTAAATAGATGCCTTACATGTTCATTACCTCCTGGTCCATGTTGAATTAAATCCTTTCCTAATAACAATTAATTAACTTGATTAGTTAATAATTAAAATGCTTTTATGATGATAACCCTAGTTGTTTGGTGAAGGAAAGTTGTACTCAACTTTCTTAACTTTATTAAAGTTCTATCATGCAAATACATGTCTTTTATCATGCATCATGGCATGTAGTCCATCATGTTAAGCAAAGCATCATTTTATTACGTGTAGTATGTACGAGAGGGAGAAGACTCGTGTTGTTCAAGTCTCGGAGTAGGTCCATCCTCTAGAGGTGTTGGTGTCTATTGGATCTCTTTGAGGAAACTAACCTTCTCTGCAATGAAGGTAAGCCCCGGTGCATCTCACCCTTCTATAGTATTTATAAAATCTTTATTTACACTTAATTCTTGTGAGATGTGCATTAAGTAAGTAGGAGTTGGTTTATACCGTTGCTGCCTAATTACCTTATTGTATAGATATCTTCAGTTATACCCTGCTAGTATGGATAGGTTATTATATCTTATGCTTAGTAAATGCTTAGACCTCGATAGAAGTCTAATGGTTTTCACCATTCGCTGGAGATAGGTTCTACCTGGTTCTCCTTGACTTGGCCTATGGGTCGTAGTTATGCCATGATGATAATAATGTTTAAATTGAGACCGGGTGGGACTACTGAGGTAAGTTGGGCAGACAGGCTCACCTGGTCGTGCCCGTTCCGCCTGTTTCAAATAAGGACCGTTCGTTGTAGGCGTGCATGTGGTCATGACCTTGCAATACTGGCCACATACTCCGGTAAGCCCAATACCTTGGCTATTCCTTTGTGGGAAACGATAACCGCATACTGGGAGTGGAGAGATGGCGGGAGTATCGTGTATACATTCCTGTGAATCCATTAGGGACAAATGACGCAGAGAAGTGGGTACTGTGCTCTCGGGTAGCACCGAACCGGTTCCTATTTTGGAGGATCTGAGTGAGGGTTGATATATATTGGTTCAGGTCTGGGCTTAGACTTACATAAGTCATGTGGTAAGGAAACCCCAGTGGGGCCAAATCGATTCGAATCATCGTGCTCCTCAGTTATGGAGACTCAACCAACTGTACTGCATCGTAGTGTTAATCAATGAAACATGAATACTGATAGATAAGAGATGATATGAGTTGGACATGAACTTGATGATTAAGGAAGTGATTGATCTAGACTAGGTGCTAATTGAATATTGACAATAACTTAATACACAGCTAAAAGATTAAAAGTAAGGATTCACTTATAGTAAGCTTTTTTCAAAATTTACTTCTTGCTTCTACCTTATTTTTAAGCCTGCATATCCTTGGAGTCTTTTCTTTAGTCGGGTAAGACTTGTTGAGTACCCTCAAGTACTTAGGGTTTGTTAACCCCTATTGTAGGATCTGACTTGAGCAGCTTAGCGAGATCATGTCAGTGGGCTCGACATGGTCTGGCTACCTCTTCTATCTTAGATGTTTCTTCTCGGAAGCTTTCGCTGTCTACTCATCTTTTAGAGCTTAGGTTAAAGTTTAACTTCTACATATTTTGTAAACTAATGTTATATTATTCCACACTCCGATGTAAGATATTTTGTATCAAATGTTGTAATGTTGTAACAACTCCTTTATTGATTCTATATGAGTTGTAAAACATGGATGATTCAGATTTCCCCAAGGACACCCGATAGACTACCAGAGTTGTCTGGCTTGCATGTGCAACTATCAGAAGTTTGAAAGACAATGGTAGGTACTTGTGGGCCATATAATTTAGGTAGTTCTGCCACATACAGACCATATCCCCGATCAAGTGGCTAGAATTAGCACTATGGATTCTCGAGGTGTGGGACATCTTCGAGACGACAACAAGTGAGGTCGTGAATGATGAAGGTGGTGAGTTATGGACGTGTAATCTTGCCTTTCACATCCCCATTAGGTACAATCAAGATCTATGCTAAGACATCGTGTAGAATGGATGACAGATGCCAACCAAGAGAGGCATCCAGATCGATACCGTGCTGCTTTGTTTACATGCAATTGAGCGAATTGGCTATCGTATGCCTAATTTCTCATACTTGAAGATAGAACCTTTACGTGAGCATAATCTGGACGTGCTGCGAGTAAACGAAAGGCATGCGAGATTCAACCAAATGGATGTGGTAAGTCATGTAAGATATCAAAGAAATGTTTATTTATTCTTATTATTATATGAGCGTTTTCCTGATAGTTTTTGTTTGTACGCTTGCAGAATTTACTCTTTGATTTCACCTATGCTGCAAGTGCCATGCAACCCATTCTCACATAAGCTATTGAGCAATTGGGGTACACCTAGGACTACGTGAAAGACCTAGGCTAGAGGACGACAACTGGTATCTAGTATTGCATGAGATTTAGGCAGAATTGGGCCATCAATAGTCCGACAAGTGGCTAAATTTATGGGATACCATGTCTTCAGCGTTGTGAGGCAAGAGAGAGTATTTTAGTGTGGGCCTTGCATTACATAAGTAATGACCGTGGTTAGACAATCCGAGACATACACTACTAGCAATAGAGATAGGCTAGAGTTGCGGCCGGTTTGTAAGGTTCATGTGTTAATTAGGTTTATTCATATTGTTATGTTTAATTAGGTTTATTCAAATGGTTATGTTTAATTAGGTTTATTTGTATGGATATTTTAATTATGTTTATATGCAAATTAATTATGGTTAATTAGGTTTATTTGTAGTTGACAACTTTTTGATTTGAAATCATTTTGTCAAGAAAAACTATGTTTGAATTTCTCAAATTTGAAATTTGAATTTTTAAAATAGCCTCAAATGGAGAAACAACCAAAATGAAAGTTGTAGATCTCAAAAGATAATACAACTTTGTAGTTGACAATTCTTTCATTAGAAATCATCTTATGAAGAAAAACTATTTTGAAATTCTGTTTCAAATTCAATTTTAAAGAAGTCTGATTTTTCTTTTTAATCTCCGGCTAAAACTACTAACTAGTCTTTGTCTATCGTGCTAACTTAAAATTTGATGTTTTTTTCTAAAATTTTCTAAAATTATGCTCTATCAATTTATTGTGTTCTTATAGCTTTCATTTTGGTCATCTTTTCATGTGACTTTGTTTTCTCAATTCAATATTTGATTATCAAAAAATGGTAACTTCAAACAACATTTTGAAACAGTAAATGAAATTCAGCTAGGAAAGTCATAGATATCAAAGTTGTAGAACTGATCATAATCTACGACTTTTATTTTGATTATTTCTTCATCTAACGAAGTGGTAGTAAACATCATTAAAAATTTACATATCTCTCATATAGTTTCATAAACTATAAAAGAGAGATATAAACTTGTGAACAATGTATACTACCCCTTTGTCGGATGAAGAAATAATCAAAATGAAAGTTGTAGATATCGAAGAGTTATACAACTTTGCAGTTGATAATTTTTCATTCGAAATCATTTTATCAAGGAAAACTATACTTTAATTTCTTAAATTTGAAATTTAAATTTTTAAAATGTCTTTAAAAGGAGAAACAACCAAAACTAGAGTTGTAGAAGTCAAAAAGATATGCAACTTTGTAGTTGATAACTTTTTTTATTTGAAATCATCTTGTTAAGAAAAACTATAGTTATATTTCTCAAATTTAAAAAATGTAATTATAAAAAATACAATTATAATTTATAGCATATGTTATTAAACATTTAAAGCATGAAACAAAAGCATTATAAATTGTATATGAAAGAAAATTTGTATTGCAATTTTTTGAGCTATATTTTTACTAGCAATTTCCAATTTTTAGCCTATTTAGGTAAAAAGATGTGCTGCAAACTATTGCATGGGCGGTGTTCAAATTTATTAACTTATCACTTGTTTAGTTGCCACCTATTAATTACCTACACCTCTAGCATTACTTGAATTATGTTGTCATCCGCAGTGATTGTGCTAGAAATATTTGTTGGTACTACCTAGTATCACTACTAGAATAATACTAAGCAGATGTTTATCATTTTTATGTGACTAGAATGATATAGAATATGAATGAAAAGATTCTGCAAGCGAACAAATAATTATATCATTGTAGCATTTTACTTAAGAGTATTTCAGATATCGTTATTTATATTTTACCACAAGAAAGGTGTAGCTTTAGACATGTATTGATAATTTATAACATTGATGGGAAAATAAACCATTACAATCTCTCTACTCATAACAGGGATAAGTCACAAGATAAAAGATATATATAATAAGCATTGATCAAGCATTATAATAATAATAAATAAATCTCTCAGAGCACTCCTATCGCATTAGCATGGCCAGGTTAGAATATTAGAAGAATAATTTTTAAGTTATTCTTAATTACAAGTCAAAGCATATGTTGATTAGTGCAGTTACACTTAGTAGCCACTGCTAAAATCACCATTGAATCTACAAATAAGGGGCATTACTTTAAAAAGTTCAAGAATAGAGCTTTCCCTTGCTTTGCAACCGGGCCCTACTTCTATGATATATATTCGGGGAGTAGACTACAAAGGACTCAACGGTAGTGTTACAACCGCGATCTACCACGTGACCCAAAATATAGAGTGTATTCACAGCAAATAACATCTAAGCACTATGCTTACATGATCTCTACCATCTATCCTGTGATCGTTGGGGTGAGCGCTATACGAACTTATGCATAATCACAATGATAAACTAACTATACTAAGCATATAATCAAAGTAAACGATGAACATTGCAACCTTGAACATGAATAAGATGAATGCTATGATGTCTTGACAATTGTACCAAAGTATATAAAAATAATGGAGATACAACGAGAGAGGGGTACAAGAATTATACCAAACCAAGCTCGAGACGATATCAAGAATCCAAGCGAAGATATGCTTGCCTCCCTCTAGACCTAGCCTAACTAGCTATTGCCCTAGAAACTAGAGGAGCTCTGAGGAGATTAGGGTTTCTAGCTTTGGATGACTTGATCTTAAATGACTTGATGCCTCTAGGGGGCTGAGATTTGTTTATATAGCCTAGGAGGTGCAACGTGAGCCCTTGGATCGAACTGACTTGAAGGACGGCGTAGATGCAATCCTAGGAGGTGGTGAAGGAAGCTTCTAGAAGCTAACAGGCAGGGGCCCACCTGCCAGACCAGGCGCACCATGGTGGGGCCGGCTCCTCGGGGGTTGCCTCCTGGAGTCCTCTAGAATCTTCTGGAGTAGTTTTCGTTGCGATTAAGTCTAGTTCTATTTCGCGTTTTGATCCCTTTTTCCAGTTTTCTGGAATAACCCTGCTGAAAATACAGATTCACCAAAATTTATGGAAATTGTCAGTTTAAACCCCTAAGTTTCTATTGGTGATCCATTTCAAGCATTTATTCAAGTTATGTTAACGATTTATGATGAACAATAACTACCGTCAACAAGCGGGAAACGAAACTACCGGGTAGGCAGCAGTTTTGTCGTGCACCAAAATTTTCCTTTAGTACCGAGTATATATATATATGTGTTTCTTAAATGTACCATAGTTAATTTACCCAGTCATTTGTCTTCAAGAGGCACTCTCGAATTTCAGGGTTGAGGGAGTGGATGTTGAGAGCTTTGATGTAGATAATGGTCGATTGATCCAATGTTGAGTTGGCTTTTCCATCACTGCTAGGAGGGGTACAGGTGTTGTACAAATCTCAGAGATGGGAATAAAGGCACTTGATAAGTCCATTGCACAAAAATATGTTGTCATGGCATGTGTAAAATAAGCTTACGAATCATGGGTACACCCTGCCTACACTATCCTCCGTGTCGATTCAAGCTATGGATGTGGGCTCTTATCATGATGTTGCGTGCTTTTGTGTAATAAGGATTGCTCGAAACAACCAGAATGATGTGGTAAGTCGAAGTCAAACTCATAGCTTATATCCAGATTAGTTGTGAAAGCTTGGTTCTCATATCCATTTTTTTGCCAACACTTACAGGTTGAGGACTATGACTTAATCTACACATGTTGCAGCATTGAAGCCATTCTAAACCAAACAATATATACATTGGGTTATGATTAGAAATATGTCGATGAATGGCCAACATGCACTATGAAAGGATTTCAGGAAAAGTTGCATGTGACTAAGAGGAGATCATCTGACCTACCGACTTCTCAACCACTGCTAACCATCATTAGCAGACTCTATGCTTGTACTTGAGGCAAGGGAGTGCACTATTTAATGTGTTGGAGTACGTCAATGACATTTATGGATACCACTTCGGTGATCTACACTTCACCGAGTTGGTAATATGAGAAAGTCAAAGGCATTTATCTACTTATGTTTACATGAACTTTGGGGTGTACTTAGACATCTAGTTTGTAATGACTTGTTTTAAATTATTATGGTTTGTATGAACTTGATGAATGGGGATGATCATTGTAATATATAAGCTCTTACTTAATTAGTTTCATTTTTATTTATGGATGATGTACAATAGTATAGCATATAATAGGTGTATGACAACTATTTGAAACAAAAACAAATTTAATGGAAAGAAATTGTAAAACAAAAGAAAAGAAAAGAAAAGAAAAGAAAAGAAAAAGAAAAAGAAAACAAAAAAGTGATATTTAGTCCCGGTTGGTACAACCAACCAGGACTGGAGGTGGCCGCCCTTGGGCTCAGCCTGGAGGCTCTTTTAGTCCCGGTTGGTATAAGTAACCAGGACTAAATGCCCCTCATTCAATGTCGGTTGAGCAGCCTGGGATGAAAGGGTGGGCCTTTAGTCCCGGATTGACAGTCTCGGTTGGGAAACTAGGACTAGATGGGTTTCCCAACTGGGACTCCTACCCATTCCTGTACTAGTGAACACAGTATCAAATGATGACATATTCACCAAAGTATCATACCATGTTCACCAATGAGGCGCGCAAATTTAACTTCTAGTTCTAGCATGCACTCTAGTTGAAAGAAAACAAAACTGAACACTAGAAAGCTGCCAATTTAATTGTTGTACATTGGCTGGTGGGATCCTTACATTCATATAGAATACAAAAACCAATACTAATTAGTCTGATAGGTACGGGAACATTCCCTCATAGATTGAACCACTCATAGCGAACCAAAGTGAAGATGGCAGCATCTTCATTGATGTCGACACTAAACCTAGAAAGTGTGGACGCTTGCTGTCCAATGATGTAAAGCATAAAAATTTCTCCACAAACAAGGTTGTTTCCAATGATTTTGGTAAAACTTTGTGCACCAAGAAGGTGACAAATAGCATCTTGAACAATCAACCCTCACTCTTGCTGAATACGATGGCCCAAGTAGCAAACAACGACTGTTGTGCTCCTGGTACTACACCTAGCTGCCAAAATGCAAGGTACGTTGCTCGCATGGAAAATGCTTCTTCCATGGTAAGAGATCTGTTACAATCAAGAAATTCCTGATATAAACCAAACTGAGTTTACCAAAACACCAACGGAGATATCATCTATTGCTATTAGTATTTAATTGTGCTCTAATAATGCAAACATAGGGGGAACCAAAATTATCTAACTTTCATGGGTGCTTGCCTTGGGTGATAATGTATGGTCTAGGAGGCAAGCAACCAGCATAGAGGCGATGAAACTTCCAATACCGTTAAGATTCAATGAAGGGGAACCATCGGGTGGGGAGAACTAAGCGCTTCATAGTGGGATTTTCTTGTGGGAGGAACCGCCGTCGACAGGGGTTGAGGGGTGTTCAAGAAAGGGTAAGGCGATTCTAGGTATAAGAGACATGGACGGTCAAGATTTATCGACATCGAGGCCGGAGGGTCAGGGATAAGTTTAACAGTGCCCATATTAAGCGGACCGTTGTCACGCTAACATAACCATATCATATGGTAGTTATCAGTGGTTCACCAACTAAGTAGCAAACATGCTATTTGGGTGCATTCATCATTTCATCAATCATTAAAACAAAGGTACATTTGAGTACATTATTATACTTCGCCTAATACATTAGAGACCTAAACTAATAAATCTAATAAATCATCCTTCCTCGGCTGCTTGCAAGGAGGCTCATCATCGTCATAATTGCTGCCATGCTAATGCGCCATCCATGAACATCGTTCTAGTGAATCGCCGTCAATGTTCTTGTTGAAGAAAATACCCATATGAAACATATTAGATCTGTACGCAAAAGGCCCTGGCGTGCCAACTATTAGATGATTTAGCCCAGACAATGCCTAGCAACAAGATTGCGTAAGATGAATCAGATGGTAACACACAAGACACAATAATTTACACTGGTTCAGGGTGTGGTGGTGCGCTAAACCCTACTCCAGTGGTGTTGCTGCTCTTGCATTCGTATGCTCAATTACAAGGGTTGTCCCTACCCTCCTTTATATAGGCAGAGGGGGTAGGGTTACAATGAGGGTGATCGGAGGGGGTAGGGTTACAATGAGGGCAATCAGGCTAACAGATTGGATTCTTAGTCTGTTACATGGAATGCGCAACAGATTGATCCTAGCTATCGTCTAGATACACCTATCTTGGATATCCTCAGTTTACCTTGACCTCCATATTGGTCAATCTCCTTGGCCCTTCATGGGATCCTTTCATGACGGTTGCTGGCTGATAGCTTGGACTTGGTCACATATACGGGTTGTGCGGGTACCCCTAGACCATATGTCCGATGGTGCCCGCCTCCGTAAATCCATTTTCGGAGGCAGGCACATTGTAATGCCTGCCTCCAAAAATACTTCTGCCATGCGCCTAGAGCCCAACGCCGTGACCCGCCTTTCTTGCTGCGTCATGCCCTCTTTCTCTGTGCTGCAGCAGCACTAGGCCACCACCAGCCGATGCCATCGAGCCCCATCACGTGTGCAGTTTGAGAAAGCCACGCCCTCATCCCCTGTTTCCCGTGCGCGATATGCAAAAACTACCGGCAGCGCCCCTTGTTTTGTTAAACCACCTACATGTGGCGCGAGATCAGTGGCCGCACCCTTCACAGCCACACATCGGGCCACATGGATCTATAACACCCCATGTCCAAAACTGCTTATGTGGCCTAGCTCCTCATGTGGAATGGGGCTGCATACGCATAGCACACCTCTTACACTTTTGTCCTCGCTTCGTGTAAAAGAGCTGACCCGGAGGTGCTACGTTTGAAATGACAAGACTTATAAGCTAGCCCTCACCCTCCTAAACTTCCAAGGTGGTACTAAACCCACCAACAACAACTCCACATGTGCCACTTGGTCTATATGGACCAACTTCACAACTACTACACTCGTATGCAGGCCCGTTCCACATGCAGAGCTGGGCCATATAAGCTATTTTGGATGCGGGTGTTATAGGATCACAACCACACCGACTGTACCATGGGAAGCCATGCTGTCCTTCTACGTACACGCCTGCACCCGCGTAGAAGATGGAGGAGTGGGAGCCCCAGATCACTAACGTGGATGGCTAGATGTCCTGATCTGAGGCCACGTGGACTTGTGTCAACCATCCAAACATTTGTGCTTCTTCACCTAGAATGGCACGTGGGTCCTACGTGACGTCATCTCCAACCGAATGTAGAAATTCTCTCTCTCTCTCATGCTCGTATGCCGTGCTCCCTCTCTCTCGTTTCCCTTAACGTCCGAGCAGCTCCATTTCTCCACCACCACCTCGCTCAACATCGCCGGCCCCCTCCACCTCCACCATGACAGCTCATGAGGGCACAGCAAGTAGGGCCTGACCCCGAGGGTAGCTGCTCGGCCCCTACGGTGGCTCATGAGGGCGAGGCGAGTGGGGGCCTAGCCCTAGCGATGGCGGCTTGGCCCCAGCGGTAGCTCACAAGGGTGCAGCGAGCAGAGTCCTGGTCCCTATGGTGGCTCATGAGGGCACGGCGAGCAGGGGTCCGACGGTGGGTCAGCCCTAGTAGTGGCTCACGAGGGCATGGCGAGCAGATTCTAGGCCCCGGCGGTGGCTCACAAGGCTATGGTGAGCGGGGGCCTGGCCCTGGCAGCGGCGGCTCGGCCCTAGCTATAACACCCTAGGTGTTAGACTTATAATCGGCACTTGCATTGCATGAGTTTAGGCGTCATTCGTTCATATATGAGCATGAAACACATGTAACTCACTAGTGAAACATATGGAACATATTAGTGAAACATATGAGACATGCTAGTGAAACATGTATATATGTAATGTGCTTGCAACATCTCCTTGAAACATATGCAACATACCCTTGTTCCTTGTGTTTCAATGTATGTATGTTAGATGCTCATACTTGGTAATGTAAGTGAGTGTTGATGTCACTTCTTTCATGTGTCTCACATCACTCTCTATCTATAGTGATCCCTGGAAAAGTTTCATGAAGCTTGGAATCAAAAAGTCACATGAAATGATAAGTTCTATTCCTATTGCAATTGCACCATTAAGTGAATGGAATTATAGACCATCAACCAAACCTTGCAAACTTGCCCAAATGACTCTAGATGAACTATACAAAAAAAGTCATGAAGGTTTCATGTTGAGCAAATGCCAAGAAAATGCCCCAATTGGCCTAAAACCCTAGTTTAGGCTTTATTAAGTTGCTAGTTTGATCAAAGTGAAAGTTTGACTTTTGTAGAAGTTATGAGGTTTGAACTTTAACAAAAGTTGTAGTTCATCTTGTGTAGAACAAACTTTGTTTAATGGTCAAGAGCTAGTTTGGCCTCTAACCTGTCAAATAGAGCTCCCAAGATTCAATGCAGTGCTGTTTTGGATCTCAGAAATTTGGCTAAGTCATAATGGAGTTTCAGTTTCGGGTATCCCACTTTGGAGCTTTGTATCTTGCAGTACAAGCTGATCTAGACCTTCATCATTTAAGAGAATTTGTATCTCAGGTTGTGTAATACAAACTTTGTTCAAGCCTCAAGGCCTAGTCCAGCTCCTAACTTAGTCAAATAAGGAACCCAAGTTTGAACTTACTGCTGATTTCAGACTTGAAAATATTCTAAGTTTGGAATTCATAGTCATCGATGTTGGCATGCCGCGTTCTTGAGATTTTGTTAAGCAACTTGGTTTGATCCCTTAATAAAAGTTGGAGTATACATCTTGAAGAAGAGTTTATAGAAAGTTGGATTTGATTTGACATATTTTGACCGGTAAATTGGAGCCTCAACCGAGCCAAGCTTAGTCCTCGTTTAGTCGCTGACAGTGTCAACTTAGGAGCTAATTATGCACTAATCCATAACTCTAATAACTGGATGCCCTTAATGAAAGTTGGAAAGGGGTCTGTGGTCAATAACTTCTCTGTAGCACCCAAGACCCGAATCTCGCTGGAATATGCCAAAAGTGGAACTGAAGTCGGACTTGTCTGCGCCTGCCACCTGCTTGGCTTAATGCCTCCATGGCGACCATGCAGGGTAGTGCGCCCCCATCTCCTGCCACGTGCTCCTGCCTCTCCATGCCGATGGGCAGAGCATCGCCGAGCTCTCTACTCCCTCTAGCCCTCTTTGGCATCCTCCCTCTCGCTCTCGGCTTCCCCTCCCTCGCTTGGGCGCTCCTCCATGGTCGCTGCTGCTATGAATGGCCGCCGCCAAGCTCCTAACCGCCACCACTAGCCCTGCCTCCTCTGGCTGCTCGCCTTGTTACCCTTCCTCACCGTGCTCTTGCTATGGCACACCGTCGTCATCATTTTGCGCTAGCCAAAATCGCTGCCTTAGTTGCCGCCGCCGGTTCGTGTGGGCTTAGGCCACCGCTGCCATGGCTGGGAGACCACGGGCCAACCCTGGCTCTTTCACAGGCACCAGCAGGTGCGCTCGGGAGCCAGCAAACCGCAGCGCCACTCTTCGACCGTTGCCTGGCCGTGGCCCCACTGAAGCCAGCCTGCTGATGGCCGTCGCGGCCGCTTGCAGCAAGCACTCATGGCCAGTTCGTCTCGGTCCACCGTGGAGCAAGCCAAGGTCACTAGAGGGTGCGCGCGGACGCCTTGATGCTCCCCTGCATCTTCCCCGCCACCGGCGAGCACCCCCGGCCGAACTCCTCCTCCGTCCTCTACTCTGCTCTGGTAATGGCAGAAATGAAGGACCTCACGTTGAAATTGAAGAAAAGGCAGGGGGTTATTGAATAGCCATGACTCAGAGGAATAGTACAGGGAAGGAGCTTTCGGTGTAGATTAGTTTGTGATTAGCTCAGGGGCCTCGGTGCAAGATGGTTTTTCCTTTATTTTTCTTTTTCTTGTAAATTGGCTAAATCTTTGAAAGTTAATATCTCATGCTAGGAAGCTCCAAAAATAGCAAATGAGGACTTTTTGGAATCGTTGTGAAATTCTCTATGCAATGGATCTATAATATGTCATGTTTTAGTTGAAGTTTTTAGTTCTAAAAGTAGATCTATGCTTTTAGGTTTTCAATGATAGTTGTATTTGTCATTTTCATAACTGCAGTTGTAGGGCTCGAAATGAAGTGAAATTTTTGTGGAATGCTAATCATATGATTTTAGATGTGTGGTAATAAGTTTATGAATTTTGGTTGTTGTAGGAGTGAGTTATTAGTGTATCTTGCTCTCACATGATTTATTGCAATAGCCATTTGTCTTTTTCATAGAGGTTAACATACTTGTCTAAATTGCTTGAAATTTGGATAGTATACTATTGGGAGAATATGTAGGCCTCTGTAATTTTGGTAGAATTTATTGTGCACTTTTGATATATGTTCATAATTCCACCTAATTATTTAAATAAATTAGGAAATTGCATTAAAAGAATTTATTTAGGATTGGACACTATGTTTTCTAGTATTCATTAGTTATGTGTGACATGTTGTTAAAGTTGGTTTTGTCCAATTATATGTTTGCAACATATGTTAATAATTATTGCTTGCAAATGAGGTTTCTGGACAGATTTGGGAACTTAGCAAAGTTCTTCATGATAATGTGCTTTGTTCTAAAACTTGTTTATACAAAAGTTGTAGGTAATTTATGTATCTAGCTGCTGTTAAAATTTGGTGGAATTTGGCCATGTGGTTTAGGAGTTATAGCTGTTTAAAGTTGGGTTACAGAATTGCTTGCTCTCTGTCTTGTTAGACCAGTTTCTGTGTTTGTGTAAATTTGACATGTTAAACTTTGGAATCATGCCATCATGGTTATAAATTAAATGTAGAGAATTTCATAAGCTTTATATAATGTCTTCTTACAAGTCATTTGGATTTGTGTAACTCTAGTTATAGCTAAATCTTGTAGCTAGTGTTTGTAGTCATGAATGTGACAGATTCTAGTTTTATGTGTTTACTTCATATGTTGGTAAGTGTGGCTCATGCTTTTGATAATGTGAAGTTAATACACCTAAGACTATGTGAAGCTGGTTCCTTTACTTGATATGCATGATATATCTGTTTAATGGGTGGTGTGCTATTTAGTTGAGTGACTATGAATGCCTATGTCTTGCTTAATCTTGTGCTTGTCCTAAATACTCCTAGGTGATGCATCTTGTGTTACCATTCTTCATATTCATACACTTGCATCTTGCATCTCATCTAAGTATGGTAGATGCACCACGTGAAGGACAAGATGTGGAGCCTAACCCGAAGACGGTGTTTGGTGGATCTATCTCGAAGACGGAAGGACTGGACAAGTGCTAGAATGGGAGGTGCTCGCTAAGCGAGTGTCATCTGACAACCATTGACTTGTGTCGGATTCTAGGCAAGCCCCGGAGCATTATAAGCCTCCTAATTTCTAAAAATGCAATTGAGTATATATATATATGTTATATGTATTGTTGCACTAAGTGATAGGTGTTGAATGAAAACACTTGTTGTATATATATCATGTCCTTGTCCAGAAAGTATACCTTGAATCCTATTTAGGTTCAGGTTCGAGTAATTGGTTAGCCCTGCTTTAACCGGTAGAAGTCAGGTGATTTCCTGTCACCTATATATATATATACATATATATATATACATATATATATATATATACATATATATATATATATACATATATATATATACATATATATATATATACATATATATATATACATATATATATACATATATATATATACATATACATATATATATATATACATATATATATATATATATATATATATATACATATATATATATATATATATATATATATATACATATATATATATATATATACATATATATATATATATACATATATACATATATATATATATATACATATATACATATATATATATATATATATATATATACATATATATATATATATATATATATATATATGTATATATATATATATATGTATATACATATATATATATATATATATATATATATATATATGTATATATATATATATATGTATATACATATATATATATATATATATATATATATATATATATATATATATCATGGAAAAGAACCATATGTTAATGAAATGAAATGAGACCGGACGGGATGACGATAGTGAAGCAACAAGGCATGGAGGTCTTGGGTGTGGATCTATCTTCGTCTGTGTCAATTAAGGACCGATTCTTAGAGCCTTTCCTTGTCATGTTGAACGCATGCCTCTCTCTTAGTTGGCCGGGTCTAGAGACCGACCACGAAGCCGAGTAGCTCAACTCAGGCTGGGAGTCAGCAAGTATAAAGTGCGCCTCAGAAGGAAGCCATAGGCGTGAGTCCAAAGGCAGGTGATTTATGTGCTGGCACTGACCGAACCTGCGAAGTTGGTTCCGGAGTTGTCCCAAAGGTGACCTAATGCTCCTCGACGGGGGAAGTCATGGGTGAGAGTTAGGAATACCCCCCTCAGCTGAGTTGTAATTCGATTCAAGTCGTTGTCTCTCACCTGTTAGTGAGAACTTGACAAGAGTATCTCCAATGTAGATCTCACTAAATAACTTGATGGTTTAGGAATGATGATATGATGATGATAGCCTTACTATACCTGCTGTGGTTAATATTGTTTGCTCCTAATAAAGTGAGTGCTCTAGTACAGGTGCTAATGTAGATGACAGGTTCATGATGATTAACTTGATGCTTAAGCATTAAATGATTACTTATATGTACTAAGCTTTTATGCAAAATATTGTCAAGCTAGCCCCACTAATATCAGCCTTTTATACTCCTTGGTGTCACCTTATTTCTAGTTTATGATGGGTAAGTCTAGCTGAGTACATTCTCGTACTCAAGGTTTATTCTCACTTGTTGCAGGTTGTGATGTATCATGGCTACTGCAAGAATTGGATGGCTCCTGCCGTAGGGGCAGAGTGTGATCATGGGCATGATCCTTCTGAGTTATCTTGTCTCTACTGCTTTTGTTGGAAGTTGATCTTGGTACTGGCATGTATTTAAAATGAGAGTAATGTTGGTTTCAAATTCCTTTGCTTCCGCTACTTTTCAACTTAAGTTGTAATAATTATGTTGAACTCCAATGTATATTGAACTACTTGTGAAATGGATGTAACATGTGGCTTGTTATGTTGAATCACTACGATCTTGGCTTGTATATCGGTTGGTTTGAAATCCCTCGTGATTTCGTTGGACTACCGGAGTTATATGGGTTCAAGTGTGAGAATTTGATCACTTTGGTGATTGTTTTTGTACTTATGCTCTTATAATTTGGACGGTTCCGTGACACTAGCAGTGGCTTGTGATGGCACGACAAGTGGAGGCCTAACCCCAGGGATGGCTTGCGAGGGTGTGGCCCCAATGGCTCTTCTCAGTGGCAGCAGATCTGATGAGTGGTGACCGAAGTGCGTCGATGGGCGAGGATGCGGCCCTAGCGGGGCTTCTTGGTGCTAGCAGATCCTGCGAGCGGCAGCCGCAAGGCATCGATGGGCTCGGTGGGCCTCATGGATGGGCTCACCGGGCTCGGTGATGGTTTTTTTAAAAATCCATTAAACGTGGCGGGCTGCTTAGGTGGACTGCCTCCATTAATGGGTATTAATCGAGGCGGGCACCTTAGGACGCCCACCTCTATTAGTCGATTAATCGTGGCGGGCAAAGCAACTGCCTCTATATGTTATCTTGGACATTATGTTGACACCCGATCTAACATCACAAAAAGTCTTATGAAAAATCTTCTGACCAATGGTACACTCGATCGTCGCCATGCCAGGGTCATCCTTCTTAGCAAGAAATGGTGGAGCGAGGAGGTGGTCGTACTCTGATCGGATGGTGTTGATTATGTTGATCGTCTCTTCAGGTGACTGGCTGACCTTGTTCTTCCTCCTTCTGTTCTTCTTCTTCTCGGTCACTTCTGTTGTCTCTTCAAGCAGGTATGCCTTCTGTGGATGAGAGGAAGAATATAGTATACGGTCCTTGAATGAGAACTTCTCCTTTTTATCCTTGATAGTGAAACAGATCTTGGCGGTGTCCGCATAGATGATGGCCTTTTGCGGTGCTCAGGATAGGTCGGCCTAAAATGATGGGTGCCCTCTCATCTCCACCTGTTTCCAAAACCACAAAGTCTATGGGAACATATGATTGTCCCCACTCGAATGATGACATCTTCTAGAATTCCTTTGGGGTAGCAGAGTAACTGATCTACAAGCTGCAAACGCATGATGTTTCACACTTGCTCCGAAGTCATAGACAGCTTCTTGAAAGATGTGAGGTCCAATGGAGATGGGAATGATGGGTCTCCCTGGATCACCTTTCTTGTTAGGGAGTGAATAATCTATCCACCTTCCCTCTAATGATTGAGTGTAGTAGAAAGCTGCATTGTGAATATCGATAAGATTTGTAGTTTCTAAATCTTCCGACTGCCCCAGAATCTTACCTTTGTCAGATGGAGGAACAACAGCTGCCAGCTGAGCTATTTGTGATTCTATCATTTTATTAAAACTATGTTGATTCTTAATGGCAAAAGCAAAATTATCCATTCTAGTACTTATGTTCTCTAGGATTTTATCATTTGAAACTATTTTCTTAGACATCTGATCCATAAGTCTAGATTGACTAGCAACTAATTCTCTCAAGGGTGGTTGATTGAAGTTATTATAATTATTACCTTGGAAGTTACCTTGGTAGTTTGGCCTCTGTTGCTGATTCCATCCTTGATTCTATTGAGGATGATAGTTGTTGTTATTGATGTAGTTCACATCCTCTTGAGTTTTAGGACAATAGTTCCTTGAATGCCTAGTGTCACCACACACTTCACACGTCATGCGAGAATCATGAATGTGCATGACTTCTTTCTTCTCACTAACTCAGTCTTCAAGTTTCTTCATCAGTAGGTCCATCTTGGCAGACAACATGTCTACCTCCTTGAGTTGATGCATTGCTCCTCCTCTCTTATGAGGCTGAGTACGTTCTTCATTCTAGCTTTGATTGGAGGCCATCTTCTCAATAAGAGCTATTGCATCTCTAAGGTTAAGTGATAGAAAAGCACCTCTAGCAGCAGCATCCATTGTCTCACGGGTACCAGTCGTCTACCCATGGTAAAAGGTCTATATGAGTAGCTAATTCTCCATCCCATGATGAGGATATTCTATTATGTAGTCTTGAAAGCATTCCCATGCCTCAAGGACAGATTCATCATGATGTTGCTGAAAACTTGAGATTCTCCCACGCAGAGTATTAGTCTTGCCTATGGGAAAGAACTTTGCTAGGAAGACAGTGGAGCAGTTATCCCATGTGGTGTTACTTTCTTTGTTGGCATACAACCACTATTTTGCCTTCCCCAAGAGTGAAAATGGGAAAAGACGGAGTAGAATAGCATCCTTGGTTACTCCCTTGATAGTGAAGATGCTATAGATCTCTAGAAAGTGTTGGAGATGTGCACTAGCATCTTCATGTGCCTTTTCACAAAACTGTCTAGCTTGCACCATGTTGATGAGAGCAGGCTTGAGCTCAAATCCATTGTCTCCAACATTGACCTCAGGTCCAGTACGAATGTTGACTGTAGTTGGAGCAGAGAATTCACAAAGACTCTTGTTAGCCATGGCTTCAAATTCTAGTGTTAAGCTTCGCCTTATACGGTTGTCCTCTGACTCTAAAGCTGATACTCTCTTGAGTTTAGCCTTAGTTCTCTTGAGTAGCGCTTCTAGATCATCAATGAAGTTTGTCGGTAGGTTAAAACCAATCATACATTACCCTGCATAAGATACACAAGTAGACAAAACAAGGGTAAGCCTGTTTGAGCAAAGGTCAATGGTCATTTCAATCACATCAATTAATATAAGTTTACCAATACTTCCTGTGCTAGCCACATTCCCTGGCAATGGCGCCAGAAAAGCTTGTTGGTATTTGTTAACTCCTCACTTATTTTAGTAGTCACCTATTAATTACCGATACCTCTAGCATTACTAAACTAGGTTGTCATCTTGTCACACCTGATTTTAAGGACAAAACCAGATATACACTATATGTGAAATAAAGGAGTCAAATCTCACATATAGCCACATATAAGTGTAATATCAAGAGACAAATGCTTAATATACATAATGCAATAGTATAAAATATACCTTACAGAGCAACACAGTGGGAAGACAACTCCGAACACTAGGTGTAGACTTTACTCCAGGAACAAACTAACTGGTTGATCACAAGCCTAAAAACTCCAGAGACTATCCTGAGGTGTGGGAAATAGCAAGAGTGAGTCCATGTCGAACTCCGCAAATATATCATGGGGTTCATGAGGCTCAAAAGGTTAGACACTGGTTTACTGCATTTAGCTTTTATTCATCATTTACTTAGCAATTGAGTAGCATCAAGGTAAACCAATTCCCATTATAAACAAATGATCAATTGAAATAAGAATAATGAAATAGCAATTAATATAAGCATAATAATATCAACAATAATAAGCATGATATAACAATGGTGAACATTTATTCTGTAAGAATCCCCAAGGCCGCTCGTGTCCGTGGGCACGGCTAGTATACCAATTTTTAACTCTACACAGAGGTGTACACTTTCACTATGAGTCATGACTTCCAAATGCATGGGGAGGCCATTCCCAAAACACCGGAAATTATATAAAGCCATTTAAAAGTTCGTCTAACAAGTTAGGGCCACTAAGGATTCTCAATTGGAAAGCATGAACCTCCCTCCAAGGGGTGACTTACAAAAGACTGCACCCACCTTGGCAGGCCAAGACCATATTAGACATGACCCCTCTTGCGCCTTTCGGTAACCACTAACAAGCTAGAAAATGTCTCTTAAACAACTTGAGCCAGAGCCATATAGCCCTCATAGCTATACTGTAAATCTCGGTTATCACTTACAGATAAGTCCTTATGGAGAGAGACTAGAGCAACATAAAAACAACATAATGCTCTAGCACCCTTTAATAGTAATTAAATCATCTTAATGGGTGATTGCACAATTCATTAGTCATATTACAAGATCATTGTTTATTATTAAGCACTAGCAATAGCTACCCAATGCAAATCCCATAGGCAACAAGGAATCAGGATATCAAAACCTACCTTATAATCTATAGGTCATCAAGGAGGACACATGCATATGTATTATGATTATAGTGAATAGGATAACAAGGATGGTCCCATGTTATACTTGCCTTAAACTCTGATGCTTCTTCTAGTCCAAAGCTTCAACTGTATTCCTTCTCAATCAATATGTAAAGCTCACCGACTAGACATTATCATAGAACACCACACAAGTATCCATATGCAATCATACACGAGGCAAACAAGAGATACAATTAGAACAGTACACAAACATTAGAAAAACAGTTTTAAAAGCTTATAAAACTATTCTACACGTTACTACGATCACACAGACGTAAAGATCACAAAAATCAGATTTAAAACGTGAAAGTTATGAATTTTCTAAGATTTTCTATAGACAAATAAATACTTTAATATAAGCTCAAAAATTAAATATCACAAACCTACTGTACAACTATACTATCATGTAGAGCTTACGAATACAAACCTAACGCAACTTGAACGGGTCCAAACGGAGTTAAAATGAACAAGTTATAGGCATTTAAAGCTTGAAACATAACTTTGAAGCATTTGAAACAATCGAAACATATTTTTCATTAAAAACCGGTTGGAAATAAGCTTTCAACACAGAAAAACGTATTTTCGTGAATACACCAAGGACGGTGGGTTAAGCTTTAAAGAATTCTAGGGTTTCTTTAGAAAAATGTCAAGCCAAAGAGGTACGTTCTAATCTTGAGCGTTGATCTGAGGATGGACGGCTAGAAAAAGAAGATGGAGGGATGCAGGCGGCGCTCCTACCGGAGAAGAAAGAAACGTGGCGGCGCCATGGCCGGACTTCGTCGGAGATTCGGTTTTGGTGCTATAGTGCTCCAAATCACGTGCAATTTGATCCAAACAAACAAGAAGCTCCATGCGGACTCACCGGAGTAGAAGATGAAGGCGGAGACGAGACGAGGATGGTGTATTGCTCGAGTTGGCGGACTGCAGCGTGCTGTGAGAGTTCGGTGGCAATGTGAGATCAAGAATAAACAAGAGAAAGAGGGAAAATAGCCCTGGAAACCTCATGAACACGAGACGAAGCTCGGTATCAACTTATGGAGACGAATGAACCCACGAACTCGACAAATTAAGCTCGGTGGCGACACTTTAGGGTTTAGCGACTGTAACACCCTAAAATTTTGGAATAATTTAAAATAGGTGAATATAATTTTTATGTATTTTTGTGGGCATACAAACTTAGAAAAGTAATAATTTTTATTAATTTAAAATCAAATATAAGGGTAGAAACATGATTGAGCATTCATGCTGCTGCATTTAAATTTTTGTATTGAGTGGTTTGATTCAAATTTCAAAGGGAATTAAAAATTCATTTGAAAATTTGCTTTGAAAATGTTGAAAAGAAAAAGAAAAGAGTTCATTCTCTCCTTTTAGGCTTTGGCCTAGTTCTTTGGCCCGGCCTGCTCCCTTCCTCTCTCTCATTCGGCCTTACTCCTCTGTGGCCCAGCTCCACTCCTTCCCCCACTACGCGAGCAACCCGTCTCGCAGTGGCCTAGCGGCACTGGTGCTCGGTCTCCATCCCGCGCCCTCCCTCTTGGGCGGAGCCCGGCGCTGGCCCAATACCACACGCGCCCACTTTCCCTCTCCCTCTGTCTCCCTGACACCCCAACCCCACAGGTCAGCGACCCTTCTTCCCATCCGTCTTCTACCTCCGACGCCTTCCAAGATTAGAAGCCGACGCCTTCCTGCCTCCATCAGGTTTGGCTGAATCAAATCCCGCATCCAATCCTCCTCTTTCCATTCTTGGTGCAGCCTTTGAGCTATAAAAGCCGGAGGTCACCACCACCACCTCCATTCCACAGCCGCCATAGCCCTAGAACTCCGCCCTAGCTCGAGGTTTGACAGATAAGTCGCGTCTCCGTCATCGTAAGTCTTCGCGTTGCTCCGGGTCAAGTTCGCGAAGATGCCGAACCTTTTCTATTTCTTCTTTTTGCTCCTAATTGCTTACACGCCACCACCAAAATCTTGCAGGAGCTCACCGTCCGCCGTTTCATGCCACCCGACGCCTTCAGGCCTTTCCCGAACTTCTTTTCGGGCTTGGTGAGTTCGCATTGAGTTCCTCTATCTTCCCATGCCTTCTTTTTGTTCGATTATGCCCGGAGTCACTGTATCGATGAACTCCGGTGAGCTCGGGCCAAGTCCGGCCATGCCTCAGTCGTGGGGGCCCTGTGGACGGCCGATGGAGGTTTCCTCTCCCACGGGATTAGATCTCATCCGTCTGAGTTGAATCCAACGGCCAGGACAAGAGGATACCAGTTCGTCTAGAAATTTTGCTAAAGAGTCCCTGAAAATTTTATATATAGAACCCGCAGTCCAAAACGTATTCCGAAAATACGCTTTCTCTTTTCGAAAACGTAGATTCGTTTTAATAAGTTCAAAAATACGTTTTCAGCTATTTACAGAATTGCCACTGATTTTGTTTTAGCCATAACTTCTCCGTTTTAACTCCGATTTGACCCGTTCAAATTGCGTTAGGTTCGTAATTTCATAATATACATGTTAATACTACTGTTAAGTAGGTTTTCAACTTTTAAAATTCATGATTAGATTTAATCTATTTTAATAGAGGAAATCTTGTTTATTTCATATCTTCTACGTTTCAACTCCGTTTTGAGCCATTCAAGTTGCGTTAGATTCACAGCAACGAGATCTACGCATTTGTAACAGTGTTTATCATGTCACTAATATTAGAATTTCATGGTTTGAATCATATCTTAAATAACAATTATGCAACTGGGTTTTGTAAATAAAATATGATTTGTTTTACTTTAGTTTTATAATTCGAATCTAAATTTGACTTAAATTATAATCTCTATAAAATATCTTATATATGTTTTTATACCATTAAGATACATGAAGTTAATAGTTTTATAGGTAAATTTATCGGTAGTTGTATCTTTTCAACCGTAGCTCCGATTAGCGTGCTTTTCGCGACTTTGTGTACGTAGCGATACGTAGAATCGTGTTTCAAACTCTTTTACTTATTTTTGGTATGATTGGTGTACTGTTCTAATATAGATCTATTGTTTGCTTCGTGTATGATTGCTCGATGTGTGTGTGGTGATTTATTGATCAAGTTTAGTAGGTGAGGTTTATGTGGTGATTAAGAAGCTGTTCTCTGAAGACTAGAAGCTGAGAATTGGAAGCAGAGGATTGGAAGTTGTATACTAAAGGCTTTTGAGCATATTGCTTTGGGGGAAAAGCAAGTCAAGGCAAGTATAGCATGGGATCTTCCTTGTTACCTATTCACATTAATGTCATAATAATCATATAGCATGTGTCTTTCTTGTTACCACTAAGGATATCCTAGCTTTTGTATCTTGTACCTTGACACCGGTGGAACATTGCATTAGGTAGTTTTTATGCTAGTGCTCAAGATAAATAACCATGATCTGTAACTTGACTAATGGTATATGCAATAAACATTTAAAAGATGTTTTAAAGCAACATGGCTCAAGAGGGCTAGAGCATATTGGGTTGTTTTTATGGTGCTCTAGTTTCTCTCCTTAAGGACTTATCTATAAGCAAACATCCGGGACTTACAGTACAACTATGAGGGCTATATGGCTCTGGCTTTAGTCAAGTATGAGGACCTTTTCTAGCTTGTTAGTGGTAACATTTATGGCGTAAGAATGGCTTGACGAATCGGGTATAGTGCGGCCTCTGTCCTTATGTGTATAGGCTACGCGTTATTATGCCATTTGGAAGAGGGGCTCTACATCTGTTTGCCGAGTGAATCTAATGGCCATAACTTATTAGACGAACCTTTGAAAGACTTCATAGTGAACTCTGCCGACCTTCCTTAGAAGTGGGTCAAGAGATTAGCTACCTCGAGCGAAAGGGTAAATCACGACTCACAGTGAAAGTGTACAACCTCTGCAGAGTGTAAAACTATTATAACAGCCGTGCTCATGGTCACGAATGGCCTTGGACCCTTACAGAATAAATGATGAACACTGATAATAATGTTAATACTGATGATATTGATGCTCACTATTGATTATTGTTTCTTGCTATACATTATTCTCGTTTACATGATCATGAGGTTATTTGGGCTTATGGTAAACTTGTTGCTACTCAATTGCTAAAAGATGACTCAATAAAAGCTAATCGTGGTAAACCAGTGTCAACTTTTGAGCCTCTTGAACCCTATGACATATTTGATAAGTTTGACATGGACTCACTCTTGCTATTTCTCACATATCAGGAAGGGTACCAGACTGCTAGATTCTAGAATTTTTAGGCTTGTGATCAACCAGTCAGTTTGTTCCTGGAGTGAAGTCTACACCCGGTGTTAGGAGTTCTCTTTCCGCTGTGTTGCTCTCTAAGGTTATATCTTAAACTATTGCATTATGTTTATTAAGCATTTATCTCTTGATATTACACTTATCTGTGCTATATGTGAGATTTGACTCCTTTATTTCACATATAGTGTATGTCTGGTTTTGTCCTTAAAATCGGGTGTGACAGAGTGGTATCAGAGCAATGCTGACTGTAGGACGCAATCCTAGTTAGAACTGGACGTTTAGCATGTTTTCATTTTTGCCTATTTCTTGCCTTCTCTTTAACTTTGTTATTTTCTCAATTTTATGCTTAATTCTATCCCCATTCTGTTATAAAAACCTTGTCTCTATTTTGAACCTTTTCTCCTTATCTATTAGACGGCTCGTGATGAGAAGACTGTGGACTTCAGAGGTTAAGAGGACTAAATTGTGTCACTCTTGCTCACATTTGACAAGAAGCCATTAGCAATGCAAAACCAATTACTAGAAGAAATGGCTCAACATGGAAATTCTCAACAATGCTCATCTCAAGGTTAGACCAACATATCCAAGGGGCCAGAGAAGATACAAGTAGCAGAAACTTGGAAGAATATGAAATCCAATAAAGATGTTGATAGTAAGGCACTTGGGAGGCAGGAACAATGTCACTGCTGTAAGCATTATGGTTTTCCCTGTCTTCAAAACGAGTCTAATAAGGGAAAAGTCAAGGTGGATCCAAATTTTGAGGTCAACATGGACAAGAAGAGGAAGGCAATCTCACTAGAACCACTTATGGAAAGCAATCAGCAATCGAGTTATACTACATTGTCACATGCAACTCTAATCCCTTGTCAAATGAATCCTAACCTTGAAGAGTTAGAAGCCTCTCAAGCTAAAACTACTCCCCATGAGGTAGTCATAGATGGGTGGACAATTACCTATAAGGAGTATCAACCCCGAAAGGCCAAACAAGCTAAGAAACAAGCCAAAGAGACGAAGGTGAACTTTTATGGCCAGCAAGATAGCAGCATACCAAGCAACAGTTCCATGGAGTATGACATCACAAAAGATCCAGCTAAGAGAAAGAGTTATCATTGCCAGCAGGAAAGACATTATGTCAAATCTTGCCACAGAAGAATCAACAACAGCAAGACCCAGGACAGGATGTACAAAAAGAGCATGTGCAAAGAAATAAATTAAAGAGAAATTACATCCATGGAAGGTTGAAACATGTGGATATTACCACCATTCCTGGAGCTAAGGAGGTCATGTTTGGATCAATTCCTGTAAGTTCAGGAAATGCCATGGTTTTGTTTGACTCCAGTGCCTCACATTCGTTCATATCTAGACAATATGTAGAGGATCATAACATATTTATGCTTCCAAGGGGGAAAACAGTGATGGTTAAAACTCCAAGAGGTGAAATAAAGGTGAACCGCGTATGCCCAAAAGTTAGTTTTGACATAAAGGGGGTACATTTTAAGGCAAACCTCATTGTTTTGGAATTAATGGACATTGATGTTATCCTTGGAATAGATTAGTTATCTACTTGTAAAGGAGTGATTGAGTATGCCCAACGTTCAGTGTTTCTAACTACACTTTTAGGAGAAAGGATTGAGTATGAGGGTATTAAACCTACACCTGAGGGATACAAGGTTGACCCATCTGAGGGTATGAATACTAAGAATGGTAAAGAGGGATGCGGGATTTTAGATGTCATTGTAGAGGACTAAGGAATACAAGATATGCTATCTACTCCGGATGCTACTGCAATCACACCATGTTTAAGAAATAGGAGTTATGTCCCGTGTAATAAAACCGTTAGTAGCCAAGTTGAGTCGTCTTAATGTGTGGCTTATGAACTTTTAAGTGTTTAGTTGCTTTGTGCTTATGTTTAAGTTTGAGTTGGAATTTTGTAATGAGTGGAATGATTTTGTGGGTTTTTGTCCATGATTTCATTTAGTTTATATGTATAAGGTATAAGGATTAATGAAATAAATAGCTGGGTTTTGGTTATCTCCTGCTTTCTATATCTTGTCTTTCGGAGCAGTCTATCTTTATCAACTTATATCTCTGTTCTTGAAAGACCAAAAATCATGAGAAAATTCTGGACAAGAGTAGACTTCAATATCTTTCTCTAAATGCAAGAACCACCTTCAAAGCTGTTTTGGTTTGGGAGATACAAAAATCACAAGGCAATGTATCTGTGCTGTCATAAACCTGGAACAGTTTCTGGTATGTACTGTTTTCAACCAAGTTAACTATAGAATCTGGAATTATGTTCTATAAGAAAGTTGTAGAGAATTTTTCAAGATTTCCATCGGTGTAAACTACAGCTTCATTGGATTAACAGAATGAGAGTTACAGCTGTTTTACTGCACTTCTGTTTTTATATCACGAGGAAATTTTAGGTTACTTGTTTATAACATTGCTTTCGAGTTTCATTGGGATGTCAGAACGCCTTTATGCTAGTTGATTCATTTAGGAGGAGGTGCAAGCTACCATTTTGTGTTCCCTAGTTTATATTTTCTTAAGGGGGTATCTAAGTTGAAGAGGATGCAAGATGGAGATCTTATACTTTCTAGTTCTTCACTTGGAAGAATCGGTTAACCCCATGGTTGAGAAGTCAACATCAAGCGTAGGTATCCTCAACTCAAGATTGATAATTGTTGGATCGTCTACAAGGAGCTTGAGTAATCATCAGGGTTGGTCTTCGCTTTGAGCTATCATCAATTGGGAGTGTAACCTTCAATATACCCAAGACAAGATGGCCCTGATGGCATAGGAAGATGTTGGACTCCTGCAATTGGTTCTATAAAGACTTAGAAGACCTCAATGTTACACCAAGCATGATAAGTAAGCTTTGGTTCTTGGATAGGTTATCTTTAATGATGGAATTATGGTGGACTCAAGAGAGTTAAAGATGTGCTGAGATAGAATCCACCAAAGGATGTATGTGAGACTTAGAGATTCATGGAAATGGTAGGATAATATCAAAGGTTCATTGGGGGCATTATAATCTGGACATAAGAGTGACATCAACGTGGATTGTAAGAATCTAGTAGACATTATCAATAAGTTGGGGTTGATCTAGTGACATTATTGTTGGATTGGAATTAATTTTGACTTGGGAGTGTGTTATTACTTGGAGAAGCAAAGTAAGAGTCGTTACCAATGCCCTTAGCAAAGGAGAATTTTGTTAAGAAGATTCGTACGACACCATGGACTAAGCATCGTTTTTAAGTGTTGTGCAACTTAACCTAAGCATAAATAGTCATATGCTTTTCAAAGTTGGTGGTAGAATCTACTTTAGACAAAGAAAGTAAGAAGGCTTCATTGGAAGGTGAATGTATGAAGTAGGAGGTTGGATAGTATGGATTAGAAAAGAATATAGCCGAACATGATGAGAGTTATTGCATTGCGGTTTGAATCAGTGGAGACAAGAGTTTATCATACAAGTGATAGCAAGGTGGTCTTTATGAGAAGTGTAAAGAGTGTTGATGTGAAGAGCAAGCTAGCACCCCACCGCAATGGTTCATTTAAGGTTGCTAACCAGGAAAACAAGGAGTGGCCTGATAGTTGAAAGTTGCCTGAGAATTGGTATAGAGTTACCTCCGGGCTGTGAGGAATACCCATCAAAATCTTGGAAATAATGAGCCAGTTACCGGAGTAAGATTATCAAGGTATGTAGAAATAATGGAGTGACACTAAGATGATGAGGCTGCTTGATCAAGTAAAGAAGATCCATAGTCTGAGTTCTCATATCTCTTTGATCAACTTCACCCGAATCTCGGGACGAGATTCATCTTAAGGGAGGTAGAATTGTAACACCCTAGAATTTTGGAATAATTTAAAATAGGTGAATATAATTTTTATGTATTTTTGTGGGCAAACAAACTTATAAAAGTAATAATTTTTACTAATTTAAAAATCAAATATAAGGGTAGAAACATGATTGAGCATTCATGCTGCTGCATTTGAATTTTTGTATTGAGTGGTTTGATTCAAATTTCAAAGAGAATTCAAAATTCATTTGAAAATTTGCTTTGAAAATGTTGAAAAGAAAAAAAAGAAAAGAGTTCATTCTCTCCTTTCGGGTTTTGGCCTAGTTCTCTGGCCTGGCCTGCTCCCTTCCTCTCTCTCGTTTGGCCTTACTCCTCTATGGCCCAGCTCCACTCCTCCCCCCCTGCGCGGGCGGCCCGTCTCGCAGAGGCCCAGCGACACTGGTGCCCGGTCTCCATCCCGCGCCCTCCCTCTTGGGCTGAGCCCGGCGCTGGCCCAACACCGTGCGTGCCCACTTTCCCTCTCCCTCTATCTCCCTGACACCCCAACCCCACAGGTCAGCGACCCTTGTTCCCTTCCGTCTTCAACCTCCGGCGCCTTCCAAGATTAGAAGCCGATGCCTTCCTTCCTCCACCGGGTTCGGCTGAATCAAATCCCACATCCAATCCTCCTCTTTCCATTCTTGGTGCAGCCTTTGAGCTACAAAAGCTAGAGGTCACCACCACCACCTCCATTCCATGCTACCATAGCTACAAATTGAGTCGTAGCTGCCATAGCCCTAGAACTCTGCCATAGCTCGAGGTTTGACGGATAAGTCGCGTCTCCATCATCGTAAGTCTCCGCGTTGCTCCGGGTCAAGTTCGCGAAGATGCCGAACCTTTTCTATTTCTCCTTTTTGCTCCTAATTGCTTACACGCCACCACCAAACTCTTGCAGGAGCTCACCGTCCGCTGTTTCACGCCGCCCGACACCTTCAGGCCTTTCCCGAACTTCCTTTCGGGCTTGGTGAGTTCGCATTGAGTTCCTCTATCTTCCCATGCCTTCTTTTTGTTCGATTATGCCCGGAGTCACTGTATCGATGAACTCCGGCGAGCTCAGGCCAAGTCCGGCCATGGCGCCACCGTGGGGGCCCTGTGGACGGCCGACGGAGGTTTCCTCTCCCATGGGATTAGATCTCATCCGTCCAAGTTGAATCCAACGGCTAGGACAAGAGGATACCGGTTCATCTGGAAATTTTGCTAAAGAGTCCCTGGAAATTTTATATATAGAATCTATAGTCCAAAGCGTATTCCGAAAATACACTTTCTCTTTCCGAAAATGTAGATTCGTTTTAATAAGTTCAAAAATACATTTTCAGCTATTTACAGAATTGCCACTGATTTTGTTTTAGCCATAACTTCTCCGTTTTAACTCCGATTTGACCCGTTCAAATTGCGTTAGGTTCATAATTTCATAATCTACATGTTAATACTACTGTTAAGTAGGTTTTAAACTTTTAAAATTCGTGATTAGATTTAATCTATTTTAATAGAGGAAATCTTGTTTATTTCATATCTTCTACATTTCAACTCCGTTTTGAGCCATTCAAGTTGCGTTAGATTCATAGCAACGAGATCTACGCATTTGTAACAGTGTTTATCATGTCACTAATATTGGAATTTCATGGTTTGAATCATATCTTAAATAACAATTATGCAACTGGGTTTTGTAAATAAAATATGATTTGTTTTACTTTAGTTTTATAATTCGAATCTAAATTTGACTTAAATTATAATCTTTATAAAATATCTTATATATGTTTTTATACCATTAAGATACATGAAGTTAATAGTTTTATGGGTAAATCTATCGGTAGTTGTATCTTTTCAACCGTAGCTCCGATTAGCGTGCTTTTCGCGACTTTATGTTCGTAGCGATGCGTAGAATCGTGTTTCAAACTCTTTTACTTATTTTTGGTATGATTGGTGTACTGTTCTAATATAGATCTATTGTTTGCTTCATGTATGATTGCTCGATGTGTGTGTGGTGATTTATTGATCAAGTTCAGTAGGTGAGGTTTTATGTGGTGATTAAGAAGCTGTTCTCTGAAGACTAGAAGCTGAGAATTGGAAGCAGAGGATTGGAAGTTGGATACTAAAGGCTTTTGAGCATATTGCTTTGGGGGAAAAGAAAGTCAAGGCAAGTATAGCATGGGATCTTCCTTGTTACCTATTCACATTAATGTCATAATAATCATATAGCATGTGTTTTTCTTGTTACCACTAAGGATATCCTAGCTTTTGTATCTTGTACCTTGACACCGGTGGAACATTGCATTAGGTAGTATTTATGCTAGTGCTCAAGATAAATAACCATGATATGTAACTTGACTAATGGTATATGCAATAAACATTTAAAAGATGTTTTAAAGCAACATGGCTCAAGAGGGCTAGAGCATATTGGGTTATTTTTATGGTGCTCTAGTTTCTCTTCTTAAGGACTTATATGTAAGCGAACATCCGGGACTTATAGTACAACTGTGAGGGGTATATGGCTCTGGCTTTAGTCAAGTATGAGGACCTTTTCTAGCTTGTTAGTGGTAACCTTTATGGCGTAAGAACGGCTTGACGAATCGGGTATAGTGCGGCCTCTGTCCTTATGTGTATAGGCTGCGCGTTATTGTGCCATTTGGAAGGGGGCTCTACATCTGTTTACCGAGTGAATCTAATGGCCCTAACTTGTTAGACGAACCTTTGAAAGACTTCATAGTGAACCCTACCGACCTTTCTTGGAAGTGGGTCAAGAGATTAGCTACCTCAGGCGAAAGGGTAAATCACGACTCACAGTGAAAGTGTACAACCTCTGCAGAGTGTAAAACTGTTATAACAGCCGTGCTCACGGTCACGAGTGGCCTTGGACCCTTACAGAATAAATGATGAACACTGATGATAATGTTAATATTGATGATATTGATGCTCACTAATGATTATTGTTTCTTGCTATACATTATTCTCGTTTACATGATCATGAGGTTATTTGGGCTTATGGTAAACTTGTTGCTACTCAATTGCTAAAAGATGACTCAATAAAAGCTAATCGCGGTAAACCAGTGTCAACTTTTGAGCCTCATGAACCCTATGACATATTTGCTGAGTTCGATATGGACTCACTCTTGCTATTTCTCACATATTAGGAAGGGTACTAGACTGCTAGATTCTGGAATTTTTAGGCTTGTGATCAACTAGTCAGTTTGTTCCTGGAGTGAAGTCTACACCCGGTGTTAGGAGTTGTCTTTCCGCTGTGTTGCTCTCTAAGGTTATATCTTAAACTATTGCATTATGTTTATTAAGCATTTATCTCTTGATATTACACTTATCTATGGCTATATGTGAGATTTGACTCCTTTATTTCACATATAGTGTATGTCTGGTTTTGTCCTTAAAACCGGGTGTGACAGCGACGTTTTACTCAAAACGAGGGTGGTGGGATGACAAATCGAGCGGAAAAACGGAAGGAGGTGACTCGGTTTGGCTTATATAGGGTGTTGGCATGATCAATTTGGGAAAACGATCCCTTAGTTCACAGATTTGGATCGGGTCGGTGTTCGTCTCCGGTTTGGCCACGAGGAAGTGGACGAGGTGACCGATGAGTGGGGCCACGGTGTCAGCGGCACAAGGAAGAAAAAGGGCTGCCGGTGCTCACTGCGCTCTGATGGGCTGGCCCAAAGCAAAGGAAGGAGGGGCGGCCAGGCCGTCGGGTCGAGCGAGCGCGAGTTCGGGCCAGGAGGAAAATAGGCCGACTGCTGGACTACCAGGCCACCAGGCCGAAAATAGCAAAGGTAAGAGTTTTCCCTTTTTATTTATTTTTCTATATTTTCCAAAGCATATTTCCAATAAAGTTTTGAATCAGTTTTGTAATCCAGTCAAAACCACACATTACAATAAAGCTTATGCTCCAGCATGAATGCAAAACATGTTGCTAACCATATATTGGGTTTTATTTTCAAATAAAATATTATTTCTCTATAATAAATATGCACAAACAATTACTCAATGAATCCATTTTTTTAGTTTTGATAAAAATCACTCACTCAAATAAAACCAATGCAATGGCATGTATGCACAAACAATGTTTCTAAACCCTATGATAATTTTTAATTTGTTGAAAATTTTTATTTTCCTATGTTTCATGAGCACAAAATACATAATTATCTCAATTTATCTCTATTTCAAAAAGAGGCAAGTTTTAGGGTATTACACATCCCTAGTGATGGTGCCAGAAATGTTTGTTGGTACTAACTTGCATTACTACAAGAATAATACTAAGTAGATGTTTATCATTTTATGTGACTAGAAAGAATATAAAGATATGAATGAAAAGGATTCTGCAAGTGGGCAGATAATAATACCATTGTAGCACTTTACCTGAGAGTATACCAGGTATCGTATTTATATTTGACCATAGGGAAGGTGTAGCTTTAGATATGTATTGATAACTTATAACATTGATAGAGAAATAAATCATAACCAATCACTCTACTAATAACAGGGGTAAGTCATGTGATAAAATGTATATGATAAGCATTGATCAAGCATTATAATAAGTAAACCACTCAGAGCACTCCTATCTATGGCAATAGCATGGTCAAGTTAGAATATTAGAAGAATAATTCCTAAGTCATCCTTAACTATAAGTTAAAGCATACGATGATTAGTGTAATTACACCTAGTAATCATGGCTAAGATCAACATTACATCCACACATAAGGGGCATTACTTAGGGAAGTTTGAGTACAGAAACCTCTCCCTTCCTTCGTAACCGGGCCCTACTTCCTCAACCTATACTCGGGGAGTGGACTACAAAGGACTCAATGGGAGTGTCACATCCGCGATTTACCACATGACCTAGAATATAGAGTGTATTCATAGGTAAATAACATCTAAGCACCATGCTTACAAGATCTCTACCACCCACCCATGGTACCTTATTAGAGTGAATGCTATATGAACTTATGCATAAACATAATGATAAACTAACTATACTAAGTATATAATCAAAGTAGACAATGAACATTGCAACCAAGAACATGAATAAGATGAATACTATATTGTCTTGACAATTGTACCAAAGCATATAAAAATAATGGAGATACAACAAGAGGGGTACAAGAATTATACCGAACCATGCTCAAGACAATGTCGGGAATCCAAGCGAAGATCTCCTTGTCTCCCTCTAGACCTAGCCTAACTAGCTATGTCCTAGAAACTAGAGGAGCTCTAAGGATATTAGGGTTTCTGGCTCTAGATGACTTGATCTCAAATGACTTGCTCTCTCAGGGGGCTAGGGTCTTCTTATATAGCCTAGAGGGTCCAATGTGAGCCCTTAGACCAAACTGACTTGAAGAATGGTATAGATGCAGTCTAGGGAGGAGGTGGAGGAATATTCTAGAAGCTGACAGGCGGGGGCCACCGCTAGGAACCATGTGACACCAGGGTGGGGCCGGTCGGCACCACTTGGCAGCCTCTCGAGCTCTGCCTCGGGGGGTTGCCTCCTGGAGTCCTCTAGAGTCTTCTAGAATAGTTTTCATCACGGTTAAGTTAAATTTCTTTTGATGTTTTAATCCCCCTTTTTGGTTTTCTAAATATACCCAGCAGAAAATACAGATTCACCAAAACTTGTGAAAATTGTTAGTTTAAACCCCTAAGTTTCTATTGGTGATCCATTTCAAACATTTCTTCATGTTATGTTGATATTTTATGATGAACAATAACTACCATCAACAATCACACCTATCTAGGAGGGTTGTTCCTAGAATAAATATCCCTATGCTCCCAAGCAAATGAAGACTTTTGGAGAATTAAAACCAGAACCCCTTTGTTTAGCTGTGTGCTAACAAAACTCAAAGAGTGATCTCTACCCTTTGCTCTTGTGATTTCCTTTGTGGGATTACAAAAGCGGTGACTTCATCCGCTCTCAATTGGTGCTCCTACTCCCTTCAAGGTTTGCCTTGATTGATTGTAGGTTGTGTTGGTTGGTTCTTTGATAGTGTGGTTTGGTGAATCCTTGATTTAGGTTGCCAGTGAAAAATGGTGGTTGGCTTTGAGTTTTATTTGCCAGGTTTCACTAGTTATCACTACTTGCAACAAGTTATCTGGCTGTTCTTCAGCTAGTTATCAAGATCAAGATCCTACATCATGAAGGTCGGGACCAAGGACCTCATCATCTGGTATCAAAGCTTTTATGACCACAATAGGAATCTTTACCCTTAGCCACATATATTTTTGTTTTGTCCTATCCACCAAAAAGCCTAAAAAATATTTTGCCATAGCCCTTTGTTTCAATCTGTTATTCTAGTGAGTATTGTTAGGTTTCGGTCCATTAGAGTCTTTGTTTTGGTTGCTGATCGTATTATCCTTCGCGTGTCCTTTGTTCTTCTTTTATATATCTGAAAATCCCTACAAAAAAAATCTGAAACTCGTATCATCCTTCGTGTTAACTTTGATCCTATCAAGTTATAGCCGACGGTTGTGTCTTGTTTCTATCAAAAAAAGTGTACAAGTGTTATATCTGATCTTGTCCTTAGTGCTATTAAAAAAGTGTGTCAAAAAAAAGAGAAGAAAGAAAAGTTAAAAAAAGAGTTGAGAAAAGTTGTGAAAGAAGAGTTGAAAGATCAGTTTGTTTATGTGCACAAGTGTTGAAAGTTTCATTAGTTGCATAACCAGATTGCTATCTATCCTTTGGTGCAAAATTTTGCTTGGGTTTGATTGCAACACTTGCATCCTAAGCATACTCCTTGTTTGCATCAAATCTGAATTTTCTTTGTGTGTGTGTTTGATCAATTTACATCACTCATATCTTGTGGTCAGCACTAGGCATTGAACTTCTAGTTTGGACTGCAATTTAGCTTTACAATATCTAGAATTTAGATTGCACTCCTTGTGAATTATTCCCCACCAAGCTCCACATATATGTCATTGTAATCGGTAGATTGGTCTTGTATTCGTCTAACCATTAATTTCTTGTTACCACCACACTTTGGTTTATTGTAATCCGTAGGAATTCATAAGAACTTCGGTTGGTAAGAGAGGTGAGGTTGTGAGATTCCACATATATTTTCCTATTCCACATATATTTGTTGTTTGGCCTAACTAATTTCATAGGAAGATGTCTAGGAGACTAGTTGAGATTGATGATTGTGTAACCATGGCACAATTTAATGAACTAAAGCAAAGCATGGAAGACAAGCAAGATCGGTTGTCACAAGATCTTCAGGCCCTTACGACTAAGATTAGAGGACATCGCCAACCTCATGATGGTGCAAGCAACCAAGGTGAAGATGCTGATGAAATTGAAGAAGCTACCACTAGACTTGCAAGAGAACAATAGAGATGTAGAGAACGAGTTGCTACACATGCGAGATGGCCTCCACCTCTAGGGCGTGGAGAAGGTGGTAGAGGTGCTGATCATGATCATGGAAGAGGTCTTGGCCTAGAGGAAAGTGGGACTAAAGAAGAGGAGGAAGAAGAAGAGCTTGAGCAGCCCTATAATGATGGCCGTCATCGCTGTTGACAGTAGTTAGCAACCATCATGAGCCATCAGTTTAACTTGAAAGAACCACATAAAAGGAATCACCAACATAGAATAGGGGTTAAACTGACAGAATTCCATGAGTTTTAGTGAATCTATGTTTTATAGGGATTAAACAAGAAAAGAGCCAAAGATGACCCACATGTTGGACTAAAAAGCATATTCTACGTGAAAACCAAGTCGAGAAGATTCTAGAGAACACGAGAAGGCGTGCCATGGAAGATGGGGCCCACTTGCCACAGGGGCAGGTTGGCCGACCCCACCTCTAGTTCAGCTGACCTATGGTCCCACCTGTCAGCCACCGCCTCCGCAAGTCGGTTCTCCACCGCCTTAAAGATTGTATCTCCACCCCTGATTGAAGTTAGTTTGATTTGAGGGCTCTGGTGCATCGCTCCTGCCTATATAAGCAGGACCCTACCCCCTAGGTCGGAGCATCCTCATCCTAGGCAGAAACCCTAATCCTCCTCTAGCATCAAGAAACCCTAGATAGGATCAAGAGCCAAGCATTCACGAGAAGATTAGTCTTGTAGTCTTCTAAAAATTAGGACTAGTCTTATTTAGAAATAGAGAGATAGAGTGTGAGGGAAGAGTTTGGAGGAGTTGCTAGCCTATCGGTGTCTCCTCTATAGCTTGTACCTACGGGATCAAGTTCCATTAGAGTTTGTTTCTAAGATTTCTCTGGTATTCAACTTTTAATTGAAGTAAGTAACATTGTTATTATTGTTCTTCCGGTTTGTGACTCTTTTGAGTACTTTAATCTTGGTAGCTCCTTTATTGAAGTAGTATTCGTAGTGTAAGCATGGTGCTTAGACTCAGTTACTCGTAGATGCACCCTACCTTCCGGATTGGTGGTAGCTCACAAGGGTGACTTTGTAGCCTCATTGAATCTTCCATAGTCCACCTCCCGTTTGTAGGACAAGTAGGACCTGGTTGCTAAGAAAAACATCCTCTGTCGGTGTCTTTTCTTAAGTAATGTCCCCATTGGAACAATCATAAACATAGCTTGCGAAGGTTAGAACTAGAAGACCTTAGTGATCTTCTCTATATCCCTATCTTCTCCATCCTTGTTGCTTCTCAGGGGTTAAGTTTAGATTTAGTTATTCTCACATGTTTTCCCTATGGTAAAATATAAATAATGATACTCTGGAATACTCTCGGGTGAAGTGTTACATTGGTATCCGTGCGCTTGCGGATACTCTGGTATCCAACGAGACCTTACGGTGAAAGCCTTTTCCTTTCTCTTTGAAGGGAAGACCTAAATAATGGTATAATCAAACCATAGGGAGTAAGCAAGGAGATTGGGGAACTTTATGTTCTAGCTTTTGCTTGGACTTCCTTCCCATCTCTAAAGTAGTCAACCTTCAAGCCAAGGTCCTATCTTTTAAACAAGAAGATAATGAATCTCTGGCCACATCCTAGGAACGTTTTAACTCTCTTATAGACTCTGGACTAGACTTAGCTTTGCAAGACCCCATTCTTGTTCAACACTTCTACATGGGTCTTAAAAAGAAAACCTCAAAGTTTCTTAACGTAGCTTTAGGAGGATCATTCTTGCACATTTCTACCATGAAAGCAAGAAAGATCCTAAACAATTCTAGCAGATAAACCTGAAGAACCACCGGAAGAGAATCCTTTAGAGGAAGAATCTCAGATAGCTGAACCTAAAGTTTTGTCATATCCACCACAAACCTCAGCTGTCCCAATTTTGGAGCTATCAAAAAAGGAGGAAACTCTAGTTTTTGATTTCATGCTTGATTTTGAGGATGAACTTTTTATTAAATATGGAAACACCTTGAATTACTATTCTATAAAGAAGCCCCAGGAGCCTAAGAAATCATCACTCCATAAGAACCTTTAAACCCTTCTAAGGAAGCTTTCCTTAAAAGGACTACGAAAGAGTTAGTGTCCATCACAAGCAATGAGTGGTTAGAATAATCAGAGCTTTCCTCTGATGTGATCCATTTTGATTCACCTTCTATCTCAATCCATTGCCAAATTCACAAAAACCCTTTTATAATCCAGTTATGGGTGTTAATATCATGTCTACATTATTTGCTCGTGACATATTAAGACATGACATTAACCTCGACAACAAAGTTATTGAAAAGCCCTTTAGGACACATTGTCCAAAGTTTGGGAATTTTGTATGTGCTCCCTATCTAGGTAAAAGGCACCATGGTTCATTTGAGATTTTATATCTTTGATATCATGGAGTTTGACCTGTTGATAGGATAACCAATTGAAAGGCTTCTTCAAGAGGGACAAACAAGGAAACTAAATATTCACCTTGGGAAAAATTTTAAACTCCCTTTGTCCATCACTCATTTTTTAAATGCTAAGACTGAGTCATGTCCTGAGCCCGATCCAATTGAACAGGATAAGGTAGCATCTCTTGAACACTTAATCGAACCCAACCTTGAAGAAGATGCTAAGTTTTTCATCGAGGAAGAAGACGATGGTCCACTAGAACCCGAACCTCTCGATGAATTGTTGGAGCCACCTAAACCTCCCATTGAGCTCAAACCTCTGCCTTCTAGTCATAGATATGCTTTTCTTAATAATGATCAGAAATCTCCTATGATAATAAGTGATAAACTCTCTCAGGAAGAAATCCTCCGCTTGATAACTGTCTTAGAAAAGCATCGCTCAGCTTTTGGATACTCACTCCAAGACTTTAAAGGAATTAGTCTAGATCTCAGTACCTATCGCATCCCTAAAAATCTAGATACTATACCTTCTAGGGATTGGCGAACCACTCTTTCTTTTTTTTCTTGATGGGTATTCATGATATCACCAAATCCCGATCCACCCTGATGACCAAAGCAAAACCACTTTTATGTCCATATGGAACTTATGCTTACCGTAGAATGTCTTTTGGACTATATAGTGCTCTAGCTTCTTTTCAAAGATGCATGTCTATTTTCTGATATGATTAAAGAAATCATGAAAGTTTTTATAGATGACTTTTCTATTTATGGAAAAACTTTTGATGTTTGACATGAAAATTTAGACAATGTTTTGCAAAGATGTGAAGAAAAGCACTTAGTCCTTATTTGGGAAAAATATCATTTCATAGTTAGAGAAAGAATAGTGTCACACCCGGTTTTCTAAAGAACAAAACCAGGCTAATCATATGTGTGCCCAGGAAGTCCACACATATGCCAGAATGAAAAAGTATCAGAAACAATGTTATTATATAACGTATACATAGCTATATTAACACTTACATCAGAGTATCGCGGAACGGTGATTAAACTTCGGTCTCCATTCTTCTCAGGGACGGCTGACTGGGGGTAACATATGCCTAGCACTTCTACTAGTCTTCTAGAAACTCCACTACACCTTTGTCCTTTTTCCGAGTAGCATCTTATTACACACTGGAGTGTTGGGGAAATAGCAAGAGTGAGTCCATGTCGAACTCAACAAGTATAACACAGGGTTCATGAGGCTCAAAAAGGCTAGACACTGTTTAACTGCGTTTAGCTTTTAATCATCATATAATTAGCAATTGAGTAGCATCAAGGTAATCCAAATCCCATTAATGAATCAATGATCAATTGTAATAAGGATAATGAATAGCATTAACATGAGCATAATAATAATCAACAATAATTAAGCATGATATAACAATGGTGATCAACTATTCTGTAAGAATCCCCAAGGCCACTCGTATCCGTGAGCATGGCTAGTATACCAGTTTTTAACTCTGCGCAGAGGTGTACACTTTCACTGTGAGTCATGATTTCCAAATGCATGGGTTTGCAAGGCCCAAAACATCAGAGACCATATAAAGCCATTCAAAAGTTCGTCTAACAAGTTAGGGCCATTAGATTCACTCGGCAGGCAGATGTAGAACCCCCCTTCCCTGTGGCACAACAACCACAGCCTATACACACTAGGCCAGGGGCTCGCACTACACCCAACGTGGCAAGCCATTCTTACGCCATTTAAGGTAACCTCTAACAAGCTAGAAAAGGTCTCTTGAACAACTAAAGCCAGAGCCATATAGCCCTCACAGCTGTACTGTATATCCCGGTTATCACTTACAGATAAGTCCTTATGGAGAGTAACTAGAGCATCAAAATAACCCACATGCTCTAGCCCCCTTTCAACAGAAATAACATCATCTTAATTGGTTGATTGCATAATCCATTAGTCAAATTACAAGATCATTGTTCATAATTAAGCGCTAGCAGTAGCTACCCAAATGCATAACCCATAGGTGACAAGGAAACAAGATATCAATAGCTAAGTTATAATCTCTATGGTTGTCAAGGAAGACACATGCATATGTATAATAATTTCAGTGAATAGGCAACAAGGATGGTCCCATGTTATACTTGCCTTAATCAAAGCTTTTCTGATGATACTGCTGGTCTGGCTCAAAATAATACTCCTGATCGTCAAGAAATTGCTCACCGTCTATACTCGATCATCAATCAACAATACACATGCATCCAATCAAACAAACATGAAGCAAACAAAGAGATACAATTAGAACAGTACACCAACAGTAACAAAACAGTAATAAAAATTTATAAAACTCTTCTACACGTTTCTACGATCACACAGACGCAAAGATCACCAAATTCGGAGTTAAAACGTGAAAATTATGAATTTTCTAAGATTTCCTATAGATAAATAAATACTCAATTATAAACTCGAAAAATAAATTATCAAAACCAACTGTACAACTACACTAACATGTAGAGCTCGCAAATACGAACCTAACGCAACTTGAACGGATCAAATCGGAGTTAAAACAAAGTTTTTATGACCAAAACAATTCTAGTGGCAAAACTGTAATTTCCTGAAAACATATTTTTGAATAAACCGGAAGAAAATACGCTTTCAAAACACGAAAACACATTTCGGATAATATGTTAAGGATGGTGGGTTCTATTATGAAAAAGTCTAGGGACTCTTTAGAAAGATTACCCCGCGAAGGGGTATCTTCTAATCTCAGCCGTTGATCTGAGATCGGGCGGCTCGCAATCATCTGCAATGCTACAGTAAGAAAACCGATCCTTCTTCCTCGGTTCCGGCTGGTGGCCCCCCATGACCGGCGGCTCCATCTCGTCGGAGATGGCGGCTCTCCTCACCTAGAACACCGTTCTAGTCCGCGTTCGATCCTACCGAACGAGAAGCTTCACGCGAACTCAATTGCGCTAAAGAAAACCTACCTCATGAACCACACCCGATGCACCGCAACAACGGGCGGTGGCGCCATGGCCGCACCATCGGTGAGCTTCAAAACCACATCTAGGACCGCCTCCACCCAAAGAAATAGCCCAAAACGAAAGAGGAGAAGATTACGGTCTCACCAATGCAATGAAATCGGCTTCAAAAGCGCCTGCAGGCTTCACCCGCGCTCAACCGAAACCTCCAACTACCTCAAACCCTAAACCTTGATTTCTCACGGTGGAACTCACGGTTTAGATGAAAAACAGAAACTAGAAGACCTATGCGACCTATTTATAGCTTCTATTGGCCGTGTTCGGGTAGGATTTCCCGGAAATCGTGAGAACGGCGGCGGTGGTACTCCGGTTCGGAGTCCAGCTCGAACACGGGAGGAGGAAGACACTTATGACATGCGGACCCCACCCGTCAGCGAAAGGAAAAGGAGGGAGGCGGCTGCTGCTGGGCTCTGCCGAGCTGGCCACTGCGAGCTAGGCCGGCCCACACAGACGCGAGCGCGGAGAAGAACTCGGCCCATGCCGTGGTCCAGGCGCCCGCGCAGAAAAGCAGGCCGTCGGCCCGTCGGCTGCCAGATAAGTATTCTTTTTTTTCTTTATTTACTTGTTTTCAAACTATTCCAAATAAAATTTTCCAAACCAAATCAAAATAAAATAAAATAAAACCACTACTCAAAATAAAATAAATGCAACAGTATGAATGCAACACCAAATAATTTTTTTAAAATTTTAATTCCCCATTAATCGCTATCTAAATTATTTGAAATTCCTTATTTCTAAAGTTTAGAATTTTTGGGTGTTACAAATTCTACCCCCCTTAAAAGAATCTCGTCCTCGAGATTGGACTGCTTACTCAAACAACTGCGGATATGATTTCCTCAATTCATCCTCTCTTTCCCAAGTTGCCTCTGCCTCTGAATATCGATACCACTGTACTTTACACATCTTAATAATCCGACTTCGAGTAACTCTCTCAGCAGTCTCTAAAATCTTGATCGAAAACTCTTCATATGTAAGATCCTCCTTAACAGTCAATTCATCTAAAGGTATCTGCTCCTCGGACACCCGCAAACACTTCTTAAGTTGTGAAACATGAAACACATCATGCACTCCAGATAAATTTTCAGGCAACTCTAATTGATAAGCAACTTCCCCACGTCTAGTAATAACTTTAAATGGTCCAACATACCTTGGTGCTAGTTTACCTTTCATGTTAAACCTCTTCACACTTCTCATAGGTGACACCTTCAAATAGACATAATCACCTACCTAAAAAAACTAGATCTCTTCTCCTATTATCAGCATAACTCTTCTGACGAGACTGCGCTACTCTCAAATTCTCACGAATCACTCGCACTTGATCTTCTGCGTTTCTAAGAACATCTGTACCAAACACCTGAGATTCACCTGTCTGATCCAAAAACAATGGAGTTCTACACTTACGTCCAAACAAAGCTTCAAACGGTGCCATCTTAAGACTCTGTTGATAACTATTATTGTAAGAAAATTCCGCATAAGGCAAACTCTTATCCCAACTAGTTCCATATTGCAATGCACAAGCTCTCAACATATCCTCTAATACCTGGTTGGTCCTTTCAGTCTGTCCATCTGTCTGTGGATGATATGCTGTACTAAAATTCAATTTTGTTTCCAATGATTCATGCACAACTTTTCAAAAGTACGACGTAAACTGCGATCCTTGATCAGATACAATCTTCTTTGGAACTCCATGCAAACATACTATTCTTTCTATATATAAGGTAGCTAATTATACTCCCGTGTAATTTAGTCTTGACTGGTATAAAATGAGCAACTTTAGTCAATCTATCCACTATCACCCAAATAGAATCATAACCTCTCTGAGTACGCAGTAACCCTACTATAAAGTCCATACCAACTTCCTCCCACTTCCATTCAGGAATCTTCATTGGTTACACAATCCAGCAGGTCTTTGATGCTCTGCTTTCACCCTCTGACAAGTGTCACACAATGCCACATACTCAGCCACATCTCGCTTTAATCCAACCCACCAATATTTCTGTTTAAGATCCAAATACATCTTAGTACTACCAGGATGAATGGAATAAGCTGACTCATGAGCTTCGCTAAGAATTGCCTGTCGAACAGCTTGATCCTCAGATACACACAGCCTCTTTCCAAACCACAAAATCCCATTATCATCCATTCGAAAACCCTGGTGACTTACCAATCACTATATCTTCTGCTATCTTCTTCAGTTTCTCATCCTTCAACTGACCCTTGTAAATTTCTTACTCTAAAGTAGGCTCTATCACTAATTCCATTGTATTAGTAACAATTCCTAAATTCAAATATTCAAATTCAGCACATAACTCACTAGTCATAGACAGCGTCCGTATCTCATTGGCATAACTTTTCCTACTAAGGGCATCAGCTACTTTATTAGCCTTACCAGGATGATAGTGTATCTTAATATCATAATCCTTAATCAACTCTAACCATCTGCGTTGCCTCAAATTCAGATCTGACTGAGTGAAAATATACTTCAAACTCTTATGATCAGTGTATATATCACTCTTATGTCCAATCAAATAATGTCTCTAAATCTTTAAAGCATGAACCACAGCTGCTAACTCCAAATCATGTGTAGGATAATTCAACTCATGCTTTCTCAACTGCCTAGATGCATAAGCCACAACTCTGCCTTCTTGCATAAGAACATATCCCAAACCTTGACGAGAAGCATCACAATAAATAGAAAACTTCTTACTCAAATCTGGCAAAACCAAAACAGGCGCTGTAGTCAACCTCTTCTTTAATTCCTCAAAACTAGGTTGACATTTATCCGACCACACAAACTTGGCATTCTTCTCTAATAGAGATGTCATAGGTTTAGCAAGTTTAGAAAACCCTTCAATGAACCGTCTGTAATATTCAGCTAATCCCAAGAAACTACGAATCTCGCTAACGTCAATAGGTGGTTTCCAATTCAATAGATAAGCAAAATCTGATTTCTCTGTGCAAATTCCAATTTCAGTAACTCAGTAAAACTGTCATATCTCGAGCTACAGACGTCCAATTCAGATGATCTTTACATGGTTGGAAAGCTTACAAAATTATCTACAACTTCCTTATAGAACACTTCTCCAAATTCTGCAGTTAAAGTAGTCGAAAACTGTGCACAACAGAAACTATTCCAGATTCGTATCCAAAATCTAGAGAATTCAAGGATGAAGACTAGGCACTTGAAAGGAATTACGATAAAGCAACTATTCATCATTTCCAATACTATAGTTTTATCCTCAGACTCCTTTTTATTTATTCAGCTCTTAAAAATAGAAAACTAGACTCACACTTTTATTTTGTTTTCAAAGTTTTAAGATCACATCTTAATAATATATATAACTAGCTAAGATAAATATTTTTATTTTGTTTCAATTGTTATGCATCTTTTTATTTCTTTAGCATACATATAGCAAACTCAAAAATAGTAAACTAAAGGAAAGAAATGCTTAGCTAGATACATGGCAATGCTCCTCCTCCAAGCTAGATGTTGTCGTGGTCGGTTATTGAAGGTTGAGTGATCCTTAGAGCAGGTTTGTCGGTGGTGGTACTTCTCACCCATTGGTAGAGTGAGATGAGGTTAATCGGGTGAACTAGCTCTTGATCATATGTACCATCCTGCAAAATACTCTAACAAGAATACAAAAACTCGAGACTTAGATTAGGATAAGGGGTTAGCGGTCAGCCATTCGAGGATTTATTCTTGTGGGTTAAGACAACCTTTCTTTTAACCAAATTTTAACAGTATGTCTTTTTGCTCTTTTTTATATATTTTTTAATGTTCTTATTTTTATAATGCAAAAAAGGAAATATGTATGTAGAAAATGATATATAAATGTATGCATGGTATTTTTATTTTTATGCCACCACAATGAATATTCTTATGGGTTTTTACACACTGTGAAAATCATTCATATGGGGCTTAAGGTTTATGATGCAATAATAAAATTTTTGTTTTCTTATCTAATGCAATGCTAAAAGGTAAATATGTATAACTACCGATTTTACCTCACGGCAAGGGTTTGGATTTTGAAGTCCTCTAGACAGGGCTTTTTCTCTCGATGGTTCACTAATCGAGTACCTCAGTTTGCTCTTAAGGATGAGGATTCTTGTTATGGTGCCTCCATTAGTGGTGTTCCCAATGGTGGCGCCACCTTCTTCTTCCTTCTTATTTAGCGTTTTGAAACAATCTTTGGTGACAACCATATGCGCATCGTTGTTACTGGTTCAGAACTTCCACTTATAGAATTTGGGGGATCGTCTCCCCTCACACTTTGCTCGAAGTGTGTTCTTCATTATTGGAGCATGATGACACCATGTGATGAAGGTAGAAAACTTCTAGTGGTCCTTTCCTTCCTTGCATCTTGGGTTGTTCATGAGCATCTTGTCTCATATGTTGCACGCCTTTCTCACTCTTTAGACCTTTTGCTCCTCACATTATATCTTTTCTGCAAGGGATTAGTAGACAACACCTACTCAAAGGAGTATACAAATGATTCAAAGTAAGGATAGTGTTGCCAAAGAGTTAAAGGTCAATCTGTATCCTATGTTTTAAATCATATGCCTTTATTATTCACCACTACTTCAAATTTTCAATAAGGCAAACATGTGTGAAATTGTTTTGAAGAATAACTCTAACCTTGATTTATTTCTATGAATGATCTCCTAACGTTCCCAATAAAATTTGAATATTTTCTACAAGGATTAGTCCATATCTACAACCAAATTCTATACAAGTATGTTTTGATAATTGTGTTTGAATCCTATTCTGAAGCATACTTATAATAGGACAAGGAAGTTTAAAAGACTAAAGAGATTCATTTAAGTAGAAACAATAATATGTATGGTGAACCAAAGGAACATGATTATTTAAATTTTTATTTGTTAGTGATTGAGCAAGCATCACATAAAGGTAGAGATGACCAAGACAAATTAGCAACATGGCATGAGATGTTTTAAAGAACTCCATCCTCCATACTTGAACTTTGCAGAACGCATAATCAAGTTTGGATGATAGAACTCTCACATGAATGTGTTTTAATGTTGCATATGCTTAGTTGAGCATACCTTACATTTTTATCCCTCCTTTTAAAGTGAGTAGTGACAAACATACCTGAAGGAGGAAGCTTATCCGATTTACTGTTGATGAGAGCTCGTGGTCCATTGAGCAACGCCTTTCCTTACATTAGGCTTTGCCTTTCCACCATCCGATGGAAATACGGACAATTGCATGCTCTTCTTCTGTCAACCTTTCTTGATTTTTGTTGATTCTTGATTGACGAGTTGGAGTCCATTGAAGATTAAAACTCTAATTCCTCCTTGATTGTTTTTGTCTTCTAGCACATGGCGGAGAGTTGTTCTTCTTTGTTTGTTAATGACGCAGCAGGTGCCTTAATGGTCAAAGAAGGATCTTCATTGGAATTCGCATGGAAGCTTCATCTCCAATGGCGTAGGGGTATCTTTTTTGTGTGATCATGGTCATTCACGGCCTTACGAGACACCATAGGTAGACCATTGATTGAGAATGTATGCCATGATGTGGTGACATCCCATCATCTTGGTCCTTGTTGCTGACATGCGAGATGGTGTCTTCAAGGGTGATGAAAACAGGTATTAATTGGCTGATATGAGGTGAGTTGCTCCTTACTTCTCATCAGCCTCCTAGCTTGAGTCCTGAAAAGGCTCAATGGAATGTTGCCTCCGACGTTACTCATGACAAGTTGATTTGTCTGTCCACTTCCTATGAGTAAGTGCTTTTATTATAAATCCTTTTTGTGACGCTTATCTCATTTCCTCTTCATTCCATTGCTAAAGTGGTGGTTTGGCTGTTCACAAATTCATACCAAACCATGGACAGGCACAACTTATATTCATTCTTTCCTATAAAATGTTAATGGACACATACTCGAGGGAATATAACAAATTTAAAACACATGTTTTTGTTGTCCGTACTTTTTGTGATTTTTCTCTATGCTAATGGGAGGATGCATGGTTTTAGGATTGTTCAGCATAGATTTTGTCTATCATGTTTTATGTGTTTTCTATATTTTAATATGGTTCAAGGCAAAGGTAATTTGCAACAAAAAATAAGTGAATAAACCTTAATACTCATAGTTCTTCCTTCCATGAAGAATGAGCTAGGTCTTCTTCGTGCAAAGTTATTGGACTTCATCACTTGCCTTGATTCATCTTTGATGTGAATTCATCTCTCAACTTACCCATATTGAATTTAAAAATTTTCTACAGGGGTTAGTCTAAAAAAATAACCAGTATCTACTAAAGTATACTATCAGCTCAAAAATCAACCTGGACACCATGTCTAATTTGATTTAGGAAAGCATTTTAACCTAAGCACCACACTTAATTTAAAAGCTTTTTAGAAGTAAGATCAACACACCTTGTAGTTCATAAATCAAACTAGACACCGCATCTAATTTAATTCATGAAAACAATTTAAACTAAGCACCATGCCTAATTTAAAAAGTGTATGATGATACTTCAAAACCTAAGCATACTATAGCAAACAAAAGAAGCATGAGAGCACAATAGAGCATTATTCAAGTAGAGATAAAAGAGCATGATCATGGTGACTTTTTAAATGGAGATGCAAATGAGATGGATATATGAATGGAACCAAACATGTTGTGAATGAGAAAATTTAAACAAAATGGGGTAGATGCATGAATTGTTCAAAGTAAATATGCAGTGGAATGAAAGAATTAAAAAGGTAACTACTCATCAAGTTTTAAGTCCATGAGCAAGACTATCTTACCTTTCTTGATCATACTTACCATGACTCACAAAATGGAATTTGTGAGTAATGCAGCGTCTATTTCTATCACTTGAGATGTGATTTGAACTCTTGTGTCGTTGACCTCTTTCTTGAATCCTAGGTTCTTCAATGTGTTTCTTCTTTTCTTGGGGATGCTTGCCAGAAGGTCAAAAACCGGTCATTCATTACCCTGTGTAAGATATAAAAGTAGACAAAACATGGGTAATCCTGCTTGAGTAAGGGGTTAATGGTTATCTCGATCACATCAATAAGTATAAGTTTATCAATATTCCTTTTGGTTGCCTAGCTACCTTCCCCGGCACAGCGCCAAAAATGCTTGTTGGAATTTATTAACATGACACTTGTAATTGAGGAAAGATTATATCAACAATAAGAAATCGCAAGCGCACAGATAATATACCATTGTAGCACTTCATCCGAGAGTATTCTAGGTATCATTATTTATATTTTACCACAGGGAAGGTCTGGCAGGATATATATTGATAACTTATAATATTAATGGAGAAGTAAACCTTAACTATGATCCTACTCACAACAGGGGCAAGTCATAAGGTATATATATATATATATATATATATATATATATATATATATATATATATATATATATATATATATATATATATATATATATATATATATATATATATATATATATATATATATATATATATATATATTGATAATGATAAATCACTTAGAGCACTCTAGTCTATAGCATTAGCATGGTCAAGTTAGAATATTAGAGGAATAATTCCTAAGTTATTCTTAATTACAAGTCAAAGCATACGTTGATTAGTGTAATTACACCTAGTAATCATGGCTAAGATCATCATTATACCTACACATAAGGGGCATTACTTAGGGAACTTTGAGTATAGAAACATCTCCCTTCTTTCATAATCGGGCCCTACTTCCTCAACCTATACTCAGGGAGTGGACCAAAAAGGACTCAATGATAGTGTCACACCCGCGATTTACCACATGACCTAGAATATAGAGTGTATTCACAGGTAAATAGCATATAAGCACCATGCTCACATGGTCTCTACCACCCACCCTAAGAACATTGGGGTGAATGCTATCTGAACTTAAGCATAAATATGATGATAACCCAACTATACTAAGCATATAACCAAAGTAGACTATGAACATTGCAAACAAGAACATGAATAAGATGAATATGAATATGAATGTCATACAATTGTACCAAAGCATATAAAAATGATGGAGATACAAAGGCGAGAGGGGTATAAGAATTATACTGAACCAAGCTCTTGATAATGTTAGGAATCCAAGCGAAGATCTGCTTACCTCCCTCTAGACCTAGCCTAACTAGCTATGCCCTAGAAACTAGATGAGCTCTGAGGATGATTAGGATTTCTATCTTCTCAAATGACTTATGCATCAGGGAGGGGGGCTAGGGTCTGCTTATATAGCCCAGGGGGTGCAATGTGAGCCCTTGGATCAAACCGACTTGAAGGATGACATGGATGCAACCCTAGGAGGTGGTGGAGGAATATTCTAGAAAATGCCAGTGTGTGGGGCCCACAGGGGACCAGGAGGCATGCATTTGGGGTCGGCCGGCCCCACATGGAGGTGGCTGGTCTCCTAAAAGCTCTATGTTTGGTGTTGATAATTAGTGACAATGCCTAAGTACTAATCCTTGTATATAGCATATGAGGATTAGTACATTCCAAGGTTGGTGGCAAGATGGACATGGTGATCATGATGGCCACACTTGGATTTGGATGCAGCCCTACATGATCAAGGCAAAAGTATATGCTTAAGGATTGTGTTTTAGTAACCAAGACACCTAGTGGGTATGGTTACATTATAGGATAGATAGCCGTACTATAAAGAGGGGAATGACACAGTTATTGAACTCCTACGTGCCTCTAGGTGTGCATTTCATAATCATGTGCATTTGGATAGAACTCATAACGCCTTGAAAAATGATTGTGAAAATGCTAACACACTCGCACATGACGATGATCACTTGGTGGTGTTAGCACATTCAGGCGTTTTCGAGGAGTTGAAATGACTATTTCCCTTTACGCCAATGTAGAGATTTGGAGGCATTGTCACGCGGTGTTTTCACGAGCTAAAACATGTGCTAAAGTGGTACTCATATGAAGAGTAACTCATAAGGAACAAGGGCGATCAAGTGGAGCGATCAAACAATGAATTTTCGCAGAGATACAGGCGATAGACGCTGGCCTTGGATCCGATAGACGCTGACGTCAGTGTCTATCGGGCAACCCTAAGACAGGCAGCGCTGGTGGGGGCGACAGACGTGGCCTCGGGGGCGACAGATGTGGCCACAAGGAGTGACAGATGCATCTGTCGGACCTTCCTTTCTTCGGCTTGCAGCGGAAGTGGCGACAGACGCGGTGGTGCTGAGCACCAGACGCGTCTGTCGATCGATTTTGTGAAATGGAGCTTACTGGAGTGCGTACTTCGACACGACGGACGCTGAGGCCAAAACCAAAGGACGCGTCTATCACTACTGTTCATGACCGTTGGTTTTTGAAGGCTCAAGGACATGTGGTGGCTTCGGGTGGCATCAGATGCATTGTGCAGCGTCTGTCGGTGTGCGACAGACGCGTCCGTCGGTCACGCAGTGAGCTCAACGGCTCCATTCGAAGGGGTACGTCTATATATATGTGTTGGATGGCTCTTAGCTCTAACTCTTGCACTCTTTTACATACTTGTGGGCACTTTGAGCTAAGCAACTCCCTTTACACTCATCTCTCTTGCTTCTTTGCATATTCAAAGTGAGATTGAGTGATCCAAGTGCATTTGCATTGTGAGATTGCATCTAGTTGGCACTTGGCGGTTGATTTGCTACGTGATTCTTGTTTCTCTTGGTGGTTTCCGCCACCTAGATGGCTTGGAGCATCTTGGAGGTGTTGGCAAGAGTTGGTGATTATTCTTTGCATCCTCTGGTGATTGTGAGGGGTTTGTGCCTACCTCGGCGAAGCGCCAAAGGCAACGTTAGTGGATTGCTCGTGTCATTTGCAACCTTTTGTCATTTGGTAGATTCTTGTGGCGCCTTTGAGAGGCTCAGTGTGTGACCGATTAGCCATCGAACCACGTGGTGAAGAGGGACACAACGGGGACTAGCGTGCCGGCAAGCACGTGAACCTCGGGATAAATCTTCGTGTCATCATTCTTATTGTGATTAATCGATCCCGGTGGTTGTGTATTTGTGGAATTCATCTCTTGATCATATTGATTGGTTGGCTCAATACTTCGCCCCTCGGTGATACCCTCCTAACTCTCTCTTATATTATTTTCTTAGTTACCTTGCTACCTTGTTAGTGTAGCTCTTAGCTTATGTAGCTAGTTAGCTTTAGTTGTAGCTAAGTTGTGCGGTTTGACTTGTGCGGTTGAGTGCAAATATACTTGAATTGTGAATTGGTTAGGTGGCTTGCAAACACCCCGTAGGCTAAGAAAAACTCGCATCTCGCTATTTGTTATATTGATAAAATTGTTTAGCACACTTTGTAGGAAATTTTAATAGGCTATTCACCCCCCTCTAGCCATCAAGACCTTTCATCTCCCCCTTAGTGGAGAGCCTCCTGGAGTCCTCTAGAACCTTCCCACGTAGATGCTACAGAATAATTCCTTGATTTCTTTTGATGAATAGGTCTCTCTTGACAGTTTTCTGGATAAACCCTATAGAAATCAGATATTCACCTAAACTCATGGAATTTGTTAGTTTAAACCCTAAACCTTTGTTGGTTCTCTCATATATGCCCTTTTACATGTTTGTTTGTCTATAAAATATGGTTGTTAACTACCGTCAACAGTCATTGACCTTAGGCGAGTTTAGGTGAATCTCTCATATACGCAGCACAACGCTGCACATCAATGCTCCCCCAGTGCCTCTCCTATGCCAATAAAGGTCAATAGCAACACAACGAGAACGAGACCCCATAGTGCCCCTCCTTTCTCCTCCTCTCCTCTCTTCCCCCTCACTATGAGCTCGTCAATGCTGACACCTTGGTCTCCACCACACCGAGCCACCGGAGTAGCCGCCAAGGCACTTCAATGTGCACGTGGGCAAGCTCCAGCTATGACAACATGACCAGACGAGGTCAACTGTGTGAGCACATTCTAGATAAGCACGACCATGAGAAATATCTCACCGCTGGGACACTAGCCTAGCTGGCCTATAAATAGGCCCGGCTGACGACGCTCTTGCCTCGCCCTCTCTACCATCAGCTCCACCGAGGGTGGGAACACCCCATCTCCCCCACCGCTTCCCCTTTCTCCTCTTCCTTTCCACTTTCTCCCATTTTCCCCCAATTTGGGAGTTCATCAGCACCATTAGCGCCACCTCCCCTCTCTTCTCCGCTGTGACATCAGCCGCTTGGAGTGACTGGTGAGTCCCCAAGCTTTTCCCCTTCCGTTTTCCATAGCTAGTTGGTAGCTTAGGTCTCTGTGTTGCATTGCCCACATGCGCCCCGCTCCACCGAGCCGCCATGGCCATTGGCCATCACCGGCAAGGCCACCATAGGGCACACCACCACTACCACTACACTCCTCACTCACTCGCACACATGTACACATAGTTAGTTGTTTACGATAGGGCCTAAAGAGCCAAGTCCACCGCACGGCACCGCTGTGACCTCTCTGACGTGCTGCCACCACCACTGTGGGCACCCGCTGTTGTTAGAGATTGTTGGTGCTTCTTAGCGAAAGTAGATAAATCTGTAAGTGCACGGAAATACCGTTGTAGCAATTCACCTGGTGGTAAGCAAGGTATCGTATTTTCTCGAGGAACGGTTTTGTAGGAAGTCTCTAAAGATAGTTCTCCTCAAAAACAAGAGAAGGATAACTTGGGTAGTGAGGTTCTTCTAAGGGTAGATTCCATAAGGAAAGATAGCACTATCGTTATATCCTTGTTTCGGGCACTAGAGATCACCTGGTCACCAAGCGATGCTGGCCTATAGCTTTACGCCAAACCCGAACGTGGGGGATTACAAGGGACAGACAGGGTTGTCACCACCTGCCACCTACCCCTCAATCATGGGGAATGAGGCAAATGAAGGTAACTTCTAGCTTAGACACCACGTCTATGCTATCAGTTATGGTTCTAGCGTTGGCCAGGAACTTCTATCTTTATTAGGAGTCCTCTACTAGAACCTCCGTCATGGGGATGGATGACGAACCCACAAGAGTATAGTGATAATGATAACTTGCTCAAAGTAAATGAACCAATAGAATAACATGAACTTCTTACCCCAATTGGTAAGATGGACATCGAGGTACAAGTATGGAGGGAGCCGATAACCCCGGGACTCCGTCCTCCCGACGTACATGGCGAACTGGGTACAAGAGGTAGAGGGACTGAATCCACTCTTTCTCTAACTCTCCCTCACTCACTCCCTATTCTACTCTAGCTAGAAGCTAGTGCTTGAGGCTCTTCTTCACTTGCTTGAGTGTGTATGAGTGTGTGTGAGTGAGGGGGTGAGCTCATCCTTATATATAGGTGCACCTAGGCTGGCTCAGCTACCCCCTCGTGATGGGGGGCTTCCTCCTGGGCTTGGATCCTGTTTGTGGTGTGGGCTAGCCCTGTTGTGCTTACTTGGATGGGCTTCTTTCTTGCTTTGCCTTGGGCTCAAATAGAGTTTTGCATTTCTTTCATTCTTTTCACCTCTTTTGTCCCATTTCTGATGTGTTTCCATATTTGCTCTACAAAACAAGTGAACTCACCAAAAAGCTATGGAAATGGTTAGCTTTAAGCTCCTATCTGTGTTATTTTTGGTGAATTTCATTTGAATGTTGGCGGGGTAAGATATGAATTAAGAACTGCCAACAAGCTCCCCCACACTTCATCCTTTGCTCATCCTCAAGTAAAGGTATGAAGGACTAAGGTGGTTGTTACTCCAAGATTTTCAACCTATATACAGATTATTCCAAGCTTCACCTGTATTTGTGAGCATTCAAAGTGTCTACCAAATTGTCTTGAGTAATTGGAAAATGGAATAGCTTGGATTCAAATCAACTTATTCTACTAATGCTCTAGAACTTGGGGTTTTGAACTTTTTGCATGAAAGAGATAGCTTTGCTCCTCGAATGATACTCTCAAGTCACTCATGTATGTTCTTTCTAAATCCTCACAAAGGCATTTCTTTTGATATCTTTTGCCTTCTTGCTCATCCTACCTCTATAAGCTTTAGCTGGAGTTGTAGGTATGGATGATGAGAAATGCACACTTACCTTGTGTGTTGTTGAGTCAAACCCTGGATCTCTGGAGGGAAGAGTCATACTCTTAGATCAAAATTGTGCAAGTGTGTGGAATGTTGATTATATTTATTTCTTTTGTACTCCTTTGATTATGACTCTCTCTCTTATTTTGACAGTGCTTCTGAGAGTATGGGCTACCTTATTCTCACTAGCAAGCATCGAGGTGCCGATTGTTTTCTCTCGGGGCGAGCATCTGAGTGCCACTTGTTTTCTCTCCTTTTTTATATGCATCATGCTCTTTGGCATGCTTTCTTTCTCTCATGCACTTTGGCATGGTTATATTTTCATAGCCCATACTCTTTTGGCACATGAATATTTTTGGAGAGAGAATCATAATAGTTTGGAGCATTCTTTAGTGGATGGAGAAAACATGAATTGCGTAACTCTTAGTGTAAGAGTGGGTGTACATGAATTTTGATCTTGGGAGCATGAAACTTCTCTCAACATAGATCAAAGAGCTTGACAAAACTCAACACAAAATAAGCGCCTATGTGTAAAGTTCATATCAAGAGGCAATGTATATAGCTTTAGTAGGAATTATTCTATCATTGAGGAGCATGCTATTGTATTCTTGATTTTGAAAATAAATCCCAAGTCTTATTGCAAGAGAGAACAAGTTTCATATCATCCTACTATATCACATATTCCAACTACTTAGAGTAAAGTGGGGTTCCTATTGATAAGTTGCTGACAAGTTTAGGATATTGGCGAGGAATAAAATGTATGCACATTGTTTCATCTATTTGTAGAACTGAGTTGGAGCATCACTTTTTTAATTTAGGCTCATTTTATTAACTATTTTGAATAGGAAGGGAGTGAGAGAGTGCACAAACCAATTTTGTACCATGCCTTTGTATATTTGTGCAGCGTGTCATCTCCCCCACACTTGTTTTTGTATCAGTCTTTTTGTTTTCTTTTTTGCAAAGGACAAAAACAAGTGGAGACAACATATTTCTACTAATAATATTTATTGAATGTGTAAAAACTTGATACAAAGGGTGCAACATGGCATGGAAATTGAAATGATAGGAAATAAAATGCTAAAAGTAAATTGTGCACCTATTTATTTAGCGGGAGAGATGGAGAGCGTGCTCCACTCCCACTGCTTTAGCTATCCCAGCTAGTTCTTCATAAAAGCTGAGATGAAGAGAGATGATCTCTTCTTCTAAGTGCAACTCAGTGGTATACCCTTCAGCTAGTCTACCTTGGAGATACCTAATGTGACCAGACAATGCTTTGATCTGTTTGTTTAGGGTGGTCGTAGTAGGTTCCATTGGTTGTGGTGGCTCAACATCCTTAAAGAAACCAGCGGGTTGTCCCCTGATTTGTGTTTTGGGGACCTTCTTGGCCATGAGGCCCTTCCCACGTCCCCTGTCAGATTTATCTACTCCAATGATGGTATAGGGGAAACTCGGTTCAGCTTACCAGAAGGACGAGCTAAGGTGGGAGGGTGTGCCTGACGATGTTCTTGAAGCATGTTTGCTAGGACCACCCATGTCTTGGGCTACACGCTTGATGCCAGTGGTGCCTCCTGTTGTCTTCTTTGGTTGACCTTTTTTAACACTCTTGGTTAGTGTTGTCTTTAGCTTGATGGTGTCACCTCCGTTGCTATAGTTATTGCTAAAAAGCGGTGGCATGATAGCAAGGGGGTGCCATGGAGATCGATCGTGCTTCTTCTCTCCCAAGGTACTCTCTAGCAAAGGACAAAGCCCTCTCTTGTTTGTAGACAGTGAGAGCTTTGCTTGTCATTGCTCTTTGGCTTGAAGAATAGCACAAGTGCTGCTATAGGAGAGGGAGAAGAGAAAGCCTTTGTGTTTGGCTTGGTGTGAGAAAGAAGAGAGGTGGAGGTATGTTTATATAGGGGAAACAAGCCTCTCTGGTCATAGGGGAAATCACACCGAGCTAATGCAGTCACTAAGTTATTGGCATACTGGTGAAAGACAGGGGTGAGGGGAGGCAACAGGGGCGCGGGTGCGCCTACCTTGGCCTCCCTCTGGTCGTGTTTTCGGCCAGGTATAGAAGTAAGTGCCCATTTTCAAATTATTTTGTGCACTCGTTTGAATTATTTTGAAATGCAGACTAAATGCCTCAGGTTAAGTATTATGATGAACGATCAAGCATGATCATGAGAGGATATTCTCTAGTTTGAAAAAGAATTTAAGTTGATTAGCTTTCATGCTTATATTCAGTGAGGGCATTTTGGTCATTATGTGTTTAGCCATGTTTTTGTGTTTTTCAAGAAATAGATAGAATGAAATTTTATTTGTTAGTAAGATATTTATGTTTTTGTCATGAAATGATCAAGTCTATTCTATCTAATTCTTGATTAAAATTTGAATTGTGAGAAGGCTTAAGGAAAGATTTGAGACGTTGACCGTTAACTTTGAAGATATTACTGTCATCGTCTTGAATTATGATCGCGCCATGTGGCAAAGAGTTGATGATGGTGTACGGTCCATTCCATTTGCTGTGCAACTTTCCTGCACCGAAAAGCTTGACCTACGAGTTGAAAAGCAGGACTTGATCACCTTGCTTGAACTTTTTTAGCTTGATTTGATGATCGTGCCATCTTTTGGTTCTTTCCTTATAAAGCTTGGCACTATGATAAGCTTTCTCATGCCATTCTTCTAGCTCGGCAATCTGCTTCTGTCAATTTCTGCTTGCTAGCTTGACGTCCATATTCCAGCTCTTGATTGCCTAATGAGCTCGGTGTTCAAGCTCTACTAGCAAGTGGCAACTTTTCCCGTATACCAGCTGGAATGGTCACATGCCAATGGGGGTTTTGTAAGTGGTCCTGTATGCCTAGAGTGCATCAGGAAGCTTATTCTTCTAGCCTTTCCCTATGTCACTAACCATTTTCTATAGGATATTCTTGATATGTTTGTTTGAGGTCTCGGCCTTCCCACTTGTGTGAGGATGGTAAGGGGTAGCAATGTTGTGCTTGGCACCAAGTTCCTTCAAGAACGCTTTGAATGTTTTGTCTATGAAATAGGATCCTCCATCGCTTATCACCATGCGTGGTGTTCCAAAGTGAGGGAAGATTATTTCATGGAACATTCTCCTTGCATGTTTGGCGTTAGCAGCTTTGCATGGCATTGCCTCTACCCACTTGGAAAGGTCCCCATGAAGTCAATCCCCACACATTAAATATTTCTATTTGAAGGTTGTAGTGGAGGGGCATTGCATTGCGAGATGTGATGTTTCCTTGAAACTGGCACTTCCGACACCTCTGGATGAATTCCTTGGTGTCCTCATACATCATCGGCCAGAAGAATCCACACTGCCAGATTTTGGGTTGTGTGTGGAATACTCTGTAGTGGCCTCTGTATGGTGCCGAGTGACATTTATCGATGATTTGCAGTCCTTCTGCTGTTAGTACACACCTCCTCAATAGGCTGTCTAAGCATACCCGGTATAGATATGGGTCATCCCAAAGGTGATGTTTGCTTTTGATTTGAAGTTTTCTCTTGTTCTCCCTCGGTGGTACATAGCCTGCAACCATAAAGTTCATGATGTTTGCATACCACGAGCTGGAGTCCATCACCTTCAGCAGCATGTCATCGTGTAAGAAGTCATTGATGGGTAGTTCCTGAATATTAGTGACTTGCATACGCGACAAATGATCTGCAACTATATTCTCTACTCCCTTTTTATCTTTTATTTCAAGGTCAAATTCTCAGAGTAAAAGAATCTAGTGGATCAAGCGAGGTTTTGCATCTTTCTTAGTGAGCAAATTCTTTAATGCAGCATGATCTGTGTAAATAATAACTTTTGCTCCCACAGTAAGATCTAAATTTTGCAATAGCAAAAACAATTGCAAGAAGCTCTTTTTCTATAGTGGCATAGTTAAGTTGGGCTCTTTGTCAGCATTTTGCTTGCATATGCGATTGCATGATGCTTCTTATCTTTGGTTTGGCCAAAGACCAGTCACTTGCATTGCACATGATCTCGAAGGGTAGCGACCAATCTGGTGGTTGGATGATTGGTGCTGAGATGAGTGCTTTCTTAAGTGTGTGAAAAGCATTCAAGCACTCATCTATGAACTCAAAGGGCACATCTTTGGCTAGCAGATTCGTGAGGGGTCTAGAAATTTGCAAAAAGTCTTTGATAAACCTCCTATAGAACCCTGTGTGGCCTAAGAAGCTACGAATCCCTTTTACGTTCACTGGGGGTGGTAGTTGTTCGATAACCTCAATCTTAACTTTATCTACCTTGATCTCCCTCTCAAACACTAGGTATCCAAGAACAATGCCTTCTTGGACCATGAAATGACACTTTTCCCAATTTAGTACCAGGTTCTTTTCTTGGTATCTTTGTAAGACTTTGTCTAAGTTCTCTAGACAGTGGCTAATGGTCTTTCCATAGACTAAAAAGTCATCCATGAAAACTTCATGATCTCTTCTATCATGTTCGAGAAAATAGACATTATGCACCATTGAAATGAAGCGGGTGCATTACACAACATGAACAACATTCTACAATATGCGTATGTTTCATATGGGCATGTGAATGTGGTCTTGATTTGATCATCGGGGTGGATGGGAATCTGATGATACCCTGAATACCCAACAAGAAAACAAAAGAAAGAGTGCTTTGCCAACTGCTCCAACATTTCATCAATGAAGGGCAGTGGAAAGTGATCTTTCTTTGTTGCCACGTTGAGCTTTAGTAATCAATACACATTCTCCACCCCATGACAGTTCATTATGGGATAAGCTTGTTTTTGCTATTTTCAATGACCATCATTCCTCCTTTCTTGGGAACCACTTGGACAGGACTAACCTAATCGCTATGTGGTACGGGATAAATAATCCCGGCATGAAGAAGTTTGAGGACCTCCTTCTTTATGACTTCCCGTATCACATTGTTGAGCCTACATTGAGACTCCCAAGATGGTGTACTAGCTGGGTCAATCGGTATGCGATGGGTATAGAGTGTTGGGCTTATTCCCTTGAGATCTTGCAAGGAATACCCAAAGATGAACCTATGCTTTTCTAGAACAGCGATGAGGTTGGACGTCTCCTCATCGTTAAGCTTGTCGCTAATAATGATAGGAGTTTCATTATCACCATTTAGAAAGGCATAACGTAAGCTAGCGGGCAAGGGTTTAAGCTCAACTAGAGGTCATGTCGGCACTTCCTCTTTGGGAAGGTCTATGGTTTCACCTAGATCGTCCTTTTCTTCTATAAAGAATTTAGCATCTTTTTCTAAGGACAACTCAGGTGAGTCAAAAGGTGTCACCGACATGACTTTCGAGGGCAAGTTAGGATAAGGGAGAGGTTTGGCCATCGAGTTTTTGGCTCTAGTGACTTGGATAGAAAAGGATTCCTTCCCTAGCTTGATGTCCAGATCCCCTATTTTTGGTGGTTCAGCAAAAAGTTTTTCTAGGGGATGCCCTATCAGGATGTCAATATCCTAAATATCAAAGATGTGAAAGTCTAGGATAATCTCCATATTATCATGTTATAGGGAAATGTTGTGGAGAATTCGTAGGCCTTCTAGTCTGGTTCGAGGCCCAACCCTAAAGGTTTTGTTTGATGGAGCGTTGGAATCATTGACAAAGAAAGTGCGTGCAAAAGACGCAGACATGATGTTTGCTCCGACAGTGGGGTTGTATAGCGCGTTTACCATGTTCCTACTAATATGGCATTGAACGATTGAAGATAGAACATGAATATGAATTTCTTCAGACGAATGCTCCACTTCTTTTGACCATTCGCTGCTCATTTTTAGTAGTCAACTCCTTAATGGATTCCTTGAGGAATTCTTTGTCTAATGCCTTAGAAGGAGTGACAGGAACGGGTGGCCTCTTTTGACATTTGTTGTTCGAGGTGTTTCTGAAATCTTTAAAGTTATCGTCCTTGAAAAACAGAAAGTCTAAAGGTTGAAAACCTTCTTCCAGATCTTTTGGTTCAAGTGAGGGCCTCTCTATTGATGTGATAGGTTTGGCTTCTGCCGAAAAGGCTTCCTCATGGATCGGCTCAGGCTCAACACAGAGGGGTTCTAACAGGGGAGTGTTCTCTAGAATGCGATCTAGGAGAGCTTCTCCTTCCACTATGGTTTTATGGGTAAATGACCCTCCAGCAGATATATCGAGCTGTAGGGCAGACTCCTTGCTAAGACCTCACCAAAAATGTTGCAACAGCACATGGTTTGGTATAGATAAGTCTGGGCCAAACCTAGATAGGATTGAAAAGCGGTCCCAGGCTGCACCTATGGTTTCTTTATCTTTTTGTTGAAAGTTGAGTATCTCTTGTCGTACGGCAGCGATTCGAGATATAGGAAAGAATGCGAGACAGAATATGTTCCTCAATTCTTCCCAATCTCCATTTACCTTCCCTACATTATGGTCGTACCATTGTCTCACTCTCTCATTAGAAAAAGGAAACAAATTCCAACACAAGGTTTCTTGTGACATGCCTGAAATGGTCAGGCAAGCACAGAGCTGCTCAAACTCCCGTAGGTGATGATATGGATTTTCAAAATCCAAGCCTAAAAGGGCTTGGTGCCGAACCATGGCTATAAAGCCTAGGGGGGACTCATAACTAGAAGCTATGATTGGCTTCGAGGATTATGGCGGTTCAACGAGCTCGCCCTTAGGAGCAGGAAAGTTTTGTATTGTGGGTTGCTCCATTGGAGAAAATATGAAAAGAAAAGAAAGTATAAAATAAAAGTGAAAAGATCAAGATGCCCAAGAGGGGGGTGAATTGGGCTTTTCTAAAAATTAATTGCAAGAATTAAATCCTACAAGCCAAACTTCACCCCTAGTGCCTACTAGTGTTCCTTGTGATTCTACTGATAAAAGTTTTGCACCCTAAGTTCCAATCCTAGACTAGCATGGCAATTCTAGGAAAGTAAACGAGCAATGAAAGTAATGCACGAAAGTAAATGCCTGAAAGTAAGGGTTAGGAACATGGCGATGTTTTGCCGAGGTATCGGAGAGTCGCCACTCCCCACTAGTCCTCGTTGGAGCACACGCGCAAGGGTGTAGCTCCCCCTTGATCCGCGCAAGGATCAAGTGCTCTCTACGGGTTGATTCTTCGACACTCCATCGCGGCGAATCACCCAAAACTGCTCACAACTTGAGTTGGGTCATCCACAATCTCGTCGGATGATCACCAAACTCCCAATCACCACCAAACCGTCTAGGTGATGGCGATCACCAAGAGTAACAAGCTAGAACTCTCACTTGACCACAACAAGCCTAATGAGAAGATGGATGCACACTTGCTACACTCTTGTCACTAGAGAGGATTCTCAAACTTTGATTCGCAAATCTCTATCCTAACTAGGGCTCTTGCACTCCCTTGCACTTCAAAGGTGTTTCTCAGCTGAACAAATGAGCAAGAGACCTCTAAAAGAGGTGGAGGGGATGTATTTATACACCCCTCAGACAAATCCAACCGTTACCTTTTGAAACAGCAAAATGCGCACTGACCGGGCGCGCCTGTCGACATGACCGGACGCGCCGGTCAGGTGTAACGGTTGAAAACCGAAAGCTACGTTGAGTGACCGGACGCGTCGATCTGTGATGACCGAACGCGCCGGTCTAAGATGACCGGACGCGCCGATCAGGGATGATCGAACGCGTCCGATCATGCAAGAGCTTACTAGAAAAATGACCTGACGCATGACCGCGTCCGATCAAAGGTGACCGTACGCGTCAGGTCACCATGGGACCTTACTGGAACGTGACCGGACGCGCCGATCACTTCACAGTCGCGTCCGATTACGCTGTTTACCCTCTGAAACACGTGTCAGACTGACCACCGCGTCCGGTCCTCTCAAGGACCGCGTCCGGTCGATCAGTTGAAACCGCAGTGAAGTGTTAGTACTGACCGGACGCGTCCGGTCATAGGTAAACGGCTCAAACGTCTTCTAAACACGACGCCACTTGAACCAAGTTGCTTCCAACTGAACTCTGAGCTTTTCTCGAGCTACCTAGTGCTAAGTTTGACAAGTGTGCACCACACCTAAACACAAGACTCACCTAGGTCAAGCTACTCGCTCATGCCCCCCTTTATAGTACGGTCAAAGGAAGAAACAAAGATCCTAACGACTATTCTAGATGTAACTCAATACCTTGACATCCGGAACTAACCGTCCTTAATCTTGTCATTGATCCTTTGAAAACCGAAATGATTTCCATCAAGGGACATGAATACCATATTGCTCAAAGCAGTTATCATCTCCATGACCTAACTTACCAACGTTTCTACAAAACACACGTTAGTCATCAATTGCCGAAACCAACACCGGGGCCTAGATGCTTTCAATCTCCCCCTTTTCGGTGATTGATGACAACACTTAGATTCAGAAGATATGAGCCATGCTTGGTTCACATAAGCATAAAGCTGTAAGCACAAAGGGTTAGTCAATGCTTATGTGTTCCAAGCCAACTGAGTGTACTCATAAGATAAAACATGAAGAGTTAGTACACAAAAAAACATAGCTCATATGAAATCGGAGTAAGGCACGGAAGCACAACCTTATGAGCTAAACACAATTAAGTGACATAAAACATTAAGACATAGTCTCACAAACTCAAGGTCACACAATGCAGGGCGAGAAAAGTAAACATGATGCATGAAAGTAGCACACACAAAAAACAAAACCCTCTATCACCACTCCCTCTGAATCTATGCTCTCTCTCCCCCTTTGGCATCAACCGCCAAAAACTAATCTAGGGATCTGACGGGGGAACAGAAGCTGTCGTGTCAGGTGCCGAGGAGCGCGGAGTGATCATGAACTGTGTAGCATCCTCCTCAGACTCTGAACTGTTAGGCTGACCCTCTGAAGCTGAATGTGGCAGTGAAGTAGTCTGGGTTTGTAGATGAGGGGCAGTGACTGAAGGTGTAGAAGGAACTATCGGATCGGTCACTGTCGCCTGAGCCTGAAGAACATCAAGAGTGGGAGGATCTGTAGATGCAACTGAGGAAGGCAGAGTGTCTATAGTAGCAACCCCTGTCACTGGAAGCGCAGCAGTCTCTGAAGCCAACATGTCTGAGGTAGTCACAAAAGTAGAGTGTGACGATGTCGGCTGTCCAGTCAGCTCGCTGAATGTAGCACTGAAGTCAGGGAATGTTGGGCCTGAGAGGAGGTGTGGTCCCGGCTGAGCTGGTGGAGTAAAACCTGTCTGGATAGGCGTGTAGCTCGGAGACTGAAACGTCTATGGTACCTGCTGCTGAGGAGAGGTGTACTAAAAGCTCGGCTGCCCCTGACTCTGAAGTCCACTGGACTGTAAGGCTGGAGTTAGGACAGACGGTGGTGGTGGTACTCCCACAGTGACAAGGTGGCACAGGAGCTCTAAGTATTGCTGCTGAGTAGCTGCATGCTGCCTCTGCATCTCAAACTGTTGTCACTAAAACTCGAGCCGCTACCTCTAGAGCTCGTCCTGGCGAGCCTGAATCTATGCAAATGCTGTAGTTGAGTCCTATGCCTGTCGCTGCATCTGTATCTCCTGTCGCTCCTGGGCCTAGGTCAACCTCTCAAGGATAGCCACCATGGCTGGATCTGAGCGGGAGGCTGAGCCAGAGCCATCGGCCTCATTGTCGTGAGGCCGAGGAGAGCGGTACCTAGGGATGGGCTGGTAGTCTTCATCTGTGTTGTTAGTGGCCACATCCTCGGCTTGATCAGCCGGCTGAGCATCTAAGTCTGCAAGCTCTGCCTCTACAAGACCCTCAATGGTCTCATCCTGCTCAGCAGCTATCTCTGGTACATCTGGCCTATGTCGCCGTCCTGGGCTAGGTGTCTGCTCTCTAGTCACTGATGCCCACAGCTGGCGGATATCATACTCTGGGAAGGTTGTGGTAGTATCAGAGATTTTAGCTCTAATCTCTGCAGGCAACTCACAGGCAGTCCTGATGATGAAGCAGATCCAGTGTTTATATGGTAGCTGCCTGTGTCCCTTGAATCCCTCTGCCAAGGTATCCTCCATCTCACAAAGCATCAGATCCCAAAGGTCGAACGGGGTCTGTGAGACGAGGTGATGTATCACCCATAGCTGCATGCGAGTGAGACCCTCTCTGTATCCAAGTCTAGGAAGAAGTGTCCTCCTCACTATAGCATCCAGTACTCTCGCTATGGGTGTCAGGCTAGCTGGCGTGCGTCGAGACCCTTCGCCAAAAGGCTCACGGAAGCAGGGTCGAATCAAGTCAGTAGGAGACACTGTCTCGCCGTGAGGGCGTCTCGGAGGAGCAGTCTGTCCGAAGCACAACTAATGGATCTTGGTCTCTGAAGCGGGGAGTCTGAGAATCTCCTGTACCCTGGTGCTGTATAACCTGCGGTCACGACCTCTGAAAGCAAAGTGGATGAACTGATGTGCAGGGTCGATCCATAGTGATGAGTAAAACTCTCTGACCCAGGGTCCGTAGTATGCTCCAGTCCATCCAAGTAGATCTGATAGTCCAGGCAGAAAAGACAGATGTGGACGAAGCTGCTCACCAATGTAACGGAACCGACCAAATTATAAGAACACAAGTACAAAAACAATCACCGAAGTGATCAAATTCTCGCACTTGAGCCCATATAACTCCGGTAGTCCAATGAAATCACGAGGAATTTCAAGCCAACCAACATACAAGCCAAGATCGTAGTGATTCAACATAACAAGTCACATGTTACAACCATTTCACAAGTAGATCAATTTACATCGAAGTTCAACATAGTTATTACAACTTAAGTTCAAAAGTAGCGGAAGCAAAGTAATTTGAAACTAACATTATTCTTATTTTAAATACATGCCAGTGCCAAGGTCGACTTCCAACAAAAGCATTAGAGATAAGATAAATAAGAAGGATCATGCCCGTGATCACGCTCCGCCTCTACGGCAGGAGCCAACCAACTCTTGCAGTCTCCATGATATAAAGTGGGGCTAGCTTGACAACATTTTGCATAAAAGCTTAATATAGATGATCAATCATTAATGCTTAAGCATCAAGTTAATTATCATTAACCTATCATCTATATTAGAACCTATACTAGAGCACTCACTTTATTAGGAGCAAACAATATTAACCATAGCAGGTATAAATTGAGGCAACCTTTCCATCGTGATCCAATTAACCATCCGTTCAATTTAATGGAATCTACGTTGCCGCTGCTCAAGTCAAGTGCTCACTAACCGGGAGCGACTGCGATTCGAATCGAATTCCTATCCAGCTGGAGGGGTATTTCTAACAATCACTGAGTCACGCCTGGCGAGGGCTGCTCAGGTCACCTTTGGTACAGTTCAGGAGCTGCGGGTCTGAATGATGTTGCGACCCCAAGGGCGACACTCTGCCAGGTGATATGGACTCTAACCCCCCCTTGGTCTCACGCCAATGTCCCCAAGCACATCCTTTCTCTCCTCCAAGAAGCAACCTACCATTCGATTCCCGGCCTGAACTGTATTACTCGGATTCGCGGTCGGAACGACTTATCCGGCCAACTAAGTGTTAGACTGCGTTCAACATGACTCAAGGACGTACAGCGAATCGGTCCTTAAACGACTCAGACGGGGATAGATCCACACCCAAGACCTCCATGCCTTGTTGCTTCACTATCGTCATCCCGCCCGGTCTCATTTCATTTTATTAACACATGGTTCCATTCCACGATAGCACATATAGCCAACCGTGCCATATATGAATATCCCTTTATCTCGCAAGTGACAGGAAATCACCTGACTTCTACCGCTTAAAGCAGGGCTAAGCATCTACTCGATCCTAGTCTATGTAGGATTCAAGGATTCATATATCTGGACAAGGAATGATATAATGCAGCAAGAGTTTCCAACCAACTCCTATCACTTAATGCAACAATACTTATAACATATATAGAATTAATTGCTTTGAAGATAGGAGGCTTATAATGCTTCGGGGCTTGCCTGGGATCCGACTCAAGTTAGAGTATGTCAGATGAATCTCGCTGAGTACATCCATCTTCGGGATAGTTCCACCAAACACCGTCGTCGAGTTTGGCTCCACGTCAGGTCCTTCACGTTCTTCAGCTAACGTACCTAAATGAGGTGCAACAATGCATATGTATGAATGCAAAGAAGTGCAATAAACAAGTAATTATGCAAGCATACCAAAGTTCACATAAACCCTAGAGCTAATTAACTTAATCCTCATTAAGACATAACATAGAAGAGGGCAAGCACATTAATCAAGAAACAAGTCTCACAAAATTACAGGGTACCACTCAAGTATCATCAAAGATATGAGTCACATTTCAATACCCAAGTATGACAAAGTTAATCAAAGTACTAGAACTAGAAATTGCTACCTTCTGGACATCAAACCAACAACTGAGTAATTTAATCATAACTGGAGATCTACAACTCCAAATGACTTGCAAGAAGACATTATGGAAATCTTATGAAATTATCTAAATTTAATTTATAAACATCACAGCATGATTCCAAAGTTTAATATGTAGAATTTACACAAACACAGAAACTGGTCTAATAAGACAGAGAGCAAGCAATTCTGTAACCTAACTTTAAACAGCTGTAGTTTCTAAACCATATGTCCAAATGCCACCAAATTTTAACAGCAGCTAGATCATGAAATTCAAAATAACGTTTTTATAGCACACAAGACATGAAAACATCATTTGCATAGGGTAATTAACAATATTCTCAAATCTATTCAGAAACCTCATTTGCAAGAAATAATTATTAACTTATGTTGCAAACATATAATTGGATAAAACCAACTTTACCAACATGTCACCCATGACCAATGAACACCATAAAACATAGTGTCCATTCCTAAATAAATTCTTTTAATGCATTTTCTTAATTTATTTAGATAATTAGGTGGAATTATGAACACCTATCAAAAGTGCTCAATAAATTCTACCAAAATTACAATGGCCTACAAATGCTACCAAAAGTCTACTGTCCAAATTTCAAACCATTTGGAGATATATATCAACCCCTATGAAAAAGACAAATAGCTATAGCAATAAATCATGTGAGAGCAAGTTAAACTTAACACTCAATATTTTCTGTGAACACAAGGCCATATTATGAATCAATATGATAGAGAAACATCATACTAAGATAATGGAACAACATTTTCTATTTTATCATTTATATATTATTTATAAGCTATTTATCAAGCTATAAACAAGTTAAATCAATAACTTGAGCATACAGTAAGCAATGACCATGAAATTTATACCACAGTACATCCATAGCATGGCAAGCCTACCATAAAAAGTTCACATCAATTGGAGCAGCACAACTCAAGATATAAAAATAACAAACAATATAATGTAAATTCCTTATTTATCAAGGTCCAATCAAAACCCTAAGAAAACGGTGAACAAAAACTGTGTTTAATATTTTTCCTAGCAAGTATATGTCATCACAAAATTAACAAAACAAGAATCACTATTTTTAGAGTTCTAAAACTCCAGATAAGGCTCTGGTCGAGTTTATACGTATTTTAGAGCATTTTTAAAGCTTAAATAAAAACATCAGAAAATATCTACAAACATCTAGCATATTATCACTCCACTGCATAGATCTTTTCTCAAGGTTCCCAAAAAGTCCTCATTTACTATTTTTGGAGTTTTCTAGCAAGAGATATGCATTTTAGAAGATTTACAAAATTCTGAAATTCAAAAAAACGAATTAGAACAACCCTACTTAATTTGCTAGCTCCACCCGAATACATACCCAGACAACCGCTTTCTTAAACTGACAAGTGGGACCCGCTGAGCTGTTGGGCCCGCTTGCCAGACAAACACAGGGAGAGACAGAGAGAGGGGATCCCCGTCCTCTTCCTCAAACCGGCCGAGCAAGGGAGGCGGCCTTCGGTGAGGGGAAAGGCCGGCCTGCGGCTCAACGGCGGCGGAGGAGCAGCGCGGGAGCTACGCGGCGGCGAGGCGCACCTGTGGCCACCCGCAGCGTGGCCTGCGGCCATCCGTGGTCCTCTGGCCACGCGAGCCAGGACGCACGGCAGCAGCTTCGCCGCGGCGGCAGGACGGAGGCGCGGCTCGGCGACTGAGCGGCGGTGGCGTGGGTAGCTTGGGACTGCACGAGGCCGAGGGAGGTTTCTGTGAGCGAGGAGGGTGCATGGAGGAGCAAGAACACCGGCGGCCGCGAGCTCTGCTCCACCTGCAATGGCGACGGTGGCGGTTCCCGAGAGCACTACCATCCCGCGAGCTCACACACGGCATAGGGAATCGCGAGGGAGATTTGGTGGCCGAGGTGCAGAGCTATGGGACGCTCGGGTGGAGGAAATGATGGCGGCCATGGAACTCGGCCCGGCTGTCCATGGTGGACATGGCCGCGTTCTACGTGAGCGGGCGACAGGGAGCGAGGTAGAAGGCGGAGGCAAGCTCAGGGACGAGGGAGGGGCGACGGTGGGCAGCTCATCCTCTCCCCAACGGCTCAGCCAGACAGAGGTGCGTGGCGAGGTGGAGGACGCACGGCATCCATGGTGGAGGCGCACGGTGCATGGCCGCCACGCCCTTGTCCACGCGTCGTCTTTGGAGCAAAAACGCGAACAGGTGACGAGCAGCGAAGTGGACCATTTGGAGCTCCAATTTGGGCCTGATCTGGGCCGATCTAGGTCTTGGACCTAAAAGCAAAGTTGTAGCCCGTACTATGCTCTACATTTCCTATTTAATGGTTATGGTCATTAGGGCAATAGCTTAGCAGATAATTAACCTCCAAGTTGGCAGTGTCAGTGAGTTGACAGTGATTAACAACTACAAGAATTCATGGTCAAAATGAAATGCAACTTATGCCATCTTCTTGCATGGCCTTCCCCTTCATGTGAGCTCCAACTTTTATATTGGGACCATGTGAAGTGGTTGAACAAAATCTCGAGAACGCGGCATGTCAACATGTCAAGGTCAAATAGTGATAAAACAACTTTTTGCTGTTTTGGAAACACTTATAGAAGGTCCAACTAAGCTCCATTTTGCGTGACACTTGATCCATTGTTTCCATCATGAAAAGTACTACAACTCATATTAAGGAACCTAATTGAGCTACCATATGAAATTGGAAGATAAAATGTCACGAACATGTTGACGTGATGCTGCCAATTAGGGACTTAGAATATGCCAAGTGTTGGGAAACAGCCCTAAATTTGACTTGTAGGCCCTTTTTGAGCATGTTCCACACATTTTCATGACTTGACTCTTAAACAAAGTTTGTTCCTTATAAAATTCTCTACAACTTTGTAAAAGGGTGCACAGTCATGCAAAGCTTCTTGGTCATACTTTTGAAATAGTCAAACAAAAGGGTTCTAGGGTCCATACATGGTCAACCATCACTTAGAAGCACATTTAGGCAAAATGATCAACATGAACATTGTTCCATTAAGTGTCCTAAGTGTAGTTAAGGTTTTGTAGAGGCCAAACATACCCACCATGCATAGATTACATTTTAGTTATAATCCAAACAAGCATATAACTTATCATTTCATGTGTCTTTTTTATTCCAAACTTCATGAAACTTTTTCACGGGTCTAGATGGATGCATGTGGATGTAATGTACATGGAATAAGCATGTTTAGAATTACTCTTGCATAATCTTAACAAGGGTCTATATGTAAGCAATTGTGCGTGGCCCAAGTTTAAGTTGAAGCTCCATCATGTAGATTTGATCTTGACACCTTGATTACCCCTTGACATGTCATGTTTGAGCTCAAACCCACTACTTAATTGGTGATAAACACCTGGGGTATTACAGCCCTCCCCCCTTAAAAGAATCACGTCCCGAGATTCGGAATGGAAGACCTTTTAAGGAAGAGAGACACGTTATCAAGTTCCCAACATCAGCTATAGCATTCAGCTACAAAGCTTCAACATCGGTGAACAATTTGACCAAAGGCACTTTCTGATAGTTACTCTTCATGGTCAAATTTGTATGAAGAATTTCCTTCATTGACTTCCATGAAGCATTGTTACTTTGAGAGAAATCCAAGATAGCACGTACTGCATTCTCAGTGTCCGGAGGTCATTTGGTCCATGAGTGAACCACTCACAAGTATATAACTCTCTAATGAGCACAACATAGGCCATCTGAACTTCACACTAGACCGAAATATTCAGAAGTATACTCGTTGAAATGGCTCTATGTTCACACGGTTTTTGGAAAAGCAGTTATCTACCAACTGGCTTGAGTACAACCTTCCAAAAGGGTGATATCATAGACGACAAACATTCTCTGAGGCCATAGGATACCGACTAACCAATAGACAAGGTCTATGTTGGTCATAAATGTTCATTCATTTAGACACTAACTAATGGAAAACTACTTGTGGTTCCTTGTGTACAGTTCTCTTTCTCTGATGACAACACTGTATTATCTAAGTCTATCGAGGGATTAGTAAATATGATAACTGACTCAGTTGGTTCCGTATTTTTGCCAAATGTTACCTAAGAAGATTCTCTTATCCAAAGCCAATAGTTATCTAGGTTGAATCAGATGCAACCTCTTGGGTAAAACATTTATAAGGTACCAAAGTATTTCATCATTGGAAAATAATTCCCAAAGAAAGATGTAGCGAGTCCTCAAGGACAACAAAAGTTGTAAATATTCACTTAACCGTGGGAAGTAGTCTACCACCAAGCGATTGAGTAAAATCTTCCTTGGTGACTTAGTTGTACTGTAAGTTGAGTTGACTTGTAGCATAACAACTTTGTCAGGCCAACTTTCACCTTAGGCTTCCTCTTTGGGATCAAACAACAGCTCTAAGATAGGAAATCTGTTGTTTGACACTTCTCAAATTGCTTTCGAATATTCCTCAACACTTTGTCAAATGAAGTTATGAACAAACCGTTTGTGGCACCTAAGGGCACAAGGATGCGGATCGGAACTAGGGCATGTTTTCTCTAATTCTTCACTGCAGCTGATTGAACACCTTGCACTATCTGTGTGATTGTACAAGACAGAATTGACTTGATCACAATGGCTCTAAAAGATAGAATATCACTCAAGTTGTGGCTAGTTGATTAACTTCTTGTTGGTTATTGCTTGTAAGACATAGCCTTCATAGCTACCAAAGAGTCATTACCTAGCTAGAGATTAACCTTCCTATTGGTAACTAATTAGTTGTCTCTGAACACTAAAAAGTTCCAAATCTTCATTCTTGATCACAATAATTGTGGTTGATACAAAGCAGATGGTTTCCATCGAAGTTAGTAAATACGAAGTTATTCTAGAGATGGTTGATTTCGGTTGTATGGTCATTATGCATACAAAAGTTAAAATTTGCATAATGTGATTATTGATTCTTATCCAACGAATGACTTATCCAATATTAAGTGTTGTGTCCTTTTTATCCAACAGGGATGAGATACGTCGCTCACTAGATGTCGTTCATCAATACTGGGACAACTAAGTAGAGTCACTTGTCTACCACCTATTGCAGTCTGTTAATGTTTATGTCAGTATTCGGTTCTTCAAAGGTTATCCTCTTAGCAACTTCAGGAGGAATCTCTACTACCTTTGGTCTAAGATATGGATCTTATGATACGATATGGGACGATAACCAAGGAACATCTCACAAGAAAACCCACATCGATGTAGTTCCATAATGGGCTATGACTAGCAACCTCGATACCAGCGCGTGCCTAGTAGCACAACCATGTGCCGGCCGGTCACAAGGAGGCCCTAGGTTTCGTCGTGGCACCATAGAATGCTAATCGTAACACCATTACCGAACATATGCCCGATGAGGAATTTCAAATGACATAGATTGGGTGGTCCGAACAAGCACCATACAAGGAGGGATAGCAAGTAAAGGTAGTCACAAGGTTTAGAATCAGCGAGGAGGTGATCCAAAAATTAACACACACCACAAGGGAACGTAGCCCAATTCCTAAAGACAACTGAGCAATGGACTCTTCTTAAATTCTATGCACAACTTGCGTCCACCGAGGTGAGTTCTAGATAAAAGATTAATAGGAGATTTACTCATGTTGGGCAACAACATGAGATCAAGACTGATAAACATCCCGAGACTGGGGAAGGTTGGAGACAAATTAAGCAAATTGCATGGACAAAATTTAGGTACTACTCAAAGATTGAGTTGATATGGTGGATACACGAATTTGCAAACAAACAATTTTGAGGCCGCAACAAACAGACATTGCGTCATACTAGCTAACCTTTGGGAGAGGCAACCGGAAGGTCCAACATGGATTTAGGTACGGTCTCCACAACTGACAATGTACGAACCATGATCAAAGGCTAGCGTTGATAAAAGTTAACTTGGTTGGTCAGTCAATAAAGGTCTTCACAAAAAGGGTTGCAAAACATCCACAACTCATACAAACATATAGGAGAACTAAACTTTAGGCTTTCAGTCAAGCAAGGGCATGGATACAAACATTCAAGGACTAACCACTAAGTCTATATGCTCAGGCTCCTAAGAGAGAAACCTAATTGAAGACAACAACCATACAATTACGTAACGTGAATGTTGTTCTAGGATAAAGCTATGTGACCCTCGTATGCTCACCGAGGATAAACGAGGTGACAACTAGGGCACTACCTAGATAACAAGTATACATACAACATCACAATCAAGCAGTCATTTGAGAAAAATCAAACGAATGGGCTTAAGCAACCAATACAAGGCACAAGGCTCACCCAAAATAAGCATTTATCTCAAGCATGAACTAACTACAAGTTTAGCTCTAAACAAACGCTAGCTAAGGGAGCCAACTTAGCATGTGCATAGAATCTGGACAGTAGCACAGTAGTTACTTGTTTCAACCATAACTAAGGTTGTAGACATCCAACAAAGGTGATCCTAGACTTTCTAGAAAGATTAGGAAGATGACTACACTTTAGTTACTCATACCAAAAGCAAATTTATAGATTAACATGACCAAAAATGCTAATGTTTCAGATCTGTACCAATATGGATAGAAAATTGACAAGAACTTTGAAAATACATAACTGGAGTTCTAGGGACTCAACAAGGCTGAGCCTTCACTTTATGTAAAGATTATTAAGTTTTCTATAACTTTCTTATTATCATATTAAGATGATTCTATAGCTAACAAGACCAAACAAGACAAAGAATACATCTCTGCCTAGATTTGGACAGATTCTGTCGTTCCACTTTGCAAGCTCATAACTAGACATTAGACCATCATAATTAGTGCTATAGGACATTTTGGAAAGCATAGAAAAAGTACTACACTTCTTCTATTATCTCCAAGACATGATTCCATATGCACACAGGTCAAACAAACCAAACATTCAGATCTATTCAGAGCATAAGCAAAACCTAACAGTAAACTTCTAAAATTCATAATTCTCAAACCATAATACCTAGGGTCATGAAATTTTAGGACAAGCTAGATAAGTAAGTTAGCTACAACTTTGGTATTCCCCATAACTACAGAAAACACCATTATGACCATGAAAGCATCACTACAACAGAAAACGTTCTAGCATCCAACATTCGACAAGCAAATCTAAACTTGCCTTTGTTCTACTTAACAAGAGAGCATACAAACATGTTATTCTAGTAGCTCTAATTATTATTACCTTAGACCAACTAATTTAATTCATTCATGAGAATCCACTATTATTTCTAGCAAGGCTAAGCACACACTTTTATCAAGCATTTCCTATTCAAGCAACATGGAACAAGGCATTCTCGTTTGACTCCACACACGGAAGATAGTGTCACATCAATCACATGTTACTTGCTATAGAATAAGGGTGAGAGGAGCAGAGCTATGCATAAAGCAAGAATCAAGATGATGCATGTGTTGCCCTATTCGTCCTCACAAGATTGCCAACCTAAGGTGGCAATCACGTTCTATGTCGGTGGCATAACACGCACTCTCTCGATATATAGCTAGTCGTCAGCTACATTCGACTTACGCATTCGTGGTTAGCGTACCTGCAGAAAAGTTTCATTGCAGCCCAACATTTCCCAATATAGCATACAATGAAAGCAGAGAAGTAAAATTCTAAGTACTCCCATGTACATATACCCCCGTATATATACATGTAGCACCAAAAATACCCGAATCATTCGATCACCCACAATTAAGTACCTTCATATATACATGTGTGTAACATGTAAATAATCTAGTAACCAAAACTAGCTCTCTCCTAGACCACAAGTTGTACGGTCATGCTCTCACAACTCACACTTACCTGAGCGTAGGTGCGATGTTGCATAAGAGTAAACTAGCAACATATATGGCTATTTCATATATGAAGGCTACCCCTAATCTGACACACTGGGTAACATAGTGTGGGAGAGTTATCACACATACATACCTTGGCCTGGGCATAGATGCATAAATGAAAAACCCCCAAGTTAGTACTTATATAAGCCACCTAATAATCCTTATATGGGCATAAGGAAATTGACCACTGGCATACTTATATTTAAAATTTAGATTTCACAAACCTATATATAACTATAAGATGATAAAACTAGTTTTAGAAAACAAAACCTTTGTTTTAAATACACATATGACAAGTTTAATGTTGAATCTTGCTCTGATACCAGCTGTAACGGAACCGACCAAATTATAAGAACACAAGTACACAAACAATCACCGAAGTGATCAAATTCTCGCACTTGAGCCCATATAACTCTGGTAGTCCAATGAAATCACGAGGAATTTCAAGCCAACCAACATACAAGCCAAGATCGTAGTGATTCAACATAACAAGTCACATGTTACAACCATTTCACAAGTAGATCAATTTATATCGGAGTTCAACATAGTTATTACAACTTAAGTTCAAAAGTAGCGGAAGCAAAGTAATTTGAAACTAACATTATTCTTATTTCAAATACATGCCAGTACCAAGGTCGACTTCCAACAAAAGCATTAGAGATAAGATAAATAAGAAGGATCATGCCCGTGATCACGCTCCGCCTCTACGGCAGGAGCCAACCAACTCTTGCAGTCGCCATGATACATCACAACCTGCAACAAGTGGGGATAAAACCCTGAGTACAAGAAGGTACTCAGCTAGACTTACCCGTCAGAAACCAGAAATAAGGTGACACCAAGGATCATGCAAGGCTGATATAAAGTGGGGCTAGCTTGACAATATTTTGCATAAAAGCTTAATATAGATGATCAATCATTAATGCTTAAGCATCAAGTTAATTATCATTAACCTATCATCTATATTAGAACCTGTACTAGAGCACTCACTTTATTAGGAGCAAACAATATTAACCATAGCAGGTATAAATTGAGGCAACCTTTCCATCGTGATCCAATTAACCATCCGTTCAATTTAATGGAATCTACGTTGCCGCTGCTCAAGTCAAGTGCTCACTAACCGGGAGCGACGGCGATTCGAATCGAATTCCTATCCAGCTGGAGGGGTATTTCTAACACTCACCGAGTCACGCCTGGCGAGGGCTGCTCAGGTCACCTTTGGTACAGTTCAGGAGCTGCGGGTCCGAATGATGTTGCGACCCCAAGGGCGACACTCTGCCAGGTGATAGGGACTCTAACCCCCCCTTGGTCTCATGCCAATGTCCCCAAGCACATCCTTTCTCTCCTCCAAGAAGCAACCTACCATTCGATTCCCGGCCTGAACTGTATTACTCGGATTCGCGGTCGGAACGACTTATCCGACCAACTAAGTGTTAGACTGTGTTCAACATGACTCAAGGACATACATCGAATCGGTCCTTAAATGACTCAGACGGGGATAGATCCACACCCAAGACCTCCATGCCTTGTTACTTCACTATCGTCATCCCGCCCGGTCTCATTTCATTTTATTAACACATGGTTCCATTCCACGATAGCACATATAGCCAACCGTGCCATATATGAATATCCCTATATCTCGCAGGTGACAGGAAATCACCTGACTTCTACCGCTTAAAGCAGGGCTAAGCATCTACTCGATCCTAGTCTATGTAGGATTCAAGGATTCATATATCTGGACAAGGAATTATATAATGCAACAAGAGTTTCCAACCAACTCATATCACTTAATGCAACAATACTTATAACATATATAGAATTAATTGCTTTGAAGATAGGAGGCTTATAATGCTCCGGGGCTTGCCTGGGATCCGACTCAAGTTAGAGTATGTTAGATGAAACTCGCTGAGTACATCCATCTTCGGGATAGTTCCACCAAACACCGTCGTCGGGTTTGGCTCCACGTCAGGTCCTTCACGTGCTTCAGCTAACATACCTAAATGAGGTGCAACAATGCATATGTATGAATGCAAAGAAGTGCAATAAACAAGTAATCATGCAAGCATACCAAAGTTCACATAAACCCTAGAGCTAATTAACTTAATCCTCATTAAGACATAACATAGAAGAGGGCAAGAACATTAATCAAGAAACAAGTATCACAAGATTACATGGTACCACTCAAGTATCATCAAAGATATGAGTCACATTTCAATACCCAAGCATGACAAAGTTAATCAAAGTACTAGAACTAGAAATTGCTACCTTCTGGACATCAAACCAACAGCTGAGTAATTTAATCATAACTGGAGATCTACAACTCCAAATGACTTGCAAGAAGACATTATGGAAAGCTTATGAAATATCTAAATTTCATTTATAAACATCACAGCATGATTCCAAAGTTTAATATGTCGAATTTACACAAACACAGAAACTGGTCTAACAAGACAGAGAGCAAGCAATTCTGTAACCTAACTTTAAACAGCTGTAGTTTCTAATCCATATGTCCAAATGCCACCAAATTTTAACAGCAGCTAGATCATGAAATTCAAAACAACTTTGTTATAGCACACAAGACATGAAAACATCATTTGCATAGGGTAATTAACAATATTCTCAAATCTGTTCAGAAACCTCATTTGCAAGAAATAATTATTAACTTATGTTGCAAACATATAATTGGATAAAACCAACTTTACCAACATGTCACCCATGACCAATGAACACCATAAAACATAGTGTCCATTCCTAAATAAATTCTTTTAATGCATTTTCTTAATTTATTTAGATAATTAGGTGGAATTATGAACACCTATCAAAAGTGCTCAATAAATTCTACCAAAATTACAATGGCCTACAAATGCTACCTAAAGTCTACTGTCCAAATTTCAAACCATTTGGAGATATATATCAACCCCTATGAAAAAGACAAATAGCTATAGCAATAAATCATGTGAGAGCAAGTTAAACTTAACACTCAATATTTTCTGTGAACACAAGGCCATATTATGAATCAATATGATAGAGAAACATCATACTAAGGTAATGGAATAACATTTTCTATTTTATCATTTATATATTATTTATAAGCTATTTATCAAGCTATAAACAAGTTAAATCAATAACTTGAGCATACAGTAAGCAATGACCATGAAATTTATACCACAGTACATCCATATCATGACAAGCCTACCATAAAAAGTTCACATCAATTGGAGTAGCACAACTCAAGATATAAAAATAACAAACAATATAATGTAAATTCCTTATTTATCAAGGTCCAATCAAAACCCTAAGAAAACAGTGAACAAAAACTGTGTTTAATATTTTTCCTAGCAAGTATATGTCATCACAAAATTAACAAAACAAGAATCACTATTTTTAGAGTTCTAAAACTCCAGATAAGGCTCTGGTCGAGTTTATACGTATTTTAGAGCATTTTTAAAGCTTAAATAAAAACATCAGAAAATATCTACAAACATCTAGCATATTATGACTCCACTGCATAGATCTTTTCTCAAGGTTCCCAAAAAGTCCTCATTTACTATTTTTGGAGTTTCCTAGCAAGAGATATGCATTTTAGAAGATTTACAAAATTCTGAAATTCAAAAAAACGAATTAGAACAACCCTACTTAATTTGCTAGCTCCACCCGAATACATACCCAGACAACCGCTTTCTTAAACTGACAAGTGGGACCCGCTGAGCTGTTGGGCCTGCTTGCCAGACAAACACAGGGAGAGACAGAGAGAGGGGATCGCCGTCCTCTTCCTCAAACCGGCCGAGCAGGGGAGGCGGCCTCCGGCGAGGGGAAAGGCCGGCCTGCGGCTCGACGGCGGCGGAGGAGCAGCGCGGGAGCTGCGCGGCGGCGAGGTGCACCTGTGGCCACCCGCAGCATGGCCTGCGGCCGTCCGTGGTCCTCTGGCCACGCGAGCCAGGACGCACGGCAGCGGCTTCGCCACGGCGGCAGGACGGAGGCACGGCTCGGTGACTGAGCGGCGGTGGCGTGGGTAGCTTGGGACTGCAGGAGGCCGAGGGAGGTTTCTGTGAGCGAGGAGGGTGCATGGAGGAGCAAGAACACTGGCGGCCGCGAGCTCTGCTCCGCCTGCAATGGCGACGGTGGCGGTTCCCGAGAGCACTACCATCCCGCGAGCTCACACACAGCATAGGGAATCATGAGGGAGATGTGGTGGCCGAGGTGCAGAGCTATGGGACGCTCGGGTGGAGGAAATGATGGCGGCCATGGAACTCGGCCCGGCTGTCCATGGTGGACATGGCCGCGTTCTACGCGAGCGGGCGCCAGGGAGCGAGGTAGAAGGCGGAGGCGAGCTCAGGGACGAGGGAGGGGCGACGGTGGGCAGCTCATCCTCTCCCCAACGGCTCAGCCAGACGGAGGCGCGTGGCGAGGTGGAGGACGCGCGGCATCCATGGTGGAGGCGCACGGTGCATGGCCGCCACGCCCTTGTCCACGCGTCGTCTTTGGAGCAAAAACGCGAACAGGTGGCGGGCAGCGAAGTGGACCATTTGGAGCTCCAATTTGGGCCTGATCTGGGCCGATCTAGGTCTTGGACCTAAAATCAAAGTTGTAGCCCGTACTATGCTCTACATTTCCTATTTAATGGTCATGGCCATTAGGGCAATAGCTTAGCAGATAATTAACCTCTAAGTTGGCAGTGTGAGTGAGTTGACAGTGATTAACAACTACAAGAATTCATGGTCAACATGAAATGCAACTTATGCCATCTTCTTGAATGGCCTTCCCCTTCATGTGAGCTCCAACTTTTATATTGGGACCATGTGAAGTGGTTGAACAAAATCTTGAGAATGCGGCATGTCAACATGTCAAGGTCAAATAGTGATAAAACAACTTTTTGCTGTTTTGGAAACTCTTATAGAAGGTCCAACTAAGCTCCATTTTGCGTGACACTTGATCCATTGTTTCCATCATGAAAAGTACTACAACTCATATTAAGGAACCTAATTGAGCTACCATATGAAATTGGAAGATAAAATGTCACGAACATGTTGACGTGATGCTGCCAATTAGGGACTTAGAATATGCCAAGTGTTGGGAAATAGCCCTAAATTTGACTTGTGGGCCCGTTTTGAGCATGTTCCACACATTTTCATGACTTGACTCTTAAACAAAGTTTGTTCCTTATAAAATTCTCTACAACTTTGTAAAAGGGTGCACAGTCATGCAAAGCTTTTAGGTCACACTTTTGAAATGGTCAAACAAAAGGGTTCTAGGGTCCATACATGGTCAACCATCACTTAGAAGCACATTTAGGCAAAATGATCAACATGAACATTGTTCCATTAAGTGTCCTAAGTGTAGTTAAGGTTTTGTAGAGGCCAAACATACCCACCATGCATAGATTACATTTTAGTTATAATCCAAACAAGCATATAACTTATCATTTCATGTGTCTTTTTTATTCCAAACTTCATGAAACTTTTTCACGGGTCTAGATGGATGCATGTGGATGTAATGTACATGGAATAAGCATGTTTAGAATTACTCTTGCATAATCTTAACAAGGGTCTATATGTAAGCAATTGTGCGTGGCCCAAGTTTAAGTTGAAGCTCCATCATGTAGATTTGATCTTGACACCTTGATTACCCCTTGACATGTCATGTTTGAGCTCAAACCCACTACTTAATTGGTGATAAACACCTGGGGTGTTACAACCAACCACCTCAACTAGTGCCTCTAGTCGACAGACTCTCTATGGTCTGAATGCTATTCCACTATCGACATAGGCCCTGTAGAAATCCTCGTGCAGAGGTGTGTAGAAGCCCTATGACGCCCGGGGATCCCGCTGGGGTGGGAACCACCGAGACACCTCAACGAACCTGAGGGCCTGGACCTGTCTTGCTATAGCACCCCTGAGGTCAAAGTGCTCCACAGGGGGGTGACCTCTAGCCTTGGGAGGTGGACGACCTCCACGACGCTGACCCTCTGGCCTAGGAGTGACCTGAGCTCGCGTACGTCCTGAGCGACGACGCTGTGGAGTCTGTGTTGTCTCCTCCTCAGTCTCCTGTGGATCCTCTGAAGGCTGCTCTGCAGGGGCATCCACTGTCTCCTCTATAGCCTCTACTTTCTCCTCTATGGCCTCTGTGCCAAGTTGTCGACCTTCAAGATGAAAGCGACTTTCTCCAATGCAAATACCACTGCTCCTGTCACCCCTCTCTACTGCATCTGCTGCATCTACCACTGCCTGAGCTATCTCTGCCTCTGTAAGAGTTCTCTTCCTTTTCTTGGTAGCAATCTTAACTCGCTTCCCACGAGCTACCTCTGTCCTCGTAGGGGGACTATCATCCCCATCACTGGGTGCCCTACCAGTGTTCTTGCATCGAACCATATTGATAAGAGGATGTACTGACACAAACTGAAAAGACAGATGATGTATTGAACCTTGTGAGGCTTGGCCTCAATCCGTATCCGTAGGCTTGGCCTCAGATTCACAACTGATCACCTGAACCACTCAGCACTGACAGGACAAACTTAAACGATAGAATAGATGGATCTACTATAAGCAACATATATATCTAAAAGATAAGTGAGATCCTAGTAAGAGCAAGCAGGTGAGGTAAGATATGAGATGACCGCGATAGCTACCTCGACGAGCGATGATCCGATGATCGGAAGATGATCTCGACGAATTAGGGTTACTCGAAGACGGCGACCGAAACCCTAGAATACAATCGACGATCGAATGACAATTGAATTAGTAATTCATCGGAAAATCGACGGTAAACCCTAATCCAAGGAGAAGACGTCACCTTGTGGAGACGGAGACGATCGCGAAGACGGAGAAGAATTCAAAGACGAAGACCTAGCGACCTAGGGTTAGGGTTTTCAGTGAACCTCGAGGACTTTAGAGATGGACGTGCGCGACAAAAGGAGATCTCTGAAGAGAAGCTAGGGCGCGGGGGATGTCTCCGGTGGCGCGGCTACGGCGGCGTAACTCTGGCAAGGAGCAAGCAAGCGCGGGCGCGGTGGCGAGCGTGAACGCTGGCGCGAGCGCGGGCGCGGTGGCGGCGGTGCTGCTCGGTGGCTGGTGCAGCGGCTTGGCGCAGGCGAGGGCGCGGCTGCGGTGGAGGCGAGGGCGCGACAGCTATGGTGCGGGCGCGGCGGCTGGACGTGGCGAGACGACGAGATGGAAGGCGGTGGAGAAAAGAACGATGCCGAGATGAGATCCAATCGTACGGTTAAAAGGGTGAGATATGCTTTTTGTGTGATGACCGGACGCGGTGGTCGAATGACCGGACGCGATGGAGACAGTGTCCGGTCACATTCCAGTAAGCTCCTGGAATGACCGGATGCGTCCGATTATCCACGATCGGACGCTGATAGCGTCCGGTTTGACATAGCCCAAAAATTTGGAACGGATGACCGGACGCGGTGGTGGATACCAGGACCGGACGCGGTGGTTGACAGGGGCGCGTCCGGTGCAGCGTCCAGTTAGAGGTTTCGAAGAAAAACTTCGGGTATGACTGGACACGCTGGTGGACGCTAAGACCGGACGCGGTGGTGAAACTGAACCGCATCCGATGCAGCGTCCGGTCTAGGGTCCGGTCGCTGTAAAAAGCTCTTTTTCAAACCGTTTTTCGACACGACTTCTCCCAATCAAGTTCCAATTCAAAGAGACTCAAATAAACACCAATTGGAACCTGATATGAGTGACCTCACTCAATCCCTCAAAATTTTCAAATTATTTTGCCTTAGGCTAGTATTATTTTTAAGAAAATATTCAATAAACACCCAAAGAGCAACGTATGGCCATGCAATAGAGTTTATGAACCCTTGGGAGCTTCAAATGCTCTCTCTATTCATGGACGAACATAGAGGTTACTCAAAGCTAAACCGAAAAGAAACGACAAAGCAATAACCATGCATATGCAATGCAAAACAAGAAAGGAGAGCTAGGTTGCTTGTCAAGTTTTATCCAAGGTTAGGCTTTTTCACTCCTCCAAAGGAGGGTTATCGTAACCGTGTTAGACAAGTCCTAGATGCATTGCGTCAAAATAAACATGGCATAAAATACAATGCAATGCAAGGGACAACACAAGCTCATCTTTTAAAGTTACTAGAATCAAGCACATTTAGTTCACTTCTCAATCTACAAAAGGTAGCCTCATCTAAAGGTTTAGTGAAGATATCCGCTAATTGATTTTCACTTCTTACACCTTCTAGGGATATATCATTTTTAGCAACATGATCTCTTAGAAAGTGGTGGCGGATATCAATGTGCTTGGTGCGAGAGTGTTGTACCGGATTATTAGCAATTTTAACCGCACTTTCATTGTCACATAAAAGCGGCACCTTTTCAAGAACAACTCCATAGTCTAGGAGGGTTTGTTTCATATATAAGATTTTTGCACAACAAGCCCCCGCGGCAATGTATTCTGCCTCGGTGGTGGACAAAGCCACACTATTTTACTTTTTAGATGACCAAGATACTAAGGATCTCCCAAGCAAATGGCATCCTTCGGATGTACTTTTTCTATCAATTTTGCAACCGGCATAATCCGAATCGGAGTAGCCAACTAGTTGGAATCTAGCTCCTTTGGGGTACCAAAGTCCAATGCTTAGGGTATACTTAAGATATCTTAGGATTCTTTTTACAGCACTTAGGTGAGGTTCTTTACGGCACGCTTGAAAGCGGGCACACATGCACACACTAAACATGATGTCGGGCCTAGATGCGATAAGGTACAACAAGCTACCAATCATAGAACGGTAAAGAGTTTGATCGATTGGTTTACCTTCCTCATCTAGGTCGAGATGTCCATTAGTTGGCATTGGGGTCATGATTGGCTTGCATTCTTCTATCTTGAATCTTTTGAGAAGATCCTTGGTATACTTTTTTTGAGAGATAAAAATCTCTTCTCTCATTTGCTTGACTTGAAACCCAAGGAAGAATGTTATCTCACCAATCATTGACATCTCGAACTCTTTTGACATCAATTCACCAAATTCTTTGCAATAATCTTCATTTGTTAACCCGAAGATAATATCATCAACATAGACTTGACAAATGAAGATCTCTTCATTAAACTTCTTGGTGAATAGTGTGGTGTCAACCTTCCCAATAACGAAGCCCTTCTCAATGAGGAAGTCCCGGAGGCGCTCATACCACGCTCTAGGGGCTTGCTTGAGCCCATATAGCGCCTTGGACAACCTATAAACATGATTAGGATATCTAGGGTCTTCAAACCCGGGAGGTTGTTCAACATAGACTAGTTCATTTATGAAACCATTTAAGAATGCACTTTTCACATCCATTTGATATAATTTCATATCATGATGTGATGCATATGCAAGAAGGATACGAATGGCTTCAAGTCTTGCAACGGGTGCAAAAGTCTCTCCGAAATCAAGACCTTCAACTTGAGAGAACCCTTTTGCTACTAGTCTTGCCTTGTTTCTTACTACTACCCCTTGATCATCTTGCTTGTTGTGGAACACCCACTTGGTTCTAATGACTCTTGCACCTTTTGGATGCTTTTCAAGTGTCCAAACTTGATTGCGGGTGAAGTTGTTCAATTCTTCATGCATGGCATTCACCCAATCCAGATCTTGAAGAGCTTCTTCTACATTCTTAGGTTCAAGACAAGAGACAAAAGAGTGATGTTCAACAAAAGAATTAAACTTTTGAGATCGAGTCATTACACCCTTTGTAGGACTCCCTATGATGAGATCTTGTGGATGTGCTTGAAGTAGGGGTGAGTTTATTCGATCAACCATTTGAGGAGTAGGATGGGGGGCATCAACATCTTGTGCTTATGCCTCGGCTTGATGATGAGAGACATGGGTGTCTTCATTTTCAACTCTCTCATTCTTGTCATCATCTTGAGGCACATATGATGAAGATGGTGGATTGACAATTTGTACATCGTCTTCATCATCTTTAGGCTTGATGTCTCCCACCGGCATGTTCTTCATGGCCTCCCTCATTGGTTCATCACCTACATCATCACAATTCTCAATTGCTCCTTGGGAGCCGTTAGATTCATCAAATTCTACATCATATGTTTCTTCAACCAAACCGGTGCCATGGTTAAATACTCTATATGCTTTGGACTTTGATGAGTAGCCAACAAAAAAACCAATATCACAATGCCTTTGGAACTTCCCTAGGTGTTGACGCTTCTTGTAGATGTAGCATTTGCAGCCAAACACCCGAAAGAATGAGACGTCTGGCTTCTTCCCATTTAGCAACTCATAAGGGGTCTTGGAAAGGAACTTTTGTAGGAAGAAGCGATTTGAAGCATAGCATGTGGTGTTGATTGCCTCGGCCCACAATTTCTCCAGTGTGTTGTACTCATCTAACATTGTTCTTGCAAGAGTGATCAAGGTCCGGTTCTTTCTCTCAACTACACCATTTTGTTGAGGAGTGTAGGTTGATGAAACTTCATGCTTGATTCCAATTTCATCACAATATGCTTCAATGTTGGTGTTGTCAAACTCTTTGCCATTATCACTTCTAATTTTCTTTATCTTGACTTCAAATTCATTTTTAGCCCTCTTTGCAAACTTCTTGAAGCAATTTGCCACTTCGAATTTGTCATGAAGAAAGAAAGTCCAAGTGTATCTTGAGTAATCATCCATAATTACTAGGCAATAGAGATTTCCACCCAAACTCTTGTAAGTTGTAGGACCAAACAAATCTATGTATAGAAGTTCTAGTACTCTTGATGTTGACATGTAGGCTTTGGTTGGATGAGTGTTTGCAACTTGTTTGCCGGCTTGACATGCACTACAAGGTTTGTCCTTCTCAAACTTTACATCCTTCAAACCTCTCACTAATTCTTTCTTCAATAGCTTGTTGAGAGTGTTCATTCCAACATGAGCAAGCCTCCTATGCCAAAGCCATCCAAGTGTAGTCTTGGTGAACAAACATGTCATCAAGTTTGCATCTTCGGAGGTGAAGTCAACTAGATAGAGATTATTGTATCTAAAACCCTTGAAAATCACTTGCTTGTCATCTATCTTTGTAACGACCACTTCATTTGGACTAAACAAGCATTGGTAGCCAAGATCACAAAGTTTCCCAACGGATAGTAAGTTGAAACTCAATGAAGTAACATAGAGCACATTTGAGAGAGAATGATCATTTGATATTGCAACCTTGCCTATACTTTTGACTTTGCTCTTGGAATTGTCCCCAAATGTGATCTTGTCTTGACATACCCCATCCTCTTCAAGTGAGGTGAACATACGAGGATCACCGGTCATATGTTGTGTGCAACCACTATCAATCACCCAATGAGATCCACCAGTCTTGTAGTTCACCTACACACAAGAGATCAAGCCTTTTGTTTAGGGACCCAAACTTGAGAGGGACCCTTAACTTTCTCAACTAGTGACTTGGCAACCCATATTTTCTTAGGCCTATTCTTGTTAGGGGGACCCAAGAACATGACTTTCATCTTTCCACTTAAGTCCTTTCTAAGCATGTAATGAGCATTGAAGGCAAAGGGTCTAGCATGCTTGGGCAAGGGTTGTGGTGGTGGAGTTTTGCACTCATGAGCAAAATGGCCTTTTTGTCCACACTCAACACATCTCTTTGGTTTGGGCTTTGACTTGCTTTGAAGTTGTTGAGCCTTGACCTTCTTCTCTTGATTTGCCAAATAACCAATGTCACTCCTATCCAACTTCATGACGGTGTTCATGAGTAGCTCACTTTGTAAATGTTGGCCTCTTGTGAACTTGCTTAGGCCGGTCTTGAGATGCTCTTTCTCTTGCTTGAGCTTCTTGTTTTCTTCAATAAGTGACTCATTTGAAGCTTGCTTTTCAAGAGCCATCAACTTCTTGTTCTCAACTTTAAGCATCTCATTCTCACTCTTGAGCTTGACATACTCATCATAGTCATTTGCCTCAACCACACTCTTGCCTTTGCCGCTAGAGCCTTGCTCAAAGTTCTCAACAATCAAATCATCACATGATGTAGCTATATCAATCTTAACAATTTGGTTAGTGGCATCATGTGTCTCAAGAGCAAGTTCATTGGCAACAATAAGAGTATCATAATTGATTTTCAAGGCGGTGTATTCATCTTTTAGCAAGTTTAGCCTAGTGATGAGTTCACCATGCTTCTTCTCAATTTTATCATGTTTATCTCTAAGCTCCTTGTTAGAAGTTTTGAGCTCCTTGAGAGAAGAATACATAGTTTCATTTCGATCTATGAGCTCATCCCTAGTCTTATGTGCACTTTCAAGCTTAGATGAGAGTGATTCATTTTCATGTTGAAGCTCATCATTTTCATTTCTAGTTCTTCTTATGATTTTAGAGTATTTGTTCAATAATTTTACAAGTTCATCATAAGAAGGTGCATCATATTCATCATCACTATCACTATCATCATCATCACTATCACTATTTTGTACCTTTCGATCACCCTTAGCCATAAGGCATAGATGAGTAGCGGAAGATGATGGTGAAGGTGGTGATGAAGATGTCGGTGAAGATGATGATGGCCCAATCACAAATGCGGCGATCTTCTCTTTTTCATTATCACTTTCATCGCCGGAGGACTCACATGATGATTCAATGTCGGTGAGCCAATCACCAACAATATAAGCCTTGCCTCCCTTCTTCTTCTTGTAGAACTCTCTTTTCTTGCCATCTTTCTTTTTGTATGGCTTGTTCTTTCTCTTCTCATCTTCTTCATCACTTGAGTCATCTTTCTTGCCCTTGTACTTATTCTTTTACTTGTCTTTTCGAGGCTTCGGGCATTGGTGAGCTAGGTGGCCAAGTTCTCCACAATTGAAGCAATCCATTTTGGAGATTGGCTTCCTTTTGCTACTTGTGAAGAATTTCTTCTTCTTGCCATTGAACTTGATGCCACTCTTGTTGAGCTTCTTTAGCATCTTGGTGGTCTTCCTCACCATGAGTGAAAGTGATTCATCATCAATGTCACTTTCACTTGAGCTTTCTTGCACTATCATGGCTTGGCTCTTCTTCTTTTTCTTTTCATGGCTAGCTTTGAAGGCCAAGTCTTTCTTCTTAGAAGATGATGAGCCCTCTTCCGGAGTGATGTGCATGTACATCTCATGTGTGTTGATCTTTCCCAATACTTGTGTCGGTGTTGCATCGGAGAGATCACTTTGGTGAAGTACGGTGACAATGTGTCCATACTTCTCAACGGGAAGAACACTCAAGATACTCCTTGCAACATCCGATTGACTCATTTGAGTGAGTCCAAGAGCATTGAGATCTTCTACAAGAACATTCAAACAAGTGTACATCTCATTAGCACTTTCTTTGGGAAGCATCTCAAAAGAATTAATTTTCATTAGCACTTTCTTTTCATGGCTAGCTTTGAAGGCAATATGATAGCGTTCCTCACGCTCACTCTTAGTTCCCTCATAGAGAGCACAAAGATTTTCCCACAATTCATGAGCGTTTTTGGCATTACGCACATGATTGAAGATATCTTTGCCTAAGCCCCGGTAGAGTGCATTTTTTGCCTTTACATTCTACCGGTCGTACTTCTCCTCGTCACCACTTGGATTTGCGGGATCCATTATAGGAGGAAGCCCTTCGGTTGTGGCTCTAAGGCACCCAACATCTATCGTTTCGAGGTACGCCTCCATACGAATTTTCCAATATGGAAAATCATCTCCCTCAAAAATGGGAGGTGGTCCTTCCCCATTAGACATCTTGCTCCAGGCGGTGAAGCCTAAATTAAGAGCAATACGGCTCCGATACCAATTGAAAGGATCAAGATGCCCAAGAGGGGGGTGAATTGGACTTTTCTAAAAATTAATTGCAAGAATTAAATCCTACAAGCCAAACTTCACCCCTAGTGCCTACTAGTGTTCCTTGTGATTCTACCGATAAAAGTTTTGCACCCTAAGTTCCAATCCTAGACTAGCATGGCAATTCTAGGAAAGTAAACAAGCAATGAAAGTAATGCACGAAAGTAAATGCTTGAAAGTAAGGGTTAGGAACACGGCGATGTTTTGCCGAGGTAACGGAGAGTCGCCACTCCCCACTAGTCCTCGTTGGAGCACCCGCGCAAGGGTGTAGCTCCCCCTTGATCCGCGCAATGATCAAGTGCTCTCTACGGGTTGATTCTTCGACACTCCATCACGGTGAATCACCCAAAAACGCTCACAACTTGAGTTGGGTCATCCACAATCTCGTCAGATGATCACCAAACTCCCAATCACCACCAAACCGTCTAGGTGATGGCGATCACCAAGAGTAACAAGCTAGAACTCTCACTTCACCACAACAAGCCTAATGAGAAGATGGATGCACACTTGCTACACTCTTATCACTAGAGAGGATTCGCAAATCTCTATCCTCACTAGGGCTCTTGCACTCCCTTGCACTTCAAAGGTGTTTCTCAGCTGAACAAATGAGCAAGAGACCTCTAAAAGAGGTGGAGGGGATGTATTTATACACCCCTCAGACAAATCTAACCGTTACCTTTCGAAACAGCAAAACGCCGGACGTGCCTGTCGACATGACCGGACGTGCCGGTCAGGTGTAACGGTTGAAAACCGAAAGCTACACTGAGTGACCAGACGCGTCGATCTATGATGACCTGACGTGCCGGTCTGAGATGACCGGACGCGCCGATCAGGGATGATCAGACGCGTCCGATCATGCAAGAGCTTACTGGAAAAATGACCTAACGCATGACCGCGTCCGATCAAAGGTGACCGGACGCGTTAGGTCACCACGGGACCTTACTGGAACATGACCGGACGCGCCGATCACTTCACAGTCGCGTCCGATTACGCTGTTTACCCTCTGAAACATGTGTTAGACTGACCACCGCGTCCGGTCCTCTTAAGGACCGCGTCCGGTCAATCAGTTGAAACCGCAGTGAAGTGTTAGTACTGACCGGACGCGTCCGGTCATGACCAGGACTGCGTCCGGTCATAGGTAAACAGCTCAAACGTCTTCTAAACGCGACGGAACTTGAACCAAGTTGCTTCCAACTGAACTCTGAGCTTTTCTCGAGCTACCTAGTGCTAAGTTTGACAAGTGTGCACCACACCTAAACACAAGACTCACCTAGGTCAAGCTACTCGCTCATGCCCCCCTTTATAGTACGATCAAAGGAAGAAACAAAGATCCTAACAACTATTCCAGATGTAACTCAACACCTTGACATCCGGAACTAACCGTCCTTAATCTTGTCGTTGATCCTTTGAAAACCGAAACAATTTCCATCAAGGGACATGAATACCATATTGCTCAAAGCAGTTATCATCTCCATGACCTAACTTACCAATGTTTCTGCAAAACACACGTTAGTCATGGTAATTAAGTGTTGTCATCAATTACCGAAACCAACACCGGGGCCTAGATGCTTTCAAAAAGATACACAGGCAAACTAGGTTCAGTGATAACTACGACAACCGTTCCCCAGCAACAGCGCCAGAAATGCTTGTTGGTGCTTCTTAGCAAAAGTAGATAAATCCGCAAGCGCACGAAAATACCGTTGTAGCACTTCACCCAGTGGTAAGCAGGGTATCATATTTTCTCAAGGAACGGTTTCGTATGAAGTCTCTAAAGATAGTTCTCCCCAAAAACAAGAGAAGGATAACTTGGGTAGTGAGGTTCTTCTAAGGGTAGATTCCTTAAGGAAAGATAGTGCTATCATTGTATCCTTATTTTAGGCATTGGAGATCACCTGGTCTGCCAAGCGATGTCGGCCTATAGCTCTATGCTGAACCCAAACATGGGGGATTACAAGGGACGGATAGGGCTATCACCACCTGCCACCTACCCCTCAACCATGGGGAACACGGCAAATGAAGGTAACTTCTAGCTTAGACGCCATGTCTACGCTATCAGTTACGGTTCTAGTGTTGGCCAGGAACTTCTGTCTTTATCAGGAGTCCTCTACTAGAACCTCCATCACGAGGATGGACAATGAACCCACAAGAGTATAGCAATAATGATAACTTGCTCAAAGTAATCGAACCAATAGAATAACATGAACTTCTTACCCTAATTGGTAAGATGGACGTTGAGGTACAAGTATGGAGGGAGCTAACAACCTTGGCACTTCGTCCTCCTAACGTAAGCAGCGAACCAGGTACAAGAGGTAGATGGACCAAATCCGCTCTTTCTCCAACTCTCCCTCACTCCCTATTCCACTCTAGCTAGAAGCTAGTGCTTGAGGCTCTTCTTCACTTGCTTGAGTGTGTATGAGTGTGTGAGTCAGGGGGTGAGCTCCTCCTTATATAGGAGGTGGCTGGGTCAGTTTGGGGCCATATTCCCCGAATACACCCTCGCACTGCCCTCTACTACATTAAATGAACTAACAGCAGAGAGGAGGGCCCAGCTAGTAGAGGTTGGGGCGCGGCCGCACCCTAGGCGCGGGCACACCTAGGCTGGCTTAGCTACCCCCCTCACGCTGGTTGGCTTCCTCCTAGGCTTGGATCTATTTGTGGAGTGGGCTGGCCCTGTTGTGCTTACTTGGACTGGCTTCTTTCTTGCTTTGCCTTGGGCTCAAATAGAGTTTTGCATTTCTTTCATTCTTTTCTCCTCTTTTGGCCCATTTGTAATGTGTTTCCATATTTGCTCTGCAAAACAAGTGAACTCACCAAAGCTATGGAAATGGTTAGCTTTAAGCTCCTATCTGTATTGTTTTTGGTGAATTTCATTTGAATGTTGGCAGGGTAAGATATGAATTAAGAACCGTCAACAGAGATCCCACCACTGGCTGTGGCATGACACCGTGAGCTCCGTCCGCCACTCGACCATCACCGCCAAGGCCCGACGCCACCGGCGTGGCTAACTTCGACGAGCTGAACCTCCCCTCCCATGTTCCGATGACGCGACGACCACCTCCATCCATCGCCGTCTCCCCTTCTCCCCTTCTCTATCTCCATGTGGGACCAGGTGGAAACAGCATTGCCGTCATCCCTCCGTCCCCATCCGTCCCCCCCTCTCTCTCTCTCTTATTCGCTGACACATGGGCCTGAGGCCATAATGCCAACGCCGTCGTCACTGTTGATGTAGTTTGGATGGCCCAACCGTCATCCACACACACACCACACACAAAGCGCGGGGTACGCATTAGAAAATGCTGGGACACCCGACTAGTGTACACAAAGAGTTAAAAATACATCTTCCTAGCTTAGAAAAATTCCTAGAAAATTTGTAAATAAACTAGATGCATTAGGGAATTTAGTCATGTAGTTTGCACATATTTTCATGCACCAGAAAATGCATATAAAATTTCACCTAGTTAAATAACTATAGGATAAACTTCTAAAATATATAAATTTTAAGCCCTAACTCTTTTTACATGAAACCACCTCTAAAATTCATCTAAAACCCAACCCTATCATTTGCACCTCGTGCCACCATATAGTTCTATGTTTGTTTTTGCCCTTTTCTTATGTAGTTAGCGGTAGTCTTATTTCGACCGATACGCCCGACAGATGACGGTAATCGTCAGGAGGACGAGGACCCAAATTTCGTAGACGTGCCGGAAGGTGACAACGACAAAGGCAAGTCCAAGCTCCCCTCTCTATCATCTTGCTTTAAACTACTGGAATACTAAAACATGACTATAAGATTATTACCCTAGAATATGAGCTCGGTTAATGTGATATGATTAAGATAAATGGTTATCTTATTATTTTATGAGTTCCACGTTATGAATAGATTTAGGGATAATAATGGAACTTCAAACTTGTTAAACCTGAAACTAAACCCCGACATGGGGCGAGTAGGGGTGATATGGAGGTAGTTTACCATGGCAGGGATGCTTGGAGAGGATTCCTGTGGGAGATACTCGCCTCGGTCACATAAGGACCGGTTCGTAGTCCCTCTCACCTAGTGAGTTATTTCATATAGCCACATGTCTATATTGGTAGGCTTGATCTCACACCCTATTAGATAGAAGTACAATTTCTACTAGGAGGCCGGTGTAGGCAGCGGAATATCAGCAGCCGACATGGGGGATAGGTTTTCTTCCGTGGTCTAGTTTGCGTGGTTGCTATGTGATCTTTTATGTTAAGCTTTTGGTTTTTGGCTGTGTTCGAGCCCTTGTTTTCTTGGCCGTGTTCGAGGCATGTTTTTCTTTTGTAATGATTTGGTATCATCATGTTTGGGGGAATTTGGTATCTTCCTGGTTGTGTTTCCAACCCCCTAAGAAGCCGTAGTAGAGTTATATGGACATCTAAGGATGTGTACATTCGGGTACGAGGTCTCGTTAGGTCTATTTTGTCCACTGATCATGGATGAGATTGCACCTATTGTATGGGGAAATTAGTACACCTCTACAGAGTTACTTAAACCTATTCGAATAGTCATATCCTTGGAATGGGCAAATGCTAGGATGGGATACTATGGTTAGTTTTACTTTTTTATGTGTAAAGAAACTGGTAATAGAATCGATGCTAATCTGGGTACTAGTGGGAATGGTAATACTCCGCTAGGACCCAACCTTTAATTATAATCACCGCTACACTTCTATTTCCACCCTATGGTTAGGGCTTGCTAAGTACGTAAGTAATCACCCGTTGTTGACTCAAAGACCTTCGCACAGAAGAAGACTATGACTTCAACGAAGAAGCGTACCACGAGGATTAGAATTCCTGCTAGGAGATTCGTTCGTAGGAGTATGACATCGAGGCTAGGGTTTCGACCACGCTCAAGTTCCCTATGGAATAGGACACCGCTTTGTTGTATAATAATCCCGCTTTAAAGACCACCAACAATGCCGCTTCACGGCCGTAGTCTTCCACTAGATATGTAGCTTATGACCATGGCCCCTTTGGGCCACTGTTATAAGACCTTATTTCTAGATATCAATAAAGCTCGGAACCTTTTATTATATATCGGTGTACCATTCTTGTGTTCTGTGCGTATTTGTACGTGATCCTGGCGTAAACACAAAAGCACTTAGGACTCTCTAATTGAGGGGCCGACATAGTGCCAAGTGGAAGACAAAGATAGAGCTCGAAAATTATCTAGTGGGTACCCTGCCTCATTCATATCATGTGCACATTGTACGCAACGGAGACACCTATATGGAAGCCAACCACGAGATGGACGACCTGTACTCCGAGATCAAAGGACCACGTTTCACGTGTGGCCAGCCACAAGGGGGTGTATCTGGAATCTGGATCCGGCCCTGACTAGATGCTCAATGTCTGGAGTCCCTACCCTAAGGTCTCTGAATTAGCCACATTAGTTATTAGGTGTACGAAAAAACTAATTTAAATTAATTAGAGCTGATAATAACGACTAACTTTCCTAAAAAGTTAATTTTATCTTATTATTTTGATGCGTTAGGTTTTAATTTTAGCTAATTTTTAGGTAGCTAACAATTAGTCTTTTCTTTTGCTTTGTTAAGCAGCTAGGGCTATATACTTTTCTTTTGTTTTGGTCAATATTGTTGAGATTAATTAGGATTAATTAATTATTAGTGATCAATTTATTATTAATCACGTCATTAGCAACTGCTAATGATAGTTTCCTGTGGACATGTTAGACAAACACCTCTTCACAAAGAGGCACCTTTTGGCCAACATGCATCTATCCTTTAGCTTGTAATATATACTTGTACACTGTTCATCAATGAATACACGGTCATTCATTTGACCAATCCATTTTCATCTAACACGTTATCACGCACTTGGTTCTGCCAATGTTGACGCTAGTAGACCAGAGAGAAGGAACTTGCCGAAACTTCGCTGGAGTCGCTGCTTACCACCAAAGGTAGAAGATGTCGACCCCTGCTCCTTCCATGAATGCCATGGTCGGCGCAATCACTGATGCGGTTGAAGCCGCCATCGCCCGTGGCAACAACCACCCTAGAGGCGTTCGTCGCTTCGTCCTCTAGGGCACCGTCTGCCGAGTCCTCCACGACATCAACGACCGCCGGATTCCTCCTCGCCGTTTTCACGGCAACGGAGGCAATGCTGGTGGTCGCCCAGTGACGCCGCGCTCCGTGCCCCGTTCGTTGATGATCCAGTATGGTGTTTGCCCACGTCACGGCCCGGCTATGTTCATCCACCGTGTGGGGGCATCAAAGATGTCGCTAATGCCGCCGGTGTCACTAAGGCTGCCGGTGGAGTTCCTGCCGCCACCATCACGACTGCCGTCGACTGTGCTCGCGCTGCCATGAACTGGAGGTGGTGGCTCCATGGCCGGACGCTATGGCGCCCCTCCGCTCACCGACAGCAGCAACGGCGCATGGGCATGGCCTCCTGGCTTGCCTACGACATCAATGCCATCCTCCCGCCGACGCTTCCTCCGATCGGGCCACCTTCGAACCGCGGTTGCTCTTACGCCGACGTGGCGGCCGCTCGCTCGACGCAACGCCTCCCGCCCGGAACCGTCATCGGAGCGGGCTTCGCCTCTTCCTCCAACAAGGGGGAGGTGGTTCTCCGCCATTGAGCAGCTTCGCGGAGGCTGGTGGGGGCGGCTCCGCCGTTCCCGGCTCGTAGCGACGGTCTTCGTGGCTTGATCTCGCCGGGGACGGGTGGGACGCGCCCCGCCGGCCGGCCTCCATGGCCAGAAAAAGGGCCTCGGCCCTGATCTGCCATGAGAGGAAGAGGGGTAGGCACAAGACGGCGACCATCTTCATCGGAGGCTCGACGATGGCGGCGGCAGAAGGCGCGGTGGTGGCTAGGCGGCGGGGCTAGGCGGTTGGGGTTGAAAACCCTAACCGCCGGCCTTATATAGCCGTGGTGGGCCGGTCTGGCTGGCTGGACCGGCTGCTGCCCTTGGCCGCTGGGCCGCGAACTTGGCTGGTTGCTGGGCCGCGCCAGGCCAGCTGGATGGCGCCGGGCCCTCGCTGCTGGGCTGCTTGCTGCTCTAGGCCTTTTTTCTTTTTCATTTTAAGTCTAGTATAATATTTGCTAGTTATTTCTTTTCAGCGGTAATTTAGATAATTAGCATATGGTTTGCTAGTTTACCTTTTCTGCAAGAACATCAATAATTTGTCTTGATTGTTGTTGCTCGGTGACTGCTGATATTGATATTGTAAATATAATTGTGGTTTGATTATATGATTATGCAATGTCTTCTACTTTCTATCATATTTTTTTGAGTATATGGTGCACCCAATCACTCTTTGCACCACATACATATTACATTTACGACTTTAATAATCATTTTTGGGATATGTTGGTGCACCCAAACCCCGCTGTTTTGCATCAACGTATTGGTTATACTTGTAATTTTTATGATAGAATTGCGTATGTTGGTGCCCCAAACCACAAATTTTGCACCACATACAAGTTAAAATTGCTAGTTGACTTAGTTGCAATTTAACTATGTCATCCATAGAATTAGAAAATAATCTCTATAGGATTCAAATTGCAATATAAATATCTTGATTATTTTGGTTAATAACACAAGGTAATGGAGTCTATGGCATTGGCTGCGCTTAATTCCTTGTGAATTACTCTGCCTAGAGACCGTGCCATAGCAGTGATCAAATCACCTGTTACTGAGAGGTCTACATCATGTTTTCTGAAACTTGATGATTACCTACACCGTGTTATAACCCAAAATAAAGGTTTTGGATTGCTATTTTCATCATATTATTTTGATATTACACAAGATAGTAGAGTCCTAAGCAAAGGCCGCATTTAATTCACTTGTGAATTATCTTGCCCAGAGACCGTGCTTAGACAGCAATATATTTGCCTACTATAAAGATCTACTCTTTGTCTTTGACATAGAGACTATCTGTCTTGTGTTTATCAAAAAATTATGATGATTTGGTATATGGTCTACACAATTTGTGATTACCTACAACAATCCAAAAACTATTATAAGATATAAATCTAAAGAATATTGCATTTAGTATTACAACATTGCCACGTTGATTTTAATTTACCAAATAGTAAATTAATTAATCCATGGCTATCCACGTAGGATCATGGCTACTAAGGAGTTTGAGGAACTCGCGTTAGACGGTAGCAATTACCCTACTTGGGCGTCTGATATCAAAATAGCTCTCGCCTCTCGTATTCTTTTGGCTACAATTCAGGAACCCCAACAAGGGACTGTCATACGAGAGAAGCATACCTTTACTGCTCTAGCTTTATTACAGTTTTATATTCATAAGGACCTTAAATCTGAATACCTTATGATTGAAAATCCTCGCGAATTATGGGTCGCTCTAAAAGAGCGATATGAACAACAAAATGAACTGATTTGGATAGAGGCCAATTATGAATGGAATCACCTACGTCTCCAAGATTTTAAATCTGTGACAGACTATAATCATGTTGTTCATAGAATTTGTTCTAAATTGAAGTTTTGCGAGAAAGAGCCATCAGATGCAGACAAGATAGAGAAAACACTCTCTACTATGCTTCCATCTAATAGAGTATTGCAGCAGCAATACAGGGCTCATAATTACCAGCAATATTCCAATCTTATTCATACATTGTCTCAAGCAGAAAAACATGATGAAGTTCTTATGAAAAATTATCATAAGCATCCTGTTGGTTCGGCGCCTTTGCCTGAGGTTCACAATGTATAGAAATAGCCTAGGAATAAGAATAAGTTCAATGGACCTAATCCAAAGAACAGAACTGGTAAACGCAAACACAATAGGAGACAAAGACCTAATTCAAATAAGAGGAAGAAGGAAAATGTGAAACCCAAAAATGACAACAAGTGTCATAGATGCGGGGATTTCACGCATTTTGCCAAGAATTGCCATACACCTAAGCATTTGGTAGCTTTGTACCAAAAGTATTTAAAAGAGGCTAAGCTAGCAGGGACACAAGATATGAGGCACACTTCAATCTTGCATCTAAGGCTGTTGCGAAAGAGGGTTGTTTTAATCAGGCCCCTAAAGAACAAGTGAACAACAAACCTCTTAACTTCGAAAAAGACCTTCCATCGACGGACAACATACTCATAGATTTTAGTTCTGGAGACATGTTTGGAGATTTCGAATAATCTCGGTCAAAACATTGATATCACAATAGACTATTGTTGTAATAGTATACGTCATACATCCTTATAGTAGTTCAGGTTGTATTAATTAGTGTGCGTATGAGTTGTACATATTTGTATATATTGTTTATATTATAGAACTCATAGATTTTGTAATATCATACTTTTGTATTGATAGTTAATATATTATATGTATAAGTTCTATGTGTTAAATTTGAATATTTATTTTACATTCACTTTACATATAGATGTCTGTTGACCTCAATCCAACGGAGGAAGAATTATGCCTTGTGGACTCATGTACTACAAACTCTATACTTAGAGAAATGAAATATTTCCAGACTCTTAAGAAAAAAGAAGGAAATATTATGACCATTGCAGGTTGAGATGCGTTAATAGTTGGCTCAGGACGAGCCACTATTACTCTCCCCATGGGTACGTAGATTACGATAGAGGATGCATTGTTGTATCCTGACTCTACTCATACCCTTCTAAGTTTTAGAGACGTCCGTAAGAACAGTCTCCATGTGGAGACACATATGGATAATAAAGAGGAATTTCTTCTTTTTACCAAACTTACTGGATATGGCAAACAAATCTGTGAAAAGATTTCTTCACTCTAAAATGGATTGTACTATACATACATCAAGCCCATAGAACATGTTTCTTATAAGATAATTTTTCAAGATGTCGATACATTCCGAAACTGGCATGATCGACTTGGGCACCCTGGAATAGGGATGATGAGGAAAATTATCGGCAATTCCATAGGTCACGATATGGAAAACGCTAAATTTCTCCAAAATAAAGATTTTTGTTGCACTGCTTATGTAACAGGGAAAATAATTTTAAGACCATCATATCTTAAAATTCGAGATGAACCACTTAAATTCCTTGAAAGGATTCAAGGTGATATTTGTGGTCCGATTCAACCATTATCAGGGCCGTTCCGGTACTTCATGGTTTTGATAGACGCATCTACTAGATGGTCTCATGTGTCCCTTTTGTCGACACGCAACCATGCTTTTGCCAAAATAATGGTCCAAGTTGAAGGCACACAATCCGGAACATCGGATTCAATCAATCCGAATGGACAATGCCACTGAATTCTCATCCCGTATTTTTAACGATTATTGTATGGCATTGGGAATTCAGGTTCAGCATTCAGTTCCTTATGTACATACACAAAATGGTTTGGCTGAATCATTGATTAAAAGAATCAAGCTCATTACAAGACCTATGTTGACAAATTGCAAATTGCCAACGTCGTGTTGGGGTCACACAGTTCTGCACGCTGCTGACTTGATCCAACTACGACCAACTGCATATCACGAAACCTCCCCATTGCAGTTAGTACGTGAGAATCCTTCGAGTATTTCCCATTTGCGTAAGTTTGGGTGCGCTGTATACATACCCATCTCACCACCTAAGCGAACTTCGATGGGTCATCACAGGAAACTCGGGATCTATGTTGGATACTCATCTCCATCTATTATTAAGTATTTAGAACCTCTTACGGGAGATCTATTTACTGCCCGGTTCGCTGATTGTATTTTTAATGAGGATCACTTCTCGGCATTAGGGGGAGAATGGTACCAAAATGAATGCCAGGAAGTTAATTGGAATGCAGAAGGCATTTCATCTACTGATCCACGTACTACAAAAACTGAACAACAAGTTCAAAGAATCATTGATTTACAAAATCTTACAAACAATCTGCCAGATGTTTTCTCTGATTACAAAGGTGTCACAAAGTCTCTTCATCATGCAAGGAATGTGCCTGAAAGAGTGGAGGTACCTAATAAAACCACTCAACCCCCGATTGGCAAAAAGAGGGGGAGAAGCACTTCCAAGAGGCAAGATGTGATTGCTAGCAAGCAAAAGAAGATTGGAAATGCAACTCAACCTTTGGTTGAAAGACACCTAGAGGACATATAATGTCCTATGGAAGTGATCCACAGACAGGTTAGTTATGCGCATAAACACTGAGGCTTGAACATCAGAAAACCGTAGATCCATCGTTTCGGGAAGTCATGATGAATCTTTAAGGGTAGACGAAATAGCGATAAATTTCACAGAGACTGGAGAGTCTTATATCCGTAAGTCCATAATAGTCGACATATATTTCTCTGAACAAATTGCAAACATCCTTCTAACCAATTCAGATCCCAAGTCAATGGCTGAGTGCAAGAAGCGCTCAGACTGGGATAAGTGGAAGGTTGCAATTGAAATAGAGATTGCCTCGTTTAATAAAAGGAATGTGTTTTCGGCTATAATGCCAACATCTCCTAGTATCTTTCCTGTGGGATATAAATGGGTTTTTGTCCATAAAAGGAATGAAAACAACGAAGTGGTGAGATATAAAGCGAGGCTAGTGGCACAAGGTTTTACGTAAAGACCTGGCGTTGATTTCAACAAAACTTACTCTCCGGTAATGAGTGGAATAACTTTCCGATACCTAATATCGTTGGCAGTACAAAATTGTCTATCTATGCAGTTGATGGACATAGTGACCGCATACTTATATGGGTCTTTCGATTCTGAGATATACATGAAAGTTCCTGATGGAATCAGTATACCAAATCCTAAGGCAAATCGCAACATGTATTGCGTCAAGTTGCAGAAGTCGTTATACGGCTTGAAACAGTCAGGCTGAATGTGGTACAATCGGTTAAGTGAATTCATTAAATAGAAGGGATACACAAATAATGATGACTGCCCCTGCGTCTTCATTAAGAAATCATCAACAGGATTTTGTATTATATCAGTGTACGTTGATGATCTTAACATCATCGACAACGAACCTGATATTAATGAAGCACGTCATCATTTAAAGATGGAGTTTGAGATGAAAGATTTGGGTCAAACCAAATATTGCTTAGGTTTACAACTTGAGCACTTTCACTCAGGTATATTTATATACCAAGTTGCCTATGTCCAAAAGGTATTGGAGAAATTCAATATGGACAAGTCATATCCAACAAAAACTCCGATGGTAGTAAGATCCATAGACATTGAGAAGGATCCTTTTAGACCACCAAATGAAGGAGAAGAGATATTGGGGCCACAAGTCCCATACCTAAGTGCCATTGGAGCACTAATGTATCTTGCTAATAGCACTCGACCGGATATTGCATTTGCAGTAAATTTGCTAGCAAGACATAGTGCTAAACCTACCAAACGACATTAGGTAGGAGTTAAAATGGTATTGAGATACCTCAATGGCACTAGAGATCTTGGATTATTCTATAGCAGAAATCAAGATCCAATTTTGTTAGGATATACAGATGCTGGTTATTTATCAGATCCCCACAATGGCAGATCACAAATAGGCTTTGTTTTCTTGCAAGGTGGAACATCAATATCTTGGAAATCTTCAAAGCAGACTCTAGTGTCTACATCCACCAACCATTCTAAAATAATAGCTTTATATGAAGCATCACGCGAATGTGTATGGCTTCGCAGAATGGTAAACCACATAGTACAATCATGTGGTATTGGTGTACTTGACACAACTATGATTATCTTTGAAGATAATTCGGCATGTGTTACTCAAATGGAATCAGGTTATATTAAGAGTAATATGACCAAGCATATTATTCCTAAGTTATTTTACCCCATGAACTCCAATAGAATGGAGAAATAGAAATCTTGCAAACTAAGTCGTGTGATAATCTAGCAGCTTTATTCACAAAGTCTCTACCATATTCCGCATTTCGTAAATGTGTTGATGGCATTGGTATGAGAAGACTTAGAGACTTGCAAGAATCAGGGGGAGAAACTCTCTAAACATAACCTATTCCAACTTTACATTATACTTTTTTCCTTTATATGAGTTTTACTCCCTTGGAGTTTTCTCATATAAAGTTTTTAATGAGGTAATGGTAACACATAATAAATGTCATATTATCTGATTTTCCTCCTAGAGGTTTTTCGAAGATAATTATGACATATTGATCCTTGATCAAATTGTTTTAGACTATGTCTTGGGAATACCCAAGGGTCTATTAACATTGGGAGTTATATATATCATGGTGTTTATCCTTATTTTTCCCACTGGATTTTAAGGAGTTTTGCCTAATATATCGATATACTTTGGTTTTTCCCATAGGGTTTTCCAAAGCTTCAAGACATTTTCTGATGAACAAGCAAAGGTGCCTACACAAGATCAAATTATCAAGGGGGAGTGTTGAGATTAATTAGGATTAATTAATTATTAGTGATCAATTTATTATTAATCACATCATTAGCAACTGCTAATGACAGTTCCCTGTAGACATATTAGATAGACACCTCTTCACAAAGAGACACCTTTTCGCCAACAGGCATCTGTCATTTGGCTTGTAATATATACATGTACACTGTTCATCAATGAATACTCGGTCATTCATTCGACCAATCCATTTTCATCTAACAAATATAATACGATAATGGTGTTTGTATATATTCACGTAAGATGCACATCTGTTGTAGCTAATTCAGGCCTTGCAAGTTGCGACTTCGTTTGATGTGCACATGCATGGATCCGATGAGTCCAGCAACACGTGATCCCAGAGAGTTTGCGCCTGAAACAATAAAATACGTACATCTCAAGGTCAACCAAATCGATCGTCCCGTTTGGATCCAAGGGATTTTAAGAATTTGGTTTTAAACAAATCTCAAATTGTAGAATCACGTTCAAACAGACTAGATTTGAGTAGATTTCAACATTCACCGGTGTATTTCATCATATTGCGTCGAGCCCTTTATCGATAATTACGCAAAATTTATATCTATATCTATACCTAATATCTGTATCCATACTTAGTATTAAAAGTCAAAAATTCATTTCAAATTTTTCATCTACCTCTCCATAACCACCAGGGCAGTGAATTTTTTTTCCATCCTGCTCTTTAGATCCCAAACTCACACACGCCCTCTGTGTCTCGAATATGACCCGAACTCATGAACCGTGCTCTTATATACAAGTTAGAACAATTTACGTCTAGCGTTAATCGACATAGAATCTAATTCTAGAATGTATTAGATCACGTCTTCTGTATCTCGTAGGTGACTTGGAGACAAAACCCGTACTGTACGAGTTAGAACAACTCGTGTCTAGCAATATAGTGAAGGGGAAATTGAAAGGTGGAAGAGCATGGAAAATAAATATGACAGTAAAGCACCTGTTCATGTCTTCTCTCTTGGCATGGTTTTTAGATGCACTAGGCGTTCAAAAAGGCCCTACTCAAGTATGGTTTGAAGACACATAGACACCTTAGATTTTTTTTAAAGACGAAAAGGACAAGATTAGAGCCGTTTATACTTGGCCAAGTTGTAATTGGTTGATGATATAGGGGTCATTACAAGCATGTCTGAATGGTGTAAGGTTGTAAGGTTTGATGATGTCCACTGCTGTCCTCCGAAAAGGATAACAAGCTTGTATCCTCCACATTAATAGTTAAGCACTATTACAAGGAGATCAAGGATAACCCCACTTGAAAGGTGGGTCTGATCAAGAATGCAGTCCTCAAGGACTTCCTTGCTGATGTTTCCCTTTCAAAGTGTAAGAGAACCAAAGCCATAGTACTCCAGCAATCTCTGGATTCTATGAAGGGAGAATATAGCAGGGTGTATGACTATAAATTGGAACTAATGAGAAGCAACCCTAGCAGCACTGTAATTGTTTGTCTTGATATAGATGTTGAGGACAAGAAAGTGTTTGAGAGGTTCTATATGTGTGTTTTCATGGATGCAAGAACAGTTTTCGAGCCGGCTGTAGAAAGGTGATTGGCTTGGATGGTTGCTAGTTCAAAGGTGCTAACAATGGTAACTTACTTTGTGCAATTGGAAGAGATGCCAACAATCAAATGCATCTAGTGGCACGGGCAGCAGTGCCAACAGAGACTTAGTACTTGATGCAAGTGATTAGTTACCACTAACTGACTAAGTGTCCATGCAGGATTATTCAAGGTAGTGAAGGAGTTGGTACCTAATGCAGAGCACAGAATGTGTGCAAGACACATTTATGCTAATTGGAGGAAAAAAATACACAAAAGCTAAAGAAGAAGTGGTGGCGGCGTGCATAGAAATTTTGCAATGGTAATGCTATAGAACATACGTCCGGAATCTTAAAAAATCGGACACTCTACTTCGCACTCGCTCTAGCATAGCGACCGGCCCATTTGCGCTCTCACCTCTATCTACTCCATCTACACTGTGATAGTCGACAGAAATCCCCAACTCCTTGCTTCGCTCGTCCCGGCTCACTGCGTCGTCCGCCGGCCCCAAGCCCCCTCGAGGCGGCGCCCCCATCCCACGTTGAGCTGTGCCACACCTGCTGTAGTGCCGTGCTCCATCCCCCGCCGTGCCAACTCCACCTCGTTGCACCGTGCCCGGTTGTAACACCCTAGTGTTAAGCAAGAACTAAAACATATCATGTCATCATAAAGCATAATGCATCATGTTTAGTAGCTCACCATGAGTGCACTCACTAAAAATAATGTTATTTTATATCTAAGTATTGCATATGTGATTATTTGTGTTATAATTCAAAAATCTTTTAAAGGCCCTTTGTGACCTTCTATTTTAGAATGACACTTAAATTACTTGAGATTTTGCCCTCACAAGTTTGAAGTGTAAATTGTGTACTTTATGCTAATGATTATTGTGGAGCATGAAATCAAGTTATACTATTAAAATTTTGGATCTCAAGTTTGGATTTGAAACTTGATTTCAATGCTTAATCTTTTGGGATTAAGTATTGAGGTTGAGATTGAGATCAAATTTGAGAACAATTTTTAAAATGATTTTTGAAATAATTTGATTCAAGTCATGATGCCATTTTGAAATCTATACATGAGATCAAGATGGTGTCATGAGTTGTTTAAGTGTGATCACTAATTAATAACAGTAATTAAGTTATTACTTTGAAAACCCTATCTCTTGGATCCAAACATGATGTTTCATTCTTTCTTTAACCTAACCCCTCTACTATCTCCCAATCTGTTGAGTTTCACTTCTTCGTGTCTATAGCAAAGTTGGAGTTCTTGAGGTGAGGAGCAACTTTCCTTTTTGGAGCTTGACCTAATTCTGCTTGCATCTTGATCAAATTGAGGAGGGGAGCTGCTGTTCTTGATATGCAACATGTGCAACATGTTGCAATGTTTCAAGTCCTACCCCTCTCTGTTTCCTCTCTGCTCACTGACGCCGCCACCTCCTACTTGTCGCCCGCCGATCATGCCTCCACCGCCAGTTCGCGAGTAGACACGCAGCAGCTGCCTCGCCTCTTCTCAAGCTGGAGCTGGTACTCCAGAAGTCGCCCGTGCTCGTCTTCAAATTCCCAAGCCAACTGTCTTCTTCTTCTCTTTTCCTTGTTCGCCATTGCCACCACCGAGAAGAGCTCGTCGGAGCAATCCACCTTTCCTTTTCCACTATTCCCAAATTAACCTCACCAACATGTTCGCCATCGCCTTGTTCTCCTCTTGAACCACTTCGCACCACCCTGCATCATCCCAATCGCTCGGAAGCTGTCTTCTTCTCTGATTTCGACCGAAGGTGTTTCCGTGAGCACCTCACCATGGCTAGGCCACCACGGCTTCTCCTCGCATCATCTTCATCGTGTTTTGTACTCCTCATACCACCCGCATGCTCATGCCCTTGTTCTTTTCTACAGCGCACGAGCAGACGAGCCAGAACGTCGTCGTCTTCCCCGGTTCATGCCGCCGGAGTCACCTTTACCCACGGCAGCCTTACCCGCCCTATCTCCGCTTCCAGCTTCTAGCTAAGTCTGGTAAGCACGCTGGACGTGTAGGGATCATCAATTAGACTGATTAGGCTGAGGTTTGGCCGGAGCGCAGTAGCGCCGGTGAGCTCTGCTCCGTTGTGCCGCCACGGCCGCGGGTGAGCTCATCCCAAGCCCCTAGCTGTCCAACCTACCCCTCGGACAGCTCGCAACTGCGTGAGCAACTTGTAGGAAGCTACCCCGTCGTCTAATATGCCGTCGTTCACCGGAGCCTCATCGCTGGAGCAAGCCGCGCCACTGGAGACATGGTTGTGCTTGCCGCTGACCACAAGAGTTGGGAAATAGGGCACCATTGGATGTGGAAGAGCGAGGAGAGTCCAGTGTTGCCACCCGTGGTGCCTGAGACCTCACCATCGTGGGCACTGGCCAGGTCAGCGAGTCATCACCGCTGGTCGACGGCGGGAAGAGAAGGAGAGAGGGAGAGGCAGGCCAGGCCGATTCGGCCTTCGGGCCGCGATCGCGAGCTAGGCCATCTCAGGCCAGACTAAGAGAGAGAGGGAGTGGAGAGTTGGGCCGCCCGCGCTGTTGGGCCAGGCCAAAGTGAAGGAGAGTTTCTTCTTCTTTACCTTTTTCTAAAAATCCATTATATGATGAATACTGTAAAATTTGTAACTAAATAATTAATGCTAGTAAAATTGTGAAACTTTTTTATGAGTTGTTTATGATGTACTTAATCTAAGAAAAATATAAAACTGGGAAAAACAATGAGTTTGTTATGTTCAAAAATTACATGTTTTAATTAAGAAATGCAACTTACATGATTTTTGTAGCTTAAAATATAATTCCAAAATTCAAGAGATAAAATAATCGGGTCATTAAAGAAGAATTGATTTATGAATTAATAAAATATGAAAATGATTTCCTTAACATCTTTTAAATGGTTGTTTTGGAATTTTGGGTTGATTGGAGACCTTGGAACACTTGCTGTTCTGAGGCATTGCTATGCAATGATTAAGTAATACCTTTCATCATGATAGTTTATAATGTTAGGGAAGAATAAACACCTTTTAATCTTCAAATGTTTTAAATTGCTTTATGAAGTAATTAACTTGTAATTAGTGAAGGAAAGTTGTACTCATGTAGATAATTTGATAAGTCACTTTAATACATGTTTTATGCCATGTAAGCATCATCATTGAAGCATGCATCTTTATTTAACGTATAGTAAATGAGTGTGGAGAACTGCTAGTTGAGCCGACCTCTGAGTCGGGTTATCACTCAGAGGTAGTTGGGTTGGAGAGTGGAGCTGAGTTGGACACAGCTGACAACCCCGACACTGCAAGCAAGCCTCGGAGTATAAACCATTCCTTATGTTTTATAAAATGTTTATCACATAAGTCTTATGAATGTTGCATTTAAGTATTAGGAGTTGAATGATAAACTTTTGATATATGACTACCTTGTTATCCTTATTCACCCATGGTACTTATGTTAAAGTATTATTTGTTAAGATGCTTAGCCTTGCTTAGATGAAAAATGCTAGTAGTAGGTTTCCTAAAGTAAAGTTGAACCTGAAGTATGAGGGTGATCATGACTTTTAAACTTAGATCGGGCAAAATCTTGGCTTACGTTATGGTTTGAGGCGTAACGTAGTGACCCCGCCTGTGTCGATTGAGGACGGTTGTAGTCATGTCTGTGATCATGATTTGTAGTACTGGCCACATACTCCGGTAAGCCTAACATCTGGGCTATTCCTTTATGGAAAATGATAACCGCACACTGGGAGTGGAGAGATGGTGAGAGTACCGTGTAAAACACTCATGTGAATCCATCAGGGACGAACGATGCAGTAGAGTGGGTACTGTGCTCTCGGGTAGCACTGGACCGGTTTCCATATAGGAGGATCCGAGTGAGGGTTGATGTATACAGGTGTGGGTCCGGGCCTAACCCTGCATATGTTGTGTGGTGAGGAAAACCTAGCTTCTCGGTGAAGAAGACTTGGTCAACTGTACTGCATCGTAGTTAATCCACTAGAACTTTAGCTATGATATCATGTTGTGATGAGAATAATGAAGTGCTTGGAATTAGAATAGGTGCTAAGAGAGATTTCTTTAATATTAAATTAAAGCATAAAACTTTGAAAGTAAGGATCAACATTAGTGCAGCTTTTCAGCAAAAGTATTCTCGATCTTGCTACAGACTCACCTTGATTCCCTTTACCTTGTATATCCTTAGAGTCTTTCCTTTTTATCGGTTAAGTCTTGTTGAGTACCTGCAGTACTCAGGGTTTGTTCAACCCTTGTTACAGGTGAACAACATGAGCAGGTTGGCACTAGCCTCTGCTATATGTTGGTTCCTGAGGAAGAGTCCCAGCAGTAAGAGTGTTGAAGTGCACCCTAGGGCAGGGTGAAGTTCTTTTGGTGATGTAATCTAAGGGATGTACCCTCCTTTTGCTACCCCACTACCTGTATGGCAAAACTTTGGTTTGTAATAATAATGGTTTGTAAGAACTTAGTACTGGTTTGTAAACTTATATTATTGTAAGACTTCCGTTGTACTCTGATGTAATAAATTTGTATATTTGTATAACTGTTGCAATGCTACTGTAATTGATCCTACTTGAAAGATGGAACGTGAATGATTCAGGTTTCCCGAGGACACCCGATAGACTATCGAGTTATAGGGCACTCATGTGCTACTACCAGAGGTCTGAAAGACAATGGTAAGTACATGTGGGCCATATGATTCAGATGGTTCTGCCACACCGGTCCCTACCCCTGCATGTCGTGCCTCGTCCCTTGCCACGTCAAGGTGCTGTCGACGCTAGCATTCCCCATGAGAAGGTCGTGGCCGCTGTCGACGCCGGTGCCGCTGCGACGCTCAACCTCAGCTTGCGACATCACGAGATTTGTGGTGGCCAAACCCGGAGCGGGCATTTCTGGCTGCACCTCGCGCTCCTGTTCTTCCTCGAATGTTACAAGCGCGTGTTGTAAGCGTATATTTCAAGTCTTTCAGGTGTTTCATCTGCATCTGCAAGTGTTTCATGTGAATGTTGCAAAAGTAGATCGAGATATTGCATATGTTGCAATGGCTATGCATGTATGTTTCAAGCGTCTCTTCCAAATGTTCAGCTATTTCAAACGGATGTTGTACGTGTTTTATCTGGGTGTTGCATATATTTCACACTTATGTTGCAATATTTCATCCAGATGTTTCATATGTTTTCACACATATGTTGCAAGTGTTTCTTCTAGATGTTGCATATATTTTGCAATGGCTACACGTGTGTTTCTCTTGTGTTTAAGACGCATGTGGTAAGTGTTTCAACTGTTTCGGACATATGTTGCAAATGTTTCCTCTAGATGTTGCAAAAGTAGATCTGGTGTTACACATGTTGCAGTGGACCTCATTTGCAGCAACCGCCTGCTGCAGCTGCTGGGCCCGCCTACATGCGCGTGGGTGTGGAGGGGGCGCGAGCGGTAGGTACGAGAAATCATGCAGGCGTAGATCGAGATGGAAGCAAGCGTGGGACATGAAGCAGGCACGAAACACGGAGCGGTGTGGGACCCCACGTGAAGCAAGCGTGCGGTGTGTGCATCCGGACCCTAGGCCCTGTTCGAACCTTTTTTACGGTAGTTAACAACCATATTAAACCATCAACATAACATGTATAAGGGCATAATTGAGATCACCAACATAGGTCTAGGGACTTAAACTAATAAATTTCACAAGTTTTGGTGAATCTGTGATTTCTGCAGGGTATATCTAGAAAACTATCAAGGCGAACCTACATGTCAGAAGTAATAATGCAATTCCACCGTGAAACCTATGTGGGAAGAATCTAGAAGACTCCAAGAGGCTCTCCACTGAAGCGAACCCTGAGGGGGTGACATGTGGGGTCGGCTGGCCCTACCTGTAGGCCAGCCAGCCTATGGGCCCCTCTGTTAGTCTCCCAATTGCTATGGCGGTTCCCTACCAACTCCTAGATTGCATCTATGACGTTCCTTAAGTCAGTTTGATCCAAGGGCTCACGTTGCAGCTCAAGGCTATATAACCAGGCCCTGCCCCCCTAAGGCATAACCCTAATCAAGTCATTTGAGAAGATAGAAACCCTAATCATTCTCAGAGCTGCTCTAGTTTCTAGGGCATAGCTAGTTAGGCTAGGTCTAGAGGGAGGCAAGCAGATCTTCGCTTGGATTCCTAACATTGCCAAGAGCGTGGTTCGGTATAATCTTTGCACCCCTCTCTCATTGTATCTCCATTACTTTTATATGCTTACCACAATTGTTATGACAATATTAGTATTCATCTTATTCATGTTTAAGGTTGCAATGTTCATCATCTACTTTGATTATATACTTAGTATAGCTGGTTTGTTATTATGTTTATGCATAAGTTCGTATAGCGCTTACTACAAAGTACACGGGGTGGGTGGTAGAGATCATGTAAGTGTGGTGCTTATATACTATTTACCTGCGAATACACTCTATATTCCGGGTCATGTGGTAGATCACGGGTATGACACTACTGTTGAGTACTTTGTAGTCCACTCCCCGAATATAGGTCATAGAATTAGGGCCCAGTTATAAAGGAAGGGCAAGCTCTCTTCTTAAACTTCCCTAAATAATGGCCCTCATGCATAGATATAACGGTGATCTTAGCAATGACTACTATGTGTAATTGTACTAATCAATGTATGCTATGACTTGTAATTAAGAATGACTTAGAAACTATTCCTCTAATATTCTAATTGACCATGCTAATGTTATAGATAGGAGTTCTCTGAGTGATTTATCATTATACTTGATCAATATATATATATATATATATATATATATATATATATATATATATATATATATATATATATATATATATATATATATATATATATATATATATATATATATATATATATAATCTTGTGACTTACCCCTATTACGAGTAGAATGATTGGTTGTGATTTATTTCTCCATCAATGTTATAAGTTATCAATACATGTCCAACCCTACACCTTCCCTATGGTAAAATATAAATAACGATACCTGAAATACTCTCAGGTGAAGTGTTACAATGGTATAATTATCTATTTGCTTGCAGAATTCTTTCATTCATATTTTTATATTCTTTCTAGTCACGTGAAATAATAAGATATCTACTTATTAGTAATGTTAGGTAGTACCAACAAGTATCTCTGACACATCACTAGGGATGACAATCTAGGACAAGTAATGCTAAGAGATGTAGGTAAATATAGGTGGCTACTAAAACAAGTGACAAGTTAATAAATACCAACATACGTCCAGATGCTAGTCTTTCTAGTTTGCAAACATAATGTGTATTTAATTGAAAAAATCAACTTACGTCAAATGTAAGTAATTACTATTTCAAATACAAATGTAAGTAATTACTATTTCAAATACAAATGTAATAAACATCAGCTTTACGTCAAAAAATTATGTGTAGTAAAATAAGAGAGTGCCAAAAATTTAACTTGTTCTACCGGAAAAAAATCATGGGGGTGTTTAGTTTGCAAAAATTTTTGGATTCGGATACTGTAGCTTTTTGTTTTATTTGACAATTATTGTTCAATTATGGACTAATTAGACTTAAAAGATTCGTCTCGTGATTTCACGGTGAACTGTGCAATTAGTTTTTTGTTTCGTCTACATTTAATGCTCCATGCATGTACCGTAAGATTCGATGTGATGTTTTGGGGTGAAAATTTTTAGGAACTAAACACCCCCCATATTGTGATTTTAGACAGGGCAAATAGATACTTAATTAATTTGATAGATACCGCTGACATGGAGCCTTGACATTTTTCTTTGGAAGGTTCACTTTCTTTTTTTATTAGTGACAGGCTGAAAACGAGCTTAATTAACTAGTGCCAAGTGGAAGATAAAGAAAGAGCTGGAAAATTGTCTCGCGGGTACCCGGCCTCATTCATGTCATGTGCACACCATACACAATGGAGACACCTATGGAAGCCAACCACTAGATCGACTATTTAAGTTTCCAGATGGCAGATGCTTTAGTGCCATAGGAGCCCAGTTTCGATTTTTGAGTGACCTCTACTCCTAGATCAAAGGACCTTGTTTCACGTGAGGCCGGCCGTATCAGCAAAAGAGGTTGTATCTGGATCCGGTCTTGACTAGATGCTCCATGTCTAGAGTCCATATCCGGTCTCTCTGGACCGATCAAGGCTAGTTACTAGTTATACTAAAAACTAATTTAAATTAATTGGAGTTAACTAACAACTGGTTAAATATTTAGCTAGAAAATTAATTCTGCCTCACTATTTTGATACGTTAGGTTTAATTTTAGCTAAGTTTTAGCTAGTTAACAAGCCGTTAAGCAGCTAGGGATATCTAGTACTATATATTTTTCTTTTGTTTTGGTCGATATAATAAGATAATGGTGTTTGTATATTCACGTAAGATATGCATATCTGTTGTATCGTCAATCGAGGCCTTGCAAGTTGCGACTTCGTTTGATGCGCACATGCATGGATCCGATGAGTCCAGGAACACGTGATCCCAGAGTTTGCGCCGGAAGCAATAAAATGCGTACATCAAGGTCAACCGAATCCATCGTCCCGTTTGGATTCAACGTATTTTGAGAATTTATTTAGTTTTTTTTTTAAAAACTCACAATCGTAGTATCATATTGGCTTTGATGTTGAAAAACATGGCAACAATTGATGCAAGCAGCTACGGCCTTTTTCTCCCAGGCAGACGTGTGGTGATCTAGTCTTAGAACTGATGGCATTAGAGTGTCAGACTTTTTCTCTTTGGCTTTGTGTTCAGGCAGAAGCCGGAAGTGAATTCACTATTTATTATATCATATCGATGTAATAACGGTGAATTAATAAAATCCTTCCTTTATAAAAAAATCTATGTTTGGTCCTTGGTTTGTGCAACTCTCTTTTGCATATTCCACTACTTAAGGTTTATTAAAGTACTTCTTTATGTATTCTAATTTTTTGTCTTTATCAATTAGGTCTTTGTCACACCACTAAAATTCTGATTTTTGGGTTGTGAATAGAAACTACTAAATAGAATAAAATTATTTAATGATTTTTCAATTTTTTCCTATCTTTATTTAGTTTTTTACCAATGTTGATAAAGAAAATAAACTTTATATTTTTATAATAATTTTATTGGTGGCATTGCCTTTATGCTAGCTTCATAGTTTTATCTATGTGAAAAATAAATTTACAAAATGTGCTTATGCCTTGATAGATTTTGTTCTCTTTTCAAAAGTATATCTTCAAAATTTTGTTTGAAAAACAAGTTTAGTTTAAGTCTAATTTTCAAAAGTCTTTAGATATATACTAAAAATATTTTTTCCATATTTGTTTTATAAAATAAGTTTGGAATACTTTTGATGACTTTGAAATAAAAAAAAAGTTTTCTTTTTTCTCTTCCTCTCTTTCTCGGTTTTGGCCCACAAGGATAAGCCAGCCTAGTCCATTAGCGTAGCTCGGTCATTTCCTACCTTTCTTCCACGCGACCAGTTGTTTAGTCACCTGGAACCAAACAAGGCCGGCCCAGCCAGCCAACCTCTTCCACGGCGTGTTCTTCTGCCGGGTACGAAGTACAGTTCAATTGTGGGCCGTGGCACCAGTTGGATCATGCCCCGGGCCACAAGTGGGAGAATCAGCCACAAGCTTGGACTCCCGTCCACAGAGCCGGTACAGTTGCAGCAGGTTGCGTTTTAACTGAATTGCAAAGCATTTTGGGAGACGACTTAACAAGCACAACAACCCGTTGGCCGGCCGCATGTGCATATTACACGCTTTCCCCAGTCGAATGTGACCATCTTGCATCTCAATCACTATATCATTTATTTACTGCATGCATGTGTGCAGCTGCTTCTATTGGTGGGTTGAAAAAACTGACATCGGCGCCTCTGGTTTGTAGTTTGTGGCTGTTGGTATAGCACTCTACCTACCAAGTACCAGCCTCAGGGTTCAGTGACAATGGACGACCCTACCAATCCGCGGCAATTTGCCTGCATCTGGAGCTAATTAAACCTTGGATAATGTTAACTATCTTCTCAAATGTTCTAGGATTTCGTAGACTTGGTGCACTGTGCACGCACACATGACACATGTTCAAACTTTTTTTTCTGTATTTACATCTATTATCTTTGTATTTTGCTAAACAATTTGGAAAGTTGTACTTTATCATGTAATTAATAAGCACACAGTTTCAAGTGAAATCTAAATTAAAGTTTTTTTTAGTTTTTTTGGAAATTGGCATAATCTTATTTATCATAGTCTCCTGAATTGTTTGAGACCCAACTTCATGCCGAGCTTAACGAGCCGAGCCTAACGAGCCGAGCCAAAGTTGAAAGTCATTTTAAATCAAGTCATTTTCATTTCTAAAGAAAAACGAGTCTAATCAGAGCACTTTTGTAACGAGCCACCGAGCCAGCTCAACGAGCTTTTCGTCTAGCCCTAGCGTTGTGCATGCATACACACTGACATTGTTTGGTTGCCCCAGTTTGCATGTGCACATTTGAAATTCAAATGCAAGTACAGTTTGTTTCGTAAGTTGCATGTGATGCAAGTTTGGTTATCTCTTTCTAGTGCGGGTAAGGTTACCATATACAGATATAATAGAGTTGAAATAGGCATAAGGCAATGTTTACAACAACATTAAATAATAATTTATAATATCATGGACTAACAACCTGTTCGTTTCGCTGGTTTATTGTGCTGAAAGCACTGTTCGCTGGTTTGTTGTGAGAGAAAAACACTGCTGGATGGCTGTTAATTCTGCTGATAAGTCCAAACGAACAGGGCGTAAGATTATGGCCTCCGTAACAGTAAATGTAGGATCCTTAGCCTTCCATGGTGGTTCATCTAGCTTGGCATCTTCATTTTTAATTTGGAGATCTATAAAAGGCAGAGAAAGCTTTATCCCTATGGACTTGCATGTCTTGTAGCATGCACTTCTGTATCCCACTATCTGATCATGAGTAGTCTCCTTGTTGGAGAGTGCTCCAGTTTGGCAACCACCACGAACAACATACTAGGTCATAGCTGATTATTAAAATACATCAATCATGAACATAAGCTCAAAATAACTAACCAAATCATCAAGAAATAACACTTGCTCATAATGAAAACACCATGCAGGAGACATATGCTTAGAAAAACTAACTAGATAATCAGGAAACAAAACTTGGTCATAATGAAAACACCACGCAAGAGACATGCTTAGAAAAAGAAACCAGATCATCACGAAAGAATACTTGCTCACCATTGGCAAGAGACATTGTCGACCCAGCTTTGCATTTGTGTTTATCATTAGTATCATGAGTATAATAATCATCAAAGTTCATATTTTGGAAAAGTAGTCTAGCAAAAAAGTCACATACTAGGGCTCTAATGTGTTCGAACAGACAGTTTGCCCACTGCTAAGGCACCGTCCACTAGCACTTGCCTAGGTTGACGCAATCAAGCAATGACAGACAGTCCATCATCATCCGATTGACAATCCATCAAAGCACATCCATTCATGGATTTTGAGTTGTCTAGCTCTCCCTTGCCTTGACCCCCACCTGTAACTCTATTTGGCATAGTTCCACCACACCCACAACACCTGGAAGTCACTCTTCCCTCTATCTTCCTCTGTCTGTCTCTCATAACACACACATTCTCACCCCCCAACCTTCTCTCTCTAGTTCTTGAGCAAGAACAGACCAAGAATACTCCAACAAACAAGGAGAAGGAAGGAAGGGGAAGGGGAAGATCAAGGAAGCCAAGAAGACCCTAAGAACGACCACAACCACCCCGACTGCTTGGGATTGAGCTAGGAGAGGTTAATATACCTTGCACAAGGGGGTTAGTTCAAGAAGGATATTTCAAGGAGGAGGTAAGAGTGAGGATCAAGGAGGCAATCCTATCCCCAATACCAATATACTTTCTTCTTCTCTGATTTTAAGTTAGTTGAATCTCAACCACAATCTTTCTTTTGATAACTACATACCAATATAGATAGTTCATGGCTTTGAAATCACCTAAATATCCAAAGTATTGACATAGGATAGAATGGCACAATGCATCATGATAGATACATTCTATGTATGGCACACTTGAAACACCCCCACAAGGTTGCATGCACATGCAAGAAACACACAAGCATTCCACGTCCATGAAATCAATCACTTAGTGCATAGCTTCTTTGCGCAGACAAATAGCTCACAGTGGCCTCGTGAACAATCCATCAGGGTTTTCTAGAGACACAAAATTCTTTGTAAGTCTCTTGCCATATCGATGAACAATACGTTGAATCTCACACTTAGTCATTTTTCACTAGAAGTATAGTCACCTTGATAGATAGCCCATCCATCTATCAAGCAGTCCATCGAACATTCTTTCTAGTCTAGAGAGGCTTGTTTTGGTGCTCACCCCAATATACAATTTGTTTGTTATCACATCAGCACTTGACGAATAGTCCCTAGGTCCCAGTGGACAATCCATTGGTTCATACCAGACATTCCGCCAGGACTAGTCGACACACACTCTTCACCTAGCCTAAGTATAAGTACGCTATGACCCTAGACAAATGTTATATGCTTCTTATACATGATCTATCATAAGTATTGCATTTGCTCATTCATATCATTGCATGATATAGTAGTCAAAGTAATCGAGGAGGTGAACCCTGATAACGAAGTTGAACCCATGAGTGAGAATGAAGCAATTGACCACCCGTTAAGTACCAAGGTAGGCTCCTAAGCACCCTACTATCTTTTATAATTGCATTGAATTGACTATGTTATGTAGTGCATTATGGTACAATATGACTAGCGGCCTGCATTTGCTACTTGAGCTTATGACCTCAAATTGTTTCCACCATGCTTTGTATCTTTAATTGTTTTACTTTTTAGAGCATAATGCATGCATGCTTACTTGCTTAGACATGGTAGAAGTTTAATTCATGATGGATTCTTACAATTCATGTGATTAAGGAATTGCTTGTCAACTAATCAACACATTAAATTTGAGCAATGGTCTACAATTTGATCCACATGATGAATTTGACTCAAGGACCAGCAAGAGGTTGGGTCATGGCAAGATCCATGGGTGGTCTTGAATGACATAGCTCGTTGGGGCCGATTAAGGACCTTGCATCCAATGTAGGGAGTCTTTGAATATAACTTATATAGACCACTTACCATGTGATGGGTATGGTAAGCCTAGTATGTTATCGTGAGAGGATAACCCATGGGTTCAGTGTGTGGTAGGGCACAGGGTTGCTTGGGGTGCTAGTACCTCTGCTCACCATCACACCGATCATGGGAGATTTCATCAAATTCAAGAATGGTTGAGGCTCAAGTTACTACTTAAGTAACAATGTGTGTCATTGGTTGTGATCATGAACTTTGGAGGGGAAAGGTGTACCCCTCTGTAGAGCTTTTGAATTATGACCTTGTTCATATCTTCTAGCTTTGGAGTAGAGTTTGTTGGAAGGATTCGTGGAAGATTGAGCTCCATTTGCTTATTGCTTATAACTTGTTAAACATACTATACAAATGCGTAGAGTATAAAGTACTTTACTCTTTTTGTATGCATGCCTTTATGGGAAACCAACTCTTATTCCTTCTTAATGCCAAAGGCATGGTTCCTTGTTTAATATATTGGCTAAGTCCTATTGAGTACACTAGCGTACACATGATGCAAACTTTAAGTTTTGTAAGCAAGGACACCACTATTCATGGGTATTTCTATGCACTTGACCTTTTGGTAGATTGGGTGTACTAGGAGCCCATGATTGTGGCTAGGGTTGGACAAAAAGCTAACAACTCGATAGCTCGCTCAACTTGGCTCGTTAGTGGCTTGATTCGACTCAACTTGATTGTTTGTATTTTTCAATGAGCTGAGCTAGCATCTTATCTCGTGTAGTTAATGAGCCAACGCGCGAGTTTGCTGACCTTCAAAACATGTACTTATTATGATGTTATCACTTTGTTTTGAATGGATATATGGATAGTCTTTAATAGGTGCATCATGTTGAAAGCCCAAGTTTGGTTTTAGTAATTAATGACACCAAGTTGCTAATGTCATTGTGTCAAGTGAATTGAGTTAGGCGTAGCAACACATGTGATGCAGGAGCAAGGAGCATGATGGTGATGGCCATAAGATCAAAAGTGCATGAAGATAAAGATGATGGTGAACATGCACATGGGTGATAGACAAGGAATGAGATGATCAAGGCAAAGGTATAATCATAAGATTCTCTTTTGCCGGTCTAAAGATGAGTAGAGAAGTGATTGACCGGGTTTAGGATTGATAGCCAACTATCAAGAGGGGCAATCACGGTCATCTCATGAATCAAGTGCTACTAGGTCCATATTCTTGAGCATATGCATTTAGGATCTAGTGAGATGCTAACTCCTTGAAAAATATTTAAGAAAATGCTAACACACAAGCACAAGATGGTGAACACTTGGTGGTGTTAGCACATTTGCGAAGCAGGTGGTGTTTGAGTGGTAGAGAGGGGTTTGGGTTTGCTTTTGTGGAAGTGAAACACCTATTTTCCACTACGCTAGAGGCGAAGAAACATAGGCAAAAGGAAGTCATTGGGGGTAACCGGACGCTGAACCGGACGCTGGATAGGACACGACTGGTGTGTCTGGTTAGTTCAACCGGTAGGCGCGTGGGGCGAAGTGCTAGGGTTTTGACCGGAGAGTCCATGGCCCCACGGGATTGGCGCGTCCGGTCATGCACCTAGGAGAGCAGTGCGAGGGGAAGGCTTGATCGAATGCCAGTGTGCGTCCAATCACATGCGATCAGACGCGTTCGGTTGACGAAATCCCTCTCTAGACCCTTTTTATCTCAAATCGGACGCCGCGTGTAACGCGTCCGGTCAATTCTAGCGTCGCGTCCAGTCATGCTATGACTGAGAAGGTAACGTTTTGTGACCGTTGGAGATCAAACGAATGAAATTTAAAATGGGACACGTGGCGAGCATCGGCAAAGTCGCGCAGGTGCGATCGGACGCTATGGCTGCGTCTGGTCGATCTGACCTGCGAGTCCGATCAACGCGCGCAGAGCAGTTTCTTGAGCCTAACAGCTCTATCATTGAGGGCTAGCTATAAATACTTGTTTGGCCGGCCTTGGGACTAAACTCCTGACTTTTTGAACACTTGAGACATACTTTGACCTAGAGAACATCCTTTCCACTCATCTCCTTGTTTGATTGAGCATCCTAGTGAGATTGAGTGAGATTCAAGTGCATTGCTTTGAGAGTTGCATCTAGTGGCACTTGATCCATTGAGTTGACTGTGGATTGCTTGTTACTCTTGGGTGTTTCCCGATGCCCTAGATGGTTTGGAGCAACGGTGGTGTTGAGCTCATGATTGGAGATTGTTTCGAGCCTCACCGGTGGATTTGTGAGGGGTTCTTAAGCCTTCCCCATGGGAAATTGTAATTGGCTACTCTAGTGAATTGCTCATGGCTTGGAGGATCCCCATCTTATGTTGGATGTGTGGCACCTGCTAAGGGTTTGGCTTTGGAATGCCAATTAGCTCGTGATCCATCAAGTGGGTGTATCGCCACAATAAGGACTAGCTTGCCGGGAAGCAAGTGAACCTCGGTAAAAAATCTTGTGTCATCCCTTGCCGAGGATTCTCTTGTAACTGTGATTGATTCTTTGCTATATATCTACTCTTCAACGTTGGTATAAGAATCTTTCACTTGCTCATCTCCTTTGTGCTCTATCTCTTGTTTTCCTTGTGTAACTTCTATATCACCTAGGAGTAATTAGCCTAGTGACTTAGTTTTGTTATTGTGGATTAGAGATCATAGCCTTCATATCTACTAGAATTGTTTAGGTGGCTTGCATAGTGTAGTTGAGCTAGTGCTAGATAAGTTTCGCTATTTGTTTTACTAATATCTTGATTTAGTGAAGTTTGTAGTTTTTTTGAAAAGGCTATTCACCCCACCCCCCCTCCTAGCCATTTAGGACCTTACACATGTGTGATATGGTATGAATCATGAATCATGGATATATGGTATAGTACTTTACTTTACTGTCATATTTGTATATGTTAGTATATGTTAATCTATTTATTTGATTCAAGGCTTAGAGACGAGTTGCTTTTGCATTATTACTATTCCTAAATTTTAGATAAATATACATATTATAATTTATGTGGTTCTTATTATCTGGCTCGCTAGCTTAAGCTAGTGAACAATCCAAGCAGAGCTGGACTTTTGGCTAGTTCAGATAATGAGCCGAGCAGATGTGGCTCATTATCTAGCCTTAGTTGTGGCATGGACACACTGCTGCACAACGGGGCTTTAGTCCCGGTCCAAAAGGACCTCTAGTCCCGGGCTGCAAGCCGGGACTAAGGTTTCGGGACTAAATGTCCCACCTTTAGTCCCGGTTTTCAGGCCCGGGAACCTACCAATCGGGACTAAAGGTGCTGCCAGGCATCGACGTGGCGCAGCACCTTTTAGTCCCGATTGGTATTACCAACCGGGACTAAAGGTTCTTTTTTCTTTTTCTTTCCAATTCATTATTGATTTTAGTTTTCAGTTATATTGTTTTCCAATTTATTCTTCGCTGCTATTATCCGTATACGTTGCACCTATACGAGAGCGTTATTATTGCACACAAATAAAGTATGAAACTATATATATATATATTATAGAGCTATACATATACGTACATACACATTACATTTACAATAATATACAAGTAATCAAGTGTTCGGCTACCGGTTAATGAGTTACACAAATGTTTGCCCACCACTCAAAGCTCATACAAGTGTTCGTTCTTGTTTGGACTCTTCAAATCCAACCTAGGGTTGTGGTGGAACTCGCCGTCTTCCGAGATGACATGATCATTGATGAAACCTACGATTGTCTCCTAGATTGCGACGAGTATTGTGTGCTTGAACACTTGTTCATTCAATTCCCACTGCTTCCATTTGCATTAATTAAAGGAAAAGATATTAATATACATAAGATTTATTTATTTTCAACAAATAAATAAGATATGAATTTACTGTATACACATGTTACTTACTTTTAGCATCTCTTTAGCAGGTGTAAATTTGCTACACTGCATGTACTCGTAAACGTAGTATCCACATAAATTGGTTTCGTACGGTTGTCTGGACATCCACTTATGTAGAATAGGAGGGGCGAGTGGCACTTTCAGATCCATACGATATCTTTACTGTAGCCAAGCCCAAGCCCTGCCCAATAAGTCAGTTGTTGATTAGGTATAGCATAGTAAATTAAAGGAGCAGGCAACGATAATTAACGAATGATAGAACTTACCTCTAGATCATGTCTATCATGTCTTGGTACATTGCCAGCTCTTTTCTCAATGAGTCCCACACATTTATAGTTTGTTCCTTGATCTTAATCTCAATGAGTATCCAGTAATCCCTGCATTTGTTTATAGAGTCAACTTATATATATATATATATATATATATATATATATATATATATATATATATATATATATATATATATATATATATATATATATATATATATTAATGTTGGATTGACTAAGACATGATATAACACAACACTTTACCCCATATTGTAAGGGAAGAGTATCAACTCCTTATGCCTTTGGTTATAAAAGAACCTCCGGAGGTTTTTCTCCATTTCCTTGATCTTCAGATTGAATGGATCTTTAGTCTTTGTGTCCTTGTACATGACATACGGATCGATAAAACCAATTCGATCGTCTTGTTTCAAGCTGAGTTCTCTCATCATGTGTCAAGAGTGGGATTATTGATTAAAAGGAAGAATCACTTACAGACAGTAGCAGCTTATGAGAGATTTGTCAAGAGCATCCATATAGAGAAGCTGATGTACTTCACTAAACTGTACCCAGATGACGTCATCTCCACGGAAGTAGTGACGGTCTCTGACTTGGATGCCCAGATATTATTCACTTTGATGTTGTGCACAGAATCTCAAGTAGTACTCATGCAGCTTGTACATTTGTGTACCAAGATTTTTTACCTTTGTAGGGTCGCATAGACTCCTACCATATACGTACTTCCTCCGCCATTCATCAACAACTTCGGCCTCTTTAACAGTTGTCAGTTCCTCCCGACCGAGAAGTTGTTCTAAGGAAAGCCTAGTCACATTCATCCACTTGGCGAGTTCATCTAACTCCACATCATCAGGTACCGACATTTGCATCAAGTTCATGTTGGAACCATATTGATTCTCAACCACTAGTGGTGGCACTGATTGCTGCGCTTGTTGACCGAGCTGTGCAACATCTTTCCCGGCCGCCTTCTGTTTCCTTTTGTCCTCCTTGATTTTCTTTATGATAGTACGCTCATAGTCTAATAGTGGCGGCGCTAGTTTTTTACTAGCGGTACGCTTCTCGTCTTGCATAGCCTGCACCACTTGATGTAGCTTTACACGAGGATACATTAGGTATGGCTTCTCTTGCTTTTCTCGTGCGTCAGCTTTGGTCTTTTCGAAGAACGCTTTTCACTTCTGCCTTGACTAAAGCATTAAGTTCTTCATCAGTCTTCTCATATGAAAGCTTGGTCATCTTCGGGATCTTTGTGACCACAACTTGTTTCTTCGGCGGAGGTGGTGGGACCGATCTCTGTGGGCCAGCGGGCCTCTTGTTCCTCGATGGACCAGCCGGTGCCGATGAGGCGGTCGTTGTCGGCATTGGCGGAGGCGGCGGTGCGGTTGGAGCTTGCTGTTGTGGAGGAGATTGGGCCGCTGGCAGCGTTAGAGTATGTCGTGGAGGAGATACGGCCAGCGGTGGGGATGCAGCCTTGTCTTGTATGAAATCATCATCGTCGTCGTGTCCCACGACACTGTGGTCATGTGGTGAATGGATAGATGGACTTGGGGAGGTCCTGGATTTGAAAAAAAACGAACAAGGTATATACATGAGTGAACCGTAATTAGATACAGTACATAATTATTGAAAAGCAATTGCATTCACAATCATCGACACCTAGGGTTCGGTTGTGGTGGCAGCGCCCCAAGAATAATGATGTACCGTTTCTTCCAACATATGAATGTCTTCTCCGCTTCACCTAGGGTCTTCTCCCCATCACCACCTTCGATATCTAGAGCCACATTTTCATGGCCTTTGACCACTCTATCCACTGAGACACTAGCATATCCGAGTGGTATTGCGATCGAGTGGATCCTTGGTGTCTTGGTGGGGTCGATAGGAGATATAACACCAGTAGTCACCTTGACTGTGGCATTCCCCTCTGGAATATGCAGCTCACAGGATGTCAACGGAGTGATGACGTCATCCACCAGGAAGCGCATCCCTACGTCATCATCTTGCCTCACAAGCACCTTCGTAGAAGCACAACTGCTTTCCAACTGAGCTGAGCCGGGACTGATGTTGGCGGCCGACTGTGACAAGCTCTAGAGGCGGGAACTTACAACTTTCTCCACGGCCTTTCTGATTTGCTCATTCATAGTGGCCTTAAGCACTTCCTCTCACTCTAGTGCCTTACGAGCCACTTCACTGGTCTTCATAACAGCCTCCTCTACTTGCGTAGCCATTCCCTGTCCTCTTCCTTCTTTCTCTAGCAGTTTCTATAAGTTTCTCTATCATGAGAGAAGGCATGCTCCCATGACACGAAGCCATAGCCTCTCGTCTGTCCACCATGCTCAGGGTTCCCCAGGGCGTATGTTAGCTCATCTTTATCTCTGTTCGGCTGTCACTCTCCACTTTGAGCGACGGAGCGGACTTGATGAAATCTTTCTGCTACAGCTTGGATGCATTCCCCATACACGACCTTTCTGGTCTCTAGGTCCAAGCGGCCTCCGTAAGCGAAAAACCAGTTCTTGGCGTGCTCAGACCAGTCGAGGGATTCTGGCACCAACCCCCTGTCAATTAGCTCTTGCTCGGCTTTTTTCCACTTAGGAATGGCAGTAGGGTAGCCACCTGAGCCCATCGTATGGTGGTAGGTCTTATGTTGGGCATTCTCTTAGTTCCTTCTCACCCGTTGTTGACCCTCTTCTGACGTCTTAAACTGTACAAACTCATCCCAAAACAGCCGTAGCTTGACAAAGTGCTTACAGTTGAAATCCGGAGTCTTGTTCTTCTTGATATAGTCATTATATAGATTCTTCTTATAGCACTGGAATTGTGTGGCCATCTTCTTCATAGACCAATCCTGAACTCTTTCCTTCAACTGTTCATCGTTTGTGTCTAGCGTGAAATGTTGCAACACGTCACCCCAAACTAGTTCCTTGTCACGGTCGGAGACATAACTGATTTCTAGGCGTTGCTTATTTTTCTTCCATTCACGGACATTGATCGGGATCCTATCCCGGACAAGGTACCCTAAGTGGTTGATAAAGGCCCTTGCATGGGGTCCATGTGGCTGGCCTATTCCCTCGTCGAAATCCGTGATAACCAACCGGCCCTCCATCGACTTCTTCGGGCCTCGTACTTTTCTGCTGGTCCCCGTGGTTGTCGTTGAGACAGAGGGCTATGTAGGAAGAAACAAGACAATTAATAAAGGAAATTTTTTGAATTTCATGTATATAAACATAGGAGGCTGCACATATTAGAGACCTCGTCAACACTGTCTTGGTCATTCGGGTCGACCAAGTACTGAGAACCGTCATCGATGCCCTCAGGGTTCTCATCGCCTTCACGATCATCATAATGACCTTCTTCAGCGCTACCGCGGATCATGTTCAACAATATTTCTTCGTCTTCTCTTGGGTCGGCCATTTCTGCACAAATATTTAGGATTTAGGGTTTACAGTTTAGGGTTTAGGGTTTAGGATTTACAGTTTAGGGTTTAGGCATTACTAAGCATAAGAGATCGACTTCTACTGAAGTCTAAGCATTACTAAGCATAAGAGATCGACTTACACATATTAGTGGGATATCATCTGGATATAAGTGTAGATCAAGGTAATCATGCAGGAACGGTATCGACCAACTCCTACTAACTTAATGCATCTAATAACAAGTAAGTCTATCACAAGACCACTAATTACTTACACAAGAAATCATTAACCATTAATGATCTATTTTAAACACATTAATTATCGTTAACAATTCTTAATTAACAAGTTAATCATAAACTCAAACAATTAATTAAAGTTAATGACCCAAAGTCATCACTAAATCCCAAAATCACACAAATCCTAAATCATTAAGATAAACTTATGATTAATTAATTAAATATTAGAGCATAACTTAAGAATCTAATTTCTATTTATCAAAAAGTACCAAAATATTTGTGAAGCTAGACCTAGGCATGAAAAGTCTACTTAGAAAATTTTAGGAATTTTTTAATTAATATTTAAGCCTATAAAATCCATTGAAGTTGTATTTCTTAATTAAAATAGATAATTTTAACTCATGAAAAAACTATTCAAATTTTAGGTTTAATAGTTTTTCTAGATATTACACATCATAGAGAGTCTACATAAAAATTTTCATAATTTTATTACACTCCTAAAATCTTGTAAAAAAATAACAAAAAGCAATTCAGTAATTCTTTTTAGAAAAAGAAAAACGTTTTTCAGCCCACGCTTCTTTCTTACATGCGGCGTGTGGTGGTGCTCGGGGCGGCGGTGCTCGGGAGGATGGCGGCGGTTCATGTGTGCGCGCGGGTGGAGAGGAGGAGGAAGAAGGCCCTGTCTTTATAGCACAGGGACCTTTAGTCTCGGGTCTGGCCACCGTCCGGGACTAAAGGGCCTTTAGTCTTGTTTCCAGCCATGAACCGGGACTAAAGGGTGAGACCTTTAGTCCCGGTTTGTGACTGGAACCGGGACTAAAGGCCCTTTAGTCCCGGGCAGTGGCCAGACCCGGTTCTAAAGGTACTTCCACCAAATTCTGGCGTCTGTTTAGGCGTCATAATTTGGTGAATTTTATTTTTCACCTTTTTTTCTTTCATCTTTCTAAATGCATAGTAAATTAAATATTTATCATAATTTTTTTTTCAAAAAGACACATTAGTTTAGTTTGACTCTATTGTGCATTACAAAAATTGTAAACACTATTTTTTTAAAATATTTCATATTATCCAAAATAAATGTTATTTATAATGAACATTGTGTTAATGCAAAAATATAATGGGCAATTAGAATATATAAAATTGTTGTCTTTGGACAGAAAATTTGCTTTTAGGTCATTTGGACGTTAAACTTTTGTTTCTTCAATAATAATTATCCAAATGCGCGACATTAATTGTCTAAATTTGAAAATTTAAAATTTTCAGAGATACACGTCGGTTTTTGAAACCCTGGATGGTCTCGAATGGAAAACTCATGAATACAAAGTTTGTTCTACTCATCAAGACCTACATTTGGTTTAATGGTCAACTTTTCATTTGTAAAAGTTTGAACCACTCAATTTTGAATTTTGAAAGAATTCATGGCCAAACGCTGGTTTTCGGAACCCTAGACGGTCTCGACTGGAAAAGTCATGAATACCAATATTGTTCCACTCATCAAGATCTACATTTCATACATAGACTATTTTTTCATTTGACAAAGTGTTGGCAAAGTGTAGTTGAAAATCCATAATTTTCACATATAGTTTCACATAGTTTGTGTGAGATTCAAGATTTGGTGAGTATTGTTTATTTAAACTTTTTCAAATAGAAAAAATGGTCTATATAAAAAGTTTGGATCTTGATGAGCTCTAACAACTTGGTATTCCAAAGTTTTTCATTTCAAGTCATTTAGTCCGTCATTTGACCAAGTCTGACCAAAACCCGTCTTCGATTTTGAAAACATGTGCCTGGGACTTGCTAAAATTTATCCAGATGGAAATATGATCCATGTATCAAATGTAGATCTTGATGAGCTCTAACAACTTGGTATTCAAAAGTTTTTCATTTGAAGTCATCAAATAGGTCATTTGACCAAGTTTGACCAAAGTCAAAACATTGGTTTTTAGAAACACACACTTTGACCGAACCCTGGATGGTCTCGAATTGAAAACTCATGAATACAAAGTTTGTTCCACTCATCAAGACCTACATTTGGTCTAATGGTCAATGTTTCATTTGTAAAAGTTTGAACTACTCAATTTTGAATTTTGAAAGAATTCATAGCCAAACGTTGGCTTTCGGAACCCTGGATGGTCTCGACTGGAAAAGTCATGAATACCAATATTGTTCCACTCATCAAGATCTACATTTCATACATAGACCATTTTTACATTTGACAAAGTATTGGCAAAGTGTAGTTGAAAATCCATAATTCTCATATATAGTTTCACATAGTTTGTGTGAGATTCAAGATTTGGTGAGTATTATTTATTTAAACTTTTTCAAATAGAAAAATGGTCTATATAAAAAGTTTTGATCTTGATGAGCTCTAATAACTTGGTATTCCAAAGTTTTTCATTTCAAGTCATTTAGTCTGTCATTTGACCAAGTCTGACCAAAACCCGTCTTCGATTTTGAAAACATGTGCCTGGGACTTGCTAAAATTTATCCAGATGAAAATATGGTCCATGTATCAAATGTAGATCTTGATGAGCTCTAACAACTTGGTATTCAAAAGTTTTTCATTTGAAGTCATCAAATAGGTCATTTGACCAAGTTTGACCAAAGTCAAAACATTGGTTTTTAGAAACACACACTTTGACCGAACCCTGGATAGTCTCAAATGGAAAACTCATGAATACAAAGTTTGTTCCACTCATCAAGACCTACATTTGGTCTAATGGTCAACATTTCATTTGTATAAGTTTGAACTACTTAATTTTGAATTTTGAAAGAATTCATAGCCAAACGCCGGTTTTCGGAACCCTGGATGGTCTCGACTGGAAAAGTCATGAATACCAATATTGTTCCACTCATCAAGATCTACATTTCATATATATACTATTTTTGCATTTGACAAAGTGTTGGCAAAGTGTAGTTGAAAATCCATAATTCCCACATATAACAAAGTTTGAACCACTCAAATTTAAATTTTCAACACATAATGTTACAATTATATTACACAAGATGTCAAATACACATTATTAATTTGAGTTCACTACCTATATCAAGCGGGCATAGTGGTAAACTTTTTCTTGATGTAATACCCTTGGTTATGATCATTCCGTAACCATGGAGTGTCCTCAGCAGCGAGCAGGATGCTTGGGTCTTTGGCCACACAGAAGGGTGGGATTCGTTCATCCTTTTCATAATCCTCTGACATGTCTGACTTGTCTTCAATTCCCACGATGTTTCTTTTCCCTGTAAGAACTATGTGGCACTTTGGCTCGTTGGTTTTTTTTCTCGTCGTGTTTCCCTCTCTTGGGTTTTGTAGACATGTCTTTCACATAGAACACCTGATTCACATTAGCAACAAGGACGAATGGATCACTTCTGTACCCAATATTATTGAGGTCCACTATTGTCATTCCGTACTCCTTATCGATTGATACCCCTCCGTTCATCTTCACCCATTGGCATCGGAATAGAGGGACTTTAAAATTATGTGCATAGTCTAGTTCCCAAATCTCCTCTATGCGATCATAATATGTGTGTATGTTCCAATTCGGTTCCGTAGCATCCACATAGACACCACTATTTTGGTTAGTACTCTTTTTATCTTAGGATACAGTGTAAAATGTATTTCCATTTATCTCGTACCCTTTGTACGTGAGGACGTGCCACGCTGGTTGCCTAGCCAACAAATACAGTTCATCTCCAATAGTTTTATCACCCTGACATTTTTTTGCAACCAATCACCGAATGTCTTCATGTGATGACGCGTAATCCAAGCCTCATTCTTCCCAAGATTCTCGGATCGTACAAAATTCATGTGTTTCTCAATATACGATTCCACCATAGTGGAGTTTCGAAGAACTGTGCAGTGCGCTTTATTGAAAGAATCATCACCCTGGCTGATATATGTTTTTCTTTCCTAGTGTACCCTTTACACCAAGTCTCCCCTCATACCGTGATTCAGGAAGACCAATCGGGTCAAGGTCAGGAATGAAGTCCATACAGAACTCAATGACCTCCTCTGTCCCGTATCCCTTGGCAATGCTTCCTTCTGGCCGACTCTGCTGGTGAATATATTTTTCAGTACACCCATAAATCTCTCTAAGAGAAACATGTTGTGTAGGAACACAGGACCTAGGATATTAATCTCTTTGACCAGATGAACTAGGAGATGTGTCATGATATCAAAGAAGGATGGAGGGAACACCAACTCAAAGCTGACAAGACATTGAACCACATCATTCTGTAGAGTAGCTAGATCAAAAGGATTGATTGCCTTCTGAGAAATTTCATTGAGGAATGCACACAGCTTCACGGTGGCTAGACGTACATGTGGAGGTAGAATTCCTCTTAAGGCAACCGGAAGCAGTTGCGTCATAATCATGTGGCAGTCGTGCGATTTTAAGTTGACAAATTTCTTCTCCGACACATTTATTATATGATTTATATTTGAGGAGAACCCAGATGGGACTTTGATGCTGCTTAGGCACTCAAACATGCTTTCCTTCTCCTCATTGCTAAGAGTGTAGCTAGCAGGTCTTAAGTAATGACGTCCATCATCTGTCTTCTCTGGATGCAGGTTGTCTTATTCTTTCATGTGCGTCAAGTCCTCTCCTGCCTCAAGGGTATCCTTAGGCTTTCCAAACAAACCCATGAACCCTAGGAAATTGACATAAAGATTCTTTATCAGGTGCATCACGTCGATCGAGTGGCGAACCTCAAGGTCTTTCCAATATGGTAGCTCCCAAAATATTGACTTCTTTTTTCACATTGGGGTGTGCCCCGAAGCGTCTTTTGGAACAGGTTCACTGCCTTGTCCCTTTCCAAACACTACTTTCAAATCCTTGACCATCTTGAATACCTCTGCCCCATCTCGGTTGCCTGACTTGGACCGGTGTTCTGCCGTACCTTTAAAATGTTTGCCTTTCTTTCTCAACTGGTGGTTCTTAGCAAGAAATCGACGATAGCCAAGGTACATGACCTTTCAACATTTTTTAAATAGACAGCCTCAAGGTCACCAAAACAATGGGTGCATGCATTATATCCCTTATTTGTTTATCCTGAAAGATTACTTAGAGCTGGCCAATCATTGATTGTCACAAACAACAATGCTCGCAGGTCGAATTCTTCCTGTTTGTACTCATCCCACACACGCACACCTGGTTTGCTCCATAGCAGCTAGAGTTCCTCAACTAATGGCCTCAGATAGACATCGATGTCATTGCCAGGTTGCTTCGGGCCTTGGATGAGCATCGGCATCATAATAAACTTCCGCTTCATGCATAACCATGGAAGAAGGTTGTAGATACATAGAGTAACGGGCCAAGTGCTATGACTAGAGCTCTGGTCCCCAAAAGGATTAAATCCATCCGTACTCAATGCGAACCTTAGGTTTCTTGCGTCATCTGTAAAGTCCAGGAATTCTCTATCTATTTCTCTCCACTGGGACCCATCTGCAGGGTGTCTCAACATGTTGTCCACCTTACGGTCTTCTTTGTGCCATCACAACAACTTTGTGTGCTCCTTGTTTCTGAACAGTCATTTTAGGCGTGGAATTATTAGAGCATACCACATAACCTTGGCAGGGATTCTCTTCTTCGGACGTTCTTCATCCTCAACATCGCTAGGATCATCTCGCAAGATCTTGTACCGTGACGCATGGCAAATAGGGCATTCATCTAAATTCTCGTGCTTGCCACGGTACATGATGCAATCATTAGGACATGCATGTATCTTCTCGATTTGTAATCCTAAAGGGCAGACGATTTTTTTTGCTTCGTATGTAGTGGTGGGCAATTCATTAGGCTTCGGAAGCACCTTTTTTGGATCTTCAGTAATTTCCCAAATGCCTTGTCAGATATACCATTCTCTGCCTTCTATTGTAACAACTCTAGTGTCGTGCCTAGCTTTTTCTGCCCATCTTTGACCGATGGGTAGAGTAACTTATTGTGATCCTCTAGCATTTGGTCAAACTTAACCTTCTCTTTTTCACTTTCACAATCTCTCTATGCGTCACGAATGACATCACCAAGAGCATCGTCATCTTCAGCGATACTGCTTTCTGCATCCGCCTCTTCTTCAACTTCCTCCATCGTGAAGTCACAGTATTGAGCAAAAACATTGTCAGGGTCCGCTTGTTCTTCTTCACCTTCTTCCATCATATCTCCGGTCTCTCCGTGCTTGGTCCAACAAAGTAGTTTAGCATGAAACCCGACTTGAACAAGTGCAAGTGAATACTTCTTGAGCTATAAAATTCTTTCAAATTCATACACACGGCACATGGGCAGCACATAAAACCATCCTGCTTGTTTTTCTCTGCCACTCTGCAGAATTCTCGCACGCCCTCAATGAACTCGTTGGAGCGGCAATCGGCATGGTACATCCAATGACGTGTCATTATCTGCATTATATGGTATCACATAATTAAAAGCCCAGCACGAGAAAAGAGCGCGGCACAACCTTGTCTAATTGAGTTCAAAATTTTATAAGTGGTTCATCATTTCATAAAATTAATTTGTGGACGTTAATAAAAAGATAGCAAAATCATAAAATTTGTATTTTTCTATTAAAAGGTTTAATTTTATCTCTAAATAAAATTAATTTGAAGAATTTTTAAAGTTAAAATTAATTTGTTTCAAAATTACAAAGAATCAACATTATTTAATATTTCAAAATAAGAACATGAACAAATTAAAGTAAAAAGTATCCTAAAAAGTCTATAATAGAACTAAACATTATATATGTATACTACTTTCTAGGTACTATAATTAACATCGTTCATAAAAATTTAAACATGAAAAGTGATTGGAGCTAGCAATATAAAATAAAATAGCCATATACAACATGGATTTACATATGGTGCTGCTAAAACATAGGAGGATGAAGCTAGCAACCTTTCAAACAAATCGACGACGACGTAGAAGCGTTTGAAGTGGATTGATCGCCGGAGATGAGACAAGCAAGAACAATGAAAGAACAAGCAACAAGAACATGAACAAGGAAGCTCGGGCTCGGGCAGGGGGAAGAAGAGGGAGGTTCAATTTATAGGGAGAGGTTTTAATCCCGGTTGGTAACACCAACCGGGACTAAACCCAGTCCTATAGTCCCGGTCGGTGCCACGGACCGGGACAAAAGCTGTAGTCTCGGTCCGTGGAACCGACCGGGACTAAAGACAGGGCTTTAGTCCCGGTTGATGTTACCAACCGGGACTAAAGGTCCCTCCCGACAGCGCCTGACAACAGAGCCGTTGGCGAGGGACCCACCAACTGGGACTAAAGGTCTATTTAGTCCCGGTCGCCGAAATCGCCGAGACTAAAAATATTTTGGGCGATCGACGAAAGGTCAGTTGTGTAGTAGTGACATGAATTGTGTATCAAAACTATGTTAATACTTCCGCTATAGGACTTTGTTTGTTTTTGTGAATGATAGTGAACTAAGCTTGAAACAGATATAGACATATAGTTCAGTTGTCTTGGACAGCTTCAAAAGACAAAAAAAAGATATATACACATTATAGAGGCTTCTGGCCAGCTCAATCTGATGCTTGCTGGTTAGTTGGAACAACCAGTACCCAATATATTCCCTTGTTTGAGCAAGCAAACAAATAGAATAGTTGGAACGAATAGACAAGCAGGACAGTGCTATCAGCTAGTTAGTTCATTCATTACTTTTAGCCTGTAGTTTTGCAACCCAACCTCGCATTCAAAATTAGTACTTAATTGGATAGCAGGTAAAGCAGGGACAACACTATATGGTAGTGAGCTTTGAATTGTTCTCTATGTAGAATGCCTATTGATTATTTACGCAACAGTACTATATATGTGCACAATACATAGGCTTGCAATGATTTTGGTTGGGCAAAAATTAAAACCTAACCAAGCAGGCCTTTGAAAACACTAAAATCTATTCAATCTTAGAAATCATAGAAAAAATGTTTTAACTTAGAAAAATATGAAACCAGTTTCATATTTTTACAAAGATCATGGTCTACGTTTCTGTTCCCGGCATCGTGGAGCATATATATGTATCACGACATCCTGGAGCCTGGAGGTATATAGATTCGCTATCTGCAGAGTTCAATCTAAAGTATACTTTCTCCAACATAGATTTCTCGACAAGCAGCAAGACAGTAAAATGACATGAATTTAAATAGGAGTATCATTATTGGTCTGGCAGAAAACTTGATCCATTCATCAACATAAACCAAAACCTTTAGCTTAACATTAATTCATAACTAACAATATCATAACGGAAGGAATTACGGTTGATGTATGGCCATTCGAGCTGCTACTTGCTTCATGATGAGGTCCAGCATAACAGCCGGGCAGTTGGCCTTTATCTTCTCAAACCCTTTCGTCTCCATGACGGCCTTGAGATTCCCAGGACGCGCCATGAATCCCAGACACGCAGCCTTGAGAGCACGGCAACCGTGCTGCTCCGCCACCGCCAGGCTGCTCGCCGCCGTGTCCACGTCGATGCGCCTGCACAGCGTCTCCTCGCAAATGAGCTTCAGCCTCTCAAGCTCGTACCTGTGCGCCGCCGCAAGCAAGCCCAGGGACATGTCCACGGTGTCCTCCTGGTCCATCTCCGGCAGCACGTCGGTGTACATGAAGTGAAGCATCGCCTTGAACACCTTGGGATCCATGCCTTCCACCACCACGCGACGACGGCCGCCGCTAGGTGCTTTCTCCTTGGCCGCGGCGAGCAGCTCGGCCTCGAACACAGGAGATCGCGCCCCGAGAAGCCAGCCGTGGGCGTCGAAGGCCTCCCCGGCGACGTCGACCGTGACGTCCGCTCCTTGTTTCTTCCCCAGCAGATCGCCGAGGTGCTCGTGCAGGTTGGACGGCGGCACGGTCACCTGCTGCACCGGAGCCACAGCGTGGCCGCCGCCGCCGCCGCCATCGTTCCCGGCGGTCCAGTAATCTTGGAAGACGGTGATGTCGCAGCGGACGGTGAAGCGGTCGTCCTTGAGGCAGCCGGACCTCTCCAGATCTTTCCACCTGATGAAGTCGTTGAACCCCACGCGCCTGGATTCGGCGCTGAATACGTGCGCCGCCATGGCGCGGCTGTACTGCGGCACGGGGTTCCCCGCCAGATCGAGCAAGGTGAACTTGAAGTCGACGGGGTCTGTGGCTCGGTAGTAGGCGTTGGCGGCGGTCACGAGCTCGAGGTAGAGGGACATGTAGCCCTGCCTCCAGAAGCAGCACTCGCCCTTGGGGTAGAACCTGATCCGCCAAATGTGGCCGGCCGCCACGAACGACTCCGATGTCGAGAACCAGGTCTTGGGGATCTTCCTGAACGTCGTGCACCCGTCGATGGTGAGGCTGTGGCAGTCCATCACCTCGCGCCTGCCGATGGTGGACGCCGACCGCGTGCACCGGCGGGCGGCGGCGGACAGCAATGGCGTGGCCACCGCCATGGCTGACCTCTTGCAGATTGATCGAGGCGACCCGGAGGACGTACGGTAGGGTGTGAATGTTTGTTGCATATATATGCAAATGCCACGTCGTGGTTTCCGATATTTTTTCGAAGATGGGAATCAGTACTTGAATATTCCCAATCTTTTTCAGTACAAATCTAAACAAAGCGTAACAAACGGTTAACATATATCTGCACAAAATCCATACAAATCATTTGTGCAAACAGTTTCTCTTTGCTGTTTTTTTGCCGTATATATAAAAAATGAACATATATAGAGCGGCGTCCTCCTCCTGGTCTCCCAGATCGATCTACTAGCTATCTGCTTCGCATGCCATGGCGACCGTCGCCGCTTTGCTGTCCGCCGCGGGGCGCCGCCTCTCGCGCTCGTCGGCCTCCACCATCATATGCCGCGAAGTGAGCGGGCGCTCGTCGGCCTCCACCATCATATGCCGCGAAGTGAGCGGGCGCCACAGGCTTACAATCGACGGGTGCGCGCCGTCGACGAAGCTGCCGAGGGACTGGTCGGCGACGTCCAAGGCGTTCGAGGCGGCGGGGTACACGTGGCAGATCACGTACGCGCCCTACGGCTACGGCAACAGCTGGAGGGACAAGTACATCTCCCTCCAGCTCGTCTACGGCGGCCACCAGCGGACGGACCCGCTCCACTTCAGCTTCAGCCTGCTCGACCCGGCCGGCGACCCCGTGGCCGCGTACACCCGCTCGGCGGAGGTGTGCTGGTTCAACGGCGAGTCGGTGCGTAAGCACGGGTTCCCGGACTTCATCCGGTGGGAGGACCTGCAGTACTCCGGGTGCCTCAGGGACAACCGCTTCGTCGTCCAGTGCGACATCACTGTCATCAAAGATTGGGCCTTGAGCGCCAAGGACGACGCCGTGAATGATGGCGTCGCCGCCGCTCCGGCGCGGGTCGCTGTGCCGCCGTCCGACCTGCACGAGCACCTCGGCAGCCTCCTGTCGAAGAAACACGGGGCGGACGTGGCGATAACTGTGGGCAACGGCGTGGAGGCGACGACGTACGACGCGCACGCGTGGCTGCTAGCGGCGCGGTCGCCGGTGTTCGAGGCGGAGCTGCTCGCCACGTCCAAGGACAAATCACTCGTCGGCGGCACCGGCGGCAGTGTCCGGCGTCGTCGCATGGAGATCAACGGCGTGGAGCCCAAGGTGTTCGAGGCGATGCTCCACTTCGTGTACACCGACGCGCTGCCCGAGATGGCGGAACGCGACGTCGTCGCCATGGCCCAGAGCCTGCTCGCCGCGGCGCGTCGGTACGAGCTCGAGAGGCTGAAGCTCGTGTGCGAGGAGATGCTGTGCAAGCGCATCGACGTCAACACCGTGGCCAGCACCTTGGTGGTGGCCGAGCAGCATGGTTGCCGTGCGCTCAAGGATGCGTGCTTGCAGTTCATGGCTGTTCCGGGGAATCTGAAGCAAGTCATGGACACCGAAGGGTACGAGAAGATCAAAGCCAACTGTCCCGCCGTGCTGCTGGAGTTTGCTATGGAAAGGATGCCCCGCCGTCACCGTGTGACCATTCATCATGAATAAATATTTATCATTTATTAGGACTACTTTTTTGGTCATCGATTAAATTCAGTTTGAGAAGAATATTATGTGTTCGCATAAAAGCGCAACAATTAATAAAGGAAACTATGGTGGAATCTATCATCATTTTCTATTGAACAATCTGTTTAGATTAAGCTTATCTGTTAGTATTGTGATACTTTTTTCAGGGACTTTTCTGTACACTTTTTTCATGGACTTTTCTGTACACGATCTCACTTGGTAAACCAGAAGAAGACGTAGGTATATTCTATTACCAAATATAAGATCAGAAAAATGAAGAAAATGTGAACTAGAGTAAAGCGTGATAATATAGGCTAGTAATATCTCTCCTAACGTGGCTTACGACTTAAAACATGTTACACACAAATGTTAACCGAAACAAAGACCCCTTTGGTGCAACTCTACTTTAGTAGTGCAGTACTTTTTTCGTTGGCTTTACCTGGAGCATCTCCAAGAGTTTGTCAAAATTCACTTGACAAATATCGTGATTTGACAACTTGCTAAGATATATGGCAAGTGAAAAAATAGACTCTCTCCAAGAGTTTGCCATTTAAACTTGGTAAATAAGAAGAGACCCGCTAAGCGAACGAAGAGCCCCGCTAAGAAACGAAGAGTCCCGCTAAGAAACGAAGAGCCCCGCTTAAATATGCACGTGAAGCCGGATACGCGAGCCATGCGTGCTCGCGCTCAGCGCGCAAATATGCGTGTGGAGGGGGGAGATTTGTCAAGTTGCTAAAATTTGTCAAGTTGGATGCCAAACTGTTGGAGCACAATTTTTCCTGTTTTACCAAAAATAGATGGATGCCAAATTCATTTGGCAAACACTTAGTTTCACTGGTGGAGTAGAAGCTATTTTAGAAAAATATTTAATAAATTAGCCTCTTATAGTAGATCTGGGAGAAAAAGCAGTATAGATCTGGGAGAGGAAGCTAGTAGAAGCTGGTTGTAAGGAAAATGGCACTAGGTAGGGCAATGTTTGATTTTTGGTGATTGTATGACCAGACTAGGCTCTGGCTGGTCTGTCTCTATAAGTTCAGTCAAGCTTGACTCATGCGAGGTACCAATCACGCCCTAACCTCATGTGAATGGTGAGAAATCAATCACATGCTTGACTTCTAGTACTATCTAAGCAGGCTAAGCATATATTATATATGGTCTAGAAAAGTAAACAATTGACGTATACTTCAAAGTTGGGATTAGAGGTGGGACTTGGGCTGTGTCGTGCTGGCATGACCTGTCCCTCTTGCGCTTTGTGACACCTAGGCACGCAAGGCAGGTCGCGACATGCCGAAACAGCAAGACTCGGCATGAGCATGTCGTCACATGGCGTCATGCTGACACACCTTCATGTCCTTACCGGCCCAAGCACGACCTTGAAAATATCTTTGCTTGTTTACGTCACTTGCTTTTGACATAGAAAAATATATTTTATTTTTACTATTTACATGAAAACTTTGAATGATTTTTATATTCCATTTAAGATTTAGATGATAGGCAATATAGTAAATATTAGAAAATTAAATTGTACCATTGTAGATATTCTAACTTTTTGTGCCATGCACAGCCCAGAATGCGGGTCGTCACTTGCCGTCCAACATGCCGAGATCTTACGGGCACGGCTCAAAAAATTTTCATGTCATACCGTGCTTTTGGGCATGCTAAAAGATCATGCTACGATCCACCCTCAAACAGCACGGTCAATTCTCAGCTCTAGGTGGGATTGAACCAGAAGTAAATCTACATGTAGGTACATCCACTGCTGCACAACGGGGCTTTAGTCCCGATTCAAAAGGACCTCTAGTCCCGGGCTGCGAGCCAGGACTAAGGTTTCGGGACTAAATGTCCAACTGAGACCTTTAGTCCCGATTGGTAATACCAATCGGGACTAAAGGTGCTGCCAGGCATCGACGTGGCGCAGCACCTTTTAGTCCCGGTTGGTAATACCAATCGGGGCAGCACCTTTTAGTCCCGGTTGGTAATACCAATCGGGACTAAAGGTTTTTTTTTCTTTTTCCTTTTTCTTTCCAATTCATTATTGATTTTGGTTTTCAGTTATATTGTTTTCCAATTTATTCTTCGCTGCTATTATCCGTATATGTCGCACCTATACGAGAGCGTTATTATTGCACACAAATAAAGTATGAAACTATGTATATATATTATAGAGCTATACATATACGTACATACACATTACATTTACAATAATATATAAGTAATCAAGTGTTCGGCCGCCGGTTAATGAGTTACATAAATATTTGCCCGCCACTCAAAGCTCATACAAGTGTTCGTTCTTGTTTGGACTCTTCAAATCCAACATAGGGTTGCGGTGGAACTCGCCGTCTTACGGGATGACATGATCGTTGATGAAACCTGCGATCGTCTCCTAGATTGCAACGAGTATTGTGTGCTTGAACACTTGTTCTTTCAATTTCCACTCCTTCCATTTGCATTAATTAAAGGAAAAGATATTAATATACATAAGATTTATTTAGTTTCAACAAATAAATAAGATATGAATTTACTGTATACACATGGTACTTACTTTTAGCATCTCTTTAGCAGGCGTAAATTTGCTACACCGTATGTACTCGCAAACGTAGTATCCACATAAATTGGTTCCGTACGGTTGTCTGGACACCCACTTAGGGCTGGTTTAGATGCAAAATTTTTTGCAAAATAGCACTGTAGCTATTTTCGTTGTTATTTGGCAAATATTGTCCAATCATGGTCTAATTAGGCTTAAAAGATTCGTCTCGTCTATTTCGTCTAAACTGTGTAATTAGTTTTATTTTTTATCTATATTTAATGCTTCATGCATGTGTCTAAAGATTCGATGTGACAGGGAATCTGAAAAATTTTGCAAAATTTTTGGGGAACTAAACAGGGCCTTATGTAGAATAGGAGGGGAGAGTGGCACTTTCAGATCCGTACGATATCTTTGTTGTAGCCAAGCCCAAGCCCTGCCCAATAAATAGGTCGTTGATTAGGTATAGCATAGTAAATTAAAGGAGCAGGTAACGATAATTAACGAATAATAGAACTTATCTCTGGATCATGTCTTGGTACATTGCCAGCTCTTTTCTCATTGAGTCCCACACATTTATAGTCTGTTCCTTGATCTTAATCTCAATGAGTATCCAGTGATCCCTGCATTTGTTTATAGAGACAACTTATATATATATATATATATATATATATATATATATATATATATATATATATATATATATATATATATATATATATATATATATATATATATATATATATATATATATATATATATATATATATATATATATATATATATATATATATATATATATACACAACACTTTACCCCATATTGTAAGGGAAGAGTATCAACTCCTTATGCCTTTGGTTATAAAATAACCTCCGGAGGTTTTTCTCCATTTCCTTAATCTTCAGATTGAATGGATCTTTAGTCTTTGTGTCCTTGTACACCACATACGGATCGATAAAACCAATTCGATCGTTTTGTTTCAATCTGAGTTCTCTCATCATGTGTATGCACATCGTGAGCATAGTTATTACGAATACGTACATATGCTAGAGTGGAATTATTGATTAAAAGGAAGAATCACTTACAGACAGTAGCAGCTTATGATAGATTTGTCAAGAGCATCTATATAGAGAAGCTGGTGTACTTTACTAAACTGTACCTAGATGATGTCATCTTCACGGAAGTAGTGACGGTCTCTGACTTGGACGCCCAGATATTGTTCACTTTGATGTTGTGCATAGAATCTCAAGTAGTACTCATGCAGCTTGTACATTTGCATACCAAGATTTTTTTACCTTTGTAGGGTCGCATAGACTCCTGCCATATACGTACTTCCTCCGCCATTCATCAATAACTTCGGCCTCTTTAACAGTTGTCAGTTCCTCCCGACCGAGAAGTTGTTCTAAGGAAAGCCCAGTCACATTCATTCACTTGGTGAGTTCATCTAAGTCCACATCATCAGATACCGACATTTGCATCAAGTTCATGTTGGAACCGTATTGATTCTCAACCACTAGTGGCGGCACTGATTGTTGCACTTGTTGGCCGAGCTGTGCAACATCTTTCCCGGCCGCCTTCTGTTTCCTTTTGTCCTCCTTGATTTTCTTTGTGATAGTACGCTCATAGTCTGATAGTGGCGGCGCTGGTTTTTTACTAGCGGCACGTTTCTCGTCTTGCATAGCCTGCACCACTTGACGTAGCTTTACAGAGGATACATTAGGTATGGCTTCTCTTGCTTTGCTCGTGCGTCAGCTTTGGTCTTTTCGAAGAACGCTTTCACTTCTGGCTTGACTGAAGCATTATGTTCTTCATTAGTCTTCTCGTATGAAAGCTTGGTCATCTTCGGGATCTTCGTGACCACAACTTGTTTCTTCGGCGGAGGTGGTGGGACCGATCTCTGTGAGCCAGCGGGCCTCTTGTTCCTCGATGGACCAGCTGGTGCCGATGAGGCGGCCATTGTCGGCATTGGCAGAGGCGACGGTGGTGCGGTTGGAGCTTGCTGTTGTGAAGGAGATTGGGCCGCTGGCGGCGTTGGAGTATGTCGTGGAGGAGATATGGCTAGCGGTGGGGATGCAGCCTTGTCTTGTATGAAATCGTCGTCGTCGTCGTGTCCCACGGCACTATGGTCATGTGGTGAATGGATAGACGGACTTGGGGAGGTCCTAGATTTGACAAAAAATGAACAAGGTATATACATGAGTGAACCGTAATTAGATATAGTACATAATTATTGAAAAGCAATTGCGTTCACAATCATCCACACCTAGGGTTCAGTTGTGGTGGCGGCGCCCCAGGAATAATGATGGACCGTTTCTTCCAACATATGAATGTCTTCTTCGCTTCACCTAGGGTCTTCACCCCATCACCACCTTCGATATCCAGAGCCACATTTTCATGGCCTTTGACCACTCTATCCACTAAGACACTAGCATATCCGGGTGGTATTATAACCGAGTGGATCCTTGGTGTCTTGGTGGGGTCGATAGGAGATATAACACCGGTAGCCACCTTGACTGTGGCATTCCCCTCCAGAATATGCAGCTCACAGGACGTCAACGGAGCGGTGACGTCATCCACTAGGAAGCACATCCCTGCGTCATCATCTTGCCTCACAGACACCTCCGTAGAAGCACAACTGCTTTTCAGCTGAGCTGAGCCGGGTTGATGTTGGCGGCCGGCTGTGACAAGCTCTGGAGGCGGGAACTTACAACTTCCTCCACGGTCTTTCTGATTTGCTCATTCATAGTGGCCTTAAGCGCTTCCTCCCGCTCTAGTGCCTTACGAGACACTTCACTGGTCTTCATAACAGCCTCCTCCAACTTGTGTAGCCGTTCCCTGTCCTCTTCCTTCTTTCTCTGGCGAATTCTATAAGTTTCTCTGTCCTGAGGGAAGGCATGCTCCCATGACACGGAGCCATAGTCTCTCATCCGTCCACCGTGCTCAGGGTTCCCCAGGACGTATGTCAGCTCATCTTTATCTCTATTCGGCTGCCACTCTCCACTTTGAGCGACGAAGCGGGCTTGATGAAATCTTTCTGCTACAGCTTAGATGCGTTCCCCATACACGACCTTTCCGGTCTCTAGGTCCAGGCGGCCTCTGTGAGCAAAAAACCAGTGCTTCGCGCGTTCAGGCCAGTCGAGGGATTCTGGCACCAACCCCCTGTCAATTAGCTCTTGCTCGGCTTTTTTCCACTTAGGAATGGCAGTAGGGTAGCCACCTGATCCCATCGTATGGTGGTAGGTCTTGTGTCGGGCATTCTCTTGGTTCCTTCTTGCCCGTTGCTGACCCTCTTCCGACGTCTTGAACTGTACAAACTCGTCCCAAAACGGCCGCAGCTTGACAAAGTGCTTACAGTTGAAATCCGGTGTCTTGTTCTTCTTGATATAGTCGTTATATAGATTCTTCTTATAGCACTAGAATTGTGTGGCCATCTTCTTCATAGACCAATACCGAACTCTTTCATTCAACTGTTCATCGTTTGTGTCTAACGTGAAATGTTGCAACACATCACCCCAAACTAGTTCCTTGTCACGGTCGGAGACATAACTGATTTCTGGGCGTTGCTTATTTTCCTTCCATTCATGGACATTGATCGGGATCCTATCCTGGGCAAGGTTCCCTAAGTGGTTGACAAAGGCCCTTGCATGGGGTCCACATGGCTGGCCTGTTCCCTCGTCAAAATCCATGATAACCAACCGGCCCTCCATCAGCTTCTTCGGGCCTCGTACTTTTCTATTGGTCTCCGTGGTTGTCGTTGAGACAAAGGGCTATGTAGGCAGAAACAAGACAATTAATAAAGGAAATTTTTTGAATTTCATGTATATAAACATAGGAGGCTGCATATATTACAGACCTCGCCAACATTGTCTTTGTCATTCGGGTCGACCAAGTACTAAGAACCGTCATCGATGCCCTTAGGGTTCTCATCGCCTTCACGATCGTCATAACAACCTTCTTCAGCGCTACCGCGGATCATGTTCAACAATATTTCTTCGTCTTCTCTCGAGTCAGCCATTTCTGCAAAAATATTTAGGGTTTAGGGTTTATAGTTTAGGGTTTAGGGTTTAGGGTTTAGGGTTTACAGTTTAGGGTTTAGGCATTACTAAGCATAAGCGATCGACTTCTACCGAAGTCTAAGCATTACTAAGCATAAGAGATTGACTTACACATATTAGTGGGATATCATCTGGATATAAATGATTAGTGGGATATCATCTGGATATAAGTGTAGATCAAGGTAATCATACAGCAACGGTATCGACCAACTCCTACTAACTTAATACATCTAATAACAAGTAAGTCTATCATAAGTTGTATTTCTTAATTAAAATAGATAATTTTAACTCATGGAAAAACTATTCAAATTTTAGGTTTAATAGTTTTCCTAGATATTACACATCACAGAGAGTCTACATAAAATTTTTCATAATTTTATTACACTCCTAAAATCTTGTACAAAAATAACAAAAAGCAACTCCAGCAATAGCTCTCAAAACATGGTACCTCCTTTTTATTTGAGGGCTCCCTACTTTTGAGGGTCCTATTTTTGAGGCTACACTCTAGTAGTGGCCATTAAAATAGAGCCCTCAAACTCATTCCAATAGATAATGACACCTAGGTCCAGCTTGTCATTGACTTTCTTACCCAAAACACTGGAATCTCTCTCTCTCTCTCTCTATATATATATATATAAAGAGCATCGGCCACCGGAGATAGGGAGGGTGCAGGATGCCAGTGAGGATCCCGCCCATCTCGACGCCACTAAGAGAGGAGCAGAGGATTCACGATGTTGCCACGGCGAATGGGATCCATGACGTTGCCGAGAGGAGCAGAGGACAAGACCTAGCGTCGCGGACGTGGACGCGGACGTGGATGAGGGCACGCGCCGGCGGTGCTTGGGGCGGCGCGTAGCGGTGCTCGGGGCGGCGCGCGGCGGTGCTCGGGCGGCGGTTTTCTAGAGGACGGCGGCGATTCGTGCGTGCGCGCGGGTGGGGAGGAGGAGGAAGAAGGCCCTGCCTTTATAGGCCAGGGACCTTTAGTCCCGGGTCTAGCCACCGCCCGGGACTAAAGGGCCTTTAGTCCCGGTTCGTGGCTGGAACCGGGACTAAAGGCCCTTTTAGTCCCGGGCAGTGGCCAGACCCGGGACTAAAGGTCCTTTGGTGAATTTTATTTTTCACCTTTTTTTCCTTTCATCTTTCTAAATGCATAGTAAATTAAATATTTATCATAATTTTTTTTCAAAAATACACATTAGTTTAGTTGGAGTCTATTGTGCATTACAAAAATTGTAAACACTATTTTTTCAAATATTTCATATTATCCAAGATAAATGTTTTTTATAATGAATATTGTGTTAATGCAAAAATATAATGGGCAATTAAAATATATAAAATTGTTGGCTTTTGATAGAAAATTTGTTTTTGGGTCATTTGGACCACTTTTGTTTCTTCAATAATAATTATCCAAATGTGCGACATTAATTGTCTAAATTTGAAAATTTAAAATTTTCAGAGATACACGTTGGGTTTTGAAACTCTGGATGGTCTCAAATGGAAAACTCATGAATACAAAGTTTGTTCCACTCATCAAAATCTACATTTGGTCTAATGGTCAACTTTTCATTTGTAAAAGTTTGAACCACTCAATTTTGAATTTTGAAAGAATTCATAGCCAAACGCTGGTTTTTGCAACCCTGGATGGTCTCGACTGGAAAAGTCTTGAATACCAATATTGTTCCACTCATCAAGATCTACATTTCATACATAGACCATTTTTGCATTTGATAAAGTGTTGGCAAAGTGTAGTTGAAAATCCACAATTCCCACATATAGTTTCATATAGTTTGTGTGAGATTCAAGATTTGGTGAGTATTGTTTATTTAAACTTTTTCAAATAGAAAAAATGGTCTATATAAAAAGTTTGGATCTTGATGAGCTCTAACAACTTGGTTTTCCAAAGTTTTTCATTTCAAGTCATTTAGTCTGTCATTTGACAAGTCTGACCAAAACACGTCTTTGATTTTGAAAACATGTGCCTAGGACTTGCTAAAATTTATCCAGATGAAAATATGGTCCATGTATCAAATGTAGGTCTTGATGAGCTCTAACAACTTGGTATTCAAAAGTTTTTCATTTGAAGTCATCAAATAGGTCATTTGACCAAGTTTGACCAAAGTCAAAACATTGGTTTTTAGAAACACACACTTTGACCAAACCCTGGATGATCTCGAATAGAAAACTCATGAATACAAAGTTTGTTCCACTCATCAAGACCTACATTTGGTCTAATGGTCAATGTTTCATTTGTAAAAGTTTGAACCACTCAATTTTGAATTTTGAAAGAATTCATAGCCAAACGCTGGTTTTCAGAACCCTAGATGGTCTCGACTGGAAAAGTCATGAATACCAATATTGTTCCACTCATCAAGATCTACATTTCATATATAGACCATTTTTGCATTTGACAAAGTTTTGGTAAAGTGTAGTTAAAAATCCACAATTCCCACATATAGCAAAGTTTGAACCACTCAAATTTGAATTTTCAACACATAATGTTACAATTATATTACACAAGATGTCAAATACACATTATTAATTTGAGTTCACTACCTATATCAAGCGAGCATAGTGATAAACGTTTTCTTGACGTAATGCCCTCGGTTATGATCATTCCGTAACCATGGAGTGTCCTCAGCAGCGAGCAGGATGCTTGGGTCTTTGGCCACACAGAAGGGTGGGGATTCGTTCATCCTTTTCATAATCCTCTGACACGTCTGACTTGTCTTTAATTCCCATGATGTTTCTTTTCCCTGTAAGAACTATGTGGCGCTTTGGCTCGTTGGTTTTTTTCTCGTCGTGTTTCCCTCTCTTGGGTTTTGTAGACATGTCTTTCACATAGAACACCTAATTCACATCAGCAGCAAGGACGAATGGATCATTTCTATACCCAATATTGTTGAGGTCCACTATTGTCATTCCGTACTCCTTATCGACTGATACCCCTCCGTTCATCTTCACCCATTGGCATCGGAATAGAGGGACTTTAAAATTATGTGCATAGTCTAGTTTCCAAATCTCCTCTATGCGACCATAATATGTGTGTATGTTCCCATTCGGTTCCGTAGCATCCACGCGGACACCACTGTTTTGGTTGATACTCTTTTTATCTTGGGATATGGTGTAAAATGTATTTTCATTTATCTCGTACCCTTTGTACGTGAGGACGTGCCACGCTGGTTGCCTAGCGAACAAATACAGTTTATCTCCAATAGTTTTATCACCCTGATATTTTTTGTGCAACCAATCACCGAATGTCTCCATGTGATGACGCGTTATCCAAGCCTCATTCTTTCCAGGATTCTCGGATCGTATAAAATTCATGTGTTTCTCAATATACGGTTCCACCACAGTGGAGTTTCGAAGAACTGTATAGTGCGCTTTATTGAAAGAATCATCACCCTAACTGATATAAGTTTTCTTTCCTAGTGTACCCTTTTCACCAAGTCTCCCCTCATACCGTGATTCAGGAAGACCAATCGGGTCAAGGTCAGGAATGAAGTCCACACAGAACTCAATGACCTCCTCTGTCCCATATCCCTTGGCAATGCTTCTTTCTGGCCGACCCTGCTAGTGAACATATTTTTTTAGTACACCCATAAATCTCTCGAAGGGAAACATGTTGTGTCGAAACACAGGACCCAGGATATTACTCTCTTTGACCAGATGAACTAGGAGATGTGTCATGATATCAAAGAAGGATGGAGGGAACACCAACTCAAAGATGACAAGACATTAAACCACATCATTCTGTAGAGTAGCTAGATCAAAAGGATTGATTGCCTTCTGAGAAATTGCATTGAGGACTGCACACAGCTTCACGGTGGCCAGACGTACATGTGGAGGTAAAATTCCTCTTAAGGCAACCGGAAGCAATTGCGTCATAATCATGTGGCAGTCGTGCGATTTTAAGTTGACAAATTTCTTCTCCGGCACATTTATTATACGCTTTATATTGGAGGAGAACCCAGATGGGACTTTGATGCTTCTTAGGCACTCAAACATGTTTTCCTTCTCCTCATTGCTAAGAGTGTAGCTAGCATGTCAAAAGTAATGACGTCCATCATCTGTCTTCTCTAGATGCAGGTTGTCTCGTTCTTTCATGCGCTTCAAGCCCTCTCGTGCCTCAAGGGTATCCTTAGGCTTTCCAAACATACCCATGAACCCTAGGAGATTGACACAAAGATTCTTTGTCAGGTGCATTACATCGATCGAGTGGCGGACCTCAAGGTCTTTCCAATATGGTAGCTCCCAAAATATTGACTTCTTTTTTCACATTGGGGCGCGCCCTGAAGCATCTTTTGGAACTGGTTCACTGCCTTGTCCCTTTTGAAACACTACATTCAAATCATTGACCATCTTGAATACCTCTGCCCCATCTCGGTTGCCTGGCTTGGACCGGTGTTCTGCCGTACCTTTAAAATGTTTGCCTTTCTTTCTCAACTGGTGGTTCTTAGCAAGAAATCGACGATAGCCAAGGCACACGACCTTTTGACATTTTTTAAATAGACAGCCTCAAGGTCACCAAAACAATGGGTGCATGCCTTATATCCCTTATTTGTCTGTCCTAAAAGATTACTTAGAGCTGACCAATCATTGATTGTCACGAACAACAATGCTCGCAGATCGAATTCTTCCTGTTTGTACATATCCCACACACGCGCACCCGGTTTGCTCCATAGCAGCTGGAGTTCCTCAACTAATGGCCTTAGGTAGACATCGATGTCATTGCCATGTTGCTTCGGGCCTTGGATGAGCACCGGCATCATAATGAACTTCCGCTTCATGCATAACCATGGAGGAAGGTTGTAGATACATAGAGTAACAGGCTAAGTGCTATGACTAGAGCTCTGGTCCCCAAAAGGATTGAATCCATCCGTACTCAATGTGAACCTTAGGTTTCTTGCGTCATCTGTAAAGTCCAAGAATTCTCTATCTATTTCTCTCCACTGGGACCCATCTGCAGGGTGTCTCAATATGTTGTCCACCTTATGGTCTTCTTTGTGCCATCGCAACAACCTTATGTGCTCCTTGTTTCTGAACAGTCATTTTAGGCATGGAATTATTGGAGCATACCACATAACGTTGGCAGGGATTCTTTTCTTCGGACGTTCTTCATCCTCAACATCACTAGGATCATCTCGCAAGATCTTGTACCATGATGCATGACAAACAGGGCATTTATCTAAATTCTCGTGAACGCCATGGTATAGGATGCAGTCATTAGGACACGCATGTATCTTCTCGATTTGTAATTCTAAAGGGCATACGATCTTTTTTGCTTCGTATGTAGTGGTGAGCAATTCATTAGACTTTGGAAGCATCTTGAGCTACAAATTTCTTTCAAATTCATACACACGGCACATGGGCAGCACATAAAACCATCCCGCTTGTTTTCCTCTGCCACTCTGCATAATTCTCGCACGCCCTCAATAAACTCATTGGAGCGGCGATCGGCATTGTACATCCAATGGCGTGTCATTATCTGCATTATATGACATCACATAATTAAAAGCCCAGCATAAGAAAAGGGCACGGCACAACCTTGTCTAATTGAGTTCAAAATTTTATAAGTGGTTTATCATTTCATAGAATTAATTTGTGGACGTTAATAAAAAGATAGCAAAATCATAAAATTTGTATTTTTCTATTAAAAGGTGTAATTTTATCTCTAAATAAAATTAATTTGAAGAATTTTTAAAGTTAAAATTAATTTGTTTCAAAATTACAAAGAATCAACATTATTTAATATTTTAAATTGAGAACATAAACAAATTAAAGTAAAAAGTATCCTTAAAAAGTCTATAATAGAACTAAACATTATATGTGTATACTATGTTCTAGGTACTATAATTAGCATCGTTCATAAAAATTCAAACATGAAAAGTGATTGGACCTAGCAATATGAAATAAAATAGCCATATACAACATGGATTTACATATGGTGCTGCTAAAACATAGGAGGATGAAGCTAGCAACCTTTCAAACAAATCGACGACGGCGTAGAAGCATTTGAAGTGGATTGATCGCCGGAGATGAGACAAGCAAGAACAGTGGAAGAACAAGCAACAAGAACATGAACAAGGAAGCTCGGGCTCGGGCAAGAAGGAAGAAGAGGGAGGTTCAATTTATAGGGGGAGGTTTTAATCTCGGTTGGTAACACCAACTGGGACTAAACCCAGTCCTATAGTCTCGGTCGGTGCCATGGATTGGGACAAAAGCTGTAGTCTCGGTCCATGGAACCGACCGGGACTAAAGGCAGGGCTTTAGTCCCGATTGGTGTTACCAACCAGGACTAAAGGTCCCTCACGACAGCACCTGACAACATAGTCGTTGGTGAGGGACTAAAGGTCTATTTAGTCCCGGTCGCCGAAATCGCCAAGACTAAAGGCATTTTAGGCGATCGACGAAAGGTCAGTTATGTAGTAGTGATTATGAGATTTAGTCATATAGTACATAAACATACAATTATGTAACAAGGAAGGACGTACTGTATTGATTTCTAGATATCAGGCCTATAATATAAGAATATAAAGGAACCCATCTCAATAAAAAAAGAATATTAAGGAACATGTTTGCATGTATAACATGCTTATGTTTTTTTTTTCTTTCCTAAGATATCAAATCTTTCCATTATCTATCCCTGTTAATGATTCTGTTCATGTATACTTTTTTTTAAAACGAATCAAGCAGTAGAGCTGCCCATTATATTAAAAAGCAGATTAAGTCGCAAAGAAAAGAAAAAAAATACAACTTCGGACAGTTGGATTGGGCCATCAACACACACCAAACTCAAACTCAAAGAAGAAAAACAACTCTGGCTGGTCAGAATGGGACCTCGACACGAGCCACACACAAAGCTCAACACATATCACACAATCAGCCGCCTCCAAAAACCACAATCCGGTCACCACACTGCGACACGAACAACCAGACGACAGAGTCGTCAGGACGAAAACACTAACATCACCGCTTGCGCCGTCGTTGCTGACGTTGTCCCACACCGAGATAGCCCGTTGCCGAGCAGTGGAGTACGGCGAGCTACCTCTGGCGCTCGCCAAGCCAACCCCATCCACCAAGATCCAACACACACACCGTAGCTTCCAGGACCTAGCTGTCTCATCAAGGTGGAAGTGCCACACACATCCTCCAGCTGCCAGTCAGAGCGCCTCCTTGCGCCAGAAACAGCCGCCGCTAAGCAGGACTGCCCACCGCCACACCACGCAGGTCACCTCGGCAACACAAATCTGCTAGCCACCACCTCCCACGTCGGCCTCAACCACCAACTCCGTGGGCACCTTCCACGCCGGCCTCCTCGCCAACTTCGTGGTCGCAACTGACGTACGGTCTCATCAGGCCGTCGCCCTCCACTGCCAAGCAGATGCAAACCCTCCAATCATCGCGCGTAACACCCTCCTCCTGACGGCCTTCCTCTGGCGTGGATACCGCAAACTTGAGTACTTGACTAGACCTTCACCGTCCTCGCCACACCGCTGGCTGCCGCCATAGACTAACCAAGCATGAGCTTCCAAAACAACGCCTCCAAGGATGGAAGCGACGCCACCGGCGTCGCCTGACCAAAAGGTCAAGGTTTTCATCCAGAAAAGACACGGCGCGCAAAGGAAAGAGGACCGTTCGATGGATGCTTCCAAGGAGGAAAAGGGCATCCAAAGGTGTCACCGTCATCGGCCCAAGAAGGAGAAGGCTTTCGTCATGGGGCCTCAATCCCATGCACGGCAACAGTCACAGTCTGTCTGCTGCGCCAAGCCATTCCGGCCGCCATCATGCAGCTGCCAAGCGAGGCGACCGCGCCGTGCTACCGCCGCTCGACCCTCTGTGCTGCCGCCACAGCCATCCTAGCCACAGCCGCGCGACTCGCCGCGCCAGCCCTTCATGGCCCCGCCACACGTCGGCCTCATGTCTCGACGGGCTGATGCTGCCACCCTGCAGCTCAGTGAAGCGACCTGCAACCACGCCGCTCCTTGCCCACGACCGATACCCACACGTGCACGCACAGGCATGGCTGCGAACGAAGCCGCATAGGACCTCCCTGATGCCATCGTGAAGACTCAGCCTCCTGCCGCCGGATCCGGCCACCGCACCGCCGGGGCCACCACGATGGCAAAGCTAGAGCTCTAGGCATGGGGTGCCAGATCTAGGCGAGGCAACGCCAGATCCATCAGCAATGAAGCCGGATCTGTGTCGCCGGCCACCACCATGCGCCATCTACTGTAGTCATCGTCGACCGCACGCCGCCACCCTGAGCTCCCAGCTGTCTCCATCAGAGAGAAGATGAGAAGAAAAATCCCCACCGCCACAATCCTCACTCTCCGCCAGGCTTCTGGCATCAGGCTCCAGTGGCAGCAGGGATATGAACAAGTCGAGGAGGAGCCTGAAGGCACCGATGTAGATGTGTTAACACCAGAGGAGGGGGAGGAAGGGAAGCCGATCGAAGCCGGAGGTAGGAGAAGAACAGAGGCGGAGGAAGGATTGTTGATTCAGTTTGAGGTTTCTGTTCTTCGTTACATTGCCAGCTCAAGGCTACGACATATATGTACTACTCCCACTCAGCTCCCAAATACAGCTTGTTGGGCTTCACTTGGTGCTTGGGCCGACGGGCAGCTTCACCTAGGTTGGTAGGAGATGGGCCTAGGCGAGCGGTGCTGACACTCCCCTCCTCTTGAGAAGCGGCATGCCCCCATGCCGACGCCCTGGGAAACTGCTGACGAAGGTGTAGAAGCGGCTCCCATGTTGATAGCTCCAATGGCATCTGGGACCACTGGACAAGCACTTCTTCAACTGGATGAGGGCCAGCAGTCTAGCGGCGCTGCAAGATACGCTCCGGCACCTGAAATTCAGGAAAATCAGCAGGAAGAGCAGACGCCACCACCTGGGAACCAGCTGACTTCTTGAGCTAGGACACATGAAAGACTAGGTGGACGAACACCGAGGCAGGCAGCATCAATTTGTAAGCGACTGATCCCACACGAGCTTCAATGCGGAAAGGCCTAAAGAACTTGAACGACAACTTGTTGTTAGAGCGTCGAGCCAGTGAAGACTGCACATAAGGTTGCAGCTTAAGATAGACCAACTCACCCACTGCGAACTCCCTTTGTGCTCGAGTTTTGTTAGCTTGGCGCTTCATGCGAGCCTATGCCCTTTGCAGATGCTAGCGAATGACATCCTACATTAGAGCTCGTTCTTCCAACCACTGCGACAGTTCAGGAACAGGTGCAGCTTTGGAGACATCCAAGCCCAAGTGTCTCGGCAGACAGCCATATAAAACCTCAAAGGGGGAGCGTCCAAGGGCAGAATGTGGGCTAGAGTTATACCAATATTCAGCCAATGACATCCAGGAACTCCAGCGACTAGGGCATGCGTGAATGAAGCAACGCAAATAAGTCTCCAGACATTGATTCACCCGCTCCATTTGACCATCCGTCTGTGGGTGATATGCAGAGCTCATGTGCAGGGCTGTGCCAGCCAGAGAAAACAACAACTGCCAGAACTTGCTTGTGAAGATTTGATCGCGATCAGAAACAATGGAGACTAGCATGCCATGAAGGCGAAAGACATTGTCCAGAAAGAGCCAAGCCACCGTGGATGCAGAAAACGGGTGGTGCAAAGCAATGAAGTGTGCAAACTTAGAGTACCTGTCAACGACCACCATAATAGCATTGGCACGCCCAGATGTTGGCAATCCTTCGACAAAATCCATAGAGAGATCTTTCTAGGAGGACGTAGGCATAGGCAGCGGACTAAGGAGTCCAGGGTACTTGGATCTATCCAGTTTCGCCTGGCTACATACTATACAAGACTGCACATACTCTCTGATAGCAACACACATTGCAGGCCAATAGAACAATGTGTGAACCTTCTGGAATGTTGCTGGAATCCCAGAGTGGCCCCCCACTAGGCTATCATGGAGGACAGACATAACTTGTTGCTACAGTTGTACATTACTGCCAAGCCAAATGCAATCCTTGTATTTGATAATGCCTTGTTGCAGACTGAATGGTGGCCTGGTCGACGAGTTCAAAGTCAGCTGAGAAAGCAATGACTGAGCTTCAGAATCGGACTGATACCACTGCACCAAATCCAACAACCAATCGTGTGTTGGTGATGAAATAGCCAGGAGCTCCTCAGGCGCACCCCTGCGAGATAGAGTGTCCGCAGCGCCATTGTCAACACCATGACGATACTGCACCTTGTAACGAAGACCCATAAGCTTGGTAAAAACCTTATGCTGCCATACTGTATAGAGTCGCTGCTTATTTAAGTGAATCAGGCTCCGTTGATCAGTATGAATCACAAACTCATTGCGCAGCAAATAATGTCGCCACTGATCTACAACCATCAAGATCGCCAGGTACTCCTTTTCATACACCGAGAGACCCTGGTTGCACGGACTTAGTGCTTTACTGATATAGGCTAGAGGGTGACTGTTTTGTGTCAATACAGCACCGACTCCGTACCCACAAGTATCAGTTTCAATGTGAAATGGCTATGTGAAGTCAGGCAAACCGAGCACTGGAGAAGAACTCAAAGCAGTTTTTAGAGCCTAAAAGGCAGACTCATGAATGGAGGTCCAGATGAACATCTTATCTTTCTTGAGCAACTTCGTCAGTGGCTTCGCAATGATGCCAAAGTGCTTGACAAATTTCCGATAATACCCGGTGAGGTCGAGAAACCCACGGAGGGCTTTGACATTTGCAGGCTGAGGCCAATCTACAATAGCTCTGATCTTAGCTGGATCAGTGGACAACCCATCAGCGCTGATAACATGGCCCAGATAAGAGATGGTGCGCTGAGCAAAAGTACATTTAGACAACTTGAGACACCATTTGTCTGCTGCTAGCCAACCAAATACTTGAGCCAAATGTAGCAAGTGCTCCTCATAAGTGTTACTGTAAACTAGAATGTCATCGAAGAAGACAATAACAAACTTGCGGAGTCCTAGCTGAAGGGTGGCATTCATGGCACCTTGGAAGGTGCCTGGAGCTCCAGTAAGACCAAACGCCATCACTCGAAACTCATATTGGCCCAAATGGGTCTGAAATGCGGTCTTGTATTCTTCACCGGGGCTGAGCAGGATCTGATGGAAGCCAGCTCGAAGATCAAGAGTAGAAAACCAACTGGCACCTATAAGTTCGTCCATCAATTGATCAAAGACTGGTACATGAAACTTGCCTTTAGCAGTGATGGCATTAAGCTGTCGAAAATCCACACAAAAGCGATAGGTGCTGTCTTTCTTTTTGACCAACAGAACCGGCGAAGAGAATGGGCTGGAGCTCGGCTGTATTAATCCCTGGTCAAGCATGTCCTTCACCTGGCGCTTGATCTCATCTTTCATGCCAGAAGGATAATGATATGGCCGTATGAAAACTGGCTGCACCCCAGGAACAAGTGGAATTGTATGGTTACATGCTCGGTCAGGCGGTAAAGAGGTGGGTTGTTGGAAAACAACTGAGAACTTGTCAATGAGAGCCTGAATATCCAGTGGCAATGAACCTGAAGACTGATCGAGCATACTAGAATCCTGAACCGAGCAGACTTGCATCATGAGCTGAGAAGCATCAGAATAGTCAAGGCCTTGCAACACATAGTATTGGCCATGGTATGGAAGTGCCAACCATTTGTCATGCCAATGGACATGCATAGGACTGAATAATTCCAACCAATCCATCCCAATGATGACATCATAAGCTGTGAGGGGCAAAACTCTAAAGTCAGTGGTGAATGAGCAATGATCAACAGACCAATGAACTTGACGGAACAGGACACTACTCTAAAGATGAGCACCACCAGCTACTTGCACCTGAGTATGCAGAGGTTCTGAATGAACTCCACTCAGCTGAGAGGCTACTGACTCACTGATAAATGATGCAGAGCTACCAGAATCAAGCAAAATATGAACAGGGTGGCCCTGAATGAGACCAGCAAACCTGACAGTCCGTGATGACGGGGTACCCAGCATAACAGCTTTGGAGAGGGCCAAGAACACTTGTTCCTCAGGAGCAGGTTCACTTGCTTCACTAGAGGACTCGGGCAACTCCTCAAAAGAACTCTAGAGAGCTTCCACAGCCAACAGGATCTCTTGGGAGCACTTGTGGTCCTTCGTCCATGGCGCGGCGCACTTGAAACATAGGCCCATGGCTCGGCGATAAGCTTTGATGGCTGATAGCTTAGCATCGTTGGGGGCAGGCTCCTTAGTAGTGTTGGTGAGTAGAGGCTTGTCTTGCCGCGGTGGCGCGGGTAAGGGCAGAGCGCCCTTAGGAGCTATGTTTTGCCTCCCCGAGGAGTTCCAATCACCGAACCTGGACGGCTTTGCTGGAGCAACAGACGCCACCTCCTCGTGCAACAAAGCCAAGGTAGCAGCAGTATCCAAGTCTTTCGGACGTTGAACAAGGACCACAGACTTGATATCAGAACGCAAGCCATTGATGAACCGCATGGTAAAATATAGTTGGTCATGTTTTGGCGAATAAACCTTCAATTGATCCATGAGCTCAGTGAAGCGAGAAATGTAATCAGTCACGGTGGATGTCTGTTTGACATGGAAGAGTTGGCGAATAAGGGACTCATGCCGATCGCGATCAAAACAATCATGGATTTGGGCGCAGAAATCATCCCAAGTCTAATCAGGTATCTGGTACTCGATAGATTGGTACCACAAGGATGTCGGACCATCAAAATGCATCTCGGAGATACTGATCCAAAGGGAGGGGTCGACAAAGTACATTTTGAAGTACTTCTCGGCACGGGTACGCCAATGACGGGGATTGTCACTGTCGAAACGAGGAAACGAGACTTTAGGTAGCTTGCCCGTGGGGGTGGCAAGGCGATGAAAATCACTTGGAGGGGGCGATGAGGATGGTACCTGAAGAAGGCATGTGGGTTTGGTGCACGATTTGAATCTAGAAGTGCAGGGTGAGGTGGAAGGTAGGCAACGAAGTGATGAGGGTTGGGAACATGGGTCAGATCGGGAGGTGCGGTGGGCAGTGGAGGAGGACGATGACGAAGGACAGATGTGAAACCAAGACCATGCGGCAACGCTTGTGAGGACTGAACAGGGGACGGTGAATGTGGTGACGTACCATTGGCCGGGACGGGGATCCAGGTCAGGACGACCCCGGATCCCAAATCCCGTGTAGTCGTGTCGACGCGGTGCCCCATCACGGGCGATTCGGCGGTGAGCCCGGCAGCATGCTGCGCGACCACCTTGGTGGAAGGTCGAAGAAGCCCGATGTTCAGCAACATTTCGTTGAACGCCGCGCCATCACAGGTCTTCCCGAGCCTCTGGACCACAATGTGGGTGTCGTCATGGAGGTCGTCCATGTCGGGTCTACACACGGCAAAATCAGCAGCCGTGGCCTCGAGAGTCGCCATCCGGTCGTCGTGCACGTCCTTGGTGGGGGAGGGGTCGACGCGTCACGGTCAGCGTAGTTCGCCTCGAGGGAGGCGAGGCGGGCAGTCGTGGCGAGAGGTTGAGGATCCGCAGGCGCGGCCTCCAGATCGGCGACGCGTCGCGAGAGGTCATCCATGAAGGAAGAGCGCGAAGCTTCCAGGGCGTCGAGGCGAGCGGAGGTGGAGGACGAGCGCTCGGTGATGCCATGCTCTAGATCCGTGAAGCGCCTGCTCCAACGCTCATCCTGCTCGTCGAACCGGTGATGGAGCTTCGCCAGCTCGTCGAGGACTAGCTTGAAGTTGGGCTCCATCGCACCTTAGGACCGCTGGAAACGGGTGTAGTGGTGGTGGGAAGGTGGGCGGGTGTCCAGGATGACAAACACGTATCTCTGATACCAGATTGTTAACACCAGAGGAGGGGGAGGAAGGGAAGCCGGTCGAAGCCGGAGGTTGGAGAAGAACAGAGGCGGAGGAAGGATTGTTGATTCAGTTTGAGGTTTCTGTTCTTCGTTACATTGCCAGCTCAAGGCTACGGCATATATGTACTACTCCCACTCGGCTCCCGAATACAGCTTGTTGGGCTTCACTTCGCGCTTGGGCCGATGGGCAGCTTCACCTGGGTCGGTAGGAGATGGGCCTGGGCGAGCGGTGCTGACAGGATGCTGCCTGAGCCGCCCCCAAACGAGAGCGACGCGGGGGCTAGCGCAAGTGTTCACTCTATGCCTGCAATACTAAGGGGTGTTTGGTTTGGGTTCTAAATTTTTGTCCGTGTCATATCGAATGTTGACTGAGCTTGATCATGGGGTGTTCGGATACTAATAAAAAATAAATTACATATTCCGCGACTAAACCGCGAGATAAATTTATTAAGCCTAATTAATCCATCATTAGCACATTATTTTACTGTAGCAATGAGTGCTAATTATGGACTAATTAGGCTTAAAAAATCGTCTCGCAAATTATCCTCACCCTATATTTTTTGTTTCGTAAATAGTCTATATTTAGTACTCCATAAATATGTCCAAACATTGGATTTTTAGTCCGTGTAACCAAACATCACTACTGGATTCGAGCGGTTTGCCGAGTGCCTGGTACACTCGGCAAAGCGCCAAAAACACTCGGCAAACGCTTTGCCGAGTGCCGCACTCGGCAAACTGGACTCGACACAGGCTTGGTCAGCAAAGCACGTTTTGCCGAGTGTCAAACGTCGGGCACTCGACAAAGCGTTTGCCGAGTGTCAAAGACGTCACACGGCAAAGGAAGGCGCTAGCGGACGAAATCCTAACGGTCGGTTTGCCGAGTGTCAACCGTTCGACACTTGGCAAAGCGTGCACAGTTTGCCGAGTGTCATATGTTTGACACTCGGCAAAGTTTACATAGTTTGCCGAGTGTTACACTCTCGGCAAACTATGTAAACTTTGCCGAGTGTCAAACATATGACACTCGGCAAATTGTGCACGCTTTGCCAAGTGTCAGAGAGCTGGCACTCGACAAATTGTGCATACTTTGCCGAGTGTCAGCTCTCTGACACTCGGCAAAGTGTGTTCCCAGGCATGTCACATGTGGTCAGTTTGCCGAGTGTCATGGAGTTGACACTCGGCAAACTGACCAGAATCTATATTTTTTGTTTGTTTGTTCTATTTGCGACACAATGCACAAATATAATATATATCGTATTAAATCACCATAAATTTATCACATCAGTCATAAATCACAATCACAACAAGCTCACAAGTTCACAGTGTATTCTATACTCTTAACATTCTTTGATACTATGTAGCAGATTGGAGACATTTTCAATTTGCAAGCTTGAAAAAGACCACAGCATTTCATCAAAAAAAAGACCACAGCAATCAGTAAATGCCACTACACAATATGCTACTGTGAAGCCGGTATTGCTAACATATATCACTCTGAGATGTCCCCAGTAATAAATTGTACAACTTACTTGTAAAGGCAGTATTATATGCCAGACTGTCCTCAGAAAGTAAAAGCGCGATGATAAGTAAGTGTCAAAAGGAGAAAGGAAGATCATCAGAAGAATAGCATACAAGAAAACCTGCAAAGAGGCAAGAAGATATGTCAATTAGTTCACTACCCTGGATCTGAAAATTGGCGCATGAGTATGGAATATATAGCATGGTATTGTACTCTTCAACTGAATGAATGACTGGGTAACACGTTCTTCAATTTTATTTTATTTTTGTAAAAAGCATTACATGCAACTATCAGTATGTGCACCAATCTTGTGTATACTTTGCTGAAATATGCCTTGCTATATTTCACTGAATTGTTTTTGGTCATTTCTTTTGACATAGACAAGTCGTCACAGATTTCTGTAAAGCTAACACATAGGAAACTACAACTCATTCTGTAAAACTAATACCTTGTATAAACTACTACTCAGATTTTCTATTACGACGGGATGACAATTATCAATTAACACTGTTTAGCATTAGTTCATAGCAATGACTGTGGCAAATGAAGCTAAAACTAACCATGGATTGCTAAAATGATTTAGCCAAAGCCATGCTATCCACCTATTCAGATGACCGCAAGATTCCAATGATACTGGAAAGTAACTGAATTTTCAAACTGACTTCCAAAAACAGGAACAGAAAGTAAGAGATTCTTACTTTAGTTTGTATTAAAATCAGAACATAGACAGAAGAAAGACATGGCAAAACAAAAAATCTAAGAAAAAGAGCACCTATAAGAGGATTATGCAGATCAGCTATTTGTCCATGTAACACTCCGGTGTTACGCAAGCATTTGCATTGCAATCACGAGCACAACATGTCATGGCATTCATAATTATATGTGCTTAGGGTGTACCTTTAGTAAAATAAAAGTGTGGAAACTAGTATTGCGTAACATGTTGTGATAATGTGATAATGACACTCATCAAATTTGTGCAACTATAAATTTCATATCACTTAGAATGATAAGGAAAATTTTTGGAGCCACTAAATCACTCAAAGTTTTGTCAAAGATTTGTTTTAAAAATGTTATTTGAAATATTCAAAAAATCCTCTCTAAATTAGCTTTTATTCTAAAAATCAAAATCTATCCCGATTTGGACTTTGGTCTTAAAAGCAAAGTTGTAGAGAATTAAATTCTAAGCAACTTTTGTTTTTGGGTCATTTTCAGAAAAGGTCCTTTTCTTGCTTAAAATGAGATTTGAAAATTTTTATTTGAATTTGTTTGAAAATAATAATTTGAAAAACCAATTTCTAACCTAAACGGGCCGCCGCCTCGCTTTCGGCCCGCTGGCCGAATCGGCCCGCGCCACCCCGCGCGCGTGCGCGCCGCAGCCGCCGCCTCGGCCCGGCCCGCGTCCGCTCGGCCGCCTCCTCCCGCCCGCTCACCCGCGCTCGCCGCGACATGCACGCGCCCGCGCAGACACCGCGCGCCCCGTGGCCGGCATGCGCCGCTCGCCGTCGACAGCTGGCTGTCGGTGGCCCCCGCCAGCGCGCGCCTCACGCTTCTAAATCGCCTGCGCTCCGCATCCACCCTCCCTCTCCGAATTTCCCTGCCTCGGCCTTCCTCCGCTCAGTGCCGCGCGAGCACCTCACCGCGCGAGCGCCGCCACCGCCGCACCCGCCGGCCAAATTGGCCGACGGTGAGCCGCCATAGCTCGCCTTCTCGCGCACCCACCTTCGTTTCCTTCTCCGACACCCCGTGCGTACCTCGTTGCCGTCACCCGAGCCAAGCAGGTGCGGATTTCGTGCATCCGCCGCCGGCGGCCATGGCGCCACCGCGCGCGCGGCCTCCCGCGGGAGTGATTCCCCGCTACCCCTCTTGCTTCTCTATCACCGAAAACGGGTCCACCTCCTCCCCGCGCACCTGTTCCTCGCTTTTCCGCACCCAGGCGTGGTCGGCAATGGCCACCGGCCGGTCGTCGCGTGGCCGCGCCGTTGCGGTCACCGTCGCCTCCGGCATCTCCCGCCCCGGCCTCCTCGCGCGAACGGCCATGGGCCGAAGCCAGAGCGGGCCTGCTCGCTCGTTTCCCCCCCCCCCCCCCCCCCCCCCCGTGAGCGTGGACCAGGCCGAGAAAGGCCATGGGCCAGTTTACTTCTCCGGGCCGGCCCAGTTTTAAAAATAAAAATCGTTTTCTATTTTCTTTTATTATTCATAATAAAGGATGTTGTGGAAAATGTTTTTGTATTCATTTGAGCTCCAAAAATTGTGAAATAAATTTCTATGAACTCATTGGAACCAGATCTACAATCTAAAAATATTGCATGTCAATTTTGGGATACTTTTCTGTAGAGCTTTAATTAATTCTTGATATTGCTGATATCTTGTAAAATGGTTAGTAAATCCTATATGTATCAGAAAAATATGATTTCAAGTTTGTTAATCTTCTTATATCATGTACTTCCTAGGAAAAATATGTTTCATACATGTGCTGTGGAAAACTTTGGAGAAGTAGTTCAAGTACCTTTAATGGCTGATTTTTGTTATTTTTGCTAGAGAGCAAACTTTGTATAAAACATGCATGTGATAATTTTTGTACAGTCATTATATTCCATGTAGAACCTAGGAAAAATATTAATTCTGTTGTTTGACACTTTTCATAGTACAAAGTAATTTCATACTCATTTTTATGCTATAGCTTGTCATTTTTGTATAGGATAGTTTGCTTATCCAAATGCCATGAAATTTTTATGGTAGTCTGTTTAGGGTAGTATTATGCTACTATAATTTTCTTAGATTTTTAGGAGCATCAGAATTATATGTTGCTGTTCAAACTTATTATTAATTAGGTTTTAAGCAGGTGTTGCTTTAAGTATGATTCAGAAATTTTGTAAAGCTTTGGTGTATCTTTGAAGCATTTCATAAGATATGTTAACTTGACATGTTAGTAGTAGAAGAGAATGCAGTAGATGACATGTGCTTGTAGTGTATAGTTTCTTGGATGATGTTGACTACCTTGCATTTCAACATATTCATTGCATTCATCTCCTTCGATGCACGCTTGCATAATCACTTACGCGCATTGCATCATACAGGATCGCAAACCGAGAACCCAGTCGTCTTACCCGAGGAGCCAGAGGAGCAGCTCGAGGTGCCGCAGCAGGAGGTGACAGAAGCCGAAGAAGAGGTCGGTGAAGAGCTCCCCGAGTGCCCCGACCACCGTCCGAGCTCTTTTGAGAGAGGCAAGCCCCGGAGCATTTCTCTCCCGGTTTGCAATTAATTTATTATTAACTTTACTTAATTTGATGCATTACGTTTAGGAGTTGTTTGCAAACGTTGCTGCATTATACCTTGCTTACCTTTGTTATACTATATCCTTGTTACCCTGGTATCCGTAGTCGAGTCAATGCTTAGCTTGCTTAGACCGGTAGAAGTCGGGTGATTTCCTGTCACCTGCGAGCTATAGGTGGTTACCTGGATCTGCTTGGATGACTATGAAGTCATGGAATAACTAAGTGTGGAATGAATTTGAGACCGGGCAGAAACTTGCAGGGTTTCGGACTGTAGTGCTTTCCGTCCGTGTCGATTAAGGACCGTCCATTGTTGTCCCTCGGGTCATGTTGAACGCATGCCTCACATTTAGCTGGCCGGATAAAGTACCTTCCGACCGCGAAACTGGGAGATTATTCGGGCCGAGTGGATTGCCCGCAACGCACTGTACCGGAGCAGCAGTGGCAGGATACGGGGGCGTGATGATAAGGCCAAAGAGCAGTCGGGCGGCCCCCGGGTACAAGTGGTTCCTGGCAAGCTCACGACTTTACCTGAATGGTTGACTCAGCGACCAACACCTCACTTTAACGGGTGAGTGAGGTTTATGTGAGGAATAACTTACCAGCTGGTTAATAATCGATTCGAATCGCCATCGTTCACTGGATAGTGAACACTTACTTGAGCTACATCATCGTAGTAACATTGATGGAACACTTGGACAGTTATATGAATTATGACATAATGGAAGTTGTTAATGATCATTGGTTATTATTACCTGTTTAATTACATGTTACTTTAGTACAGGTGCAAATGTAGTTGACAGGTTAATAAAGATTTAACTTAATGCAAAGCTTTTGTAAAGGTTTTCCTAAATACTAAAAATGCTTTTCTTGCAAATTTGTCAGCTAACCCACCAGAAAGCCTATCATGATTCCTTGGTGTCTTTTATTTCTGGTTTACGACGGGTAAGTCTAGCTGAGTACCTTCTCGTACTCAGGGCTTTGTTCCCACTTGTTGCAGATGGGCAGATGTACTACGGGTATTGTATCAACTGCCTCTATCCTACGATGGGCGAAGCATAGGACCATGGGCAATGGTCATTCGCTACTTCTCGTCTGATGCTTTTGCTAGAGATGGTCACAAGCTGGCACTTTATTTCAAAATGTTGTGTGTGTGCGTAATTTGAACTACCGCTTCCGCTATTTTTATTCGAACCTGGTTTGTAATAACTATGTTTAAACTCTGATGTATTTTATGCCGCGAACATTTATATAACTTATGATGGTAACCGTTAAACTTAGTACGATCTTGGCTGTTATGTGAAATGGTTTGAAATCCGTCGAGATTTCACGGACTACTGGGTTATACGGGCTTAAGTTTGTTGAATTGTCCTTCCGTTGGATGATTTTCCTACTTAATCTCGTATAATTGGGTGGTTCTGTTACAGCTGGTATCGGAGCATGGTTTAACGTGATTACTGTTCACAAGTGTATTTAAAACAAAATTCTATTTAAAAAGTGTGATTTTAAAACTAAAGGTGTGCCAGTGGTCATATCCTGTATGCCCAGTTAAGGACTCTAGGTGGCTATTTAAGTACTAACTTGGGGTTTTTGCACCATATTTCTCTTTCGTTGCTCATACGGCGTGTTATTGTATGAGTGCCACTTAATTGAGTGGTAATGTATGGATCAGTTACCTCTACGCTTTGGTAAGTGTGAGCTGTGAGAGCATGATCGGATACACCGCCGATCTAGGGAGAGTGCTTATATGATACTAGAATAATTACATGTTTTACGCATGTTTTTATGAAAGTATCGCATGTGTGGGTGTTCCATCCGTTGAGGCGATGCCATCAATAGGACGATGTGTTTGGGTAGATACTACCGTTGTACACGCATCTAGGGATTCGTGTAGAGCGCGTAGGTAGATTTACTGCTTTCATACATTCATGGGGAATGGGGTGAAATGAATTTTCTACAGGCACATAACAGCGTTTATCGTGTAGATCGAATTAGTTACGTATATGAGAGATCGTTGGTATGCCACCGAATTCATCGTTAGATGTCTTTATTTTCTAAGTTTGTGAGAACGTAAGACTCGCGCATGCATCATACTGCCTGTGCATTTCATTCATAACCTGCATTCCTCCCCTTATAAAAGGATTATCTCAGTTTGATAAAAGTGACATTAACTTAAAATATGTCTCACCGGGTAATTTAAAACTTGTGCTACAGATGGCCCGCACGAAGAAGACTGCCCGTAAGTCCACTGGTGGAAGAGCACCCCGTCACCAGATGGCCCCGCGGGAGCGCCGCAGCACGGACACTTTTCTAAGTGAGTTTGGCATGCCCACCTTGCTTTGGAGAGTGCTCTATGATGTGGGGTATCCAGAGGGTCAAGAGCCGGTGTACTCCTGGAGTGAGAGTCAGTTAGCTGAGGATGGACTTGCAATAGTGGAGACCACCATCCCTGCCCTTGGTGATGCGCCAGAATGGGATGGTTGGTATTTGGAGTTTGAAGGACGCACTCCAGTTGAGGGTGCAGAGGGTGCAGCCTTTCACGTCATCCGAGACATAATGAGCAGGTTTCCTAATGAGTTGGCAGCAGCTTTGGCAGGCACCTTCCCGAGAGATGATCCTCGTAATGCCATTTGGGTGCAACCGCAAGGAAGTGCCCTAGTTAGAGGTCCAAGTGAAGGACGGGCTAGTGACAACCACACGATGAGTGCCATGTATGCAGCCATCAAAGCATACCAGGGTCTTGAGAGTACCTATTGGACCTTGACTGGTCTGCGTGGCAATGACCGGCTTGAAGCAAAGAAGCAGAAGAAGAAGCAAGCACGTGCTATAGCTAGCTTGCAGGAGCAGTTGGCCGACATGAGCTTGCAGCGAGATCGGGCTCTCGAGACAGGTGAGAGTGCTATGCAGTGGGTACAGACATTGACTCAGGCCAACAGAAATGCAGACCGCATGATTGGATAGCTAGTGCAGGAAAGGAATGAAGCCTGGAACGAGAGGGACCTTCTGAGGCAGAGGGTCGAGGAGCTAGAAGGGTATAATGCCAACTTGCATGAAGAGTTTCATGCCCTCTACAACGGGATAGGCCCGTATGCTCCTCCGGATGCCGCCTAGATGGACATCGACGACGACGCCGCTACTGATGGTAGCAATGGTGACGCCTCCGACCTCGACGACGGCCCCGAGGAGTAGGCTAGTTGCCTTGCGTTAGTGATAGGCTCTGTCACGATGGCCTTCTTTTGGTTTCCATGTATCGTGTTGTATCTCGTTCGATCTTGAGACTGGCGATCTTTTGAATCATGGTTGTGTATGTGATGCTCGAACGCATAAAAGTCCAGTGTATGTATGCTGGCAACGTGGTTGTATGGAACGTGATGTTGCATTCGAAGTAATTTGATTAGTGATGTTGTTTTAATTGGAATGTGATTATTGTGCCTCTATTTTATTGCATGACTTGCTCTCTCCAATAAATTCAGTATGGCATGATTGTTCATTCGAATACAATTACTACCACTTCGCTCAATTATTACTTGTTGCTGAAATATGCAGATGGCAAACACTCGCCGTGCCACGTATGAGGCCACTGAAACTGGTGGCAACGGTGCAGGGGCTGGTGGGGGTGGTGCAAACAACGTCAATCACCAGGAGCCACAGCCAGAGCCACAATTGCCCCCTCCTCCACCGCTCACTGCAGAGGTATTCTTCGTACAGTTCCTTGGAAGCCAGCGCAACGCTGAGCAGTCACAAAGGAATATGGAAGATTTTCTGCGTACCATCGCTGAAAATGTTCAGAGGGGAAATAATCAAGGTGGTGGCCATGGGGTGAACCAGTACAGCAATTTCAAGGATTTCATGGACACCAGGCCACCAGTTTTCAAGGAAGCAGCAGAGCCACTCGACGCTGAAGAATGGATCAACACTATGGAGGACAAGTTCCGTGTGTTGAGACTTACAGAAGTTCTGAAGACAGAATATGCTGCACATCAGTTACAAGGACCGGCAGGGATGTGGTGGAAGCATCACCGCACCACCTTTCCTCCCAATACCCAGATTACTTGGAGAGAATTCACCGAAGCGTTTATGGGAGTTTATATTCCCCCAGGGTTGGTTGAGATGAAGCTCAAAGAGTTCTTGGCCTTAAATCAGGGTACCAAGACTGTGACACAGTATTTGCATGCATTTAACAACTTGTGTCGTTATGCTCCCGACATGGTCGACACAGATGCAAAGAGAATTGCTAGTTTTAAGAGAGGGTTAAGTCTGAAGATGATGAAGCATGTGGGTACCAATACCCGCGCCAGGTTCAATGACTTTGTCAGTGATTGTTTGAAACAAGAAAAGAACAACAACGCCTACACTGCATCCAAGAATCGTAAGAGGGTGTTTGAGTCAGGACCATCCCAGTCCAGAGTTGTCACTGCAAATCGTCTTTCTTATCGTCCGTCCGCACCTGGTGCAAGGTTCAGGCCGCCACAGCATAAAACTCAGAACTACAGGGGACCACAAAAGCCGTACAAGATGGCCGTGCCGCCAGCAAAGATCACCGCAGCTGCAGAACAGAGCAACTCCAAGGGAGCTATAAGATCTGCTGGTACAGTGAAGGGGCCCTGCTACAATTGTGGTCAGCCAGGCCACTTTTCAAAGTTCTGCCCTTATCCGCCTAAAAAGAAGCAACAGACTTATACTGCCCGTGTACACCATACCACCGTTGATGAGATTCCTGAGGGAGAGCCTGTAACTGCCGGTAAGTTTCTTGTTAACCATCACCCTGCAGTTGTTCTATTTGATTCTGGATCCTCGCATTCTTTTATGTGTCAAGCATTTGCACGGAAGTATGAATAACTATGCACAGAATTGAGTTATGGTTATCGTATAAGTTCAGCCGGGGCTGATGAGTTAACCAATAAGATGGTTAGAGGGGCAACCCTTGAGTTAGATAGTCGAAAGTTTTGAGTGAACCTGGTAGTTATGCCTCGACTAGTTTTGGATGTAATAATAGGAATGAACTGGATGAAGAACTGGGGGCAGTCATAGATACAAGCAGTCGGTTGCTTACCCTTAAGGATCCGCAGGCAGAGGGTACTTTTCAGGTACCATTGCCCAAAAGAACAGACCTTGTGAGTGTGACCTATGCCATGGAAGTTGTTCCTATCCACCAGATCCCGGTAGTGTGTGAGTTCTCGGATGTGTTTCTAGAAGAGTTACCTGGCCTTCCTCTAGATAGAGATGTTGAGTTTGGAATCGAGTTGATCCCCGGAACAGCTCCTATTTCGAGGAGACCCTATCGGATGCCTCCGGATGAGTTAGCTGAGTTGAATAAGCAACTGGAAGAATTGCTAAAGAAGGGGTTTATCCGACCGAGTAAGTCTGAATGGGGATGTCCTGCCTTGTTCGTGAAGAAAAAGAAAGAGGGTACTCTGAGAATGTGTGTGGATTATCGACCTCTTAATGCTGTAACTATCAAGAATAAATATTCGTTGCCTCATATCGACGTTTTGTTTGATCAGTTGGCTAAAGCTAGGGTGTTCTCCAAGATAGACCTAAGATCAGGGTATCATCAGATAAAGATCAGGCCACAAGATGTCACGAAAACCGCCTTTTCTACCAGATACGGGTTGTACGAGTATCTTGTTATGTCTTTTGGCTTAACAAATGCTCCTGCATACTTTATGTATCTGATGAATACGGTTTTTATGCCAGAGTTGGACAAGTTTGCAGTTGTCTTCATTGATGACATTCTAGTATACTCTGAGCATGAGAAAGATCATGAAGAGCATCTGAGAATTGTCTTGACCAGACTAAGAGATCATAAGTTGTATGCTAAGTTCAGCAAATGTGAGTTTTGGTTGAAGAAAGTTCCTTTCCTTGGTCATATTCTATCTGAGAATGGAGTTTCGGTAGATCCGAGCAAAGTGCAAGAGGTTATGGATTGGAAAACTCCAACCACAGTGCCAGAAGTCAGAAGTTTCCTAGGGTTAGCTGGTTACTATCGCCGCTTTATCCCAGACTTCTCGAAGATTGCCAAGCCAATGACAAGTCTGTTACAGAAAGATCACAAGTTTGTGTGGATAGAGGAGTGTGAGACAGCTTTCCACACCTTGCGGAAACTGTTGACCACTACTCCAGTTCTTGTGCAACCAGACATCGAGAAACCTTTTGATGTATTCTGTGACGCATCAAAAACAGGATTAGGCTGTGTTCTGATGCAAGAAGGAAGAGTCATTGCTTATGCCTCCCATCAGTTGAGAAAATATGAAATCAATTATTCGACGCATGATCTTGAGCTTGCCGCCGTAGTGCATGCCTTAAAGATTTGGAGACACTATTTACTTGGTAATATGTGCAATATTTTCACCGATCACAAGAGTCTCAAGTACATTTTCACCCAACCAGAATTGAACATGAGACAGCAAAGATGGTTAGAACTAATTAAAGATTACAACTTGAATGTACAGTATCACCCTGGGAAAGCCAATGTGGTAGCTGATGCTTTGAGTAGAAAGTCACATTGTGTGAATATGCAACCCTTACTCGAAGATGGTTTTAATCTAATGCACCCTGTCGTGTTACATAGTATTCAGATCAGTTGCACCTTGGAGAGTAAGATAATAGAAGGTCAGAAAGCAGACAAAGGGATATTCCACATCAAAAAGAAAATTAAAGAAGAACCTTCAAAACACTTCAGAGTGGACGAGCAGGACGTGTTGTGGTTCGACAACCGTCATGTTGTCCCAAAGGATAGAGAGCTTAAGAATAAAATTATGGACGAAGCTCATCACTCTAAGTTGTCCATTCATCCTGGCAGTAGTAAAATGTATCAAGAACTAAGGCCTCGCTATTGGTGGGCAAAGATGAAGAAGGAAATTGCAGCTTATGTAGCCAGATGTGACACATGTTGTCGAGTGAAAGCTATTCACATGAAACCTGCTGGATTGTTGCAACCTTTGTCAGTACCTAGTTGGAAGTGGGATGATATAAGTATGGATTTCATCACAGGTTTGCCCACTACTCAGAAAGGCCATGATTCAATTTGGGTAATCGTGGATCGTCTTACCAAGACAGCCCACTTTTTGCCTGTCAAGACAGTTTATAGACCACCTCAATATGCCGAGAAGTATATTGCGGAGATTGTGAGATTGCATGGCATACCGAAGACTATAGTGTCTGACAGAGGGTCACAGTTCACCGCTCACTTTTGGGAGCATTTGCACAAAGGTTTGGAGACTAGTCTGATTCGTAGCACTGCCTATCATCCTCAAACAGATGGTCAGACTGAAAGAGTTAATGCTGTTTTGGAGGATATGTTAAGAGCTTGTGTGTTGTCTTCCAGAGGTTAATGGGAGTCGTGGTTACCTTTAGCAGAATTCGCGTATAATAATAGCTATCAAGAAAGTATCAAGATGGCACCTTTTGAGGCTCTGTATGGATGAAAGTGTAGAACACCTTTAAACTGGATTGAGCCAGGGGAAAGAAGGTATTATAGTATTGACTTCGTGGAAGAAGCCGAAAAGAAAGTTCATATCATTCAGCAAAATATGAGAGCAGCTCAGTCACGTCAGAAAAGTTATGCGGATAAGAGAAGGAGACCACTTGTGTTCGAAGTTGGTGACTATGTTTATCTAAAAGTCACGCCAATAAAGAAGAAGCGGTTTGGAATACACAGAAAGCTTGCCGCTAGATTTGTAGGACCCTACAAAATCTTGGAAAGGAAGGGTCCAGTGGCTTACAAATTGGAGTTACCAGAATCAATGGATGCTATATTCCCAGTTTTTCACGTATCACATCTCAAGAAATGTTTGCGCGTTCCAGAGGAAATAATTGAACCTCGAGGCATAAAACTTAAGTCAGATCTAGTGTATCGTGAGCAGCCAATTCGAGTTTTGGATTCCAAAGAAAGGGCTACTCGAAACAGTGTGGTGAAAACATATAAGATACAATGGAGTCATCATGATAAGGGAGATGCATCTTGGGAAACGGATGAATACCTACAAAAAGCATACGAAGATTTTTATAATAAATGGTTTGTAACCCAAATCTCGGGACGGAATTTTTATAAGGGGGGAGGGCTGTAACACTCCGGTGTTACGCAAGCATTTGCATTGCAATCATGAGCACAACATGTCATGGCATTCATAATTATATGTGCTTAGGGTGTACCTTTAGTAAAATAAAAGTGTGGAAACTAGTATTGCGTAATATATTGTGATAATGTGATAATGACACTCATCAAATTTGTGCAACTATAAATTTCATATCACTTAGAATGATAAGGAAAATTTTTGGAGCCACTAAATCACTCAAAGTTTTGTCAAAGATTTGTTTTAAAAATGTTATTTGAAATATTCAAAAAATCCTCTCTAAATTAGATTTTATTCTAAAAATCAAAATCTATCCCGATTTGGACTTTGGTCTTAAAAGCAAAGTTGTAGAGAATTAAATTCTAAGCAACTTTTGTTTTTGGGTCATTTTTAGAAAAGGTCCTTTTCTTGCTCAAAATGAGATTTAAAAATTTTTATTTGAATTTGTTTGAAAATAATAATTTGAAAAACCAATTTCTAACCTAAACGGGCCGCCGCCTCCCTTTCGGCCTGCTGGCCGAATCGGCCCGCGCCACCCCGCGCGCGCGCCGCAGCCGCCGCCTCGGCCCGGCCCGCGTCCGCTCGGCTGCCTCCGCCCGCTCGCCCGCGCTCGCCGCGACACGCACGCGCCCGCGCAGACACCGCGCGCCCCGTGGCCGGCATGCGTCGCTCGCCGTCGACACCTGGCCGTCGGTGGCCCCCGCCAGCGCGCGCCTCACGCTTCTAAATCGCTTGCGCTCCGCATCCACCCTCCCTCTCCGAATTTCCCCGCCTCGGCCTTCCTCCGCTCTGTGCCGCGCGAGCACCTCACCGCGCGAGCGCCGCCACCGCCGCACCCGCCGGCCAAATTGGCCGACGGTGAGCCGCCGTAGCTCGCCTTCTCGCGCACCCACCTTCGTTTCCGTCTCCGACACCCCGTGCGCACCTCGTTGCCGTCACCCGAGCCAAGCAGGTGCGGATTTCGTGCATCCGCCGCCGGCGGCCATGGCACCACCGCGCGCGCGCGGCCTCCCGCGGGAGTGATTCCCCGCTACCCCTCTTGCTTCTCTATCACCAAAAACGGGTCCACCTCCTCCCCGCGCACCTGTTGCTCGCTTTTCCGCACCCGGGCGTGGTCGGCAATGGCCACCGGCCGATCGTCGCGTGGCCGCGCCGTTGCGGTACCGTCGCCTCCGGCATCTCCCGCCCCGGCCTCCTCGCGTGAACGGCCATGGGCCGAAGCCAGAGCGGGCCTGCTCGCTCGTTTCCCCCCCCCCCCCCCACGCGAGCGTGGACCAGGCCGAGAAAGGCCATGGGCCGGTTTACTTCTCCGGGCCGGCCCAGTTTTAAAAATAAAAATCGTTTTCTGTTTTCTTTTATTATTCATAATAAAGGATATTGTGGAAAATGTTTTTGTATTCATTTGAGCTCCAAAAATTGTGAAATAAATTTCTATGAACTCATTGGAACCAGATCTACAATCTAAAAATATTGCATGTCAATTTTGGGATACTTTTCTGTAGAGCTTTAATTAATTCTTGATATTGCTGATATCTTGTAAAATGGTTAGTAAATCCTATATGTATCAGAAAAATATGATTTCAAGTTTGTTAATCTTCTTATATCATGTACTTCCTAGGAAAAATATGTTTCATACATGTGCTGTGGAAAACTTTGGAGAAGTAGTTCAAGTACCTTTAATGGCTGATTTTTGTTATTTTTGCTAGAGAGCAAACTTTGTATAAAACATGCATGTGATAATTTTTGTACAGTCATTATATTCCATGTAGAACCTAGGAAAAATATTAATTCTGTTGTTTGACACTTTTCATAGTACAAAGTAATTTCATACTCATTTTTATGCTATAGCTTGTCATTTTTGTATAGGATAGTTTACTTATCCAAATGCTATGAAATTTTTATGTTAGTCTGTTTAGGGTAGTATTATGCTACTGTAATTTTCTTAGATTTTTAGGAGCACCAGAATTATATGTTGCTGTTCAAACTTATTATTAATTAGGTTTTAAGCAGGTGTTGCTTTAAGTATGATTCAGAAATTTTGTAAAGCTTTGGTGTATCTTTGAAGCATTTCATAAGATATGTTAACTTGACATGTTAGTAGTAGAAGAGAATGCAGTAGATGACATGTGCTTGTAGTGTATAGTTTCTTGGATGATGTTGACTACCTTGCATTTCAACATATTCATTGCATTCATCTCCTTCGATGCACGCTTGCATAATCACTTACGCGCATTGCATCATACAGGATCGCAAACCGAGAACCCAGTCGTCTTACCCGAGGAGCCAGAGGAGCAGCTCGAGGTGCAGCAGCAGGAGGTGACAGAAGCCGAAGAAGAGGTCGGTGAAGAGCTCCCCGAGTGCCCCGACCACCGTCCGAGCTCTTTTGAGAGAGGCAAGCCCCGGAGCATTTCTCTCCCGGTTTGCAATTAATTTATTATTAACTTTCCTTAATTTGATGCATTACGTTTAGGAGTTGTTTGCAAACGTTGCTGCATTATACCTTGCTTACCTTTGTTATACTATATCCTTGTTACCCTGGTATCCGTAGTCGAGTCAATGCTTAGCTTGCTTAGACCGGTAGAAGTCGGGTGATTTCCTGTCACCTACGAGCTATAGGTGGTTACCTGGATCTGCTTGGATGACTATGAAGTCATGGTATAACTAAGTGTGGAATGAATTTGAGACCGGGCGGAAACTTTCAGGGTTTCGGACTGTAGTGCTTTCCGTCCGTGTCGATTAAGGACCGTCCGTTGTTGTCCCTCGGGTCATGTTGAACGCATGCCTCACATTTAGCTGGCCGGATAAAGTACCTTCCGACCGCGAAACTGGGAGATTATTTAGGCCGAGTGGATTGCCCGCAACGCACTGTACCGGAGCAGTAGTGGCAGGATACGGGGGCATGATGATAAGGCCAAAGAGCAGTCGGGCGGCCCCCGGGTACAAGTGGTTCCTGGCAAGCTCGTGACTTTACCGGAATGGTTGACTCGGCGACCAACACCTCACTTTAGCGGGTGAGTGAGGTTTGTGTGAGGAATAACTTACCAGCTGGTTAATAATCGATTCGAATCGCCATCGTTCACTGGATAGTGAACACTTGACTTGAGCTACTTCATCATAGTAACATTGATGGAACACTTGGACAGTTATATGAATTATGACGTAATGGAAGTTGTTAATGATCATTGGTTATCATTACCTGTTTAATTACATGTTACTTTAGTACAGGTGCAAATGTAGTTGACAGGTGAATAAAGATTTAACTTGATGCAAAGCTTTTGTAAAGGTTTTCCTAAATACTAAAAATCCTTTTCTTGCAAATGAGTCAGCTAACCCACCAGAAAGCCTATCATGATTCCTTGGTGTCTTTTATTTCTGGTTTACAACGGATAAGTCTAGCTGAGTACCTTCTCGTACTCAGGGCTTTATTCCCACTTGTTGTAGATGGGCAGATGTACTACGGGTATTGTATCAACTGCCTCTATCCTGCGATGGGCGAAGCATAGGACCATGGGCAATGGTCATTCGCTACTTCTCGTCTGATGCTTTTGCTGGAGATGGTCACAAGCTGGCACTTTATTTCAAAATGTTGTGTGTGTGCGTAATTTGAACTACCGCTTCCGCTACTTTTATTCGAACCTGGTTTGTAATAACTATGTTTAAACTCCGATGTATTTTATGCCGCGAACATTTATGTAACTTATGATGGTAACCGTTAAACTTAGTATGATCTTGGTTGTTATGTGAAATGGTTTGAAATCCGTCGAGATTTCACGGACTACCGGGTTATACGGGCTTAAGTTTGTTGAATTGTCCTTCCGTTGGATGATTTTCCTACTTAATCTCGTATAATTGGGCGGTTCTGTTACAGTCCACCCACTGTCACTGCATTTTTAAAATCCCAAATAGTTCAATATGAGACCAATATATTTCTCAAAAGCATAAAGAACTATCCAATTTAAATACCCAGGAGATCTGGTTATCATAAGCTTGAGGATCTTGCAAGCTCAGGCACATGTTAGACAGACTTGTCAAAACTATATACATTCTATATGGCACAGAATCGATAATATATTGGTGTATCGCTTCCAGAAAAAAACAGGTCAAAACTCATTTAAGCAATTTCTGTTTGCAACGTCAAATATTAGTAAAACCATCACTTCTAGAAAAATCAAGCATGAATCCTCAACTCCTATTTGCAATTACATTTTTTCATTTTAGCTTTCAGGCTCCCCCTGATTCCAATTGACTCAACAGCAAGCTTGTACCAATAAAAACAGAAATGATCAGCAACAATTTTACAAGGAAGCAACAAATTCCTAATAATTTTACATGATGGAAGAACAAGGAAGCATGAGCCTAACCCAATCAGATACAGTTACATGTAGATCCTCCCAGACCTTATTGGGTTCGTTTTCTCTGAATCATCAACCATGTCAAAAGACCAAGCTCAAGAACCAGAAGTGTTTTTTGAGTTGGATATTTTCTTACTTGGTGGGTGCCTGACAAGAATGACAGAAATATCAGAAGTACTTGGTGGGTGCCTGACAAGAATCACAACACGATCCCAACCGAGCAAACCGAAATAAACCGATGAAAGCAACATCATCACAACACAATCCAATCTGATATATTTTTTTAATAAAAAGAACATAAAATTCCTGCTAGTTGACCATACTGTTCCAAATTCTGATAGCCTATAACCTGTTTCGTATATACACCAATACATCATGGATCCAAAGTCCACACTATTATTATTCTATTTAAAACAAGGAGAAGCATAAACAGTTAAAATGAGAGAAAATGAAGGCAAATGATTTATTCACGTGATACATTTCACTGTAACAGGCATAACGAACAGGAAGCTTGGACTCCTGTTAATAAGATTAAAAGACGTGTAGTGTTTATCTTTTTTGCTCCCGTTTGATTATTGTTGACACACAGTTCAGTTCTAAAATAAAAGTAGCATCCGTTAAACTAACTACTGAGGTGACTAATAAGTAATTGCAATTTAATCAATGTCTCCAAAAGTCAATGGCTAGTTTATCATTTGCTGCTAAAAGGGGACAAACTGTTCCGCTTTTCAGATGGCACACTAATTACTGTGAAGACAAAAGGCAAGAAGAGAGTTTATTTTCCTGGCACACCAATTACTTCATCTAGATATGTTAGGTTCAAGGATGAAAGGAAACCAAACAAAATTGTAAGGGCTATGGACCGTCAAATCCATAAGTGCCTCACCTACGTACGAACAGGAAAAAAAATGTTTCAGTAATCAGCGCTCGCACACAACTGAAATCTACACAATCAAACTCGGTCATGCAGATTTGGCAAAGTTTATGCAGAATTACAGGGAACCTTATCACATAAATTCCAAAAAAAAATTCGTATCGAGAGGCGACAATTAGAGAATTCATCTGAATCAACATGAAATTACAAATATGGAACCTGCACATGTGTCACCTCCAAACGAATACTTATTGTGACTACACAGAGAAATGCCACCTCAAGGTCCACATGGAGGAGGGGATTATCTGTCGCTTCCTTGGAGCTTTAACCTGGAGCCTTGAGATCTGGAAGAGAACATGAGGGAGAGAGAGATAGGATGGAGAAAAAAACATACCTAGCGATGGCCCGCGAAGACGCCACGGATCCAGTTGCTGTTGAGGTAGCGGCAGATCGGAACATATGGAGAGGTAGGTCGCCAGTGGAGAGGAGTACAGCGACGACGATGGCGAGAGCCCCGCACCGCGAGCGCCGACAGTGCCGCGCCATGCGCGGCGCAAGGTGGACGAGGGCACGGAGCCCCGCCGTGGGGCCCCATCGTAGCGAGCCTCCGCGGGTGCTAAGGGAGATCCAAGTGGGAGAGAGAGGGAGAGGGAGAGGCGGCGTGGGGGAGAGGCGGAGGCGACGAAGGCGCAGGGCGGTGCGATGGATTGGAGGTGCTGAGGGAGGAGACTCGTGAGGTGTTGAGGCGACAACGGCGAGGTCCAGGGATTATGAATACGATGGCAGCGGCGGCGGTTCGAGTTGCCCAGATATTTTCGTAATCTGAGGGGAATTTTTTTTCGCTTTAGCAAGTGTCCCAGATCTGACACTCGGCAAAGTTTTCAATTTTTTTAAAAAAACAAAAAAAATTATTTAATTACACTTTGCCGAGTGTCTAGGTTCTGGCACTCGGCAAAATACAAACAAGCCAACTTTGCCGAGTGTCAACTAAAAACACTCGGCAAAGTGTACTGTTTGCCGAGTGTTTCTCTAGGACACTCGGCAAAATATTTTTTTGCTTTTGGCTTCCAATTTTTTTTCTGTAGGCTTCCTACGTTACCTTGACCAACATGTTGGAATTTGACACAATTTTAAGACATTTTGCTATATTTCTTTAGTTTATTTTTTTTCATTGATTTTTTTTGGAAAATGAAAGTTTGAACTGCAAGTGCATCGAATAATGACATTTCATTAATGCGAAAATGATATTCATGTAACTGACTGTTGTTTGAAGCCATATCCAGGAGGAGACTCGAAATTTCGCACATCTTCTTCTCGAAACTAGACCACAAACCTATGGATGAATAGTTTTAAAATTGTATAAAATCCAAACGAAGTCTGAAATTCATGAAACTTGTCTACAAGTCATTATATCACATGTGGATGCGGTGATAAACATTTGAGAAGATTTCGAGCACGTCATCACATACACTGCTTACAAACCCTAACCTATCAGATTTGCTCCCACGATATCACATGCGAAGATGTGAGAGTTTCTAAACAGTGTACGTGACGACATGCTTGAAATCTTCTCAAATTTTTATCACCACATCCACATGTGATATCATGACTTGTCGACAAGTTTCATGAATTTCGGACTTTGTTTGAATTTTATACAATTTTAAAACTATTCGTCCACAAGTTCGTGGTCATGTTTCGTGAAGAAGATGTGCGAAATTTCGGGTCTCTTCCTGGATACGGCCTTAAACAACAGTCAGTTACATGAATATTATTTTTGCATTCATGAAAAATCATTATTCGATGCAATTGTAGATCAAACTTACATTTTCCAAAAAAATCAAAGAAAAGAAATAAACTAAAGAAATATAGCAAATTGTCTTAAAATTGTGTCAAATTCCAGAACGTTGGTCAAGGTAATGTAGGAAGCCTACAGAAAAAAAATTGGAAGCCAAAATAAAAAAAAATTATTTTGCCGAGTGTCCCAGAGAAACACTCGGCAAACAGTACACTTTGCCGAGTGTTTTTGGTTGACACTCGGCAAACTAGTCATTTTGCCGAGTGCTAACGGACCACACTCGGTAAACCGCTGACGGCGGCTAACACCCCACCTTTGCCGTGTGTATACGTTTGCCGGCCGTGTGTTTTTGTTTGCCGAGTGTTGACACTCAGCAAAGTGGTATGTTTGCCGTGTGTGTTTGTTTGCCGAGTGTTAACACTCGGCAAACTAGTTTTTTGCCGAGTGTGAGTTTTTTGCCGTGTGTTTCCACTCTAACACTCGGCAAATGAGGTTGTTGCCGAGTGTCCGCGTTCTGACACTCGGCAAAAGATAAAACACTTGGCAAATCTCGGTTTTCCAGTAGTGCATGGCCTAATATCAATGTATACTGTTTTTAAGACCCATCCTGAATTGAGCTGATCTGTCTTGTGATCAATGGTCTCTCGTTTGAGTAACGTGGTGGCTTTCAATTTATTAATTAAGTTGATGGTTATGTGCGGATGTCGACGTCTTATAACAATTCATCACAAAAAGGGTTAATTAAATCCATAACATTACAAATGGCACGCTTTGAAACTTACCATATTCAACTATTCGGAGCAGTACCAGTACAATACGCGAGAAATCGAAATCATGCCACCATGCTATACGTGCATGATGATGTTGGGCCGCAGGCCAAGGTAGCTATACAAAAATTACGTATGGACTAAAAAGCACTGTCATGGCTTTTCTTATTTTTTTTTCTCCTTCTCTTTCCTACTTCAGCTCCCCTCCTCCATAGATGCCGACAGGCACCTGCTCGTGAGCTCCGACCATGCGCGTCTCCGATCCTCCCTAACCGAGCTCAGACCAAGCTCCTTGAAACCGTCCTCGACTGCGCAGCTACTTGTCAGACACCAGCACAATATCAAGGCAGTAGCAGTGTTTTAAATAGTAGGATAATATGTTTAACAGTATATCTCTAAAACAACTAATAGCGGAGCTATACCGGGCTAGGGATATAGCGGCTAAATTGTATATGAAACACAAATAGCGCCACCCTGCCTTAAAGCGGGCTATAGCGGGAGATTTAACACAATGGGCAGTAGACATTGGCGTCGTCATGCCATTGGCCTCGTGGAGGCCCCTCTAACCGCCAATGTGCCAACTGCCTACCGCCCAGCCTTGTGGCCTCACTGGTCATCAGCCCCATGCCTCACCGTCATCTCCACCTCGCCTTGCCTCGTGTGGTCGTGCCTGTACCTCGCCGGTATGCATTCCTACGGCTTCGTCATGTTGCACACGTACTCAATGGCTCCGCACATCTGGCTTCCCATGCTCGCCAAACCCCTGCTCTCCTTTCTTTTGTGGGTAAGCTCTCAATGTTGGGCGATGGCATGCGGCAGTGAGAGCCCTTCACTCCTCCTTCCTCTCGAACTTGTCCGCACGCTCTGGTTTCCTGGGGCGTGTGCTTTTGGAATGAAAAGGTGGGGAAGCTCTCCCCCGTTTAAATTTCAAAAAAAAACTCCTTCCTCTGTGCATGAATCATGATCTGTGACAATCATATAGGATTCCTCCCCTGCGTTCCATGACCGACGGCTCTCCATGCATATGTTGCCCCTCATCCATGCCAAGACTAAGGCAGCCTCCCTGCTCTCTCTTCCCCTAGACAGTGGTGGAGCTATGTGGAGGCCATCCTGGGCGATGGCTCCCCTTGCTACACGCAATTTGTAGATACTCTGTCCACGTGATCACTGGCTAGCAGTAAAAGTCTACACTCCCTATTTTCTTCATTGTCATGCATTGTCTATCTCCCGAGGTGGTCATAGCTGGTAGCTAGTCTTCTATTACTCTGATTCATCTCTCAAGCGCTCGCTGCTTGTTTGCCACTCACTTGTGAAATGCCCTACATGCCCTATATGTGTGTTTGCAATGATAAAGGGGCGTGCCCGAGCACGCTAGAGGGGAGGAAGGGAAGAAGACATGGATATTTCGGTCCATATGAGCTTAAAATGGTTCAAAGTAGGTCCTAGACGCATAGCATAGTACTCCTCCCGTTTCAAATTATAAGTCGCTCTGACCTTTTTGATACATCCATTTTGTTATATAATGTATGTCTATATGCATAGAAAAATGAATGCATAGAAAAATAAATGCACCAAAAAAAAGTCAAAGTGACTCATAATTTGGAACGGATAATTTAAAACGAAGCGAGTATATCATAATTCTAATTCCTCATATATTGCTATTATCAAGAAAGCCCTCGGCCCGACAATCCAGTCTAAAGTCTGGTATTTTGGCCTGATATGAGCACGGCACGACCCGGTGGTCTCCATGCCTAGGCCAGCCCCGCCCAACGCACAATGTCATGCCTAGGATGCTCCCATCATGGCACGTCCGACAGCACAACATGGCCCAGTTTTTCCACAGGCCTAACAAAGGCCCACTTCCTCATGCATGCTACTAGCATGACCTCCTCTGCCTCCGCACGTTGGGGACATCGAAGCCTCCACGAGTGAGACCCCAACAACCACCACCACCACCTCCCCCATCCAGTTGGTTGTCCAGCTCCACCGGGGGTTGCCTCCTCCCTCAACACGACGACACCCTCCTTGGCTCCTCTCCTCCTGGTTGCGCTCCCTCAACGCCTCTCCTTGGCTGCTGCTCCCCTCTCACTGGCTATGCTCCATCCTCCATGGAATCAGCAGCGCGCGCGGCTTGCTTGCGGCGGGGGCGTGGTCCATGGAAGAGCGGTGGCGGCACAAGAACACAGGCCACGGGCTGGCCCAACCTGCGGTATATAGGGTACGGTGTCGAGCTTGGGCCGATATCGATGGCCAGGCAGGAAGCAATATTCGGCATGGTCCGGCTACACTGGGCTGTGCTTTTTTCAGTGCCTGGCCGGGCAGCCCAGATGACCATTTATATGTATTGTAATGGTCCCACTTCAAGTAGCTGAATTGTAGTGAAAGATCTTAGAAACGTGTCAATTATAATGGTACGGATCTAATTAACCCTAACAAAAATGGTAGCTTGTAGTCGTGTAAATGAAACTATGGACCCTTCTATTGATGATTGAGAAGTCCAAAATTACATTTCTATTAATCTATTCGAGTTGAACTAACATGTACATTTATTTCTTAAAATGCAAAATGGTTGCTTTAGGAAGTAGGAAAGAGTAAGGCGGGGATGTTTTGATCCCAACTAGATTATAGTAATTAGATCATAGTTGCTCTTAGGCTCCAAACGTATTGTTTAAGCGGTTCAAACGTGTCTAAAGTTTAGCCAACCTTAAAAAAGATCATTCATTTATTAGACCACACAAAGATAATTCATTTATTAGACCACACAAATATACTAGGGTCAGTCCGTTCTGGACCGGAAACGTCCAGATGTTACTAAATTATCGAAGGAAGTCTCCTGGGAATTGTTCCCACCCAACCGGACGCGAGGCCTAAAGTGGTTCAAAGTTTATCCATTAACTTTAGCCATCTAAATTTAGACGATAGGATCAAAACATGACATATTTATTCCAATATATTGCTAAATTGTAGCCATAACATAATAACTAGTAATCTAATAGGAGTACGTACGTATACTCATGCATTGCAGCATATATAAAAATATAAAAACTACCATAACTATGATATTTGATTTGCGTTCCTTCACTAGACCAATAATTGCTTCAGGATGAGCTCAATCATAACTGGGCAGTTGGCTTTAATCTTCTCGTACCCTTGGGTCTCCATGGCGGCCTTGAGGTTCCCCGGAAGCGAAAGGAATTCCACGCAAGCGGCCTTGAGAGCACCGCAGCCGTGCTGCTCCGCCACCGCCAAGGTTCCGGCCACCGTGTCCAGGTCGATGCGCTGACACAGCATCTCCTCGCACATGAGCTTGAGCCTCTCGAGATTGTACCGGTGCGCCGCGGCGAGCAACCCCTGTGCCATCGCCACGGCGGCGCCCTGCGTCTCCTCCTCCTCCTTCTCATCCTCCATCTTGGACGGCAGCGCGTCGGTGTACATGAAGTGGAGCAGCGCCTTGAACACCTTGGGCTCCACGCCACCGATCTCCACGCGGCGACGGACGACCCCGCCGGACGCCTTCTCCTTGGGCGCGGCGAGCAGCTCGGCCTCGAAGACCGGGGACCGCGCCGCCAGCAACCACCCGTGCGCCTCGAACGTCTCCCCGCCGACGTCGATCACGACGTCCATGCCCTGCTTCTTCTTCCACAGCAAGTCGCCGAGGTCTTCATGCAAGTCCGACGGCGGCACTGCGACGCGCGCCGCCAGAGCGGCGGCGCTTTCAGCTTCAGCAGCGAACTTCTTGACGACGGTGATGTCACAGCGGACGGTGAAGCTGTCGTCCTTGACGCACCCGGACTCCTCCAGGTCCCTCCAGCTGATGAACCGCTGGAACCCCTTGCTCCTCGACGCTCCGTTGAAGGAGCCCACCTCCCAGAACCAGCGGGTGTACTCGGGAACCGGGTTCCCAGCCTGGTCGAGCAGGGCGAACCCGAACTGGACGGGCTCGGTTTCTTGCTGCTGCTGGCCGCGGCCGTCGCCGGCGCCGGCGGCGCCGCCATCGTCGGCGTCGACGAGCTCGAGGAAGAGGGACATGGAGTCGTTCCAGCTGTTGCCGTTGGGGTCGTACTTGATCCGCCAGGTGTAGCCCGCCGCGTCGAACGACGGCGACGTCGCGTTCCAGTCTACCGGCACTTTCCTCGTCGCCGCGTAGCCGCTGATGGTGAGGTTGTGTTGCCCCGTCACTTCGCGCGTGACGATGAAGGAGCGCGAGATCCGGTGGGCGGCGGACAGCATGGCGATTCGGCGGGCGGCTGAGGCGGAAGCGGCAGACGCCATGGCTTTTGGAACGAAGGAAAGCTTCTGGCCGGCGGTGGTTGGTTGCTGGCAATGCAGATTGAGAGATGGAGCAGAGCAGAGGCCAGGAGGATGATTTTGCTTTGCTTATATATAAATGGAAAGCTTAGGGATTGGGTCTGTTTGCACACGAGCGACGCAAATCACGCATGGCCGGTTAGTTAGGGCACGGGGCACCCCTGGCCCTAATCAACAAATTAAATAGGATCATCTCTCAATCTTGTGTGCGCTAGATCTAAAACCATCGGATCAACAAGTTCGTTCACAGCGATCTCTCCTATTATACGGATACCGATTGTTGTTATTATCCTCAAAGTTGTACAATACAATGCTTGTTTTAGTTAAAAAAACATAGAGTACTAGTACTAGTAATATTAATAACAAGAGAAAATTAATATTTTTCTATCACAATTGCTAAATGTTAATCTAAAAGTTTCAAAATACGGCAGGAAGCCAAATAGAGAAAAATAAGAAATAGAAAAACACATACGTTTATATGAACCTTGCATTTGCATAACCCTGACATATATATAGAACAACGAAACTGCTGGGTCCGGGATATCCGATGGGTTAGGATTCCATCGGATGGTACCATGGACCAAGCCGATTCGTTTCCCCGGCGCGCGCTTGCACTCCGCGCCCCCCGCGCTTACCCGGGGGCCGCGCCCGTGGGGACCGCTCGGGGCCCCTTCCCGGGTCCCACGCGCATCCCATGTGCAACACCTGATCTACATCTAAAATATCTAGATGCAACACTTGCAACATACGTCCAAAGACACATGAAACATTTCAAACATGCGCTTGAAACCCTTGCCAAAAAACACTTAAAAACAATTGCTAACATACGCCACATGCAAATAGAACCCTTGCAACATATGTACGAAATATATGCAACATCGAAATAAACACACTTGCAATATGCGTCTGAAAGAACAAATAAACATTGGGGACAGACGATTGCAATATACGTGTACAACCATTACAACATATGCAACATCCTGATCTACTTTTGCAACATCCCATTCTACTTTTGCAACATCTGTATGAAACACTTGCAACATATCTCTAAAACAACTGAAACATTTGAATTGTACACTTGCAACATGCATCGTATCCTGTTGCGGCCTCCTCCGCCATCTTCATCAGGGTGCCGGCGCGCCGCAGCTGTAGCAGGACACAAGGCCGGATGGCTTCCACGCCAAGGCCCGACGCTTCTACTTGCGCTGGTGGCGACTGTCGGCATCGTTGGGTGGGGCGGGTAGCGGAGCAAGAGCAGTGGGGTGGCGCGTGTGGAACAGGAGCAGCAGGGTGGGTGCACGGAGCAGGAGCAGCACCGGCAGCAGCATTAGGAGCGGCTGGCAGCGCGCACGGAAGAGGATCAGCAGGAGCAACAGGGCGGCGTGGTGAAGCAAGACCGAGGGCGGCCGTGGTGAGGGGGCGAGAAATAATTGAACTGCTCAACGATCATAAGACCGTATTGGCTTTAGAACCAACAAGAGAAACTCGAGGCCCATAGGTCACAAAAGTATATGGTGGTTGAAAAATGTCAATATTTGGCTTGTACTCCCCTGTCCCTTTATATTTGTCGCTATTGAAAACATACAAGTCAAACATTCTCAAATTTGACTAGGTTTATACAAAATATGAGCAAATATTTGTACCTCCAAATAAGTTTATTACGAAAATAGATTCAACGATCCATCTAATGATACTAATTACGTACCACAAACATTAATATTTTCTTGTATATATTTGGTCAAAATTGAGGTCATTTGATTTCTCGAGAAGTCAGATAAAAAGGGATGACGGAGTAGTAGCCAAAAGAGATGGTAAAGTGACAATAGAGGGTGCTGTTATAAATTGGTGTAGCACCAACCCTAAGTTGGATGTTTTGACGTTAGCAGCCCAATTGCTCTATTTTTGTGAGTGTTTTTTTTTTTGTGACGAATTTTTGTGTGTAGTTTGTGCATACCATCTTGCCCCTCGTAAAAGCTGAACGACATTCCAAAGAGCTGTTGGCTAGGAGCAACCGTTGCGAGCTGCCCCGCTTTTAGGTTCATCGTCAAGGTATAATAAAGTAGTAGAATTGGATTCAGGGCTTTTTCGTCCATCTTATCATCAAAGCTGTTGCAGGTTTTTTTAAAACGAGAAGCTATCGGCAAAATGAGTATACATATCACTATCACTATGTAAAAAAATAACATCATAGACGCGTCTTTACAGACATCACAGACGCGTGCCATAACGCATTTATAATAAGATCCTATTAAGCTCGGACTACAACACAGACTGGTGGGAGTAGCACTTAAATCAGATTTTACCTCGCGGATGGTACGGATGTAAAGGTCGAACTCCTTGATCGTCGTGACAACTACACGCCAATCTACGGTGAAGCATGCAATGTGATCGAGGACAACTTCACCATCAACGGTTTTGTTTAGGGACTTTCTCTTCTCTAGCATGGTGCCAACATTCGTACCATCATCTTTACCGTCCATAACCGGTTAGCGCGACTCCATGATCTCTGCAGCCCCCCGCATCGTATGTGTCCGGGGGTCATCAGGTGGGTCACTAAAAATTTCTTTTTCTCAGATCCTTCCTCCCACTTTTTTTCTGCAGTTCCACCACCTTCCGCTCTTCATTGTCCACAATTTTTACTTTCTAGTTTTCCATACAGAGTTCTATCCGTAAAAACTAAGAATATTGCATATATCCGTAAAAGCATAATATTGGGACGCGGCTCCCAGAAGCGGCCCCAAACAAAAAAAATCCCCACTCCCTCGTGTTTATCCCCCCACCCCGACCCCACTCCTTCGTGCTTATCCGCTTCGCCCGATGCAGCGTGGCCACTCATTGTCCGCGCCTCTTCCCCCACCACATGATCGTCGGCTGCCGCGTCATGCCCCACTGCCCCATGCCGATCGCCGGCCACGCCGCACGACCGTCGCAGACATCTATGCCGCTCACTCCCTCGTTGTCCGTCCATCCGTCACCCATCGCCATCGTGCAAGCTGCTGACCACGCCATGGTCGCTAGAGCGCATGTGCCGTGGCGCCTCAAGGTCTTCCCCGGCTGCGCCAAGGGCACCCACGAGCGCCAACGGTGCTGGTGGTGCTCGCACGTCACGTCTCGATGGCGGCTCCAATGTCGATGGTCGGAATTGATTGCCCCAGTCTTCTCCTCCCTTATGTTGCATATGTATGCTTCAAGTGTTTCAGGTGTTTTAGATGTATGTTGCAATTATTTCATCTTGATGTTGCAAAAGTAGATTGAGGGATGTTGTACATATCGCAAGTGTTTCAGAGGTATGTTGCAAGAGTTTGTTCAAAGTGTTTCATCTATTTCCATACATACATTATAATTGTTTTTTATCTAGATGTTGCATATGTTGCAATAGCATGTTCCAAACGTTTCAGTTATTTCAGTCTTATGTTACAGCAAGTGGTTTCATATTGTAAGTTGCAAGTATTTTATTTTGGATGTTTCATTTGTTTCACACACATGTTTTGAAAGAGCATGTTTCTAAATGTTTCATTTGTTTTCATTGTTATGTTGCATTTATGTTGCAAGTGTTTTATGTTGTTCGGCCAGGGGTGAGCCGAGGAAGGGCGGACGGGGACGCGGCACGCCAGGGGGCGACAGACGGGGGTGTTGCAAGTCGGGGCGCGTTGGGGTGTGCTTGTCCTTAGCCACTCATCCCGGCTCCTATGTGTCACCCGCGCATATAGTCAGAGAGAGAGAGGGGAGGGGGTCAGGGGAAGGACCGGCGAGCGCAGAGATGGGCGCAGAGCGCACTTGTGGGCGGGGCGAAGGCGGATGAGGACGGGGCGAAGGCAAGCTGGGCGGGCATCCAAACGCACACGTCCGTCCAGACCTCCGGGCGCTAGCCTATAGATTTGGTGACCAGTCACTACTACAAAAATGAATTGTAGCAACGCCCCCTTTTCCGGTAGGGGCGGCTCACTCACCAGTCACCCCTACAGTTAGTGTACTTGGATCCCACTGGACCAGCCGCCTCTACAAATCCATTAGTAGAGGCGGCTAGTGATATAAATCGTCCCTACAAATTGGTTGATCCATTGTTGAAACTTGGAAAAAAGGTTTCTTGGAGTTCGATACAATTTACCATATATTTCTATGTTCTCTTAAGGCTTACTTTTTTATGAACAGATTTTGATTTCAATGCATTTCATGTGCTGCAACCAAGTCCAGAATTTGATGTGTACATGAAATGGTTGTCTCAGCCAAGGCTTCCTCCGGCTGATGACAAAAAAAAGAGCGTTGGATGGTGCCCGTGTCCACGCACCCCTTACTGCAGAAAAAAACTGTTTAGTCACTGTTCATAACGATAGTGAAAACACTCTTTAGGGCTCGTTCGGTTAGGATGCAATCCACCGGGAATTGTTTCAGTTGATGAGATGCTATATAAATCAGTAAAACGATCTCGGTAGGAATAAATCCCGGTTATGAATCAGGTTATGAATCCCTAGGAAACGAGCCCTTAGTAACTGTTCGTAACGCATGCCATTCGCTGCCCGTCCACTTTGTTAGAACACTGTTCAGCACTGTTTGCCCGTTTCTGTCCGCGTGCGGCGAAGCGCACGTTTCGTCCTAGTAAAACTTGGTTCAGATTGGCCAAAACCATTCTGTCTAGTTTGATGACGTTTTTGCCAAAAAAAAAAAAGAAAGCAGCCCAAAACGGTTGTGAGCAGCTACAGATTGAATTCACTTGGGCATGCATGCATGTCCGTATGTACTCCCTCCATTCTAAATTATACCTACTCATTCTAACTTTCTTGAGAGTGAAAACATCTCAAGTTTGACTAAAATTATAGCGATAATGATATGATTAAGATGCCCGGACGGACGGACGGATGCCTCCTACCACTCACTCCCGCAGCGCTCACGTCCCTCCCCATTCTTATCCCTTCGCATCCTGCCCCACACCCGACGACGCGGCTATCGCTACATCCCTAGCCGGCAGCGGCTCCTTCCCGCACCCCCGATAGCTCCTTCCCCCACCCCGGCGTCCTCCTTCCCCACCCTGGCCGCTCCCTCCATCACCCCAGCGTCCTCCTCCCCCACCGCGACGGCGCCCCTCCCCCCACCCCATCATCCTCCTCCCCCACTCCCGTGGTGCCCCTCCCCCAACCCAGCATCCTCACCCACCAGGAGCGTCCAACGCTTGTGGATCCGGTGGCCCTCTCCCCCACCCCGATAAGATCCAAACAAGCCGCTGACCCTCCCCTATCCTGGCCGGCAATGCCCTCCCTAGATCCGCAACGTCTCCTCTCCCTCGGCCGAGGCGGGCATGGCGGGCGTGCGGGCGCGCACCATCCAGCGAGCCTACACCACCGCAGTTGCCCACCGGGTAGAGGTCATGGGCGCACGGCGATGCTACGTTTCAAGTGTTTCTGGACGCTTTTAAAAAATGTTGCAAGCCCATGTTTCAAGTGTTTCACTTGTTTCAGATGTATGTTTCAATTGTTTCATGCGGATATTGCAAAAATAGATCGGGATGTTGCAATGATTGTACACGCATGTTGCAAGCATCTATCCCCAATGTTTTATCTGTTTTTTGTACACGTATGTTACAAGTGTTTCATCTATCTTCTTTTGTGTATGGCAAGCATCTTGATGTTTCAAAAGTAGATCGGGATATTGCACATGTTACAATGGTGTTTCAATTGTATGATCCAAATGTATCATCTGTTTTAGACGTAGGTTGCAAAGGTTACAACTGGATGTTGCAAAAGTGGATCAGGGTGTTGCGGCGTGGCCGGTGGCTGTCAATGTGCGGGGCGTGGGGTGGGCGTGGGTGCTGTTGGGTGGGACGAGATGCAAACGCGGGAGCGGCACAGGTGTTGGAGCCGTGTCCAGACGTGACGTCCCGTTCGGACGTCCGGGTGCTAGGCGTACCCAAATTATAGAGAGAATTACAAAGATTTATGGCATCAAATAGGTATACTATGAAAATATGAAAATATAATTAATGAAGAATCTAATAATACTTATTTGTTGTTATTACCATAAATATTATTTTTTATTGTATAAGTTTAGTCTTGACTACCAAAGAAAATTTAAATAACTTATAATTTGGGATGCAACGAGTATAATTGCATACCCATATTATATAGTAATATCCATTAACTTTAATAATAACATTAGCATTCCAATTTT